>JAUNZM010000052.1:335000-1016778 GCA_033459285.1 Clamator glandarius
TGCAGTATGGAAAGCTCACACGAGACCCAGAAGCCCAAAGTTATCACAGAGGCTCGTCCTCAGCTGGCACGTAGCCTCACTTACTTTGTGGTTTTAACCCCATAAAACTCACTGCAGGTTTTAGTACCTCCGTGGTACCTTTAAGAATTCTCCAGATAATTAACAATCAAGAAATAGAGGGTGGGCATCAAAACGTCAGCTTTTCAAGTTGGCAGAAATATGCAATACAGGCAGTTCGTGACCCACCAGCCTCCATGAGTCTAACGCTTCGAGCCAGCAAACCCTCCCTTGAAAGCTCAGAGCCACCAGTGAGGAAGAAGAGGTTTGGAGACTCGTGAAAGTCAAACCTTCAAATGTAGTCGTGATGGTTTCCAGTGAGTGTGTGAGCTCAGCAGCACTGCACTAATGGTTCAGCTGTAATTAATGGAAAAAGCAGCTCACTTTGTGAAGATTTAGACGTAGCTTCTTGCACAGACTGCAGAGAGAGAAACGTGTGAAAGAACCAGCTAGAAAAGATACAGTGTTGAAGGCACAGAGCGTACGTAGTCATCTTCTCAGTTATAGTGCAAACCAAGCACTTCAGAAGTTTCATGAAACCTATAAAACTACCTACAGCAATGAGCTCAGGCTGGTTAGGGTCTACGGTGGCCTTAAGCGAGCCAATTCCTGCAAGAAAACATATGGCCCTGTTCGTAAACTTTAGTAATTTCAGTGCAATTTCATGTTCATATGATCATAAGATTTCCATAGCAGATTTGGCTTCCTCATAACCAGCACAGAGCGAATGCAGAAGAGTTTGGATCTGTCACTAAGTACTCAAAAACACATACCTAAACATGAGGAGCTGCTAAAAACACCAGTTCTAAGCCCAATAAATTGAACCCTGCAGAGGATAGAAAATCCATTTTGCAAAGCATTTCAAGAGCAGGATCAAAACCTGACCATTAAAGATTTTTAACGAAGACTGGTCTGGAAAAAATGGGCTGGGCTGAGTAAAACATGTCACTTGAATTTGTTGGGGCTTACTATGCTTTGAGAAAAAAATTAAAATACATGGTTTTGTGCAAAATCACTGAAAAATAAAAATGTAAATGTTTTCTTCCACTGATTTCCTGCACAAGGCGGTGTTGGTAGAGACATACGATTTCTAACAAGAAAACTACTTTGATAGAAACAGCAATTTTCTGACAGAAAAAGCTTGTATTCCTTTTTTCCTGACTAGTTCTGCTGATAGTTCCCACTGGTAGCTCAAGCACTAACATGGGGCACCCTGCAGAGATCGAGGCTCCCCCAGGGTGGTGGGGAGTCCCGAGGAGCCCCAGAGTAGGAATGGGGCTCTCCCAACAGCCCCGTGCTGGAAGAAGATGACAATTTGGCAAAAGCTGATGACTGTCATTTAAGAAAACATCAAACTGGCAATCCAATGATCCTTCAATTAGAATCATAGAATCACCAGGTTGGAAAAGACCCATCGGATCATTGAGTCCAACCATTCCTATCAAACACTAACCCATGTCCCTCAGTGCCTAAAATAACAAAAATGATGCCATTGTAACTGCAAGGAAGAGCCCGAAGCCAATGTTTCAGCCATAACAGGTCAGCTTATAGAAATTAATAACAATTTCCCATTTATAACCTTTTCCTTTGTTTTTGCAGTAGAATCATTCCCAAGATACAACTGGCTGCAGACAGTAATTACCTTGACAGGTGCTGTATTAAATTCATCATTTCTTCTCATTTCTCCCATGTTTGTAGCAAGAAGCACTGGATTAATCTTAAAAAAACTGGTGCTGACTGCACCTTCTTTTCCTGCTGAGGGCGTTTATTTTCTTACTGTAAACCCCGGCTCTCCCCACGCTGTTAGTATTGCCTGGTTTCTTACTCCATACCTCTCTGCCAGAGTTTACAGGCTTCATATATAAATTACAATTCCCCCTTATTAATTTAATTGATTGTTGGGTTCCAAATGCATATGCAAGATCTTTTGAAACCTTTTAGACCCCTGTGGTTCAATATCAATCTCAAAATATTAAAAGCATCTTGTGGAAAATTAGAAAGCAGATGAGACACTTTGGGACTAGAGATGCTGTAGAAACCGAAACTTTTAAAGCAGCATTGACGCAATTATTGAATGTTGCCATTGCTCAAAAGGGCTTTTAATTTTATTGGTTCTTCTGTAATTGTTTTGTACATTTGCTCTGTCTGTGCAATGTGGCTACCAGGAATTCAACTTAAATGAGAAACAACGTTTAGATGAAACCAAATTAAGCTCTACACCTTGGAGGTTTTGTTTCAATCTTCTTTTTCATGCTGATTCATCAGGCCCAGATACTGCGCTATCAGAACTTCTTGGAGCAGCTGGAAAAAAAATTTCCAACTCCTGGAAATACAAGCTCTCATTCCCAATTGATGAAAAAGAATTGGACAACACATAAAAAAGGAACGCAGATCTCTACAATGTGGATTGCTTTACCAATTCCTATTTGCTTACACAACTTTTCCCCCAGATTGGAAATGTTTTGGAAAAGGGGTATTTCTCACAGTGACATTGTAGCTCTTTGGGATGCCATCCTTCCTGGGAAAGAGAAGACTGCATTCAGCGATATACAGTGTGCAGTCTCATGACTGCAGGTGGCATGATTGTTCCAATTGAATTAACTTAACAAACACTGTTATTGGGATTCCTCGCAAAGACAGTAGTTACTTCCTTAAGAAAAGTAAGAGAAAATGTTCCTCTGCTTCTGCTCCTTTTTCTTAGCTCTTATCAAAGCCTGCATTGGAAAGGAGTTGAAAGGAATCAAAACAATCACACTGCTCATTCTCACAGAAGAAAGCACGAATAAAATTCAACCAATATCTCAAGGAATTCTTTTCCACCCATAAGGGACAGTTGTTGAATTTGAAACACATTCATAGTGTCTTCCACCCAGCTTGGTGTCATCTGAGTGCTCCCTTAGCAAGTTTGCAGATGACACCAAGCTGGGTGGAAGTGTGGATCTGCTGGAGGGTCGGGAGGCTCCAAAGGGATCTGAACAGGCTGGGCCGCTGGGCTGAGACCAACGGCATGAGGTTTAACAAGGCCAAATGCCGGGTCCTGCTCTTGGGGCACAACAACCCTAAGCAGAGGTACAAACTAGGAGAAACCTGGCTGGAAAGCTGCCAGGAGGAGAAGGACCTGGGGGTGCTGGTTGACAGCGACTGAACATGAGCCAGCAGTGGCCCAGGTGGCCAAAAAGGCCAGTGGCATCTTGGCTTGTATCAGAAATGGCGTGACCAGCAGGTCCAGGGAGGTTCTTCTCCCTCAGTACTCGGCACTGGTGAGACCGCACCTCGAATCCTGTGTTCAGTTCTGGGCCCCTCACCACAAGAAGGATGTTGAGGCTCTGGAGCGAGTCCAGAGAAGAGCAACGAAGCTGGGGAAGGGGCTGGAGAACAGGCCTGATGAGGAGCGGCTGAGAGAGCTGGGGGTGTTTAGCCTGGAGAAGAGGAGGCTGAGGGGAGACCTCATTGCTCTCTACAACTACCTGAAGGGAGATTGTGGAGAGGAGGGAGCTGGCCTCTTCTCCCAAGTGACAGGGGACAGGACGAGAGGGAATGGCCTCAAGCTCCATCGGGGGAGATTTAGGCTTGAGATTAGGAAAAAATTCTTCACGTGGAACAGTCTGCCCAGGGAGGTGGTTGAGTTACCGTCCCTGGAGGTGTTTAAGGTGAGGGTGGATGAGGTACTTAGGGGCATGATTTAGGGTTTGGTGGGAATGGTTGGACTCGACGATCCGGTGGGTCTCTTCCAAGCTGGTTATTCTGTGATTCTGTCTTAATGAAATATTTACTGTTATCAAGTGCCATGAAGCGACATGAAGTTTGAATTACCATGAGGCAGCATTTTGAGAGTAAGAGGTTAACAGTCTAATGAGTCTAATTTAGAATTTTCAGCTAACGTTTAGAGGCAGATCTTAAATATCTGATATTTTACAAAGGATTTAGGAGACTTTTACGATATATAATATTAAACACAACATTACAAATGACTTATTATGAGATACCAGCAAAATGACATTAAAAACAAATAATTAAAGAAAAAGTATTGTAAAAGATTTGCACAGTGATCTAAATTGTAAAGGAAAAATCCGAAACACAACAAATGCAGTCATGTGAATCTCAAAGAAAAATCTCAAATTAGAGTTATGAAAAAAAATCAAAATTACTATAGAGCATTTGTTAAAATTAGACCATACTTTTAAATTATTTCTTCTACAGGGGCCTTCCTGTGTCCATAACGAGCTGAATTTAAAAGTGGAGAATATTGGGCAGAAGACACCTGAGAGTCCTCTCACTTCTGCAGGTTACGAGGGTCAGTATTATGGACACTAGCGAAGAAGGTAATAGGACAATAAAGTAGAATTGAAATAGGGAAAATCAAGAACACTAAAGAAGAAGTGTTCAGAAGAGTAAACAATTCACACAAAAAAAGTAAATGATGAGAGTTGGCATAATTTATCTGAATGCTTTTCTCTGCTATTTTTTCATTCTACTTCTTGGTTTAGAGAATTTAATCACGCAACTCAATATACCTGATGCTTCTTAACTCCTTCGCTGTATAAAAGGCTAATGTTAAGCAACTCCTTCATCTCCAGGCACCCAAAAAAAAAGTTTCCATGAAACCTGTCATTCTTCATTCAGCATCAATGGAGCTCCTCCAGTAAAAAGCAAGATATATAAAGATACACAAGATGTAGGAATATTCACCAGCAGATGAGCAGAAAGATGGAAAATAGGCTGAGAAACAGTTACGTGAAAGCCACAGCTGCCTCTCTCTATCCAATTTCGAGTTAGCCTTATTAAAGGAAAAGGCTACCTCACAAGACAATCCTAATTCAGCAAGTCAAAAACAATCATAAAGGAAAACCATCTGCCTGCCATGGTTGCAAAGAAAATGAAATAAGACTGGTTTTATATAGGGAAAATATAAATTAAAATAAATGTACTCATGTACAAAAGGCAGATGACAAACCTTTGAGAAATCGAGCTTTTATTACTCTGATTTTACCAGTTATCTATTTCAGTTCAAGAAAGAGTTATGAATAAGAAACTTTTTTCACCAAACACAATGCTGTTCCACCTACATTCAGAACCTCTTTCTCCCCCATACCCGAGGTCCATGACCTCCTCCCGTGCCCCCAGCTAATATTGCCCATTATTTATGAGGCAGGACTGTTTTTTTCCTGAGCCATCCTCCTACCACAACCACTGGCCACACCAGTCTGTAGCTTCCTTAACTCCACCTTGTTAAGTGGAAACTTCCCCACTCAGTTGACTCTTTTGAGTTGGCTCAATCATCTCAGTTCAGGACATGAGTTAGTAGGTACAGTGGTGCTGGGCTTACAGTTGGACTATATCATCTTAGAAGTCTTTTCCAATCTTAATGATACTATGATTCTAATAGTCCATCACTGTAATATTCTTAATACATCTCATTATTTCCTTTTGAGACCCCACCCCAAGAAAGCTCACAAAAACTCTGTTGTCTTCCCAGTTCGCAGGTCAGCAATGGCAAAGGCCATTACTTCAGTGGTGATTCATGAAACAGTGACGATGATTCCCCTTTATAGTTCCTTGTAAGGATGTTGGATAAGACCACAACTGGATAATAAGATAAACTTTCCCAATAAATCCTGACTCAGTGTCACTCTGCAGGAAACCACAGCATCATTCAACTGTAAATCAATAACGAAGATGTTAAATCGGTGTAATTTGCCCACTAAAGAGTGCAAAGAAGCCAGGAGCAGCTGCTAAATAAGCTTTTTTTCCCCTGCCACCTGATAACCTAAGGACTGGGCAAGGCTCACTTACAGTTCTCCATCCATCTTGTAGGATCAACACATTATCTGCAAATTCAGATATCTACCTTGTTCTCAATACCTCCAGTCAATTACTATCAGAGAAGACTCATATTCTTCCATTTACTCCTACATGTCAACATTACAATCAAGGCAAAAGTCATAATGCTCCAATATCCAAAATTCAGTTAATTGATTCCCTCTGGGTATCAAATCCCTCTAGCACTGCAGTTATTGCTGCATCAATCATATTGCTATTCATACCAAAGAATTAAAAAGATGGCCAAAATGCTGAAATATCTTGCTACTCCTGTCCTCAGCTTCTCCTCCGGCCATTTCTAAGCACACCAATTTTCTTGATAACACATTTAAAATTTTGCTTCTCTCAAAGGATATGATTGTGCCAATAAATCCGAGCCTGGACTCTGATCGGATCCCCAGTATGGCCCAGCCCCTAAATTACTCCAAAATTCCTGCCGTACTCTCAATTATTTTTACCCATACCTTAACTAAAGATGTTTACCATTTATTTGGGAATTGCTGTGTCCCAGAACCACTGACAACTCACATTAACATTTTCCAAGTAATTCAGATTTCCTTTAGTATTAAATAACATGTCTACATTTTCAATCTCACTTCCAAGTATGTCAACTTTTATCTTTTTTCCCAGAGGAACTACTGACGAAGGCATGAGAATTCCACCAACAACATCATATTTTTCCTTTTCAGTAAACAACAAATTCATTCAAACAACAAAGCCCTTCCAGGTCAAAGTCTCAGAGTCAGTTACCTGTCCAAGCAATTGCTGCAAGTTTGCTGCTCATAAAATACACATTCAAGCACAAGAAAAATCAAGTCCTTCAGCTTTACCCGAGAGCTGAAAAAAATTACTTCAAATGAGGTGATACATTCATATATAAACAAGGATCAATACAGTAATTTGTGGATGAACTCCTGTGATCAAAAGTAACGCCAATAATCTATTTCTGAGTCCAAGAGACAGAAGCCTTTGAGTGGATAGTTGCATCTTTAGCAACACCAAGTTGAAGGACCCAGACTCTCTTTCAGCAGTTCCTTGCATTGATTTTCTTCTACTTAAAGATATTTGTTCTCACCCTTTAGGTGATTTTTGGTTTTAATACCATATTATTTTCAGGTACTCTCCCACTAGAAAGGAATTACTGGAAACCCGATCCCTGCAGAGGGACTCAGGGAGGCCTGAGTTATCTTAGGCAAACCTGTGACAATCAAGACTTCTTATGACGTGCACTGAAAAACTGAAGAAGACATCGTGCCTTCCAGTGTGATTTTCAGCAGCTGAGATTGAAAGGGAAGCAAGGCGCCCATAAGCCTTTTGTGGAGTTCAGTGGAAGGATTAGTTAAATGGTAAAACATAGTTAAAACGGTAACTAATTCACAACAGCTGGGGAAATCAAAAATATCTCTTGGCCTCAGAGGCAATTTTTTCAGCCTGAGGTCAGGGGTAGCCAATCCTCTGCTAGATTGGGCATCTATTTATGCCCAATGTATGTTGTTTCTATCATGTATTTTACATTTACACATATTTCTTCAGCTGTTTGCAAAGATGATGAAAAACTCTTCACTGCAAAAGATGCAGTTTCTGAAGGAAAAAACCCACAGTCATAGAATATTGAAATTGAAATATTTTCCAGTCGCCTGATATGAAGTATATCACTGAATTTCCTTTGACTAATTAGAGAAGCTCTTCAAGCTACGGACTGTGTTTTCCTCCCCTGAGCACAGCGATAGTGTAAATAAATAATAATAATTGCAGGGCGAATTAAACTACAGCTTTTTTTATTGCTGAGGAACTCAAACAACGAATAATGCCTGTACATCTATCACAGAGAAAGCAACACAAGATCAACGAACCATCCTGTGTGCATTTATTTAAAATAAAAATTGTATGTAAATGTATATGCAAATTAGGTGTGGCCCTCAAGCTCCTGGAACCTTGCCAAAAAGGCCTTCAGTGTTGCAGCGTCGAGCATCCTATCTACCATATGGTAGTGCCCATCAATCTCAGGAGGGAAAAGGTACCAGCTCCTCACACAGATGGCACCCATCTCAATACCTGTAAAAAGTTTGGGGATGTAAGCGTGAAAACAAGGCTTTTTAAATGCTATGAAGAGCATCCAGCTTTCTAATCACAGGTTAACTATTAATACTACAGTAATATCATGCAAAAAGTAATACTGAACTACAGCTAACACACCTAAAATTCTTCTAGGAGGATTTATTAACTGACGATAGACATAAATATGTTTACAAGCCTTTCTTCATTAGTTGGTGCATTTTAACAGGAATGTGTATGCTTGGGATAGAATAAGTACATCTACATTGGTGAGTTAGTTTAGATCATCAGTTTCTGTGCTGATCGCTCCATGATTTTCATTAGGAATATTAAGGCTCCAAACGAGCAACCTAGATTTCTTCCAAACAAAATGCATCTCCCCGATGCAGCCACTGCTACATATTCCACAGGATTGCCGTTTTCCAGGTCCAGAGAGAACATTTCTGAGACGTTTATATGTTTTATCATTGTGGTTTCACACTGTTCATGGACTCCTACTGGCCCACACTACAATCGATGTATACGTACCTGGCAGTAACACAGCACCTAGAACACTGAAAGCAGCACACACGTGGATGTTGCAAAGTATCTCGACTTTCCTCAGTACTTTGGGGGTTCTCACTTCTCTGCAACAGAGTTTGGAGAGATGATTTTTGCTTTTGATATTGAGCAGTCACGCCAAAGAACATTCCTGTTCTCCCATGCATACCATTAGCACAGTGTACATCTGAAAAAATGTATTTATATATCTTGGAATCTGAAGTGCTGTGTAATTAGGAGTTTAGATAAGAAATTATCGCAGAGAAACAGAACTTGGGAGTTCTGTCATCTGTTCGGTGCACCACTCGCTCAGCTCCGCAAGGAAGTTGCACGTACACGGCACGGCGCTTTCCCTATTTATAAAGCACAGAGAACATTGGTGCTCTGCTGCGAGGCCCACTCAGTCAAGCTGTGTGAATATCTCATAATGAATAACTCATTTGCAAGATTTTGACTCTTTGTCTGTTTACATATTGCTGTTTAATGGCAAGGTACTTGTTCCCGCAGTCTGTCTGAAGCAAATCACGCTCTGGAGCAGATGGGAGTTTCCATTGCTACGGGCTGAGCATGGATCTTATGATTTGGCCCAGTGGGAGCTAAGGGTACCTGGAAATCTCAGGCTCCCAGGCAGGGAAAATAGTTAACATTGCTTTGACAATGTGCCTTAGTTTGATACATTGCCAAACAAGACGCATAGATTTTGTGTAGTGTTGCCTGTAATCAACCTACTGTGGCATAATTAAGGGACTGGTTTCGCTTAGATATAAGAAATGAACTCTCTTTCTCAAATGTAAAATTGGTCAAGGGTTGTTTTTTTTATTTTACTCTAGCTTATTATCCTGCAAGTGAAGAGAACATTTGTAATTTCTGCTCTTTCTGTTCTAAATTGCGCAGCATCTAAAGTTAAAAAAATATCTGGTAAGCACACTTTGCATATTGTACTCCACATGATTAGTACAGGTCTGTTGGTAACATGAAATCAGCTCAAACAATGGAGAAAAATAAATCATTACTAGGTACACTATCGCTGAGATGGAAAAAGCACTAATGGTTGTTAAATGAGCTATATTGCATAGAAGGATTACATTTCCAATGGTATTAAAATTACTTTGGGAGTGAATATTCTGACTAATATTATTATTTGTGTACTTGAACTGTGGTGTGATGGGGTTGTATTCCTGAAGAGAGTTTATGAAAGGTACAAATAGATTCTCAATGCCTTTTTTTTTTCCTTATATATTCTGAATAATAAGAGTGTAAGCTACACTTACAGGGTATGAACTGCAGCTTTATCTGTTTCTCACTATGATTCAAGAAAGACATTTTCTCAAATATTTTTTTTTTCTTAAAAACATGGTGTTCTAGCAACAATAAAGGATTTAAAAAGCATATGAATCCCCACTTAAGTTTTAATAGCACAATATCCCCGACTGAGCTGGAATCTGGGAAGAGAGGAAGGGATTCAGAAAGACCTGCTCGTGCCACAAGTGAATATTTTAGAAAAAATCTATTTCCCCAAAACCAATAAGAGAATTTTTATTGCAAGAATGCTGTTGTTCTTTGGAACTGGAGACAGATTGAGACCTGCCTTTTTTTCAGAGAACCCCTTGACCCTAGACAATCTCTTAACATACTCCTATTCATGATGTAAACATTTAGTAGAAGTTTACATATTGTTAAAGCTTAGCCCCAGACTCACAAGCACAAACTGGCTGGGTTTTCATACATGCCTGCCTTAACTATACTTTCTATTAAGTACTCACAGACACCACGTAGGGGATGCGACTCCAGTCTCTGACTCTGGCTACCTGCTATACCCTTTTTTCCCTCATCTCCGGGGGCTCTACCGAGAAACTTCAACACGCACATACATATTGCTCCATCCTGCAGAAGATGCTGCAGGAGTTACCTCAGTCTTTATCACAAAACGGTTTAGGTTTTAAGGGACGTCAAAGCCCACCCAGTTCCAACATCCCTGCAAAAGGCAGGGAAAACTTCCACTGGATCAGGTTGCTCAAAGACCCATTCAACTTGGTCTCGAACTTCTTTCTGCTGCATCGTTTCATTGGGTTTGGGTTTTTTTCCACTTTTACCTTTTCACAGTTGAGAAATTATTTCTAAAATGTGAGGCTTTTCTCCACTGTATGTCTCAGTTTTGGTACTGTGCCATTGTTGAAGGCAAGCTGGCAGACTGTCAGATTGTTTTCAGTAAGTTATACCACATTCAAAGTTAAAATGGGACCATTTATCCATGTTTGTATTTCTGGGATCACGGTTTGTAGAAACAATTCGTTCCAGAAATGGAACTTTTGTTATCATTTTCAGAGGAACATTTGGCAGGATAGGCCCATTAAAAAAAAAAAAAAGTCTTGAAAAAGGATAAAAAATACTACTGTGCTTTTTCAATTCTCCCATCACTCCATTATCAATAACTACAGTTAACTCTGCCTTCGTAGTCTGTTAAAATAGGTCTTTTCCTCTCAAATCCACCTCCTCTTTCATTTCAGGCAGGGGTGAAAGTAAATATTGCTTAAAATTTTTGTGTGCTTTAAAACATTTTTAGACTAAAAAAAGAGGGCCAATGATATAGAACCCAGCTAAGATTAAATTAATATTTGATGGATCCATCCTGCGTGATGCGGCACCCAGCAGCTCTAAATCATAGAATCATAGAATGGTTTGGATTAGAAGGAACCTTAAAAGTTCACTCAATTCCAACCCCCTGCCCTGGGCAGGGACACCTCCCGCTGGATCAGGGGCTCCCAGCCCCATCCAACCTGGCCTGGAACCCCTCCAGGGATGGGGCAGCCACCCCTGCTCTGGGCAGCCTGGGCCAGGGCCTCCCCACCCTCACAGCAAAACATTTCTGCCTAAGATCTAATCTAAATCTGCCCTCTTAAAACCATTCCCCCTTATCCTATCCCTGCGCTCTGATAAAAAGCACCTCACCAGCTTTCCGGAGCTCCTTTCAGTACTGGAATCTGCTCTAAGGCCTCCCCGGAGCTTTCTCTTCTCTAGGCTGAGTTCAATTGGTATATTAGGACTGAGGAAAGGGTGTAATTTAGCTCAGCTCACAGGCTGGAAAATAACTCAGAATTCAAATTTGCTTGCAAACGGGTTCCTTTTTATTTGTCTATCATCTAAATAATGGTTGTTTCTTTGGCTTCCCCCCAGCCTGAGCAGGGTGGATGAGGTTTTAATCTAATTACTAGTACATTTCATACAAACAAAACCCCCAAATTCTGGGAATTAATCTAATCACAAATTCAGATCTCATCTGTTTAGAATGACCGCAAATAGATTTTCCCAATATTTGCTTGAAATGAAATGTGCTTCAGAAGTGACATGGTTTGATTTGACACTTTCAAAGTGGTGTTTCTGTCCTTTTATTTTTTAAGTGAAATTTGAAAATAAATAAATTCAGAAGAAATTTAAATGTTAAATAATCTAAAACCAATCAAAACATATCACTTTGGTCAACCATATGAAGTGAATGTAGATTTTAATAACCTGAAAGTGTTAGTAATTCCAATTAATGTTTTTTTTTCCCTTTTGTGCCAAAAAGTCCTTATCAATTTTTATTTAACTTATCCTTTTTCAAGCTTCTGTTAATTTTTACACCCTCACCTGAAACAAAGCAAATTAATTATTTGCCTATCTCTATCACAAACTAATGAGATTATAAGTAAGTAAAAAGCTGTAAGTCTACAAATTGTCTCCCTTTCATCTTTCAGCCAAATTTAAGAAGTTTACTTGACTCATTTGTATTACATCTGCTACGTATTTTGCTTCTGTTGGACTAGAAAGTTTTATTCTCATTTAACATTTGCTGGAATTTCAGTGGTAGTTATTCAATGACCTAAAGGGATTTATTAGAAAGTTTAAGGTCTGTAAACTCTCCCTTAGTGTAATCATTTCACCATAAAAATTGCCAAATTTTACCCGCAGAGAAGACTCTTTGTCATGTAACTTTTAACACTGATGGTAAAAGCATACAATTTTTATGGTGGCCCTACTTCATTGTTTCTCACCAGTCATATTCCCCTGCAATTTCATGTAATCAACCAAATTTGAAAATTTGCTTTCAGAAATGTGTAGTGCCCCATAACCTTTTGCATAAACATCTCCGGATCTGGGGTAATTTCTAACATATCCCACCACTAACCTTCCTAGCCGGTACAGGGTCCATTGATTGCTGGTGTGTGAGGCTTTGTTTTGTGATTTTTAGCCAATCTGAAATCCATTCAACTCGAATTCCCACTTATTTTGTGTCTCTACATCTCAAGATTAACCTCTTCTAGGAAACCCTGTCAAAGGATGTCTGAAAATGTAAGTATGGGATGCGTCTTGCACTGCCATGTCTATCCTGGCAGAAATAATAACAATAAAGGATTCCAGTATATCTGTCAAACATGAGGACTTTCCTCCCTCTAATTAAATGTTCGTTCTCTAATCAAGCAGTACTTGTCCCCATTTACCTTGCACTTGATTCCTGAAAATATTATCTAGGACATTCTCCACAGCTGGTACGTTCTTTCCCCATGTGTCTCCGGACCATTTTAAAATAATGCCTTTCTATTAGATTTTACCAGTCTTCAAGGATATGAAATTTCTAATAAGGCATCTTGAATTTCATTTCTTCCTTCCTTTGGCTCTCATGGATATATTTTGTCTGATTCTGATGTCCTATCAATCTTTTAAAAGCCTCTAATCTTTTAATAGCCAATCTGAGCGATATCTGCATGCTTCCTAATTCCTCATTTTTTAAGCTTTTAAATCTGGTGTCAGAGTTATTCAAACAAAGGAGACAGGTGTGCAGAATTTTTCTCAGGAAATTTTACTTTCTTGCTTTTTCTACTTTATTATTCCTGAAAACGCTCTGGGTTTTTAATGACAAAACAATTACAGTCAAACTTCAAACACATTTAAGATACCTAGCAGAATATTCTTAGTTTAAATTTAATTTTGTGCGCCTACACCGCATTTATGGTTTTACAGTGATGCCCGCTAACATTGGAGTTAAAATTCTGCCAGTACTTCCATCCAAAGCCAGTGCTGCAGTTGTAACTTAGCTGTGAAAACCAGCCCCAGGCTAAAATAAGACATTGAAAGTTTTCTCCTAAGATTGATTGTTTGGGATTTTTTTTAATGGTTTGCATTAAAAACCATGAGGCTTTTTTTAGTACATGCTTAATTTTAAAAACAATAATTAGAAAAAAAAAGTTCATAAAGAACTTATGCAGACCATTAGTCCATAATGTTGACCAGACTTTGTATGCGTGTGTATCTTTTTAAATGACTAACTGCAAGGGAAAATTATTAGAAACGAGATATTGGCAGAAGTATTATTTTTTTTTTTTCAAAGAACAGTTTAATGGGGATGGATTTTTTCAAAAGCAAAAAAGCCAGCCTTTGTTACACTGAAAAGCTGTTCCCAAGTCAATGATTTTTTTTACAAAAAGTCAGAAGGACCCCGCAAAGTACAGGTAAAGGATCTCTGCTCCTGCACTCGTGTTTGGTAAGACTTATAGTTCTTCACTCATGCAAAGTGCTAAGGACATCTCAGCTCTGATCAAGTCACCAAGAACCTCAAAACACCACAGCCAGGAGCCAAGAATCACCAAAACTCATCTCGTGGATGGGATCCACCATGGTGTGCAGGTAACAGCAGCTTTAGCTGCTGCATCTTCAGTGCTACATCGAGTGCCCAGTCTCTACAGGCTGCATCCCATAGTGGGAACACAGAGCTCAGGGCTGTACAGAAGCTGTGCATTTGAATTTTAAATTAGAGTCTAAAGGAAAGCCTGATTCAATGGGCCCTGCCGTTGTCACGTGTCTTTAGATACTGATTGGCTGGGTCAGTACTCATTTCACCTTACACAATTACCATAGCTCATCAACTGCTATCTTCATTCAGCGGTTTACGGTGCTCTCCATCCTTCACCTGAGCTATGGAAAGGAAGCCTTTCCCCCTCAAACTCGTACTTCTAGGATGTTTGTAATGTATCCACGTTACACAGTTACAACACCGAAACAGAAACAAAATAATTTATAATTAAAAAGTGATAAGAAGGAACAGCCCCTTAACTTGTAAGAATTTTGCATTTGCAGAAGATTTCTCCCAGTTGCTACTGACCTCAACAAAGCCTTGGTTCATCTATCTGCTCTGACTTGCAGTGCCAGGTAAGAAAGTCAAGGAAAGAAAGAATTCCTCTGAGACATATATACATATATATATATCAGACTACATATACACACAGAGAGTGTACATATATTTACATATAAAGTGATATCACTGTCCTCAAATGCATGTATTTAGAAATGAAGAGAGAGGTGAAAATTTCACCCACGCTCAAGATTTCAGGAATTTAATTTTCTGTACTGTTGGGAGAGCCACAGCACAACATCAGCTCACTCATGATAAGAAGCTCCAACATGCAATCCTCAATACTGCCTTGTACCAGCACGGAGGAACTAAACATAAACCACACACCATGACCTTCATGTTTAGAGCTTTGTATGGCAAAGAGGGCCAAAGGAACTGAATGCGATCATGAGCTGCTTTTGCCTTGTGAAATGCCTATGAAATGGTGCATAATAACCCCAAACCAGGAAAATTTTAAGGATTGCATTCATAAGCGCTGTCCTTAATTTGTCAATACTTGAATAAAGATATGACCCACATAAATTCAACAGCTAAAACCAATATTTCAGAACCAGCTTACACGTTGATTTCTATCCCACCAAAATGAGCCTCTTCACTCTTCTGGCAAGCAGAAGAGGCATGGACCTGAAAGCAAATCACCTTGCAGTTTGAAATGCTTCTCCATAAAATCAGCACATCTTTTTAAAATTGATTTTTAAACCACTCTAGAAAATGAAATCTATGTGTCCATCCCTCTGTCTCCACGTGCTTGTCATGCCTTCACTGCTGCTGCCAACAACAAACTTCAACACAATCTTCTAACAAAATACCTAAGTCTTGATGAGAGTTTCACAGCAGGGAACATTATGCTCTGATGCAAAAGCAGTCATAGAGCAGATTTAGTACATCAGACCTCATGAAAACCATAGAACCATAGAATCATAGAACCATTAAAGTGGGAAAAGGGCTCTAAGATCATCAAGTCCAACTGTGAGCCTAGTTCCACCTTGCCTAATAAACTGGGTCCTAAAGTTCAATATCTACTTGTTTTTTTAACAGCTCCAGGGATGGGGACTCATCACTTCCCTGGGCAGCCTCTGCCAGAGCTTCATCACTCTTTTAGTAAAGAATTTTTCCCTATTATCCAATCTGAACCTCCCCTGAATCAATGTGAGGCCTTTTCCTCTCATCCTATCACTAACCATTTGGGAGAAGAGACCGACACTCACCTCACTAGAATCTCCTTTCATGTACTTGTAAAGCACAACAAGGTCTCCCCTCAGCCTCCTCTTCTCCAGATTAAACAACCCCAGTTCCTTCAGCTGATCCCCAGAACCCCTGCTCTCCGGACTCTTCCCCAGCTCTGTTCCTCCTTCTCCAAACACGCTCCAGCCCCTCAATGTCTTTCTTGTAGTGAGGGGCCCAAAACTGAACATAGGATTAGAGGTGCGGCTCCCTATTGCCTCCCAGCCCCTCATCTGCAGTGACCTGAGGGTTCGGGCAGCTCCTGAGAAAGGGCAATACCTGAGCTCAGACCTTCAGCCGCAGGGACTCCACGAAAGAATCTGATTCCTGAGACTGGCCCCCTACAACCTCCTTACTGAGCTTTCCTACATCAAATAAAGCACATTTACCAGGTGAAAGAGCTTGTTTAACAATCAGGTTACATTCACTCTAGGTCACCTGGGAAACACAGGTTGCAGCCCTTGATGTAATAAATTATTATCGGGACTTTGAACACTTTTGAACACATGGGATGCTTTGCCCCATGCTGAAAGACCTGAGCAGTTTGCATCTGGATATAAATTGCCTTTAGGATTTGTAGAAAGTTTGCAACTGCTGTTTCTATGCATCTCTAACAGCGCTCTCACAATCTGCTTGGGCAACATCGGCGTTTGCTTCTTAGCTGTTTGAAGTGCAGAGATTTATGAATGAAGGCACTTAATATCAGCATAAAGTGAAGAACTAGATGTACAGACTTAAACACAGAACTGAGGATACTGAAAACTGAAAGTCACGGCATGGTGCTTCATTCATTCATTCGTAACTGAACATCACCAACTAGACAAAACCAGATTTGGATTTAGAAACAAACCTGTTCCGAGAGCTCCATATCCTTCTTATGTTAAGGATTCCAGAACTGGACACAATACTCCAAATGAGGTCTCACAAGAGGGGAACAGAGGGGCAGAATCACCTCTCTGAAGGTAAAGGCAGTTTATAACACTGAAAGGTAAGGTATTAATTTTGTTCTCTTACCTGGACAAGTAGGTATTACAATGCGAAGGACATTCAAACTTTCTGTATATTTGTAGAACATATTGAGTTCAATCATTTTGTTGCCACCTGCTCCAAGATGAACTACAACATGTTTCTGCTTTAAGAACAGACACATCACACAACATCATAAGGTAAGTAACATAAATAATCAAGTCAACATTATTTAAAAAGCGAACCAACAGGGTCTGCAAAGGTCACAAGTTACCCATCTAAATTATAGGGATTTAGACACTGGAAAGTCTCAAGAGCTGAAAGCCAATCTGTTGTTGCTGCAACACTGGAATATGTTGTTAATAGGTATGACAAAGCAGTAATAGCACACCAGCATTTTTTATATTTCCACTTCAAACAGCAAATCCGACTGAATTTACCTAATACTTCAATAATCCAATTATAACACTTTACTAGCAGAAATCATCAGCACGTAAGCCCCAGACTATGTTAAATTAGGACTGGGTTGAGCTGCTCACCCAAGATGCATTTCAAACTCTGGCAAACAAGTTCCTCCAAGATGATCAGACTCAGCTTATGCCATCACCTAATAAGGGCCGACTTTTAAAACACCACTTCAAACACAGGGCTTCCAAGTTAACGAGATATCCACACTAACCAAGGCAGTAATAATAGGTACAGGACACCGAGCAACATGGTAAAACTCACAGTTTTCAAATCAAACTGGAACACGACCAATATCTCACTCTATGACTTGGCAGAAATGGTACATTTTGTAGCAAATCTCAGAAACTGCTGATTTATTGATGAAAATCCATTTATACTAAAGACTGTGTGTACCAAACACAAATAGCCAATGTTTTTCAATACTGGAGGATTTAGTGACCATAAGTGTAATTTCATTTATCTTTTCACAGGCATATCACTTCTCTTTACTCCCTTACACCATAAATCTGCACTTGGTGACTGTGGGTCTTGCATATCAATCTAACGCCTTTTTTTCCCTGCATGTAGTATTTATTTAATGGGTCAAGGGAACTATCCTTCAAACAAAATGGGATATTCTATTCACAGCTCAAACATTAATATGCCAGTTAAGTAACTTTCCTTCAAAGTAGGCGAGAATAAATCTTGAAGGCTTAGATTCATACAGCCCCGTCGATGAGCGATGATGGTGTGATTTTTCAAAAATTACGTGACCCAGGCAGTTCTTAAAATTTAGACAAGAGTTTCAGTCCATGTTTCAGTAATTACAGCGGAAATACCTTATAAGACCGTGATAACAAATAGCTTTCTGGGTGTCGGGTTTCCAGAGCAGTGGTGGCTGCCCCATCCCTGGAGGTGTTCAAGGGCAGGTTGGATGGAGCCTTGGGCAGCCTGATCTAGTGGGAGATGTCCCTGCCCATGGCAGGGACATTGGAACAAGCTGATTTTTAAGGTTGTTTCCAACCCAAACTATTCTATGATGCCCCAAACCAGTGCCTCTATGCAAATTTGAGTTTACTCAAAGCATAAGACGTTTAAGCCAAAAATTGAGCCGGGTCCAATTCTGTTCTGTTTTTTTTTTTTTTTTTAAGAAATGTATGGTTAAATATCAACAGCAATTAATAGAGTAATTTGAAAGATAGATTATTACTGTGATTTCTACTGATATTTTGTGTGGTATGTTCTTCTTTGCTAATTAAATACTGTGAACTATTTTCTGAGGGTTAATACTTTTCACGAAATTTCCAAATTATAACTAAGTCAAATTCAGAATATTTATTTGTAGTTACATGAGAATATTAACCAGAAATGGGGTAGAAGAGGTAGACTGGAGAGAAAGAAACACAGATTTTTATCTACTCCATGGTTGGCAGTTAGCTGTGGAAAGTATAATCCTGCCATAAATCTATGCACCAACCTCGATTTTGTGTTGCATTATTTCTAAAATAATTGCAGCATTTTCACATTCCTTAAAATGTGCCATAAATCCATAAAAATTATCCATATGTTATGTATCTTGGAATGAATTAATTACTTTTCACTGTACTGTAAAATACAGATAAAGGAACTCTACCCAGAAAGTTAAAAATGCCTCTAATAGATGCTTTTCCATATGCATAATAAGGAATTATTGCACTAAGGGATTATCTAAAAACTGAATTTATATGGCAAATAGTTAAAATGGTATTTAACTGATGCTTCTGCCTGTTGCAGAGCCTCTTTGGGTGCTCTCATCTGGCAACAGATGTGGACGTGGAGCACAAGTTACCTCTGCTGATAAACCTGGGACAGGTTGCAGCGCAGCTCGCAGACCAAACATGCTGAAAAATCCTAATCCGGTGGTACTCACCTTTCCATAACAGAGATTTTATTAAGTATTGAAGTGCTACCTGTAGCAATTTTCAAAATATGATTCTGATTGTTTAGGACAAGAGCATGAAATGCCTCATATTTAAGGTCTGTGTACCCCTTTCCAACGTCAGTTAAGAAAACACCTTTGACAGGGAGAAAGAAATGAAAAGGAAAAATCACTGTGGAATACTTGAGTATCTTGTAAAAGAATCATGGAATCACCTGGTTGGAAGAGACCCACCGGATCATCGAGTCCAACCATTCCTATCAAACACTAACCCATGTGACCTTTCAAACTCATTCATTCTTTAAACATTAAGATGTTCATTATTCCAGTCCAATAGGGCCTCTAAATATGTTAAATAAAGAAATATATAAAAGGAACTTAAAACAAAGCAAACACACACCTGGAATATGTCTTTAGAGACAATTAGAACAAAATCAAATCTGCAGATTCCCCATAGCCCAGCTATTTAACCACAGACTCCTCTAGTTACAACTGGCCCTCCCCTTGCCCTCTAATGCTTTTGCTCTGCTAATTTGCTAAAAAGGATACCAAAGCGCTCTGTGAGGATCTGCAACTGTGAGAGAGCCTGGCTTTTATCAACTTGTTGTGCCAAGGCAGATGCCTGGAGCCCCCCAGCTGCCGCGGAGCTCAAGGAGCGAAGCACATGGGGATGCAGGTCTAGGTGATTACTCACCCACAAAGGGCAAGGAAATACCAGGGAGGAGAGAGCAGAGCGGTTAAAAGCCCCAAAGTTTAGATGTTGAATATCTGGAGGACAGCTGGAAAAGATTTAAGCAGTGTTTCAATCTCTCCCCAAGCAAGAGTTGCCAGCAAGAAAACAAATGTATCTCTCATTCTCTCTACATTTGTCATGACAAAAGCTGGTTTCAACTTGTGGATGTTTTTAATATTTAGAGAGAAAAATCCGAGCCTTAAAAAGATATTCAAGGAGCGTTAGGAAAATGGGAGAACGATACTTCAAAAACCAGAAGGGACAAAGTAATGTGAAATCACAGCAGATCTGTGACGGACCCAAAACTAATAGCCACCCCCCCAACCCCATCCTATATCTTGGATATTGATGAAATTATGGTTACGTCCTGGGACAAACATTCCTAATTAATCCCTACAAAGCATTTACAGTTTGCAAAGAAAGCACCACGGCCAGGTTGAAACATATAGGGGGTGAATGCCCCCGCGGTGGTGTCGATAGGTTTGGGAACATAACGAGAAAAGTCCGAGGTGAAAATGTTACAGTACAGGAAGAGAGAAACCCAAAGGAATTAGCACACAGAAACACACATGCTGTGACAAACAGTTAGTGCCAAGGAAAAACCCAGCGTTCGGAAGGAGGTGCGAGAATTACCCTGTTTAGTAAGAGATTTTAATCAGATATAAAGAGCTCAAAGGCTGAAGAAGTAGGACAAGCAGCACCACTGCCTTGAAGAAATTTTTGCAAAGAGCCAATGGACTCCATGATAGTGAAGAAACAAACCATTTGTGTATGTCATTCATTAATCCTTTACTGAGTACCTGTATCAGTAAGGTGCTAGACATAGGCAAGGCCAAACTCATGAGCTAAAATTATTTAGGCTGCCAGAAGCTACAAGCTGCACAAAGAAATTCCAGGCAGAGTTGGTGCTACGACAGCTAGACCATCACCTGCCAAATTATGAGAGTATCAGGTCTCAAGAAAGAAGCTGCAGTACAGCTTTACCTCAGATTTATCTCTTAAATTGGGGATACATCTGCAGATGGGATACATCTTTATAAAAATATAGAGATTTCTTTCTTTAGTTGGGGTTAGAGGCTGCTGATGGCATGCACACATCATGAAGAGGTGGTACTTCAAACTCCTTGTACAAAGAGTCAGACCTACCGAGCACTTACAGGAGAGACAGTATTCCTGGAGCTAAAAAAACAGCACCTGGGAACAGCTTCACAAACACCTTTAAATTGATACAGTCTTGTCCCTACTATAACTTTCACCAGAATGGCAACTGTCCTTGCAAGATGCTGTGAAAGCAGATCCTGACATCACCATGTAAATCCATGATTTTTCTCTTTCTAGACACCATTTTCTTTAATGGTGCGTTTGAACAGTGCCAAGACTAGCTGAGGTCTCCTTGGTTGGGACCTTTAGGAATTCTTTCAGTACAAAAACACAAACAAGTAGCTAATAGCAATCTATCACATCTAAAATCCATCTGGTAATCACTCTGTGGTGCAGCCCTGCCTTTTATGTGGTTTGTTAAATGTCTTGCATAGCATGTGGGTGTTGCATAAGTAATAAATAATAATAACTAATATTTATAATGCTCTTACAACAGTGGCTAAACCACTAACATGCTGACTAATACCGTCTCATTGGCTCCCCATGCTGTCTGCAATCTCTCTGCCTTCATCGCAGCTCCGACACTAAAATCTACCAATCCAGCTGTAACACAAGTTATGATTAACACAAGCTAATAATGTTAATAATATCTTTGTATGGACACATACATTTTACAACAGGGTACTGTTTTACAATAGAGAACAGAGCATGCCTCTGAAGTTGTGCTATTAACAACATGCCCATTCCAAACATGTATCCCTGAGATTATTTAGCCAAGGAGTTAAATGCACGTTTCACCGCAGAGAGGATGGAGACAGCCTAAGGATGGGCATGTAGGATTATGGCTGTATTTAACCAGGTTGTGCTTGTATCTGATACTATTTGCATGAATCTGCTCTTTCCTGAGAAGCTGGGGATGCAGCTCCCCTCTTTTCCTGGCACCTCCTGGGGCTGCTCGCCTGGCAGGTGAAGCAAGGATATGGACTTCAAGAGCACCAAAGGCAAAGGAGACAAAGGGGAAAAGCATCGAGGCAGTCGAGGTGCAACAGCAAATTATATTGGTACAGGAATGTGAAAAAGTCAAGAGGTTCCTTATCATTCAGTTGGTCAACAGAACTGACCTTCAGAAAAGAGCTGGAGAGGTGCAGGTACTCGCCTTTGATTCTCGCATCATTGACAGGTCCTAAAGGATCTGTCAAAATACTCTAAATGCTTCCTTTACTGTGTCGATCTTTGCGCTGCACGACTGGAAATGAAAGATAAGCCATGATCTGATTTGACACCTCTCTTTAGCACGGGTGGAACCAGGCCCCAGACTTTTAATACTAATGCTTTGGGACATTTAAAATCCACATGCAAGGCTTGGCTCTCTCTCCGCTGTTTACATGATAAAGTGACATTCTGATTCAGTCTATCTCATCAAATTCACGATTTCAGAAGTTCCTTTAAACATGTCTGCAACATCACACTAACTTTTCGATACCTCCGTGTCAATACATGCCAGTTGCTTAGGGTTATTTTTTTTTTTTCTGTTGGAAAGAAGGTCAAAACAGCAATGCAAATGTATTAGGGGGAAGAAATGCATTCAAGTAACGTTACTTGTTTCGGGACTCAAGATGCCAGTCCATCTTTAAATCACGCAGTTGAGTATTCAATTCACAGATACAATGAGGGTACTTTTAAATTTTAACTGTCATATTCTGTTACATTCTCTGATGTTAAGTTGCATTGTGTTAGCAGTGAATGGGATAGGACAGAACGTAATTCACCACATTATAAACAACATAACATAACTTGACAACTGGAATTTAAAAGGAGGAAATTCTTAACCATAGGATCATATTCTATCTTCCTAAACATTTATAAACCCAGCAGCAATGGATTCAAGCATAAAAGCTGATAATACACCTATTGCCAAGAAACAAATGTTGTCTCATTTGTGCAGTATGCAAACAATTGGGGCTGGTTTTAATTTCCCAAGAGCACAGCTGCCACTTTCTGTGCTACTTAGGGAGGAACTTGGTGGTGGCATCATCTGAAAACTTCTTTCATACCTAAGTTCCAGAGCAGCATTCACTTTCACAGAAGATGCTTTGTTTGCTCTCCTGTTCTAAAATAAAGAATGAAGTAACGCATTTTTTCAACATGAATATGCTAACAGCCATAAATCTGCTCCCTGGCATTACTGTAGAACAAACCATAGTAAATGTTTAAAAATGTGCTCCTAAAATAAGCCCTGACTGAGCTTTGATGTCACTTTATTTAATGCACATTGGCATCGCATACACAGCTCAGTTTACCAGAGAGGATTCATTCTTTACTGAAGCATAATTACATTATCAGATATTCAGTAGAGGCCATAAACCACAAAATGGAAATTAGACTGTCAATGGCCATTTTATACTACAAGGATTATTGTATTTTAACATTTGTGTTGTCAACCACTGTGCTGGCAATCTAGCATGTGGACCCCAATTTTCAATATCACTCTAACCTGAATAAAATTTAAATATATGAACACCAAATTGAACAATCAATAACAATCTTTTAAGCTATATAAGCTCCTGACTGACAGCACGCTAAGCAATAGCACAGAGGCAAATCAATCAGGAAGCTCTGTTTTCCTTCCTAGTCCTGTGCATTTTAGGCTGAGGGAATAATTTCAGTGCACGGTTTCGCAGTCCTCGGTATCTACAAGAAAAAGTGAGCTACAGCTTTCTCTTCATTGCCCACTCAGATTTCTAAATGGAATTTATCGCACGCAATGTCCTCTTATAGATTAAATTAATGTTATTGTAAAGAGGCTTAATGCTTAAAGATATTTATGACTCATGCTGAGAAAGAAGCTGTACTCAGTTATGATGATTAATATAATTTTCCCAAGTTCTCACAGATGAAATTGCTCCATGTGCATATTTGGAGTACAAAACAGATAACCATAATTCTAAGCAAAGGCAGCCATGATTGTGTTACTGATGCATCATTTGGAATTAGCAAGTTGCTTGGGGAGCGCGTGAAATGTTTTTGTTGGATTTGGTTTCTGCTTGATAGGCAACAGGAGGAGCAATGTTCACATCATCGCAACCTGTGCTCGTGTCTTGATCTTGGCAGAACAAAAGTCAGAGCTTACAGATAGTTAGCTATTACGGCCAACCAGCAATAAGACAGACTCTAATTTACAACTTATATCCTCTGTCCAAAATGAAACCTAAAGGAGACAGGTTTCGACAAGTTATATCAAGAAACTGAAGATTTACTAACTCCTCTGGCCCACGGGCTTAAAAATGGTGCGATCCTTATATTGTTGCAGTTAAAGCCTAAGAATGGTTCACACATGTCTGATCAGAAGAGCTCTCCAACCCTTTTGCAAGGTCAGTGAGGATTAAATAGAGCATCTCCACCCCACACCTTCTGCAGGTCAGCTCTCACTAACAATATAGATTACAAACGGTCATTTAACGTTCTGCCTATTATGGATTTAACTTTATTGTGATTAGATTGAAGTGCTGTGACTAGTACACAATCCAGTTCCAAATTGTGAATTTTTCCTTCAGATTTTAGCTAACTTTTTTTTTTCATGCTAGTAGATCAAATTAGAATCTATGTAAGAAATTAGTTAATTCTGAAAAACTATTAGACTGCAACAACTGAAAAAAATTTCCTGCAGCAGAGAGATGTTTCTACCCAACATTTTTCCCTTTCTCTTGCATTTCTTTATAATATAGTATTCTTAAGAATCTGATAAACTTGCTAATCTCAATAAATCAATGTTAAGACCTGAGGGAATGGCAGGAAGATGTGCCGGGAAGGTTTAGGTTGGACATTAGGAAAAAGTTCTTCCCCCAGAGGGTGGTGGAACACTGGAACAGCTCCCAGGGAAGCAGTCACGGCATCAAGCCTGACAAAAACCAAAAAGCGTTTGGACAACTCCCTTAGACACATGGTGTGAATGTTGGGGTGTCCTGTGCAGGGATGGTAGTTGGATCCAATGATCCTTGGGGGTGCCTTCCAGCTCAGGGCATTCTAAGACCCTATGATTCTAAATGTTACTTGAGTTGAATTGATTTTACAATTTAAGTTTGAATGATCGTCTGTGCACCGGAGACCATAAACGTTGAAGATATTAAGGACTCAATGTCTTTTCTGCCCAAACCAAAGACTTCCCAGCCTGGGGCAAAGAGAACTGAATTTGGTCTCAAAGTGCAGTGAACAGGGACTCCCAATATAAACGCCTGCTAGTGACAGGACTCGTGTTTATTATTAAACAGCAAAGTCATGAGAGTTGACAGAAGTGCCCAAAAAGTTCTTAAAACAATTTTAGCATAAAGAAAAATCATCTGTATAAACAGCTTTGGAATAAACGTTTCTCTGAGAAAATACAAATATGTTTCTTTCTCGCATTCAACATAACATCGGCCTCATGTTTCACTCTCCAAAGCCCCTCTGAAAACCACGTTGTAAGTTAATTGGTTTAATCTGCATGTGGGAGTTATCTCCTTTTACCTGCAGTTATATATGAAACAATTATATACGAAATATTGATTTTTCATTAATGTGAGAGATATCTCCCTTAATACATTTTTTAATAGTTTGAGGTCCTAGAGTACAGTAATTCTGAAGAGGTGTGGGGAATTTTAACTAGCTTGTATAGTTGTAAATATTATTTCAAATTTCTTGACCTCTGAAGTCAATATAAAGGTGTTATATAAAAAAAAAAAAAAAGGAAAACATGCATCTAAAAAATGGCAATATCACTGTATTAGTGAATACGTGTTATAACAACTGCAGGTATTCCCTTCGGTCTCTAGTTAATTAAAATGAGACGTGAATACTACTTGTTATAAACACATTCTCTTTCTGTCAGATTCTCTGGAAGCTGGTCCGTATTTTGAATGTTTACGTTCATCCATTGCTCCACATGAAAGAGTCAAGCCGTTTATGATGCAGCTATCAATAGCAACCAAAATTGTTTGCTACAAAGGTATCAAGTAACACAAACATCAGTTTTAAGAGGTAGTAACTCCAGAAAATTCTCAGCTCACTTCTGTCTGAAGGCTGAATAAAAAAATGTAGAAAACATAAATGAGGTGGAATACTGTTCTTGGAAATCAATGAGATAATTCATAATAAAAGGGCAACTTGTTTCATTATCTGTAGCTGATAAAACCTGATTTATTATTTTTTTTTGTGAATGTTACTGCTGAGAATTATATGTATTGATACATCTATCATGCTTTGGGACAAATCTTAATCACAATAAGATTTCTGACTAATATATAGAGATTTCATCCTTAGCAATGAAAATGTACAAGATTTACAAACGCACTGTATCATATTTGTAATTTTTAAAAGGAGAATACGGTGAAATGGCTGGAGTTCTCTACAGACACCATACCCACACTCAAATCCATTCAGCCTAAAAATTAAACTGTTCTGCTACACCACCACTTGCAGTCTTAGGTGCCAAATCCCCTTCAGTCTTAAAAAAATTCTGTCGTTCTGGGTTAAACCAGTATGTTTTTAAGGGTCCTATTTAAAATAGGTTGAATTTCTTCAAAAGAATATTTGAAACAGTTGAACAATGCACATTCTTCCAAACTAATCCATGACCTGATTACAATGGAAATCCATGCAACATATCAAATTATGAGAGATCTATACATCGCATCCACCATTTTTCTCAAGACTTTAGTCCAAAACATTTCCCAGAAATCTTTCTCCACTCAACATTTTATTCCAGTTTCCACCCTCCTCCCTCTTTATGATAGCTCTTGTCAGCTATCATTATAAGTGAACAACACAAAGGCTTAAAGACATACCCTCTGGTTAAAAATAAAAAATGAAAAAAAAAAATCCCACAGCTTTCAAGTGTGAACTGGATTAATCACACATAATAATTATACAAAGTGATAACACTTATTATAAGATCACATAAACACCGTTAAACGAACAGTGGCAGTAACCTTTAGGAAGGAAAAATAAAGCCACCAAAAATAATACAAATCAAAGTTTCTACTGGAAAGACTTTCTGGGTAAAGCTTCTCTGAAACCCTAAATGAAACTAATGTGCAGCATTTCAAAGCAAACAGCAGTCACAGTTGATTTACATGTTCCATACATCTTCAAAATGCAGGGTAAAAAACATATACAAAATATGAGTGGGGAAGAATTACTGGTCCCCAATCTCTCATACTTCAGCAGTTGTCAGCAACTTAAAAACCTCTTTTTCTAAGCTTGTTTTCTAGATCACCAGTGTAATTATACAACAATTCATACTCTCCATATTAGCAATTCTTTGTTTGGCTTCTTGCAGTTCTAAACCAAGGCTTTCAAAGTTGTTTTGTTCTTTTTTTTTTTTTTTACTACATTAGCTGTGGCTTCAAACATATCAGCCTTTTCCTTGCAATTGCTTTGTTTTTCTTAAGAAACTCCACTCTGTTGAAAGGCTTGTTTTGATCTCATATTATCATTTTTATAGCTCCCACTAAGTATCTGAGGAATAGTTTCCAAGAAATTCTTCATGGACAACACACAATCTTTAAGCACAAGCAAATCCTCATGAATTCTGGTACCAAGGAGATCTGTCACCTCAAGTCCCTGGCTTAGCAGAACTTTGTGAGGCACCCCCACAGTGGTAAAATATGCCCCCACATAGGGCCTTTTGGATATGAGGATAATCATAGAAACATAGAACAGTTTGGGTTGGAAGGGACCTTTAAGATCACCCAGTTCCAACCCTCTTGCCATGGGTAGGGATGCTTTCCAATGATTCAGATTGCTCAAAGCCTCATCCAACCTGACTTTGAACACCTCCAGGGATGGGACATCCACGGTTTACCTGAGCAAATTGGGCCAGGGCTTCACCACTAAAATAGTATAACATTTCTTCCTAATTATGTAGCCTGTAGACCCGTTATGGCTTTCCCATTCCAGGTCAATCAATGTTAGAAATGTTCCAAAGGTGCATAGGAAGTCATGGAGGGAATCAATTTGTCCCTCTTGGGAAATGAGAAATGCAGGGGAAGATGCAGAGCAGCATGTAAGCTACAGGAGCCTAAGAGAGATAAGACTGAAGTAATTTTTCAATACAGGAAGTTAGAAAGACAGAGCATCTTGAAAATATTAAATCTCTAAATATATTCAGTGTGGAAAACCATAAGAGTAGTAATCAGTATTGGGAAGAGAGACTTAGGACAAGGCAATGACTGTATGAAAGTTCTGAGATCAAAGACCATACACATGTTAAAATAAGAGCAAAGGAATTAGCGAAGATACAAGATTCTGCAGGTCATGACTAGAATGGATTTTAGGCAATATTCTCGGTATCACAGAGCCAAGAGTAGGCTCTTGAACTTGAACTGAGGGTACACGGTGCCCAATGCCACAGCAAGAGAGTAGATAGATGTTGGTGAACAGAGAGGAGTCTGAGCTGATGATAGAACCTCTAGCAAGAGAAACAGCAAAAAAACCACAGAAATTCTCAGAGAAATTTTCACCTTCTGGAAATTCAGAAATGAAAGATGACCTGTCCATTACTAGCTATATGCATAATTGCAGCACTGAAATGAAGTGGTTTCAAAATTTATAGTCATCAACAGCATATAAGCAGCTGCTAGAAGAAAAATAATTGCAAACATAAGAAAGAGTTTGTTCATGGGATACTTTTTCCTCATCTCTTTCAAACGAGTGATATTTTGCTTTTTGCCTATTGTCCAAGAAATTGTTTGGGGTCATTAAATATGTAAGGGGCTCAGATATCTATATTTTACCTTTATATCAAATATTTACATGTCATACGTAGGACCTCGCTAAGGAGTTGTTGTGATTAGTTGCCAAGAAGCATCAAAAATCAAATAGAATTGTTAGTGTTTAAGGGTTTTCCTGTTTATTTCTACAAACACACAGGATAAACACTGTCAGTCCAAAGTAAACTATGAAGTACACATTTTTTTCCAAAACTAATACCCTATAAAAGCATAAGATGGTTGAAAACTACATTTAAACCAATTCATTCTGATGACTAGTACCATGTGTGAAGACTCAAGGTTATTTCATAACCCAAAGACCTTGTTAACTAGTTAAAATTACCATTCAAAAGCTACCCTGGGTTCAGACATAACAGTTGATGAAGATCTTTTTAAATACACCAAAAAATGTAGACAACATTTGGATGCGATCAAAGGAAGTAAACCAGATATGGGATATAGTTTTAAGAAACAAAACCTCAGATTCAGTTTAGATTCAAAGAAAAAAACAACAACCCAGCAACACGTATGTACAGTATCATAAAACGTACGCTGCTACGCCAGGGACTGAATTTTGAGTGACATTCAAAAGATTTTCATTAAAGTATCCATTTGTTTCAGTCAGTTGAGAACTATTTAGTCACTTAACTCTCCCAGCTGAATTTTTTTCAGATGCCAATTGACAGAGGAAATTCATTCCAACTAAAGATAAATCCCTACTTTCCCTGCCAAGAGTTCTCCTGCCATAGACAATTATTGGTCTAGAGGGGACCTTTTCTTTCTTCTGGAAATTTAGTTCCTTCTAAGAAACTTATGTAAAATTAAGTACTTCATTACACTGACAATCTGGTAAGCCTACCTTTGTGCTTTGTTTCTTCTAAGGCAAAGTTAAAGAATATATGAAATGGAAGAAACATTCATATTTAGAGATCAGTAAGGGATTTGTTCTTTAGCTCAGTAGCGAGGATAGTAAAACGGGGGAAAAAAGATAAGAAAACACAGTATAGGTAAAACAAATACTCATTTTCTTAAAGGTATTAAAAAAAAAAACTTCCAAACTGGAACATTTCTTTCAAAAAGATCATGCACAGTTGGTTTCAAAATTAATTAACTACATTAAATCTTTATATGAATTGTTTTTCATTTCGCCTCATTCCATGATATCACATATTCGACGCTAGTTTTTTTTCCTAAATGTGCATAGTATTCGAAATCTCTGTGTGTACACTTATATTTTAGAGGCAAAGCTTCCATGAGAGCTCATGGCACCACACATCTGTTTCACTGCCATGTTCTTAAATGAGGAGAAAGCTCTGAGGTCACTGAGGCTTCTGAAATGAGACCTAGAAAACACATGTTTACTTGTTGCCATCCAGAATCAGGATGACCTTACTTTTCATCAAGTAAGAGCATTAACACCAACACCACCTCATAGATGATGGTGACAGGTGAATTTGGACAAATCCAAATTTTATTGCCTATAATACATCCTGTCTTCCTCTACTATTAATTACTGCACATTATTACACATTAAAGCATTGAATCCATCCACATTTGCCTTCCATATTCTGTCCTGGTGCTTTAAGTGGATGAAATATTATGAAAAATTTTAAAATTTTCCTCTTAAATAAATGAATCAAGGACACTAAAGCAGAATGAGAAAGTTCATAATCTTAAACACTTAAAATCAGAGTGTCAGAATAAGCATAATGGATCAAAATCTCTCAAAATTAGGTCCAAAGGAGAAAGATTTTTGTTCACTGGGAAATTTTCAGATGATAATCAAATTCTTCAAGACCAGGATAGTCCGAGCAAAGAATAAAGCTACTGTATTTAAAAAATATAATTATAGCAGTCTATTAAGTGTTTAATAACATCCTTAACGTAATATATCTTCCAATGAGGACTAAATTAAGTGCAATTTAAAATACATGGTGGTGGCTAAAAATCTATGTGTTTTAAGAAACGTGTGAGAGAACGCATTCAAAAACAAAGGTTTGCTGTAGTCGTTATTCACAATTGCATCAAGGAATATTTAGTCACCAAGGTGATATCACAGACGTAACGCAGGGCAACAGCCAGTCTGCAACACAGCGTATATGAAAATGGACCTAAGGAAGTTCAAGAGATATGCTGCCTCTTCTCAAGAGGGTTCCAACAAAAATAAAGGCTTCAGAATTTGTACCTGTGCTCCGAATCACTACTTATCGGAAAGACTGAATTTTAAAAACTCTTCACCATAACGTAATAAAAGAGCCAGAAGAAAAAATTGGGATTGTTCCTTTTGCTTGTGCAGCTGCTTCGCTGGCATCATACCATTGCTGTATCTTCAGAAGGTAGGGGTGGGAGGATATTATTTTGCTCATTAATTGTCAACACGTTAATTGTATGAAAGCAATTCCCTCAAAACTACCTTCCAGTACCTGAAGGGGCTACAAGAAAGCTGGAGAGGGACTGTTTAGAGAGGAATGTAGCGATAGTACTAGGGGTGATGGCTTTAAACTGGAGAGGGGCAGATTCAGACTGGACAGGAGGAAGAATTTCTTCACCCTGAGAGTGGTGAAGCACTGGAACAGGTCAGCCAGCAAAGTGGTGGCTGCCGCATCCCTGGAGGCGTTCAAGGTCTGGTTGGATGGGGCCTTGAGCAGCTTGATCCAGCGGGAGGTGTCCCTGCCGATCTCAGGGGGGTTGGAACTAAGTGATCTTCAAGTTCCCTTCCAACCCAAACTATTCTATGATTCTATGACAACTAAATTGTGACAAGTTCAGGGGATTTATCCATTTGTTGGTTTGGAAGGGTGCGCTCCAGAAAGCAAAAGGAATGGATGGTGGGATGCTGTATTAGATGTTTCCAAGAGAAGTCTTGAAAGGCCAGTCTGAGGCAATCTTAGGGAAAACTCACTTTGACATCAACATTCTCCAGGTCACACTCAAGTGAACCAAAGCAGGTCAGCACCACCATGAACAAATTCAGCGCCCATGTTCAAATACCAAGGAGCTGATAGAGCTTGTCTCCATCTGAGAACGGAGCCTACTCTGTATCCTGCACTATTTAACAATCATCATTAACAGAGAGAATAATTTTTCTACATTTTTCTCACAGTAGAGGAAAGAAGATTAGAAGCACAAGAAAAAAATAACAACTGTGACCTAATAAAATTTAAAGCAAAAATAGGGTTCAGTCCTAAATCCCTCATGTGCCTGGAAATCCCACTGCACTTTTCCTATTTTGGTGCTCAATAATTAGTCATTAACTCCTGTCCCGTGATGAACAGAACGCACTCATCTAGCACTTACTTGACAAGATTCAGTTCATGTTGATTATTTTAACAGACTAATTTAATTCAGGTTTCTGTAGTTCTAGGAATTTGCCAAGCAGAAATTTATCAGATTCCGTATAAATCTATGTCAGGGGAACTTTAATGGAAATTACTACATTAAGAATTCAGAATCGGGCCCTTAATAGCTGCTATAATTTTTCATCTTTTTAATATGGAGATATCAGTAAAATGAAATATTCTAAAGACATAAAAGTAATAACCCAATCATTTAATATGAAGGAATAACTAGACAATACTGTCCTGAAGAACTATAGATAGCCTGCTGGAAAGGAACTGCATATAAAAGCCAGAAAAGCATCAGTTTTAATTTTGGGGAAATACTGTATTCACGTACAAAAAATTCTAGCTAAAAGGAAGCAAACCAAGCAGCTCTTCTAGACCCTTGGCAATCCTTAGAAGGCCTTCAGAGATGGATTGAAACAACACTGGCAGTGGCATCCTGACTGTAGACAGAAATCACTGAGCTTGGCATAGAGCGTGTGAGGGAAAGGGATGATCCAAGCCGTAACCAAAAAAGAAGCTGAATTCTTTGGGAAAATTGGCAATTTTGATATGTTATGAGCCCAGGTTGCCCAGAGCAGTGGTGGCTGCCCCATCCCTGGAGGGGTTCAAGGCCAGGCTGGATGGGGCTGGGAGCCCCTGATCCAGTGGGAGGTGTCCCTGCTCATGGGATGGGCATGGAGGGGCTTTAAGGTCCCTTCCAACCCAAACTATTCTGATTCTAACTTTATAATTTGATGGTAAAATAATCCAAAAAGTAACTCAGATAGAAAGCAAAAATGCATGAAAATTAGAGGCGGTCATTTTAGTCATAGAATAAATCTAAATACAAATTTTAATAAAAATGAAAAGTACGATCTGTTTTATACTTGTACGTTTACTATCAAAAAGATTTTAAAAGGAGGATTAATACCTATACCCTGCTTTTATCTGAAGGGAAACTGAGGCACATACATTTGCTGTGCTGGTCTTAGAGGCCAGTGGTAGAACAATACTGGATGGTGAGTAGTCCAGGAAGGTGGATCTTAAACTGGGCCACCAAAATCATGCTGGAAAGAAGAGGAATGAAAGCACGTTATAGGTGGGGGTACATCCTGAATCACATCTCTGTCATTTAACCTCAGATTTACATTGCTTTCAGTGATGGTTGCTGATTCCCAAGAAAGAATGGAGAGGTGATTTTAAAAACTCACTTAATCTTGTGGATTTCTACTACTCATGAAGTTCCTGAAGCTTCTCTACTGTTTTGAAAGGCAACGTAAAGACAAATATCTCTGCCCAGATGATGTTAGAGCCTGAGAAACTTGCTGTTTTGGGCTCCTCCGGGTCTGGACATGCACAGGCCCTTTGGAATTTGGCCTCAAATAGCATCAAATACAAAAATAAAAGGTGATTTTTTTGCTAAAGGTTATTTTCAAAAGGAAGGTCCTTTCCACTGCATGGTGATAAATGATAAAAGATTAGAATGAAATAAAATGAAGAGCAACAAAAATTTCTTAAAACATAGCACAGAACTGAAATGAAAGGCTTTTTTATTTTGTCTAACAGGAAATTGCCATTTGCCTTTTCTAGTACTACGTGAAGACTGATAAAGAAAACCCACACCCAATCACCCAATTAAATATGCTTGTGCTTCATGCCCACTGCTACAGGGGCAGGATGCAAACTTCTGTCTGTGACTGCCAAAAACGATGGTTGTGTAGCCCTGGAAATGCTTTACTGAACTACAGTTTCTCCAGTTAACAATTTAGTTAACTAACAAATACTGTTAATTCCCATTTGTAAATTGCTGAGTTGCCTGCAACTGATTTAAATAATAAGTAGGCCAGGTTGTGAGTTCTCGTATGTGGCCAGTTGAGCAAAATACTTTATTTGCCACCTCTGTTACTTCATAAGTAGGGGTTTTAACAGACCAGCTCCTAAAATACATCTGCAAGTGGACAGCTTGTATGGTCTTAGAACAGTTAAACTCTGTAGAGAATTCACTAGCTGAACTTGGCAAATTTGCTTTTTTTTTGTGATATAATACATGTATACGTTGGCAAAACTTATAGCTTTAAACTGCAGTTTTTTCTTTCTCCTTTTTTATTTTCTTCTAAAGCTTAAAAGTTTCTTCTGGGTTCAGGTAGTTCTAAACAGACAGCGAAACCACAACCTCAAATCAAAATCATGAAGCCAAACCGTCTGATATGCTCTGGTAGCTTCCTCAATGCTAAAAAAATTAGTTCAAATCCCAAGATCCATCCTCAGGAGCTTAATTGCATCAAAGAATAGGAATCTTGTCAAATTCAGTCCAAACAAACATAATCAGTAGCTTTCAAAGCTTGTTTGACATTGAGGAGGCATAGAAAACAACACAGGAACCAAAGAAACGTACATCGATGGTCTGTCAAAATTTTTTGTTAGACATGATGCTATTATCAAGGCACATCAGGATGAAATAAAGTGACCTAGCTGACCACGGGCTTACAAACGTCTGGGGAAGGAAGGGAAAAACGGTGAATCAAAAGGTAGCTTTGTTGCACGTCCCCCCAGGCCATCTTATTGACAGGGATGACAATGGTCCCAAGATGCACCATTATCTATGACCAGCAAGCAGACATCAAATGCTACTGAGCTGTCTCTGTCAGAATAGAAAATGCTGCTCAAAATATACAGGGCTTGTTACATTTTGTTCAGCAAAGGTTTGTCAAAAGCCAGGGTCACTCTATGTGTGCACTGCCCTGAAGGGTAATTTTAAAAGGCAGGAGAGATGCACTTGATTCTGCAGTGTTTCTCCTGGAAGGAGACTACAAGTCTGCGGATGACCAAAATGTTTTGAAAATCAAAGAACGACTGAGAAAAAAAAAAAAATAAAATAAAATAAAGTAAAACAAAGCTAATAGGTTTTCATAACGGCTGTGTTATTAGAAGGCAAACCACTTTTCAAAATAAACAGGTTAAGGAATTATTCCCATATTTAGATTTTTTTCAATAAAAATTGAGTTGATTTCTAAATCCAACAGGGATGGAAGCTACTGTAAAGGCATGACTCAAATTGTAGTGGATAAGTACACCCTCTTCGAGTATCTGTGTTGTACCGTTATGCAGTTAATTGCAGTAAAAATATTTATACTGGCGAGAAAAGAATTGTTAATATGGTACCCTTTGGAAAGAAAAGGGAGAGGCTGTATATACAAACTCCAACCTCAGAAATGTTTGGGTAAACTTTGTTTTTCTGTGAACATCTGCTAAGCACACACTGAGGAAAGAAAGTCCAAATGCACTTCACTAATTGACACAGAAATCTTTGTTTAAGCAATGCGTTGCTGAAAAATATAAAACAAACCAAAAAAACCCCCTAAACAGGAGGATGAAAATAACATTTCAGGGGGTGAAAGGCATTCTTGATACAGAAAAGGCACAATGGAATTTGTTCACTGGTTCTTCCTTATGGATCAGCTCTTGCTTTTTCCCTTAATGGTCACGGCAGATGGGAATCGCTTTGCCAAGAGAGCAAAAACGCCACAGAAACACATCAGTGCTGCCCTGTACTGAAAAGTCAACCCTCTGCTGCTTACTTTACGCCTGCATCTCGCCGTAGCAATGTTAATTAAGTGCCATGTGAACCTTCCCTGGGTGCTCAGTCGCACGGAGGTGATCTGCTGCTCTCCCACTCTGCTGCTCACCCCTGACGAGCTGCACATCCCACTCCTTCGCTCCAGTCCTCAGCTCTCCAGACCCGTTTCCCTGCTTGCTTCTGCTATTGATTATTGTGATGCCTCAGAGCACTTAATTGTCCTTTCTTTCCTTTCTAAAGATAAATAACAGAACAAAAAAGGAAAAGAACAATCCAGTTACAGCGTTTTGCTTCAGGTTTGCGGCTCCGAGGTTACAGCTGATGCTCCACTGTCCATACCCGTATGATTTTCAGGACAGAAATTAGGATAATAGTCTATCAAATGTACTTTCTCTCCTCCTAGGCCAGTTTCAAGATGATAGATATGATCCTTTTGCATCTCATGAGACAAGCTCTTTTGTCCCCAAACACAGTGCTATTAATTCAATGCAATAGTTTGTTTTTCCTTTCACTGGATGTCACAATATGCTGCGAGTAAGGCTGGCGCGTCTTTCTTCCTGTTGGAGGATTCCTAAATGCCCTGAGAGTCAAGGGAGACTTTGCACATCAAGTATTTGCTCACCAATATTGCTTCAGTAATTTCATCAAAACCTTTATGTAATCTTCCTTGCCCTTTTTTCCCCCCATTACTCACTATTTATGTAGACTCTTACGTAACATCCTCTCTTTCAAGAGGGGTGAAGTGGTGTCCTTTGGTTAAATTCTACATCTTCTTATCCTTTCAGCTGTCAGTTACTAATATAGATATAAATGGAGAAGGAAAAAAACCCCAACCATAACCAAATATGCTCATCTTCAGTAAATTCAATGTTTTAACCGAACATCTGCATTAATCTTCTTGCATATTCTAGCTCCTGAACCCAGGAAATCTTAATAGCGACTTCCGTGCTGTAATGCTCTGTGGGAAATTTAGAGCTGTAAGGTATCTTTAGCATTTTGACATCAAAGTCTTCACAGAAAAAGAGTTGCCTGATGCCATCTGGAAGCAAAAGAGGGCACGAATGTATCCACAATCCTTTTTGCTCACAATTCAGTCTTGCGTAAAACACCTTCCTGAGGCCAGCGGATCAAATTTATGTGAAGAGTGTGGTAGGTTCATTCACTCCTGAGTCAGGTTTCAAACAGATACACCACGGAGACAAAAGACTTTCTAACTGTTCATTTTATAATATTCTATTTACTAAATGATCCCCTTTTTACTCAATGTACTATTCCTTTGCATGATTTCCGACCACTGCAATATACTCAGCCTCCCATCCTCTTTTCACAGTATTTCACCTTTGTTTAGAATCAAAATAAATTGGGAGGGGGGAGGAGGGAGAGAACACAGCATCAACTCTACTTAATTGTTGTGCATCCCCAGGGTGATAAAAACAACCAACCTAGGGCTAACAGATCCATATCACACACGAGGTGATGCTCTATGTAACGAGCTCACCCTCATGTGTAAGCTTTCTACTCCAAAATAAGGAGAATATCACCACCTCTGGTTTATTGCCATCAGCAAGAAATCTAAGCAGTACCTGCGATACCGCAGTATTTGCTTAGCCCTGCAATAACCATTTTAATTTATGAGTAACAGAGGGCTTACAATTAATGACAGCTAGGTTCTTGCTGTAAGGATAGACACCAAGCAAATGAGTATGATTGCAGATGTTTAAGAGTAAATGTGAAAGGAAAGGAGTGAGCATTAGAGAAAAAAGGAGAGAGAGTATTGATTCGGTGTGACTGATGTGAATGAGTTAAATGATTGACTATGAAGTGTGAATTCAAATTTACTGTGAATGGAATTTACTGTGAGTGGAACAGAGTATGCATGACCATGACTGAGTGTGACTAGGTATCATTAGGAAGAACTAAGCGAATATGAGTGGAAGGCACTGATTATCTCCCCTGTAATCTATAAATAAACAGTATTGCTGGAAGTTTTGAAAAATGTATTTAATAAGGGATTTCCACTGCCTGAATAAACTTAGGCCAGACAGCCTGATCTAGAGGAAAATGTATCATTTATACTCAAAGCTCTGTCATGTAATAATACGCAATCTCGCATCTGACAGGAACAAAATAAGCCTAAATTTACAGAAAAATAGAACCGCTGGACTTAAAATAAATGTCTTTCCAATTATCAACAAGCAAATTTACTAACTCAAATGATATCAATTATCCTCTCTTCTGTTTATGAGTGCTTGCCTGAGATACAAACATACACACTTACATTCAGTACTAGGAACATTCAGGACCTGCAGAGTTGGGAACCGTTGCTGTCTTTAGCAGTTCAATAAATATAATAAAGTTTTATTATCTCCAAAGAACTGTGCTTCAGTAGAGTGACCAAATAACTAAATTGCCACCAAAAATCTGCCGTTGTGCCAAATAATAGAACTGAGCCTGCTGCTACTCCAGTTTATTTCAGTGAGAGTAAATTGCTCTTTGCATCCCACGATCCCAGACCCCACACAGGCAAAAGTGTCTCAGTATCATCTCAGCTGCTGCCCTTTCTCCACAAATATCTCTGTTTACTTCAACGAATTTCAGTGCGAGTCAGACCTACGCAGCCTTTGTTACTAAAGATCTGTGCAAATAAATATTGATTTTAAAGGTGGATCTTGCCAGGGATGAAAGCAATGCCAAATTCCTAGATCCTGGTGTAATCAACATGGATTTTACCATTTGGTTCTGTTATTTGCCCTACCTCAGTGATCTTATTCTCCTTAATTCTTCTGCAATCACCACCAATCAAACAATCATCAGAAATTGTGCGTTTTTTTTTTTTTTTTTTTTTTATGACAGCTTTTACCTCCACTGAAGAAGGAAAGATGAAAACACTGAGCTCTGTGTTTACACTAGAGTCAATTAATAATCAAAACTAAATAATGTGAAAGAGCAGAGGCCGCTTCAGCTGGCAGAAATCTTTCTTGGGAAACCTGCTCTGCTCCTTTTCTCTGCTAATACACTGGTTATGAATTTACTGGGATGAAGAAATTCCCTAGCCCTGCCTGAATTAGCTGGGACTTAACCTAAGCCATGCACATGAGCATCCCTGAACCCTGCAGTTCTTTGAGTTAGAGGCATTTAAACTGATGTTCACTGGAATTACATCCTTAGAGCTTTACGGGCTCCAAGTCAGCTCCGCTGATTAATAGAGGCTAAGGATGTGGCCCAAACTTTTGCAAAAGTTTCTGTTTGTCCTAGATTTTCCTTCTAGGTGATTAAAAGTGCGTTTCCGCTTTAGAAAAAACTAGGACAGAAACAGTAACTAGTTTACCTTTACTGCCTGACCAGTCACAAAATGAATCATAGAATGGTTTGGGTTGGAAGAGACCTTAATGATCACCCATTTCCAATCCCCTGCCATGGGCAGGGACATCTCCTACTGGACCAGGTTGCTCAAATCACCATCCAACCTGGCCTTGAACACCTCCAGGGACATCGCTTGGCACCACCACTGCTCTGGGTAACCTGGGTCTGTGCTTCCCACCCTCAGAGGAAAATATTTCTTCCTAATGTCTCATCACAATCTTCCCTCTTTCAGTTTAAAAAAACTGAACATCCTGTAGTTGCTGATAAAAAGTCCCTCCCCAGCTTTCCTGTAGCCTCCTTGGAGCACTGGGAGGCTGCTCAAACGGCTCCTTGCAGCCTTCCCCTCTCCAAGCTGAACAACCACAACTCTCTCAGCCTGTCCTCATATGGGAGATGCTCCAGCCCTCAGATCACCTCTGTGGCCTCCTCTGGACTCACTCCAACAGATCCATGTCCTTCCTGTTCTGAGGACTCCAAAACTGAACACAGGACTCCAGGGGAGGTCTCATGAGAGCAGAGTAGAGGTGCAGAATCCCCTCCCTCACCCTGCTGGTTATACTTCTGATGCAACCCAGGATACGGTTGGTTTTCTGGGACACGAGTGCACATTGCTGGCTCACGTTGAGCTTCTCATCCACCATTCTCATTCCCATTTGCACATTATCGAGCATCAAGGAACAATTCAAAAATATTGGCACTGTCACCTTACAATAATTGCAGTTTTCAGAATCTGCAACAGAACTAAAAAAAAAATATATATATATCCCACTGGGGTCAGGGTGAAGGGGAAACGATGTCAGAACTTACTTTAATTCATCCAGTCAAAGAACATGCATTTCTTGAGCTCATGAAAACCGTCCCCCATCCTTCCAACACTCCTTACGAGTTAGGTCAAAGACGAAGTGTCTGCACTGTCTGAGCAATCCTCGCTAGATGTACATCTCCCAAGCAAGACAGAAAACCATTGACAGGAAACAACGGGTAATTTACGCTGCTCGTGCCAAAGCTGCACATGTTCTGTCGATAAATGGAAGACTTAATTCTTCAGGATAGCAATTCAGGCATTTTAAAGGATTTCCTCATGAGGTAACACTCACTAATGAGACACGGGGAAAAAAAAAAAAAAAATAAAGCCCCACCTTTTTCACTTGGAATTGCAGAAATGCAGAGTAAGTAAATTCTAAAGACCTTCACAGCATTATATGATAGAAGCAGTTTAGAATGAGGTCATTAAGACTACATTCTGTTTCAAACTTAACAAGAAAAGCTGTTTATAATAGTTATACTGAGTTACCTTTACTGCCATAAAAGACTTGTTTTTAAAGAGAATCATGACTGATGTTACTGATCCTGTTACCTTGTAACTGCAAGGCTGCCGATGAAAAGATGCCACACTTTTCAATTTTCTGCACAGGCACAGTTACTGTAGAATCACAGACTAGTTTGGGTTGGAAGGGACCTTAAAGATCATACAGTTCCAACCCCTCCTGTGACGGGCAAGGACACCTCCCGCTGGATCAGGGGCTCCAAGCCCCATCCAACCTGGCCTTGAACACCTCCAGGGATGGGGCAGCCCCAACTTCCCTGAGCAACCTGGACCAGGGCCTCACCATTCCCGTACTGAAGAAATTCTTCCTTATGTCTAGTCTAAATCTGCCCCTCTCCAGTTAAAAGCCACCACCCCTCATCCTATCACTACATTCCCTTGTAAACAGTCCCTCCTCAGCTTTCTTGTAGCCCCCTTCAGGTACTGGAAGGTCGCTTTAAGGTCTTTAGAGTCCCATTAATTTAACGAAATCACAAACGGTGAGTTTGCCATTGCAAACTAATATACAGAATGACAATATCTGTTCATTCTCAGTGTACTTTTTGCACCTTCCAACATCTCACATATCTTATGTGGGACGAGGCCCAAGACCTGCACCTCCTCAGCTTTACGTGCAGTTAATACACCCTCACTCCTATTTTCAGCCTGGGGAATATAAAGAACATGTCCGAGTTTTTATCAGATTTTTTCCTAGCTTGTACAATGAATCTTCTTTCTGGATTTTCCAAACAAACATTTCCCGAATCCAAGACTCTTTCTACAGCTCACAAAAAGGTTGTCTTGAATGGACAATTAGCACCCAATATGCTCAAAGATTTTATTTTTCAGCTAAGCCTCAAAATATTGAACTAAAGTGATTATTTCCATCGCTTTCTTTCCTCCTACCTACCCTTGAGTTACAAATCAGCTGGGACTACATCTGAATTGTACGTCATGTTGATAAAGGGGACAATTTCTAATTTGCAGCCGGACAAAAAATAGGACGCTATGCTAAGAGAACAGTTACAGGCCATTTTTAACAGTCAAACAAAATATGACACACTTAAGTATTGGTATTGCCTCCATAAAGCCAGGTTGTCTGTTCACCTTACATTACGCTACAAATTCTAAACATAGCTTGAGGTTATCCAGCTTTATTTAGCTGCCTACAGAAGGACTCTTAGTATTGTGGATGAAGGCAACTGTCTCTGGAATTGATCTCATTAGCAAAGTTTCCATAGGAAAGAAGATGAGAGAAAACAACTGATTTTCGTGACTTGTACTGGTATTTCTATGGCAGCGAAGCAATTTTGTCGTCCTTAGAGGCATTGGTTTCAGGTCACATTTTTAACTGTAGTTAAGCCCTCAAATAATTCTGAAGACAATCAAGGATAAGTGACCGCTCTCCACTACAAAAAAATCAAATATTCAGCATGGACAAGCAGTAGCTTTTGACAAACATCATTTTTTTCATAGGCTTTGTATATTATATTCAAAAGAAGAAGAGCATTCAGGATTTAAATGTACACTTCCACAGTTTAAGATGACAACAATCCAGTATGCACATCCCGAGATAAAATGTGCCCCTAAATTTGACAGATGGAATCCAAATAGTTTTCAATGTCAGACAGGAACTGCTTTCTTTTTAATAATTCTGGGATGTTAAAGAAAAGAATATCATGCTGCAATACTGTATATATTTTTTGAAATAGTTATTTTAGTGCAGCAAATATCTGTATACACCCAAAATTTTCACACAGAAATAATGTAATAAAATCTGCAGAATTATCGAACTCTGCCATTTCTGAGCTCCATTGTTTTATTTTTCCAAAAAGCCAAGATCAGGGACACTACGGACCAGCCAAGAGAAGGAAAGGCAATGGTCTCTGTGTTTTGCAAGCAGAAGTACAAGAATAGGGCATGGATGGGAGAAAATTAATGTGGCAATTCAGAGGATTCACTATCCCAAATCCCCTAGTCTGGAGAGAACTAAGGGGCTTAGTAATATCTCCAAAGTAGCTGTGATGGGCTTCTGCCTATTGCAAGCAGCATCCTGCAAATCCCCGTTCATGCAGGCTTGATGCAAGGGTCTAGATTTGGGCAGCAGTCATTATTTCTGTCTCCAAATCACATTTTTTTGAAGTCACATTCATAGCTGAAGCTCTCATCCTGAAGGAGAAAATCATTGTAGCTTTTGTCCTGTCTATGTATGTTATATAATTCTGACTATTATCTCCGGGGCCTCTCTCACAAACTTTCCACCGTTCTTTCTCTGTTAGGTCTCAAAGTTACTAAAGTCAGAGTTCATTTATGCTTCCGATCGCTGGCAAGACAATGTCCCCAGGGTTGTGAAGTCTACTAAGGCAAAACATAAACATAATTTTATGGTCGCTGTGTTCTAATTCATTTAATTAGGCTTTTCCTTGGATCACTGGGATATGTGTGTGTCCTTTCGTGTTTCTATAGGGGGAAAAAAATTAAAAAAATAAAAATAAATCCAGTCCAGAAAGTCAAAGGGAAAGTTCTCCTGCAAGTGTAGATCTTGTTTGCTCTCCATCAAATTAATATTCATCACATCAGCAGCAGAGTATACCTTTCCACATTCCCTCGGTAATTACTAATTTTAAGGAAGAATTCTTGCACAGCAACCCACAAAGAAATGCCCATAATTTAGATATACTAATAATGAAAAAAAAAAAAAGTATGTTTTTTTGACGTAGAGACCCTGACAAAATTTACATTGAAATGGTTAAAAGGAGTAGATTGATAAGAATAACTCTAATTAAGAACCATCTTGCTGCTAAAATGTGAACGTTTACACATATTTCATACCTCAGGCAGAGCTCAAGCAGAAGTAGATCGTATCTTCTTCCTTGAATAAATGAAAAGGGGAAATCATATATTAATCTGCATTGTACTAATGCTTATGTGCCCGAAGCTGAACTTCCACTTCATTGTGTGACATTCTCTGCAGAGACGTAACACGGGAGTCTCTGCCTTTTGAAATTTTCAGCCCAATCAAGAAAAGGTGAAAGAAATAGTTTGTTATCTTCATTTTGCAGAGGTGTAGGGAGGTTACGTGCAAGAATTCCCCAGTAATACCCAGATCTTCTGAGCTTCTGGGGTCTCTTTGCACCTCTGAGGAGGTAGGAACATGCAGGCATGGACATAAATCAAAACAAATTTTCCATATTGTCTCCGATGTGATGTACATGAAAGAAAGCTACATATTTAGTATTTAAAATGTAACTGCAGAAGCACGCAAGGGCAGAAAGGAATGCCACCGTGCACTTCTTCCTATGTCTAAACTAGATCATATATACTGGAGTAAACACAATAATGTTACTCAGCTTCACTGAGCAACCTGTTCCAGTGCCTCACCCCTCTCATCGTGAAGAATTTCCCCCTTATGTCTAGTCTAATTCTACCCCTCTCCAGTTTATAGCCATTGCCCCTCATCCTATCACTACAAGACTTGTCAGCAGTCCCTGGAACACGAACAAATAGCTGTGAATTAAATTATTTCTGATGTTCTCAGCCTTCGCTGAAGACAGGAAGCAGAGCAGAGCATGGGACAACCTCACTATCTTTTGCTGGTCAAACCTGTTTCGATTCTCAGAGCAAACAAAAGCCAAATTGCATCTGGGCGTCAGCACAAGTAGCGGTAACATTGCTACTGAGGTTGTGGTTGTTAAACACAAGAAAAAAAAAAGGAAAATTGGGATGTTCTAAATAAGGATACTGTGCCAAAATCTAACGCTCAATAAAACTAGATCTATTAAACTGATGACCCTTAATCTACCAGCATCAGAGAAACTCCTCCAGGGTGCTCTCATTACAAATACACAGAACTAAAGAAATATTATCTGGGCAAGAAGAGCATCTACAGCTTTTCTACGCTCCTCAGACAAGTAGAATCATAATTCACAGTAATATCAGGACACAAAAATATCACATATGATTTTTCCTATATGTCTCAATGTAGTAAGAATGAATTGTAGATGTTAACTAGTGAACTAGTAGAAAGGAAGCTTTGTCTTGTTTTGCACGTTTATCAGAGCAAAAAATCTGAAGAAAGGTTTTCAGTTTTGCTTTAAAAAGATATTTTGGTGATTTTTAGATTCATTCAATAAAAATGAGGAAAGACGTTGCATTCTTATTTTATTCTAATAGCACCTCAGAGAGTGAGAAGAGCTTAACAATATAAGGGAAATGCAGAGGCACAGGATCACACTTATTTTTGCCTGTTCTGACATTACAACCACGCAGATGTGAGTACGTAAGCGTGGTGTAGGGCATCCTGGAGTCTCAATCAACTTTTGCTGACTCCCTGTTATGTCAAGACTCTCAGATCTTCCAGATCTCAGCATTAGCTCTGGTATTTAAGCTAGAACGAGTCAAACGGCTATTAAACCTTTTTTTATCTAACTACTCTACAACTTTTTTTATCTAACTACTCTACAACTTTGTAACACAACTTCATAGTCATTTCAGTGGGAAAACCCTTCTACAGTTGTTAAAATCACTGGCAATGCAGCCTTATAGGACAATGCTCTTTTAAGGCAGATCATAATCTATCCCACAAGTGTCCCCACGTTCTTGCATGGAACACCCTTCTTTTCAAGTTCCTTTGGCAGCATTAGCTATGGAAAGGGTGGAGAAATAGCAATCCAGTTTCTACCTCTGACTGACCTTGGAAGTAGACCCTTCAAAGCCATTAATGGAGATACCTACCATAGCTCCATCCCTGACAGGGGATCAAAACATTTAAATCCTGTTATGCTATTCTGATGTTGACTTTTACTACAAAATGAGCTAATCAAGTTGTACTGCAAGATCTTTTTCCCCTGTCAAGAGTGTCTCGCTTTGCTATTATAAACTTGAAATATTAATAATACAGGGCTTCCAACCAAAATCTGACAATTTAGCATAAAGTTTTTAGATGCTTAATCATATATCGTAATAAAAAATTACACACCCACTGTCTAACCGAGACAGATTCTGATTACCTGTCTTTGAGGGAACGAAGTGCTTTAGAAAATTATTTGGAGTATTCTACGATTGTACCTGTCACACACTTTTAATTAAAAACGTATTGATATATGACTAAATTGCACACAGTGAAAAACAGACCTATTTTAGTTCAATTGCAATAAGGTACATGCAACCCAATGAAGTAAGCCCATACAATTACTACGGGAGGACAGCCTCGGCACATTTAGACTTTTTCAGGTCAGCCTCTAACCAGATATATGTGCTGTGGAGCCAATCATCACAAATCAATGTGGACTCAATCAGCACAAATGAATTTACTAATCTACTCTAAATACCTGTAATGAAGTCATTTCACTAATCTATTGTAAATTAAACATGTGGCGAAACGAAGACAGAATAATGATTAACGTTACTTTATGGAGCACTTCTTGAAAAAAATCTGCTACCTAAGGCAATCTACACCCAATATTTTAATACAAGAAATACAAGCAACCAGAAATATATTGGTTACATTCTGTTACAGCTAGAGGTATGAAATCAATGCACTGTTTACAAAAAAAAATGCCTCTGGAGGCCAGCATCCTCTGTTAGAGGAATATTGAATTCAGACTGACAAGAGGTAAATGTGTTCTCAGTTAAAACACACTGAAGAATGGCAGGAATTTAGAAGAAAATAGTTATTGCATCGGCAAGAACTCGCACCTCTATAGCAATGTCACAAAGTTCATCACAAAATACCCACTTTGAAGATATGTTTTAGATTTTCTGAAACACAAAGTAGTAGGATAGACGTAACAACATTGTTTGCACATAGGGCTTTGGAACTTCCTGAGAAAGTGTTGATAAAAGTATTTAATGATGGAAGACTAATTATAACTATGAGGAATGACATCATGATTAAGATGATGAATACTTGATAGGTGGGCTTACTTCCTTTCTTCACTAGAGGGTACCTGCTTGGGATTAAAAACGCATCCCAAATTCACAGAAATGTGCTAAGGACTAAACAGTTGCTTAGATACTGCAGAAATGGGAAATCGAAAAGTATTTTTTTCTAGAGTATTATTGTCCGGACAGGTATTTCCTCCTTTGTAGTTTTCTATTTTTAATTCTGCAATTGAGATTTTATTTACATTGCTCACCAGTCCTTTCTTTCTATCATCTTCCACAGCAGGAACTCTGCGCTGCCACTGCACTTGCATTACCCACCACGACTCTTCCAGCAAGAGACAAATATAGTTAAAAGATGCAGACGGTTTCTTGAACACTGTGGGCTGAATTTTGTCAAATAAGGTTCTTTGCATGTGGAGGGGAAAAAAAAATGGTATGAAATGAAACATTCTTTGCATCACTGTTTTCATTCTTTCTGTGTTAAATGCTTGAAGATCTTCTCCAGCAAAATGTTTTTTATCTGAAAATGCCAAGACGCTGAAATCCTGAAATTAACACTTTACACAGGAATAAACCTGGAAAGTTTTCATACTCTGAATCAAATTTTCACCAAAATCACACGCGGGCATATGGAGAACACAGAGGATCTAACTTCTTCTCACTATTCTGCCTGACTGAGAAAGAGGCATTCGAGTGCTTAAACAACAATATTCTTGGCTATCCTGACGTGTGCATCGACTTTCTCAAAGCTATGAAAATCCTCATAGCTCCCCAGATTGGGAAGGTCCCTTCTCCCTTTCCCCCTGCCTGGACAGCACTCTGCCTTGCATACAAAGACACTCTAGAGAAAACTTGTATAGCTCCATCTCACATTCTGAGGGGTAATTCTTTTAAGCATTCCTCAGTTTTCTCATTAAAAGATAATTTTATTCTCCCATCACAGTTCATGCAGATTTCAAAGACGAACAAACGTTTAATTTTACCATTCTTAACTGAACTAAGAAGCAAAAAATATGGAAATTGTGGTTTAAAATATGGAAATCTATATTACACAAATTACTAATAAAAAAAAATCGCCATTTTAGAAGCTCATCTAAACGTCGGTGGTATTTGGTCCCAGTTTGAAGAGCTAAAACTGTTTGATAAAATGCTTCTCAAAAGGAATTCCACTTAGTGGTTTATTCTCCAGAGCGACCAGAGAGGAAGCACTGTAAGTAACATCACTCCTCGTTACAAGATCTCTGCTTCAGTGAGGAACAATGTGATGAATTTTAGATGTAAATCTGAATTTCATGACCTTTCAAGTCAGATTCTTAAACTCCACTTGAGCAGCATTTTCTTTTTATGAATAATCAGTTGAACTGAAGACCCAGAACTGACATAATATTTTTTTTTTCTCTTTTTTTTGGCCCTCTTCAGGTGTAAATTAGGCCTTTCCATTGTCACCCTTACTTACTTTATGCTCTGCAAAGTTAGCAATCACTGCATCATGTTTTTTGTGCATCACATTTAGCTCTTTATGCCTGATAGGTAACACTTTCACTTGAACAGAAGAGACAGGACAATTGTCAAACCGCTGAAATACAAATGAATACTAAAAAAGATTCTCAAAGCAACTGTACTCACTTGATTTTAAGCGTGTTACATTTTTAAATATAAAAAAGCTTCGATTCATTTCAGAAATACGGGGTGAGTAAAGAAGTAGAAATAGTCTTACAAGTAAATACTTGGTTTATAATGAAATAAAAATCAAGTATGTAAGCCAAAAAAAAAAATAATGTAAAATATACATTATATCTTAATTTAAAAATTTAAGGTCAGAGAATCATTTCTTTAAGGATGTCGCGTATAATAACTCATTACTTTCAAGGGCTTTCAATAGAAATGACTGCATAGTCTATCTAGAAACAAATCTCACAAATATATGTGGGTCATCCTACAACTATAATACAAATATGACCTAGAAAGCGACAAACCGATGGCATGTTATTTTCCTAAATATACCATGTTGTAAAAATAATAATAATAATAATAAAAAATTATAATCTCCAGAGCATACAAGGCAGGATTTCAGGTTTAGAAGCCTAAATATATCTGGCTTTGCAAAGAAGACAGTGACAAAATGCTAATGCTACAGTATGTCACTTATCAAAATGCACAAACCGTCAAGCCGTAATGCGCTATTGTACAGCCGGGAGAGGATTTCTGCTTTGGTGCCTAATTGACTTAGGTGCTTTTAAAATCTTACCTCTCACAGAGGTGAAAACGGAAGGATTTTTAACCCGTACTCACCCTCCTTTTCCAGACTGTCTTAACAATTGCCAATCTCGGTTAGGAAAATTCAGAACCGACCTTATTTTGAAGATTAACATATACATTACTGAGAGCATTTTTCTTCTGAAAACGAATGTATGATCTTGAAAAGTAGTATCACAGCGGGGCTTGAAGATTATAGGGTTTTTTCTTCTTTTTTTTCCATTTCTGAAAGTAACTTACTTTAAAGTCCCCGAAACAGGGTAACATCCATCATGCTATATTTCATTAGATTTTAAGGCAGCCTTAAATAACTAGGCATAAAACCAGATCTTGGTTGATATGGCAAGTATCTAAAAGAGATAATTCTGAAAATATCCTTTACTGGTTGCAGCTTGGCTTTTGCCCAAATAAATTCAATCACCTCTCATTATGATTGAGGAAAGGAGGGAAAGGGGGAAAAAAAAAAAAAAAGAAAAAACCTCAGGAAAGCAAAGTGCAGCTCTGTTTAATCCATATAGACATGTCTACCCAAATCCCTTTGCTAATGTATTTCTAATTCAGATAGCCTAACTCATCCTGTAATAATGAGAGCTCCTGTGAAAATGCAGTGCATTTTTAGTATTCTTCAAATGTATTAAGCTCTTCTATACCATTTTTTAGGGCTTTAGCAGGAAAATACACACACATACACATATACATACATATATATATGCGCCAATTACTGAGGTAGGCAAGCTGGTTTCTTTTCCAGTGTATTTGTGAGGCTATTTGGAAGAAATGACTACCTGCTGGACAAAGCAACATGATGAGCTAGATTTGCTATGCAGGTAGAGATGCACAAAGAGCATTTCATCTCTTCCCCTGCCCCTCAAGCATCCTGTATACTTTGCTAGTATTGACAGCTACCACTAAGCGCTAAATTCTGACTTCTCGCAGCTGCAAACAGACCCTGCCATATCTGTAAGGCAAGAAATATAGAGTAGTACTTCAAAAGATGTTTGAGTTTGTTTTTTTTTTAACTTCCAATACGTTTTCTTTAAACCCACTTCATCTTGCCAGTTGCACAAGATAATTGAAAATTGGAAATTCAACCTTCACAACAGAAATGTAGACAGAAATTAGGAGACCCGGTGCTTTTGTGCAGCTGCTACACTTGCTTCCATATACATTGCAGCTCGTGTTCAGCTCCACGCTCATTACTGTTCCCTTTTCTCATCCTCTCTCACAGATAACATTAACTCCCCATGGCAAAGTCCTATAGCCCCAACCCCACACTGCCAAAATAAATGCTTCGGCTACACAAATCAAGTTTTTAATAATCACTAAAGTAGAATATTAATAATTACGACACTGAAATAATTCAGAACCTTTACCATTTACTTACATCAAGGTGAGGGTTTTAAAAAGTTTTTAATGGAGACCTTGAAGGGAGGAACTGCTTTTTTTTGTCCTCTGAAAATCGCTGACACTAAGACTTTTGAGGGTGCAATCTAGTCAGATTGTCTTCTTCAGCCCCAGCCCTATTTATTACAAAGTTCTTGAAAAAGCCCTAGTTTACAGCACATCCTCCTGCATACTCCATGCTTTTCCCTCTTAATATTTCATATATCCACATGTGACCACACTTCCGACCACTCTCCTGTTGGTGTCAACACTATCTGCCACTTGATCATAGAATCATAGAATCACCAGGTTCGAAGAGACCCACCAGATCATCAAGTCCAACCATTCCCACCAATCTCTAAACCATGCCCCTCAGTACCTCATCCACCCTCACCTTAAACACCTCCAGGGAAGGCGAGTCAACCACCTGCCTGGGCAGACTGTTCCAATGCCTAACCACCCTCTCCGTGAAGAATTTTTAACTTGATGCCACATTTCATACAAAAGCAGCTTTGATGGCCAAACGCATTAATTTTTTTTCCTTAGAAAATGTATTTTTTCACTAATTAGTGCACTGTTACTCTAGTGTTCACTTGGTAAATTCCCTGCTTTTTCTCTCACAACACGTTCTCCCAGTCTAACCTTTTGTTTTGCCCATACGTTCGTTAGTTCACATTGAACTGGAGAACTGAATATCTTGAGAACCAGACACCTGTGCAAGTTCTTGTTCTGTTTTGTTCATTTGTTCTTGGAGGCAGACAGAGAACAAGCAATCGCCAAGAGGGTCATCAAGAACACAGCAAATACCACCCACACAGCTGCAAGCACCTACTAATAGTTTAAGCAGGAATTATGGATCACAAGGAGGTATGAGGCAGTTCACAGTAGGCTAAGTAAACCAGGAAAGATAAATGACAAAGCTTCTGTTAAGACACCATAGAATCAATAAAGCTGGACAAGATGTCTAAATCATCCAGTCCAACCATCAGCCCAACACCACCATGCCTACCAAACCACGTCACAAAGTGCCACATATACACTTTTTTTTAACGCCTCCATGGGAGGAGACTCCACCACTACCCTGGGCAGCCTCTTCTAATGATCCACCACTCTTTCAGTGAAGAATTTTTTTTTTTAATATCCAAGCTAAACCTTCCCTGATGCAACTTGAGGCCATTTACAGACCAGAACCCAGCTCACTACTACGTCCTTTCAGGTTACTGTAGAGAACAATAAGGTCTCCCCTCAGCCTTTTCTTCTCCCGTTTAAACAATCCCTGTTCCCTCAGTCACTCCTTAGAAGACTTGTTTTCCAGACCCTTCACCAGCTTCATTACCCTAAATAGTTGTCACTGTTTATTATTTGCCTTCAGTTATTAACCTTGTGATTGCACATTTCTAGTAAGATGCTAGCCTTATGCTACCTAAGGTTTTAAAACTATATCATAAGTGTGTAGAAAAAGAGCATTTTTCCTCTTTTAGTAATGTAGCACACAATAATAAAGTAGACACATGATTCACGTTTACATATGGTTCATCAGATTTTAACTGGACTTAAATTAGCAATGGTGATATACTGACACTTCTCGTTCTTAATCACAAGTACACACAGACTACATTTTCTGTTTCAAAACTCAGGTGCCTAATATTAACTGAGAATAATTAGACATTGAAGGTCACAGAGCAGCTGATGCAATTTGCATTCATGATCAGGGAATGACTATCTCAATCAGTACAGATGGACTGCTTTGTAACACATACCACCACGCTTTATTTTCATTCATTTTCATATGCCATCATTTAGGTGCTTTAACTAATTCTGTAACGTGCAAGGAAACGAATAATGCTACTTAAGGATGGAATAAAAGTTTCTCGCCTGAGAAGGTGTAGCAGATGATTCTAAAATGAAAAATTAAAATTATATGGACTTTCCTACGTGAAACACACTGGGAAAATGTTGCATAAAATGATACTGTTTAATAATTCTACTTCGTTGTGACACAATAAATCCATCAAGACGTTTGCTCCTCTGATAGAAAGTGTAACACCTTACCTCCTTCACAAGAAAAGACATTACTTGCACTAAAATATGAACTGCGTTTTAAGAGTTTACCATTATGTAAGTCATAGAAGATGATTTCCTGAAATCATATGAAGTGAAGGATATAGGAAGGAGAAAAAGGTTCCACATTCAGTTTGGAAGAGAACATTATGCCACTCAAGGATACGCGTCTCCTCTCTCCTCACTGCAGACGGTCTAGCAAATCAAATCATGGACTTAGAATAAAATTATTGCTATTCATTACTACTATCATTTTAAGTGCAGTGGTAATGGCATAGTTGTTAGTGGCATTTCATATAATTGTCACTACTAAAAGGTGCTGGGTACTCACTTTTCCAGCCCCACACAAGCAGCAAGTATGCACGTAGCTTTCTTAGATCCCTGGTGTTACTCCAAGAATGTAAAACTCTGCACATGCTCATGTCTCTGTGTGATCAGGACATAATAAATTTTACTGTTCAGTTAATTGCTTCCCACCAAACTAGATTTGTGGAACAGAAAGGCAAATTGACATGTTAAAAAATTCCTCGTGTACAGAGGCTCAAGAATGAGAACATTAAGATAAAATGGTCCTAAAATTGAACAATGTAAATACGTATTAGCTGCTTGACCTTTTTAAATGAAAAATATTTTCCCCAATTTAAAAATACACAGACACATTCCCTTCCTCAAGCTGAGTCCTCCACAAAATGTTAGTTTTAAGGGTAGTATAGCTTTTAATGGGTCAGTAATGATATACAGCGTCATGAAAAGAGGGGTTTATGATGGCCTTTAGCTACAGCAATGTGAACGGCGCCTCTACGATTTTATTTGGTTGAAAAAAAATACTCTCTCAAGTGATGTAATAGACCTTCCCATCAAATTTCCTTTCCTGCTTCACGGAATGGCGCATGTATTGTTTTTATATGCCAATGAGTTCCTTGGTGATAAAATGCTGCCAAAAGCCGTCTTTGATGAACGGTAATAAATTCAAATGCCTCATATTACACCGCACATTTTTTTTCTTAAGGGGAGAAGGGAGACATACAAATTCATCATAATTCACACTATCTATTTGACCCTGCAAGTGTGAGCCAAAAAGTCATAGCGTCAAAAAAGGAAAACTTCCAGCTAGTTATCCTTTTTTATTTCTGATACCACCAAAAGTTAAGAAATTTAATACACAGTGTTCTTACTCTAAAATAAAGAACAGTGTATTTATGCTTATTAAGCAATGAAACATGAATGGGAAAATAAAAATTAAATTACTTTGCTTTAAAACCTCCCTTCCAAATGAAAGCACTCTGGTAAAAAGAACAAAAAAAACCAAACACCAAGCAAAACACCAAAAAACCCCCAAAAAATAAAACCAAAGAACCAAATATTTGCGTCATGAAAGTTTTCTGAGTGCTAGTTAAAAGAAAGTAACCCCCAACAGAGAAGCCTGAATTCCAAATGTATCTGCAGTTGTTTGGAAGCAGGAAGAAAGTGGACTAGTTAGAGCCTCAGGTTGTCATGTTTGTATTTGGGATTTGAAGAAAGGGACCAGTTTGATGGTAGTGAATTGTCCCTCACTTCATCGCTGTCCCTTGCACCTTGGCCGTGCAATAGTATGATCTCCATGATGCTCTGCTCCTTGTTTTTAAACCATTATTACAGAACTCAATGTACCTTCTTCACTTCATTTATTTTCACCTCCTATTATTTAACAAGAACTATGGAAAGTACCTCTACAGACAAATAATATCACCACAATTTTTTTCCTATAAATGCCTCAGCTTCGGTTCTTTTAAGTAATTTTCAGATTAAGTTCTTATGTTATTTATTTGCAACATCTTTCTTATCTTGCCTCTGAAATTATATGTGTATTAATGAGCTGTTCTGAAGGAATTTGGCTTACATACACCTATTCCTCAAGTGCTGTGCATGTCAGAAAGAAAGGGTATGGAATTGTCCAAAATCTGACCTAACAGTGTTCCAGACTCACCATCAATCACAGAATCATAGAATCACCAGGTTGGAAGAGACCCACCGGATCATCAAGTCCAATCATTCCTATCAATCACTAACCCATGTCCCTCAGCACCTCGTCCACCCGTCCCTTACACCCCTCCAGGGAAGGGGACTCAACTCCCTCCCTGGGCAGCCTCTGCCACTGCCCAATGACCCTTGCTGTGAAAAAGTTTTCCTAATGTTCAGCCTGAACAGCAGCAATACACGTAGTTAATCCAGTTTCTCAGCACATCAGAAATGTTTCACCATTAGACATTTAAGGAATATTAATCAGAGTGTGCCATCAGTTTTAATAATTTGTTGACTATCTATATCCTAAATACAGATGAGTGTAAATTCAGTCAGAGATTCTGCTTCAAATAGCCACGATGACCTATGTAAATACACTCTGTGAGTTGACTTTGACTGGGAAATATCTGATAAATAAGGCATGTTTGCCATGGGCTGTTTGAAGACAAAAGCCCCACTGATAACGTGGGCTGCTGCAATATACAATCTTTTCCTTACGCCCCTTGGAGATTTCCTGGGCTAAGCATAACACACCTTTTTAGTTGCTCGTTATCTATATGTATCAATATTCCCTACAGTTGCTTGCAATCTGTATCCCTTCATCCTTGTTCGGTTTCTACCTCATACAGCAACTCAACCTGTACAGAGGTCATTAAGCAGAAAATGTGTTAAATAGCCTTTAGCATACTTTCAGCATAATCTAATTGCTTTTCTCTCAGTAGGTAGACACAAGCCAGTTTCCTTTAAAAGAGAATAAGAGAAATACAGAAACTTCTCCTGTTTCTTTAATGACTTCTACTGATAGTTTTGCTTTGCTTCTACTGTGGGCCTGAATCCCACAAGCTTCCATATCTACGCTGGCATTTTAAATCAGTTATTTATGTCGTAGGTTGAATCACATATTAATGGCATTTATAGTTCGTCTTACTCACTTTCTGGGTGTGTACCTCGCAGGCAAAAGAAGTAAATTTTTATTAACACATGTTTATACATAATTGACCATTTGGGAAGTAGGAAGGAGAAATGGCTATGATTTACATAGTTTAAGAAATGTCTTGGAGCACCTCACCCAGTCTGGAGCTCCCACTGTGACAGATGAGCAAATGCCCATGGGAGATGACAGCATGGTATTTATGGTATTTCCTTCTGAGACAATTAAGCAACATATGCCAAGACCATAGGGATTATCTCTGAGCTACACAGTATGTAACTCCATCCGAGGAGAAATATAATATTTTATAAATTTGACAAACCATAAGAAAGAAAAAATTGATTCACCCATTTTAATACCGCAGTAACTTTTTCTCTGACTTAATCAGACGTTTCTTGATTTTTTTTTTTTTTTTTTTGCAATAAAGCAGTGACAAGCTAACATCCCACACACCACTTCAGAGCTGCCGTGCAGGGCTAGGGAAAATCTCTCAGTCACACATGAAGTACACACTGCTATCCCGTGATAAAACGATTTGACAAACCACTTTGTCTTGAACAGCCCTAATTTTACACGTACAGCAAAGGACAAAGTAAACTTGAAAATCCATATGCTTTTCTTCATCGAAAGCTTTTAATGCGATCCCCAAAATAGGAGCCAGCATTCTGTTGCTTAGAAAAGCACATGGGCCTGGATTTTCACTGATATTCACCTTCTGCTGCCATTTGTCCTTTTGCAAAGCAGATGCAAAACGTAACACTAATGATTTGCTACTGTTCTACGCACATTTTAACTTAGCAACCCGCACAGTACAACTATTTATGAATGTCCTTATATCCTCAGGTGTTCAACAACTCTACATATCATGCAACATTCTGCATCCATGGGACCAGTAGGATACAGACATATTGCCAGAATTTTTATATATATATATATATATATTAGCAACAGGGCAATCACTCCAAGAACTCATTTTTGTGTACTTGTTCTAATTCACTTATAAATATTTGAGAACAATGGATTTTTCTTGTCCCCCAGTAAAGAGAATTAACTCAAAACAAGGGTATTATTCTGCAGAAATTTCGTTTACAAAGCAATAGAAAAAAACCCGTTTGTTCTACATATTCAAAATGGTATCAGTTTTTAGGTGAATGACTACAAATGATACCAGATACATTTTGCAGTGCTTGAGACATCACGTAGACCACTTTGGAAAGTCTCGGACGTAAATGTGAAATTTAACATGCTTAAGTAAGAAAAAAGTGGATCAACGAGACCCTTCCAAGATACCAAAAGATCAGATCGCATATAATCTCTTCACGAATACCAAAAATACTGAAAAGCATTACTTCATAGACTCAAACTTTCATTATTATATAATTTTTTAAGAGCTGAATTAAAAAAAAAAAATCCTGGTTTTTACAGAAGTTGCAGCAGTCGCCATTTATATCAGTGTATGTGCTGTAGGCTGTTCTGCAGCCCCAAATGTAACAGGATATTCGCTCGTGGCTTTAAAACAATATTACTATTCCAAAATTTATAACCATGTCTCTTGTTATGCATCATGTGTTCAAATAGTTGATAAACTTTAAACCATTCCTGCTGAAAGAAAATATGAGTCTCCAACAGAATGGATTTTATGATTTCACACCAATTATTTTGTTCCAATTCTTCAATCTGTGCCAAATTCTCATCTTGTTTTTTTTTATTTACTCCAACAAGCTTCCATTAACATGCAAATATATGTCATTATTCTTACTTTACATATTACCTAGCAGAGAGTGTAAAAAATCCCCAAAACCAAAAATCCCCACCTAAAACAATGAAAAATTTAAACAAAATCCCAGTGTGTATATTGATGAATTCCTCCAATAACTGTAAAATTTGAGTCAAGAATATAATAAAGACATTAATTACAAAATAGCCAAGATGTCAAGGCTACTTTTTCTTTCAATAGTCATGGGTTAAAATCTTAAGTTTCCCTGCTACAGATATCATGGGATAAGAAAGCAATGCTCCAGGGAGGACACGGCTGAAAGTTATGGATGAACCAGTTTGGCAACTAATAGATCCTTAATGGCTCCAAGAAGTAGCCTATAATCTCTGGTAATACCACCACTAGAGGGTCTTCATGATGTATTATGTAATAATCATAGTGCTTCTAAATACAGTTTGTATTACACTGATTACTGCACCATTAATTTTTTTTTTTGTGAGATAATAATGGAATTTTAGGGAGTATTTTCTATCAACACTGAAAATTTTTACTGTTGTCGTTTTTTTCTTGTGACATTTATTTCCAGATACTCAGTGTTGATGATTTTGTGAAAAAGGGAAATATTTACTTTGAAGGGTAGGTCTGGTCTTTTTGTCCTTAAGCTCTTCAGAAGGCAAGTTTTACACTTAAGATGGTGACAAGCATTTGAAGGAGAATTAACGTAGCTGTGGGTCCTACCATGTGTGCATCTTTCCTTGCTCTTCAGCTGTCCCTGTGCATCGCTAGAACTGAGGTTGTGTTTCTTCAACCTTTTTGTTGTCCTTACAAACTGGTCTGGCTACTGGGCAATTTTTATGCAAGTTAAATGTTCTCAGTGTGCAGGTGAAATTGAACCCAGGGGCAGGTTTATTTTTGGTTCACACGCTCTTATTCTTGTTTCACCCTTTTCTCCAAGCTGATCTGCTCTTGCAGGGTCTGATGCCTTTTCCTGGGAGGCTGCAGGCAGCGTCGTACAGGGCTCAGCACAGAACACACATAGAAACATCCAACCTCTGCTAAAATAATCCTAAGGCAGCAATAACCCTCCCAGCCACGCTTTCTGCTTCCTCCTTTGCTCCCAGATCAAGACGTTGGAGCCTCCCAGCCACACACGCCTTGCTCAGGCACCAAATGTAAAAAAATAAATAAATACGAATGTGGACCTGCCACAGTCTGTACCACACGACAGCACCGATGGCCAATGGCCAGAGTGCAGAAGACCCCTAATTATTATGGTTAACGTCACTGTAAATGAATATATTCCACTGTACCTATGAAGGCAGTTTATCTGTTTTGCATATTACAATCACGCTGCTATAGTTTAGATCTAAACAATATTTCCAAAAGACGTGAAATATGCTCTGAGCACAACCACCTCACCCTCACCACTCAATTAAAAAAATTACGATAAACATGAATGTAGTACACTTCCCATCTGAAGGACTGCTCATTTTCACAGTTTGGCATAGTAGGAGGACAGGCATCGGTTCTCATAAATACTCTTTCCAGTTACAAGCCTATTAAACAAAACACAAATTATATATATTTGATATAGAGAATATCTCATTTTGTTGAAAATAGTGAGTAGGCTTTCCTGTTTTTTCACCACCTGCCCTCCAAGAGCTCCTCTTTCAACACTTTCTGAACTGTCATGCGTTTCCCTGGTACAAACTGATGAATACTGAAGCCACTAAAGCAGTATCTGAAAATAAATACACCAGAGGGAGGTAAGCATTCACAAACTCAGCTGCTACAGGGCACCCGACAAAAAGAGGCTCAAATAGCAGAACATCACGCAATGATTCTTCTTGCATTATTTGTGAAGGCGCAGGATCTGGGATTAGTCCCATCGTACCAAGAGCTACACCACAACATGAAACGTGAAAGGTCAGAGCACCACAGCCTCCCAGAGACTGGATAGCAAAAACTCTCCTCTCAAGCCAAAGAGAAATACATTCATAGAATCGTAGAATAAACAGGTTGGAAGAGACCCACTGGAGCGGTGATGATGTCAACATATGGCATAGGATTCGATGCTGAAATACGTTTGGTTTTCCTTTTTCCAAGAACAGGAAATATGAAGTGATTATTACTGTAGAAAAAAAGGAAAAAAAAAATCATACGTTGCTATTACAGTGGGTGGAGTTCGGGATGAGTGCAATTACATCAATATTATTGTAATTAATGATTACATCATGCTTTAGAAAAGGAGTACAGCAAAGGTTGGTATTAACATGCAAGACGCAGCAGAGTGATATCAATACTCATTTTACTGTTCAGATTTTTTTTTAAAAAGCTAATAGCTGTCAAAAATACCCATTATAGGCTAGTCTATAATTTGTAGAAGTCAAGTAATACATTTTTTCTGAAGGTATAATGGATGCTCCATGGAGCAATTATTTTAGAAAGACAACTTCATCTCAGCTGTCTCATGCCAGCAGAACTATTTAAGAGCCAGAAATGCATAATTCAACATGGAAGAGCTGTCAGACTTGAGAATACCTTTAAATTATAAAAACTTAGCACCACTAGTCAGTTATAATTATAATGGAAATGTAGTTTTCTGTCATTTTATCATAGCAAACATCTCTTAAGGAGCAATTTCATGTGTTAAAATATTTTGGCAAAGTGACTTTTGATTCTAAAGGGATACAGATTATCCAGTTTTATACCTTAATATTTTTCTTATAAATTGAATGTAACAGCTTACATCGTGCAAAATGGTAAGAGCAAGAGTATTATTAAAATCCCATTGGAAATTGTTACTATGAAACAATGAGCAGCATAACTCACTAGGACAGGTCAAGTTAGGCACAAAAATATTATTTTATTACAAAATATGACAAGACAGTTTCTCATCAGACAGTCAATTATTTTATACAGCACACAGCCAAAATACAGAAGATGGTTGTTCTTTTGACTTTGGCTTCTTTTAGTAACTAGAAAACCAAATTATGAATAGTTGAAATAGTCACTCTGATGGTTTTAGGATCAACAAAGCATACTAAAAGGGCTCTCAGAAAAAAAAAAAAAAAAGCTGTATTTCAATCCTTTTCATTTTTTTTTCTTTGGTCCATGATTATTCAATGCAAATAATTTTCTCTTCAGACAGGACCAGAAAAATATTCTATGGCTTCACTCAGAAAAAAATGTATTGACTTACAATGTGCCCGATATGTGGTTTTTGTTAGCTCCCTCCAGGAGCTGAACTTGAGCCACCCACGAGGATTGTGGGCCATATTCCAGGGACTTGGACTCAAGTCCCCTTTCCCACCTTATTTGACCCACAGAAGCTCCCAGTTCCCTCCTCTGCAGAGTCTGGAGGTGTTGCTTGTTTGTTTTTAGAATTAACAAGAATTCTATAAATTGAGCTCTGTTCAAATTAAGAGAAAGTGATTTAGGATTTTTAGTATTCACAAATAGTTCATTCTTCAACTAATTCTACTATTATTGTCATGGAATTGCATTTCTCAAATCATTAACAAAGACCTTTATGTCATTCGTCAGACTAATATGCTTTTCGATATTGCTGTTGCTGATGACCATTACACTTTCCAGATCTCTACTGGCCTTTCTGCTCAGCCCACATATGCCGTAGCAGAAGAGTATTTTCCCCTCACAAGCAATTAGTTGTGGTCAGTTGGTTTTATTTATATATTTGCTAACTAAATGCCTTGATATTGTACAAATTCATGTATATGTTTAGTTTTCCGCAACTTAATCTTCTGAGGTGCTCACAGTTAATTTTAAGCAGGTGCAGGTGAAAAAAATTTGCATTTTATCACTAAATTAAACAATTTTGACAACGAGCTTTCAATGCATGAAGTTCTTATAATTATAGTAACAGCATAGCTTTATCATCATAATGCAGGAGGACAGGAACGATGAGCCTCCTTTTTTTTGTTATTTACTCCTCTTCCCCTCCCATCTCATAAGAAGAGGTCACATCCAAGAGATGGAAAGTTATCATTCCCTCCCTAAAGATACCAGCATATTAACACACCGCTGAGAAACAGAAGATCTGATTCAGAAAATATCAATTTCTTGTTTCTATGGATGCAACATGATGTAGTATTGCATAACATAATACAAATTAAGGACTTAAATTGATTTCATTTCATCTGATTTTCTGGCAGGCTTTAATGTGTTAAGTATTTACTAAAGAGGTAATTGGAATGCATACGGCATACAGAATTATAATTTATTAACACATCCTCAGTAGTGGCACACATTATCTTCCACAGTCTCACCTGTAAATTTCTGGGTTAAAGCAGGTTCTATCCCAGTAGCACATTAAGTCTCAAGACAGACATTAGCATATTGGACCAGCAAATTTCCAACATACTGTAAGATTTACCTTTAAGCTGCATCTTTTTCATGTAATACATAGATATAATTGCTTAAACGGAGCTTTAAAATTAATGCTATAAATACAAATTTGGGTTTTGCAGGACATCACACCGTAGACTTTTAATGAGTCAACAAAATTTTAAGTTTGCTGCTCTACAGTACTCCACATGCAGGCAATTTAATAATAATGAATAATAAATATATTTTAATAGCTCCTCCATTTGCCATGCCACACATTTGATTTAAGTGTAACATGGGACTCCCCTCGTCCTCTGTAGACACGGTTGCTAAAGGTTATCGAATGGGCTGCTGCTGGTGAGCCATTGTTACTGAGAAAACACTCAGGTTTTCTTATAAACAATGTTTTCATCTAATTTCTAAGCCCATGGAGAAGTAGCAGTTATAATTTAAAGCTGTAGTAACTATTAAATTTTCCAACACATAATTAAAATAGCAGTGCTGGGACTCCACACTTGTGTGCCACATGACTCAGGAAAAGTTAATATTGCATGATTTGAGGCAAGGAACGAAAGCCACCTTCTTACTTCCTAGCTCTTAAATGCAGCAGATACTTAGTGAAATTCAGATGCTCAATTCCTATTGACTTAAATAGGATTTAAACAACCCTATAAAAACACTGTCCTGTGATTGGGGCCCAGGCTGGTATCTCTGCACCACAGGAACAAGGTAAGTACACAAATTCAGCGATTTTAACATGTTTTTATCACAACAGGTACTCCAAATATAACACTAATTGTCGGTACGTTTTTATCTTCTTCTTCATTGCACTTGAGAGGGAACATAAAGATGAAGCAACTCAAGGACATATTACCTCTTGGCTTCCTTTGACACAAAGAATATTTACAATATGGCCTAAAAGTTTTTAGTCCAGTTTCTCAGTCCAACACACTTGAATTCGATTAATGGAGACATTCTAGCACTTACGTCAAGTTATGTTGCATATAAATGGGGATAAAAGGATTACCAGGTTATAAATCAATTGAGAGATTCAGGGATATAAATCTCGGGGACACTGGGCTTCAGTATTAATGGAAATGCAAGATTCCATTGGCTAATCACAATTTAGATTGCTACCAGATACATCACTGGATTTCACAGGGTGTCCTAATAAAACTCCCTAGCACAGGGGGAGGTGGGAAAAGCAGAAGAAACCCTTTGAAGGTGGCCCATGACAATCTGCTTCTATACTAGCCCGTGGGCTTGTAGAGAAAACCACGCGAAAAAGGCTGATTTCTTAGACAAGAAGAAAGCTGCATCGTGGTGGTGTTAGGAGTCGTTGTTCTTTTATACGGGTGACAGAAAAAGGAGGCCATTCTACCTAAATAAGTCTCTTAGAGAGGTCGGCACAAAGATAAGTACAGAAAACTACACATGCACAGAAACGCACAGCTTGTATAACAAAGTCATGGCACGGCTAATTTCAACAACATTTTGAGACTAATAAGTAACCTCATCTTTATAGAAACATAGTTTTAATTATTACATAGAAGAGTATTTTCCTTTACTTTGACAACACAACACAGAGGTAGAGAGAAGACTCCAGCGAGCAAAAAATAAAATTAAATTGTTCAGGCATTCTACTTAGTTCTTGTTCAAAAAGAAAAACCATCGCTACAGACGAGTCAGTTCAAAAGGCAGAAGTCTCAGACTAGGTGCTGAGAAATATAGAGAGAGGGAGTAACAGCTGGAAAGATCACTTCAGCACAGTTGGGGAGAGGGGAAGAATTTCATGGGAATATGAATACTCAACTTTCCTCAAGGGTACGATATCTTCTGGCTATGTTTGACAGAGTACATTTCTGCAGAAATAAAAGCCAAGGAGACACGATGGGAAAGGGGATGTTCAACTGGATATTTAAAAATGTAAAGGACAGTTGATACCCAAAGGGTCCTCTGTGAGTTTATAAATACAACGTGTAATTCCTAGAACAAATCAAATACAAACAAGTTAAAAAAATTTCAATTCATGCACTGATTAGTTGAGGGCTTTTACGGAGCATGATAAATTTTCAGCTTATCTAGCACCTAATATTATCATGAAAATGACTTAATGTTTAACTAAGCATTGTCCTATCTTCTAGATAGGAGGGAAGAATCTATTTTAAAGGATTTTCTTTGTAAGGAAGTTGTCATATTAGAAATCCCTCGACTGTTGTATTATGTACAAAACGTATCCAACAGAGAGGCTCTTGTAGGCTCACATAAATACTTGTTCTACATCAGAATATTCTACTGGAAATAATGAGAACGCGCCGAGAAGGCATGACCCTGAGCAACTTGAGTGGGGAGGGTGGCGTGGAAGATATTAAATCATACTTTCTTTTGTCATTGCCAATTATATATTCAGGTTCTATGTCAATATATCATCGTAGCAATGCATCGCAGTTGCAATGGGTGCTGCATAATCACAGCGACATCACTCTGATGTCACGTTAGACACTGGCAATCAGACACATTATGAGTAAAAATTGGGGGTTACCAAGAAATGTCTACAACTTTTTTTTTTTTTTTTTTTTTAAATGCACGATTAATTTTAAGCCAAAGTGAAGAAACCACACAGTTGAAGGAGTGGAGGTCATTTCCAACCGTTACTTCATAGTGTGCTTTGGCTCAAAGCCAAAGAGACCTGGTAATAAAATATCTTTTATTATTTTTTTTTTTTTTAGTTTTTTTTTTTTTTGTACCAAAGCTGAAGATTTAGGAGCACTTTGCCTTTTTCTGATGAGGTTGGGGGCTTCCTGAATTTACCACTGTTTTCCTTTTGCTAGGCAGCCGTACATATACACCATAGTGCAATGCGTTTTAAGCCAAATGGTCAAACATTATCTAACATATCTGCAATGACAGCAGTGGCCCAGGTGGCCAAAAAGGCCAATGGCATCTTGGCTTGTATCAGGAACGGCGTAACCAGCAGGTCCAGGAAGATTATTCTCCCTCTGTACTCAGCACTGGTGAGACTGCACCTCGAATCCTGTGTTCAGTTCTGGGCCCCTCACCACAAGAAGGATGTTGAGGCTCTGGAGTGAGTCCAGAGAAGAGCAACAAAGCTGGTGAAGGGGCTGGAGAACAGGCCTTATGAGGAGCGGCTGAGAGAGCTGGGGGTGTTTAGCCTGGAGAAGAGGAGGCTGAGGGGAGACCTTATTACTCTCTACAACTATCTGAAGGGAGGTTGTGGAGAGGAGGGAGCTGGCCTCTTCTCCCAAGTGACAGGGGACAGGACGAGAGGGAATGGCCTCAAGCTCCGTCAGGGGAGATTTAGGCTTGAGATTAGGAAAAAGTTCTTCACGGAGAGGGTGGTTAGGCATTGGAACGGTCTGCCCAGGGAGGTGGTTGAGTCACCGTCTCTGGAGGTGTTTAAGGTGAGGGTAGACGAGGTGCTTAGGAGCATGATTTAGGGAATGATTGGACTCGACGATCCAGTGGGTCTCTTCCAACCTGGTTATTCTGTGATTCTGTGACATGCAGAGATTTTGAAATTCAGTGCTGGGGGCAATGTTATGAAACACTGAATGCTTTGGTCATACGGAAGTTTCTCAGAAATCTGGGAATGCTGAAGACAAGAGGACAGAGTCATGCATTGTTAGATTTGTTCTGCTGCAACAGGAAAGAATAATATGTAAGTGGCCAAATCTGGATTTCTGGGGATCTGTTCCTAAATTAGTTAATAGCATGCTCTGCAAGTTTAGCTAAGTCACTTAACTATGGTATACTCTCTCATTTTTCCTGTCCATAAAATAGATGTATTCCCATGTTCATGCAGATGATGCGTGCCATCATTCATTACTGTTGGTAAAACAATTAGATGTACTCAGATGGAAGACATTATAGCCAAGTATTATTATTTCATAACATGTTCTCTACGGTAATGGCAAATTCAGGGTACTAGAAGCATATTAAACTTTTTGCAGCCAGAAGGAATAGAGTAATATTAATTCAGTGGGTTTTACATTCAGTGGTCTTTTATAATCTTCTTCCATTCAGTTTAAATGGGAGTTTTCTGAACATTATAAGTCAATATATTACATTTATTAAGGTGAGTTTGCCACAAGAACCAAAGTTTCGTATCTACAGCAGCAAACAAGTGACACTGGTAAAAATCAGCAAATGGGAGGGTTTTGTGACAGGATGGGTGAAATCAAGCAGCCCTCAGCTCTACCAAGGGCAGCAACTGCACATGACACAGAATCACCAGGTTGGAAAAGACCCACCACCAGATCATCGAGTCCAACCATTCCTATCAAATTCTAAACCATGCCCCTCAGCGCCTCGTTCAGCCAGACGCTTGACAAAGTGTGTTCTTCCAAAGACATACAGAATACCTTCTTTTTTTCCCCTAGGAAATATCAATTTCTGATCTTACAGTCAAGTGGAAGTTTGATGTAAACTGCTCTGTGTATCCTAGCGCATCCCAAAGTCAACCTGAAGTTCAAAAGACTATAGAGGTGGTTCAAAGATCATTTCTATCTGAAAACGCTCTTTCACTTATCCCTGTTTAGATACTTGGGGCTACTTTGTGACCTTACTAATGCAAGTGTACAGTGAGGAGTGGTTATTGGTGCTAATGCAGGAAGAATCTGCCTTTTACAGCTACCGAATTTCATATTAATGTGTTTTACAATGCGGCCCAAACCTGATTACTTATAGAGAGTGAAAAAATGAAAGCAGATGCTCGTAAAAAAGTGCAATATAACTGACAAACACAAACCCCGTTAAATATTTCATTGAATTAAGGAATGGAAGAAGGAGTTGTTCACATTTTCATTCTATAATTATTTAATTAGGGGAGACGTTATAAATACAGATATATTTCCCGAAAACATGAAAAGAAGAACAGTCTGTGACTAGTTTGATATATACGTGCAAGGATGCAGATCTTTGCAAAAATGTTAATCACCATCTAAATATTTAAGGTTTTAGAAATATTGTTTTTCATGCTTCCAAACTTTTTTGAAGTTTGTTAAAAAAAAAGAAAAAATTTACACTGTTCTTGCATTTTGTTAAAAATAAGCTTGATAAAACCTAAGTGAAACTGCAAAAAAACCCCCAACCTTCAAAATTATATTAGTAACAGCAAAAAAATATTTTCATTATTCTTACCATAATAAATGCACACTTTCTCAATAAAACGCTATAATCTTCTTTGAAAAATTTAGACTGAACCCCAACAGATGAGGAACTGTTAGACTTAAACCTGTCCCTGAGCTCTGTGTATCCTCAAGACTCATAGTGCAACCCCATTTCTTGGCACAAGGAGGAGGAAAGAATCTATTGAATTTTCAGAACAAAAGTCAACATTTCAAGACTGGAAGCAAAGAAGAAAACAGAGCAGTAAGAAGAAAAGAAGATGACCACACGAAGAACTCAAAAATCCTAAACCCTTTAAAAATCATGTAATAAGGAAATTGCTGAGATATAGTGAATATGAAAGCATCAAGGTGTAGTATTTCAGAGAATTACAATTTAAATCTGAATGAGTACCTATGACATGAGTGCTTGCCTCCTTTCAATATTTTTCATGTCTTTTATTTCGATATAACCTGATCTTCGACAGAAAGTTTTCATTAAATGCACTGAAAAGTAAATTCACTAAGTTTGCCTGCTGTGCAGCATTCAGAGTGCAGGGAAATCCAGTGCAGCCACATAAAATTGCATCAATTAAAAGAAGTGATTTCCACTAACTTTCCTTTTGTCTTCTTGCAGAGCCTTCCTTTTTTTACGGGAAGAAGAGCTGTCCATATGTTTGGGTCTATATGTCTGTGTGGATGAACGTGAACAAAGCTTTAGAAATGTATAGATAAACAAAATTTTTTTTTTTACAAGTTTTAGATATGTATGTAGATTTGCATACATAAAATACATAGAAATTTACAAATGTATATACACTTTTATGTAAGAGTATATTATGCATGTGTCTACCTCTGTCTACACATACATACACACACATACATATGCCCCTTAGGTCTTTTCACCGCAGTGTTTCTTTCAATGAAAGTTTCAAAGTGGCTACACATTCATCTCTAGATAAAAGAAGCAGTTTGAGCTCCTGACCACTATTCTCTAACAAATAATTCTTTGTGGCTGTAATTAAGACGGCTGTGAAAGACTGCTGGGATGTCTTAGTGGTCTGGAGAGCACCCCCCCTCCCCTGAAACAAAATCCTTTATCACATTTTTGAATTAATTATAAAAGTTAAAAATTAAATCTTTCTTGTGTCCCCCATAATAATCCTCCCAGATCAGTTTTTGTCCATATTAATGGAGAACACATCCCTAGTAAGATTTAATTTCAAACTTTTATAATTATGGTTAAAATTAAATCTTACTGTGGCTGTATTACACATTAACATGAATGAAAGCTAGCCTAGGAGGATTATCAATGGTACTCCAGCACGATTTATTTTTAACTTTTGCAATTAATTAAAATCTGTGGATAAAGATCTTGTTTAGGGGTGGGGGAAGTCCCTATTAAGATGAAGCTCACAAAGAGTTTCCATTCTTGTGCAGAGTATTGGAGCTAGGAAGGAAAAGGCTGAGAGACCATCCAATAAATCACTTGTGCCTGGTGGAGTAATACTTAGTTCTGAGCTGCCTCTGCACTGGAGAAAGTGGTGATAACGCCCCAGAACAGCATCTAAAAGTGGTCAGCAATACTCTGCACAAGCATGGATATAACCTTGCACCATCTTGTAATACTGTGAGATGCACAGTGGTTCTGTATTAACAATTCCTAGATTTTAATACCCTTTGGGAGGGCCTGGACTATTGAGCCCAACCTCCCAGATAAGTCAGGTCACAGACTTTTCCATGTGAATTGTGGTTTTGTCTTTCTTTCCTACTGAAACCATGGAGAGCAGTTCCTTGCCAAGCTCACCTTTCCAGAGAGCTCCACAACGAGGACCCCAAATGATAATAAAAGTATTTTTTCCTTTGGGATCAAACTGTGGACCTCTGCCCAGGATATTAAATCTCATCACTGCACGAGCAGCATTTTGCCACCCAAAATATGTGTGAGGCTCCAAGGGAGCTGATTCTTCTTCCCCACAGGGTTGAGCCTGGCCCCTCTCTCTACGTGCCGTATCTTTCACAATAGCCTGCTGTGCCTCAGATACACTGCAGCACCCATGTGAGCTGCTTGCCACGCACTGATCAGGAGTTCGGAGGTTTCTTAGAACCATAAGACCAGTGAAAGACCCTTAAGGTCATGGAGTCCCATTGTAAACCTAACACTGCCAAGTCAACCACGAAACCACAGCCCTAAGTACCACATCTTCTGACATCAGGTGTGGACAAAGTAGGACTTAAAATAAAAATCACAATCACATTAGTTTTGTCAGAGAAGTTTCTTCACTCAATGGTTTTCTTCTTCCATCATCAAATGCCCTACACCACTGAAAAGTTGCATTGAGCTATAACTTATTCAAGTTCCCTCTGACAAGCCAACAAAGTTGGAATAAGAGCTCTGTAGCACCTGGCTTTTATAAAATAGTTTGTGTTTACAATCAGTTATGCTGAAATGCATAATTTCCACCATTACATGCATGCTTTTGCAAACATAAAAAGCCTTCTTGAAAGCACCTTTTTTTGATTACCAGCCTCCAGATAAGGTAGTTTTAAGATGACTCATGTATCCAGGTAGCTGAAACTGCTTCAGCCTTCACTCCACACCCAGACGTAGGTCAGTACTTAGGGCAAGGATACTTCCAAAGCACAGATGGATAAAGAGTTTTCCAAATATATAAGTGTCTTAGAAAAATAAACAGAAAAAGGAGGGAAGCCAAGAACAGCCCAGGCACACAGAGAAAGAGTTGTAGCCTTCCCCTGAATTAAATCTATGGAAGGGATCATACTTGTCTGGCTGGAAGTGTTTTGGGAACAAAAAAAAAGGCTGTCTCCTATTCAATTCCTTCGGCAATCAGGAAATGGGAACTTGCCCGTGCTTTGTAAATATGAAAGTATTTATATTGCATCAAAAGTATCCGATTCCACTATCATGTTTCTCTTCTAAGACAGAGCACAGAGCTCAAAAACTTTGGCTAACCTCATTCTTTCTCTCTGATTTGCTTTAAGTTTCACAAGGGGAATATCTTGGATATGTGGGAGCTACGATTTTGTTCAGCAGACTGTATCATCTGAAAAACACAAGTTTTATGAGAAACCAATAAGATAGCATCTGCTTTGAACATGGGCAAGGGGGCTGGGGAGCAGAAAAAGCATATACTTGCACGGCCTCCACCTTAGCAAGCCCAGCAACGTTGCAATCAAAACATTAATGGCTTTCTTACAGTGGGAGGTTGAGGCATCCTCATCAACTTCTGCCTTTTGAAGGACATAATTTTACTTCCTTTCTGTGATGTACTTAATTATCTGTATGCATCCAATCATTAATCAACTAATGGTCCTTTAGAACAGAAGGTGGAAACGTCTCATTTTCAGTAATTGTTAAATGCAGTATTATAGAATCACGGAATGGTTTGGGTTGGAAGGGACCTCAAAGCCCATCCAGTCCCACCCCTGCCGTGGGCAGGGACACCTCCCACTGGATCAGGGGCTCCAAGCCCCATCCAACCTGGCCTGGAACCCCTCCAGGGATGGGGCAGCCACAACTTCCCTGGGCAACTGTCCCTTCTGAACAGCCTGTAGCCATCAATAGCCACAATCCAGTCATGGGATTTGTCCCACCACATATATTCATACGGAGAGGTTTTTTTCCTGTTTTCCTTCTTCAAATTAAAGAGTATTTGCTATTTTCACATAGGAATATTATTCTTCATTCTTACATAACAATTCTGGGCATTTCTGACAAACCGAGGAACAAGCATGTCTACAAAGAAGGAATAAAAATCACTTCAGGAAGGTTTAGGCTTCCGAATGAGATGTATTAAATGAGATTTTCCTAAACAATCTTCTCCCAACTTATTGATAATCCTTTGACCTAACTGGAGGTGGATCTTGAGACCGTTGTACGGTTCCTTTTCTCTGTTAGCCCAGGAATAACAGCCTCTCCACGTCGCGCCAATAAGCTTCACTATCCACTATTACACTGGAGGTATTCATAGTTACTGAGATCTAAGCAAAGTATAATTTTGAATGTGAAAATAAAACAGCAAACAATTCTCTTGCAGCTTTTCTTTCCCTCCTTTGCATAGTACCCAGTATACCCTTGAACAACTGAAAGCCGTTATTATTTACCCCGGGGACTCCTGTAAGCCATGTCATCATAAGTGTCACTGAATTTTCTGGGAATCATTTGAAGTGTTTCCAGTTAAACTCTAGACTTAACATCTCAAGAAGAAAAAATAATGTTTCTACCACATATTTTATTAAGCCCTTTAGGTCCTTTTACAAGAGAGGAAATACCAATTAACGTATAATTTAACAGAACAAAATATTATCCCATTTCAACCAGTACCCACTTCCTTGAAGTTTATTCAAGCATTAATAACCATTTAATGCAATTTAACTACACCGAGGTATCCGTTACATTAATATCATATATCCATCAGGAAATTAGAGTTTTGTCTCTATGAATTTTGTATTACAAGAAAGTCTCTATAATTTTATTCTGCACTTTATGGTGGCTAATTTAAGTTTTAAAATGGTTCAGATAGCTTTCCAGTCTCCCTCTTCTACAGTGTAATATGACTAACAAATTGTTACTGATGTTAAAAGATCATGAACACATCATTTATTAAACAGCACTGGAGAGATAAGTTTGAAAGAAGAGTGCATTTCCCATGAAATGTCTGTGTGTTTAGGAGCTTGCACGCAGCAACAGTAACAACCTCCACAGACTAGGATGCTCAGGACCCTGGGCTCCACAAGTGGAAACACACTCAGAAAATACACTCAGCACCCATGAAGAATTGAATCCCTCATCTCGAAGAAACTCCCTGCCCACTCTCCAGCAATCTTTAACACGGAAATTGAGCTGGAAGAGTAAAGAGAAAAAGATTTCCCCTGTCCTGTCTGGTTTGGCTATCGCGGATCAGGAGTGTCCCTGAAAAAAAGTCTGGGTTGTGATTGAAGCTCAACCAACTAAAGCACAACAGCAAATCCTCCTAAAATCCGTAAGTGTGAGACAAGCACTTGTAGGTACCGTTCCTCTGAAATTTCCTCAGAGAAGCAAATTAGTTTTGGTTATTCCAGTACCAGTTTGTTCATCTTTTTAACTTAAAAGATGTTTTCATCTTTTGTCTTTGCCAAAATACCAAATACATAGCTACGCCAGCGGAAAAGCACCAGAAAGAGGTTCTGAGGCAATGTAAATTATTAAAAATAAATATTCAATCTTACTATTAAAAAATTGGCGTAGTATTTTGTGTCTAATTCCACACCACAGATTCTCTCTGGAACTTTGCCCAAATTGCTTGATCTTCCTATATCTGTTAAAGAAGAATGAGAACACTGGCCTGCATGTTTCAGGTTTAAGTATTTAAATGTTTTTGCTGAAAAGTAATTTTCTCAGTATTTAGTACAAAGCGATTTTTGTATATTTTTATATATATGTGTATATATTAATATATTACAAGGTGGGCAATAAATCTTCATTCTGGCTGATATTATTGTTTATTAATTATGGAATACATTCTCTCTTAATTTTACAAATTGCTCCTATCTAAAAGCAGCGAAACTTCTTTTCAACACGCAATTTTTTCCTCACTCTACGACTGCTTTTGAGGGAAACCGTTTGAGAGGAGATGAGCTAGGTGCATCCCAAGCTGTGCCTGCACTACCTACATCTGTCTTTCCCTACTGCTATCTATGCTCCTGGACATAATCCTGCAAATTACTTGATTGCACTTGAATCCTTTGGTAATTACATTTCTCTCTTTATGGCACTGGAAAATAACCAAGCACGTCATGCACTTTTCACACACTGAAGAAGGAATTATACATAGAAGGAAAGAGTTACATCGTGCTATAACTATATCCGAGAAGTTCTTTATACCGTGGTTGGAGGGTCAGTGCCTCTGGACTAGTGATGCTAAAGGTAGGTTCAAGCACTAGGCAAGTAGCTGAGATCTGTGGGAACTGTTCCATAAAAAAAAGAGACCTGGGACCAAGAGAAGGGAGTGGCATGCTGAGTACAACCTAGGTTAGTGACCTTCCAGTACCTGAAGGGCTACAAGAAAGCTGGGGAGGGACTGTTTACAAAGGCTTGGAGTGATAGGATGAGGGGCAACGGGTATAAACTGGAGAGGGGCAGATTTAGACTACACAGAAGGAAGAATTTCTTCATGATAAGAGCAGTGAGGCCCTGGCCCAGGTTGCCCAGGGAAGTTGTTGCTGCCCCATCCCTGGAGGGGTTCCAGGCCAGGTTGGATGGAGCTTGGAGCCCCTGATCCAGTGCGAGGCGTCCCTGCCCATGGCAGGGGGGTTGGAACGAGATGATGTTTAAGGTTCCTTCCAACTCAAGCTACTCTATGATTCTATGTGGAGATCAAGCAGGAGACTCCCTGCTATGACTGTAGAGTGGTGCCACCACTAAGAAGTTCAGATGAATGCAAGTTCCCAGGTACAAATTACAACCTAGGCTGTTTGAGGGACAAAATCTTCTCTATGTATCCTTTGAATAGATAAATGATGCTACCCAATAGCCTGCTTTTCTGACATACACAGCAAGATGTGTGTAAATAAACTTGAATACTTCCCAATAGTCAAACACACAACAGCATCACCCTGCTACACTTCTAATTTCACTGCAGTGTTTAGAAATAGCGTACACCAGAAAAATACTCCGTGGCAGAAGCATTGCTTCTTCTCATCCATTTTCCCAGCACAATGTGTTTTTCTGTGTCAGAAAATTACAAATTCTGAGAAGACGTATTTTCCTGGGGCGCATTACTCAGTCACCTGCACACTTAAATGAGATGGTAGAGAGTGATAGCAGAGTCTATATTAAATTTCTTTTACTGACAGGATCACTATAGGATAAAAAAATCTGTCACATTGTTGATATGAATCTCCTCCTTGTTGTGCCTTTTGGCATTCTTGGATAATTAAAGAAGCCTGAAACTGCTTTTTCTGCAAGTTCTTTCAATTTCTTAGTTCTTTTTATTTGTCCAGTAGGCTTTGGCCTTGTTAAACTTTTCCTATTGAATAGAAGACAAAATAAGCCCAATATATTTTACAGTTCCAGGAGTGTTATTTGGCCAGAGGGAACTGGCAAAATTCTTTGGTGGGATATTCAGCAGTAGCAGGCAGAGCAGCTTCACAATGCAACTGGTTTAAGACTCTGAGGAATAACACAATTCAGATACTATTATTAATGTGTTGGTTTTAATTGTTCGGTGCACGTTAAATGTCTTTCTGTGATACCAGGGACAGACGGGCAGGTCACCTTAAGCGTTTGTGTGAAATCACTTCAGTGGTACCACTTGCTACAGAAAACTAGCTCAGGGCATACGGAAAGCTTGATGTTGGCATTCCCTTTAACTTTACCCGTGTTATAAAGTGTTATCACCACCAAAATATATACCATTGTGATATGCAAAGAGGGGAAAAACTGCCAAACAAAAAAAGAAAATAAGAGCTACCAGCATCTTGAGCGTCGCAATGATTTGTGCGAGCATAAGTTATGAATATTACTGTACCTAAAATTTAAAATTAAATTGTGATTATATGAGATGTTTACACCCAATTAGTGATCATATCAGTGCAATTAGCTTGGATCATCCCTACTTTATTTTAACCACCCCTAAACCAGAAAAGTTACCAAGCCTCACACTGTAGCACAAGAGACATCAGAAATACCATTGATGTGAGAGGAAATAAGCCCCTAACTGTCAGGATAGCCTACTCTACATAAAATCCCCCTTTTTCTTAATGAACTTCAGTAGAATTATACACAATTACTTAGTCTTGCAAAATACACACATATAGGGTTTGTGATAAACCTTGTATAAAGTTCTTCACAACAATTCAAAAGTGAGGAAGAAATAAAAACATCTCAAATTCCTCAAAAAAAAATCTTCATAACGTTTATATACAGATGTTAATCCCACATTATACCAATACACTAAATCATAGAATCATAGAATAATAAATATTTTTCAACGTAATCTTTAATCAATACTTCAGACTACGTGTCATATTTGTTTTATCTACTGGAATTTAATGCAAGGCTATAGCTAAAATATAATTAGGCATGTCTTTTGGGAAAACTTTTAATACCTTGTGCAACAAAAGATAGTATAAATACAAAGTAATACAGTTCTGCAGGAACTTAAGGAAAAAGTCTTGTCTGAAAAAAAATCAATATTCAAAATAGCACTGTGTAGTATTACATCATTTGAGATATACAACATAATGCAGCAAAGTGCAGTATCATTTCATTTAAGCATGCTTAAAACTAAAATCAGTTGTGCTCTAAATGTGCTCTATTGAGGAAAGTACAGTTCAGAAAGACATTAGTGTTTTATGACAAAAAGATGTAGTTTAAGCATTGTTTAATATGTCACAATCTTAGTAGATTTCAATTCTAATAAAATCTACTCCTGAATTCCTTCTAATAAAAGCTCCATATGTGAGAAAACGTCAGTTTATGCCATTTATAGTGGTAAAATGGTGCACCAATAAAATGCAAGGAAAAGAAACCACACATCACAGATGAAAGCTGAAAAATAGAAGCGTTAAACTCTGTCTTGAAGCAATATAAATAAATGGAATATTATTGTGCAAACAATTACATTAAATGTTTTCTTTATAATATGTTGGTTTTCCTTAACAGATCTGTTGAACAACAAAAGACAGGTAAAAACAATCTTATGAAATTTCATTCTAACACAAGTTTTACCACTAACTCAAATTATCAATACTATGTGCCTCCTGCTAACCACGTTCTTCATTAATCTAATTGTATCACGCTAATAGGACCTGGGTTGGGAAACGCACTGAGTTTCCCTTGCCCCAGGTCAGAGGGTACTGAAAGCATCTTGAGATCAAGCACATCTGCTGCGTGAGCAGGGCAGCTCCATCACTTGGTCAACCCAGAGAGCATCAATTACAGAGGCGACCGCGCGCTTGACCTCTCAGCTGGAGGCAAAGTGTCCACTGGTGAACAGGAAAGGAGTAAAGCACAGGACATGCCACCTTGGTCCCCAGACTCTTGATCTGTATTTTCATGTGATTATAGCACAATTTATATACATACACATATCAACACGTACCGCGGCCTCATCATTACAGCAGGTGGAGATCAAGGTTATGAGGTACACCTGAGACTATTGAACATAATGAAACTTCATTTTTAATGGAAACTCCACCCACATGAATTAAAATATTTTTCCTTCTCCAGGCAACAATTCATTTTTCCATTATCTTTCCTCAGAGCAGAGAATAACCACAGATATCTTCCAAACCCACTTGTGGAAGGAACTCATCTTTCTATCTCAAAGACAGATCATTGCAACACAGCACGTATTTAATCCAGGGGAGTTTGTATAACAGCCTTCCAGCACCAAGTAGTAGCTATGTGAGGGACAAAACTCTCATTCTTCTGCTTCATTTATATATTTATTTATTTATGTATACCTCAGAGCATTTAGTCTATTTGAGCAAACAAGGTTTGCTTTCACACCTTTTCATTCCCCATTTACTGATACCTTGGATGGCTAAAAGCAGCTTTGCATGATTTAGCTGGATATCAAGTGTCCTGCAGCAATCATTTTAGGAATGAGATACAATATTTAACAATTTCATATATGTAAAATACAGACTAAATCTCTCCATAGAAGCACCCATATAATCTTCAGTGACACTAACAGGTTTTACAGCATACAGTTGAGAGGATAGAGAAGTGAAAATTCCCATCTATTATAGCTGATGAGAAGCCAGGGAGGAAAACTACATTTTAACCTTCTATGTTAGTGTTTTTAATTTTATCGTGTGCATTATTTGTATTATTAAAATCATGAAGTACAGAAAATTTACTTAATACAGACAGGAAAGCAAAAATTTTTCTGAGCCATTTCAAAATGTATCTGTATTACTGCTGCATGGTTTTGTGCGGCTAATTAACAAAAATATGCCGTATGGAAACATAAGTTTTTGTCATGAATGAATCCATCATTTCAAAATTTTTCACACGTCTCAAAGATCTCTTTGGACCTACAAGAAGAAGTCAAACTAGAGAAGTTCTGCAAAGAAAAGTCAGAAAACAAAAAAAAGCACAAGTGAGATCTTTTGGTTTTGTTGATCAGGCTGGAGGTTGAAACTGGTCTTGGAGAGAATATTACGCAACTCCAACATTTCAAGATAATAACGACCTTGAAGCACATACAGTAATTATGGGATTATTTTTCTTTCAAACAAACAAAAATCCCCAAAACACTAACTAAACCCCCTTACTCTTAACTTACGTAAGTCTTAGATGTGAGCATGTAGGAAACATCCAAACCTGAGCTGGAGAATTCCCTTAAGTCCATTCCAGCAACTCAGTCCCAGTGGCCAATTAATAAGATTTATCCAAGGAATCATATGAAGGAATGAATACCAAAGCATTTTCCTTCTGGGTTTTACACTTCCAGAGATGTAACATTCAACAAAAATTAATTGGAATTCACAAGAGTTTAATCAGAGGAGTTTCTAAAATATTTTGGTCAAGGGGCCTGGGAGCCTGAATTCATTTCTTCCACCAACGCTACTGGCAAAGCATTTTGTGGTGATGAATTAGCAAAGTACTGATAAGAAATCAAAGATTCAATAAATTATTTTATTACTGTAGAGCACTGTGGGAGAACAAAATGACACATTCACATATACAGTTCTGCCATAGCTCTAGCAAGAGTTACAAGTTAGAAGTTCCTAAACTTTTCTACAATTGCTTTTATAATCTCTTTCTTTTAATATTCACTTTTTGGGCTATAACTTCACAATTCTCTCTAAACCTATTGAGAAGCAGGGAAATAAAAAGCAAGAAATCCAGGGAATTTTCTCTGAAAGCTATAACTGTGCAGTTTTTTGAGCTGTTCTACTAAAAAGCAGAAGGGAGAGAAAATTGAAATTTGAAAATATTGAAGGGAAATAGTCCCTTTGTTGAATATATTTAAGAAAAAGCATTGATATGGAACTTCTTAGTGTGCTTTCTAAATTCTTTAATACCACATGACATGATTCACAGCTTCTTTTCTTTACCAGAGTTTTTAGAGAACTTGCGTTTCAAGACTGCCTGAAGTTTTCTCAGGCTTGTGAATGGGATTCTCTTTGCCAGATAGTTCTGCTACACACTCTCCTCTTAGTAAGAGTAGTCTGTAAGCACCCTCAGGTGCTGAGTAGTTAATGCAATTGAGGTTTTGGGTATCTGAGGGCACTTGATTCTAGTTTTGATGCAGAAGAATTAATCCCTCGGTCAATCACACTTCACGTGCATTTGTTCAGGACTATAGGACGCATTCATTTTCTTTCCAAAGACAAACCAGCTCATCTTGGAAACTCAAGAGGTTTGTCTAGGTGTTTTATTCAAAACCTTTGCCACGTTCTTCCTCATTTCCTAAAAGTTCGCTTAATGTATTTTTGACTCCTTTTCAAGAATTTCCATATAACAGTGGTGCACCATCATAACCATCTCTTGTCCAGCAGCTGAAAATATTTGATAATAAGGAATCAAACCAAGATATTTGTATTTTTTTTAGTCAGTTCAATGAATTTTTGCTCTTTGTGCTACCTCCTCAGCACTGCCACACATTTTCTTTTATCCTTTTGGCTTCTCTTTGCTCTCTACTTCATCATTGTATTAGATGTTCATCTTTGCAGATGCCGTTACTAAAATAACATGCTCCAAGAAGTGAAGGCGGCTTTCCTGGACTCGCCTACTTTCACACTTCTATATTATCCGCAGCCACACATTCTGGGCTATAAAGAATACTTTTTGAAGCTGCATCCCAGGTTGGGTAATATCCAAATTAAAATTCTAGGGAAAACAGGCAAAAGTTTCATAGGAAAAACCCAAATGAATCAGGCATGGTTTAGTGTTTAATAGGAATGGTTGGACTCGATGATCTGGTGGGTCTCTTCCAACCTGGTTATTCTATGATTCTATGTGTTTTAGTTTACTGAGTAGATACAGTTTAAATTGTCTGTCCTTAACTGAGGCTACTCATTCCCATCAACATTTCGAAACCACAAGTGGGAATAAAACACTGAGAAAATTTTTCTTTTCCAGAACATGCACGCAGTAGAGTGGAATAAGCAAAGATTGCTACACATCTCATCTGGAAGGAATATTTCTGGAAGAGGTACTTGTGGGGATTTTTTATGTCATACATGTCCATAAGCCTCGTGATTCCAGGAAGGATCCAATTTACCATGCTTGCCCTGACCATGCAGGTACTGTTTGGGCAGCAAGTTAGATGCTTCCTAGAAACAGAAGCCTGGACTTGTTCTCTGCAGATGATATTTCCAGGGTTCCTGGATGTTCAGGGGGTCGTACTGCTTTTCCCAGGCTGTCAGGTGTTCAGAAATCTTGAACAAATGTATTTAAGCCACTAAGAAATTTTGTCTGCGTGAAATTTAGTAAGAAAGTAAAAAAAAAAAAAAAAAAATGGTAAGTGTTCTTGGAAGACAGCAACTGAAAACCTCATTAGAACCATGAAAATCTATTGTAAACACAGCACTCATCAAGCAGAAACAGAATGTGAAGGAAGAGAAATGAGGTGGAAAGCAGAAAAAAAGAAAGAAAAACAAAGAGAAAGTACCAGCCTCAATATGTTCTGCACCTGAGTTCAAGGGAAAACACTGGGGAAGGTCCTTAAATAATGCTTTTTAAAATGAACCTTCGTATTTCACTTAGGATTTTGCCATTAAGAGGAGCAGCGCAGTAAAGTCTGCTGGCAATACAAAAGTTACTGGGTATCATCCATATACAGAAGGGTAGTAATATTTCCCATAAACATATAACGTGTCCTTGAGGACCAGATTAATGTAAATGTGATTAAATACAGTTATATAAAGTGCAAGTTCAAGGTGGCATATTCATCCTTGGCAAAGCAGTAGCGGATGAGGAACATGACTCCTCAGGATAGCAGAGTGTTAATTGAAGAAGAGATCTTAATGCTGGCAGAGTTATAAATTGGTATAAACTTGCTGTCACTGAGTTTAGGCTGGTTTCTGTATCCAGAAAACAGCGGTTAAGCACCAAAGGAATATTACTCCTGTATAACCTCTCAGTGCTCCACACAGTGGGTAGAGCAGTGGAAGGAAAATACTCAACTAGTTGCAAGGAGGAGGCTGCAAAATGTGTGAACAGGATTTTAGAATGTGATTTTTTTTTTTTTGCAGTAGCCAAAAATAGAGCCTAAGCTCAGACTGCGTCATTAACATACCGCAAAAATCTGTGATGAAATATAGAGAAAAAACCTAAAATTTATGATATTCTAACAACTAGATAATGTTATACTTTCCCAGAAGAACAGAAAGAAGTTACTTTGGAGGTTAGGAAACCTTATCAAGGATAAATAGCAGAATCTTCAGTGCATAGAGAGTTTTGAAAGAGTTGGGGAAGAGTTTTGAAAACAACTTCAATGTTGCTGACTGGACGTCTTTGCCTGATAAGGACCAGATGGAAACCCCAGAAGAGACTAGAGGAATTCACTTGCAGATTGTCATTTAGCATTAATTATGCCCAGAAAACTGCCTCACATTGACGTTTGTATTACCAAATACTACAACACTAATAGATCTACGTAAAAGTTTCTAATCAAATCCATGCTAACAATTCAAATATTGAAGTGCTGTAAACAGATTAAAGACATTATTTTAATTAAGTACTTGGCTTCTCAGCAAAACATTTCACCATTATGCCACGTGTGGTTTTTCTGCTTAACCGTAATCTACAAAAATGCTGTAAGAACACAGCTTTCTGATTAACTGAACAACTAGTAACTGAGAAGACATAGTGACTGGCTATCATCCTTCTGTAAATAAGGAAAGCTTCTTTTTTTTGCTCGCTAATAGCCTCGCAGAACAATGAAACGCTTTTAATAAGTTTTAAGAGGGTAAGACCAAGAAATCAATTTGGTGAATGCCCTTTTCAATGACCGCACACCATGTCTACGGCTGTAGCACGACATGTTTGCATCGTTATTTGGCTGTAAACAAAATGAAAAGATCTGTCATTGAAGTTTAAACAGAGAGACTGGTTACATAAACTGAAACATTCTCAGCCCCAGTACAGTACAATCAACAGTCTGAAGAGACTGGACGGCTAAACAAAGTTTGGGGATGTTTTTGGATAGGGGAGAAAGATTAATAACCAGAAAATAACTCTTGGCTCCCGTTGCAAACTCTTAGGAATATAATTTAAAATTTGTGCAAATCCAAAGATTGATGTTCAAGCTTATGAAATAATCATTTTTTTCTGCAATGTTGAAATACGCACTCACGTGGAAACAAATCTTTTTGCTAGCCAAATTTAGCAGAATATACTGCTTTTACCAAAAAAAGCAAATTAAATAAATCTGACCTATCTGTTCTCCTAGATAATTGTAACTGCAGTCAGAGGACCACAAATCTTCTATAAATGGTCATCTTTCCAAATTACACTGGCTTCAGAATGTTCTTGATTAATTACACAAACACTGCATGCCTACAGATGCAATTTGTCTGTGGGGACCAACAGAGGATGCCCGAGACGTTACCAGTAGTCAAGTGGGAGAGGTTTTTTCTCTCTCCCTCCCTTCCTCTCTCTCCTCTCTGCCTCTTTATTAAAGGTAATCAATCAAAAGTCAACACCACAGCCATTTATAGAGAAAAAGGAAAAATAAGAGTTCTTTTCTCCTGGTGTAGCAAGTATCATGGAATCACCAGGTTGGAAAAGACCCACTAGATCATTGAGTCCAATTAGTCCTATCAGCCACTAAACCATGTCCCCCAGTGCCTCATCCACCTATCCCATAAACCCCTCCAGGGAAGGTGACTCAACCCTCTCCCTGGGCAGCCTCTGCCAGTGCCCAATGACCGTTTCCATGAAATATTTTTAGCTCATGGCCAGTCAATGTTGTGGTTCATCCCAAGACCTTCATATCCCCTCAGTGCAAAAACGGAGCTATCACCTTGCCCTAAATGGAAATAGTAGGACAACTGGAATGAGCAGAAGTGAGCTTGGAGAAGTCTCATTCTAGACAAAACTTTCCCTCGCTGACAGCGTCTTCTGCTCTGTGCACGGTGGTGGGAGTTGAGCACTCCAAGGGCTCGAGGCAGTTTTTAGCAGCTGACTTAAATCCCTGTGGCTGGTGTCTAGGAAGGGCTGGTGCCAGGACATCAGGCTTTTCTCAGCATGAAACACTGCAGGGTTCATTGAATATGAGGTGGGTTTCTAGATCACACAGACATAGTCTGCTCTGTGGAACAAAATCTGCGTTGCTATCACCAAATGCAACCCCCTTGCAATAAAAGCTTAATGTTCACAAGCATAACTAAAGCACATGATAGGAAAATGAGCTCTAGAAATGGGAATGATGTATCACAGGCTACTCAAGTCTTCCAAAATACCTATCGTGTTTACTGGAATGTAGTAGAACTTCATAAATTCAGGTTACATTTTTAAAGTTGCATATTGTTTCTAAGTGGTCTTTGCTATCTGCAATTAAAATGATGTCCTTTACTCCATTAAACGTATGTCAGACATCAGTGAGATCTAGCAACTCAGAAAACAGTATTTCTGACTCAAAGCAGTGAAAGGGTTAAAAGAATCTGTCCACTAAGGAGTCAGAGTGAGGCACAAAGAGTAAGAAGAGAGGCTGTAGAAGCCCATCTAACTGCACTCTTTCACCTTCAGGAGGAGCAGCTATTCTATTACAAATACCAGGAGAAAAAGATCTCCAAGACAGAGCTGATAAGTAGGGAGCTGTGCACAGATAAGCTGGGTACGCAACTTCCTGCAAAGAAACCAGCACCTCTTCTCCATAAATCCTATAATCTGGAACAGGTATGTGATGTACAGCACAGAGCGTGATTTTAAGTCTGGGAAGAATCAAAATGCTTGTGCTTAGAGGTAAAAGCAAAGTTTTAGTGGTACTTGTGTTTAGCAAAGGCATTGGAAATTCAGAATCAGCTCCCATTTCATTCCAGTTGCACACACCCAAAAGAAAACAGAGTTTTTGATAAATACTCCAGTTTATGGCACATCTCTAGTTTCTCCTCTTTTATCTATAATACATCACAGCTCAATTCAATTAATACTGAAAAACATTTCAGGGTATACATATTTACCCACCCAGTCAACCGTATCAGAGGTTGAAAAAAGAAAACACATGTTAATAACAGGAAAATATACATAGCTTAGGAACAGCAGTAAACGTAAGATAGCAAAATGGGGTTTAGAGTTCATTGGGATTTTCTTCTGCCTCCAAAAAGGGTTTAGACTTTCTTTACAAGAAGTATTAGAAGGAGCAAGATGACATAAACATTGTACTTCATAAAAAAAAAAAAAGGGTTTTTTTATGTTATAATTAAACTTTAAGATATTAAAATCACTGTATTAATCACCCAGGTTATATGGAAAAATGGGAACTATCCTGAAAGCTACGGCAGTCATAGCACAAAGTTAAAGTTAACTAAAAGTTGCCTTTTTGCAGAATTTAAAACATTACACATGCACATTGCCTGGATTGACAGCATGAGCTGGAGAGATGCCAAAAGAGCAGCTATGATTTATTAGGTCTAGAGCACTCAATCCAAGAAATAAATAGAACTTACGTGTCAGATGTGCATAAACGAACTTTTGAGTCAGACATCCATTTCTTACAATGTAAAATAAAAAAAAGACTGAGGCAAGATATTGTATAGGTTTAATATAAACTAATGTATTAGAGCTTTACCGGTATACTTTAAATTTCTGAGTTTTACCAACTACAAAATGATTATTTTTTTTTAAGACCAGATTAGTATAGATAAATATTTACCATCACGTCATGCTGCTCTTGCTTGATAATATCATCATGGATCAGAGAACATTTACAAAGAATTAGGACAGAGGCTGAAACCCTGACCCTGATGACTGAAGCCAATGACCAAATTCACATTCTCAGCAGGGATGTGGAATTTCATGCTAAACCTTTGCCTCTTTTACAGTGTAAATAAGTGAAGGAAGGGGGACCCTTTAGATGATCCTAGTCAACATCAGAATCTGCCCACAGGGCCAACTAGTTTCGATAGCAAAGTATAGTCTGACTCAACACTACTTGAGTGTTCCAACGTTCTACCGGTTTTCTTAAAGACATGGTAGTAGATTCATCATGCACTTATTTCTGTAAGTACAGAGAGATTTTAATGGGAACGCAAATTCATTCTTCTTGTGAAGCTCTCTGGCAAAGACATACGCTGCTGTGCTTTGAGGTTTCATCACCTGAAACAGAAAAGTATTTTTCCCCCTACCTAAGGTATTGATAAATAATTTTCAGCAGAAAAATGTCCCTCCTTTAAAAACTTGATCAGAAAGCAAGAAAAGGTGCAATAAACAGCCAACTACACACAAACCTGTGTGGTTCGATACAGCTGAACAAGTCGTGAGAAGGAGTATTGTTCCTTTAATTGAATGACTGAAATGGTGCTCAAAACAGATTGGGCTGACAATTTTTGCAACCTTGGTGTCTCCTCCAAGATTTACAATGGCACAGCTCCCCTTTTTAGCAAATTAAACCTTGTGTCAAGGCTTAAAATTAAATCCAAACTTCTTTTCTTCTTTGTACAGAAGGAACAAATTGGCACCACATGCCGGTAGTCAAGGAGTGCTGATGGGAAACAGAGTGAAGTGAGCGCCCTCCAACCTGGAAGGCGTCACTAGTCAAAATCAACTGGGATAAACAGTCAATTCCACTTAAAGTTTGACATATAAAGGCTTGTAAGATAGAAACATTCAAATATAAGAATTCTTCCGTACCACACAAACCTGTCTCAGTGCCAACACTTAAACTTTCTGTGCTGTGCAAGCACTTTGTGGAAATCTGCCTTTAGTACAGTTTGATGTTATAAGATCTTGTGTTGCCAAAGCCTGTTCAGTTTGTTTCAGAGAACAAAGAAAGAAATCGAGCAGAGATTCAGAGTGTATGAACAGTGCTGACTTAATAACTTAGTGCTTACTGTTACCAATCTATTTTCTTTCATTATTCAAGATTCTCTATCATGACATTTCATTCTGAAATCCACTCTGACTGTTTGCAAGCAAAAGTAACCATGTAGTTCCCGGGTCTAGAACAAAATTCAGGCCAGCACTCTGAATCTTTTAGGAAAGGTTTTGCTTTCAATTGTGCTCTGCGTCAGCAACCTGCATAGAAGCTACTGCAGGAAAGGGCTCTTTTCACAATACAACAAAAAGGTTATAGAAATGAATCATATCTTACAATGATTCAGGTTGGAGGGGATCTTAAAGCCTATCCAGTCCCACCCCCTGCCATGGGCAGGGACACCTCCCACTGGATCAGGGGCTCCAAGCCCCATCCAACCTGGCCTTGAACCCCTCCAGGGATGGGGCAGCCACCCCTGCTCTGGGCAGCCAGGGCCAGGGCCTCCCCACCCTCACAGCAAAACGTTTATCCCTAATATTTACTCTAAATATCCTCTATTTCAGCTTCAAACCATTCCCCCTTCATACTATCACTGCACTCCCCAATAAAAAGCCCCCCTCTCCCAGGTTTCCCTTAGACCTGATAGAAATATGCCGATAACAATACACCTAGTTTTAAAAGTCCTCTTGTCCTGTTAACTCTGTAGATATGAGAGATTGTTTGAGAGGTAAATTGATTCCCTACTTCAAGCTTACCATTAGTCCTCTCTTACTGCTTTTAACTAAAGTTGTTATAGGAAAATGTCAGCAGCAATACACCACAGCCATTTATAGAGAAAAAGGAAAAATAAGAGTTCTTTTCTCCTGGTGTAGCAAGTATCATGGAATCACCAGGTTGGAAAAGACCCACTAGATCATTGAGTCCAATTAGTCCTATCAGCCACTAAACCATGTCCCCCAGTGCCTCATCCACCTATCCCATAAACCCCTCCAGGGAAGGTGACTCAACCCTCTCCCTGGGCAGCCTCTGCCAGTGCCCAATGACCGTTTCCATGAAATATTTTTAGCTCATGGCCAGTCTGAACCTCCCCTGGCAGAGCTTGAGGCCATTCCCTCTTGTCCTGTCCCCTGTCCCTTGGGAGAAGAGCCCAGCTCCCTCCTCTCTACAACCTCCCCTCAGGTAGTTGTAGAGAGCAATGAGGTCTCCCCTCAGCCTCCTCTTCTCCAGGCTGAACACCCCCAGCTCTCTCAGCCGCTCCTCATAAGATTTGTTCTCCAGCCCCTTCACCAGCTTCGTTGCTCTTCTCTGGACTCGCTCCAGAGCCTCAACATCCTTCTTGTGGGGCCCAGAAGAGAAAGCATTCCCTCCAGTTTAATCTCAGTTTCAAGCACATGTGTAAGATTTCACAGGATGAGGAGCTAGTTTCACCATTAAAACACACTAAAGACATTCAAAGAGCGCACAGCAGAATCATCAGCTCACAGCTCAGCACCACCAAGGCAGGTATACTTAACATCAGAGAGATATCGCAGTGAAGGTAACAGAGACTTCAGATCAAGATGTCAGAACCTTTGTTATGCTGTCTCTTGCCTCCATTAGTTTTGAGTTGGTTAATATGAACTATTTACCATAATCTGTTCTAGCAACAGATATTGCCTTTCTAGGTAAGTTCTATAATTGCCACACTAGTTTGAGCCCAGATTAGGGTTGCAATTGAATACTAAGATGGGCTTCTTCATGTCTTTAGCCCAACAAGTCCATCAGGGATGAAAATAGTCCCTTGCGCATCTTATCATCTGTGCACTCACTAAAGTATATAATATTTTTTTTTTAATATATTTTTTATATATGCTGCTATAGGTGGGCTAATCTTAGAGTCTGAGTTAAACAAACAAACTCTAACTTAGGTTCTACTGTGATTTCATTAAAATATGATGTTTCCAGACTACAGAAGCACAAACCCGTGTATTTACAGTTACAGTGAAGTGCTGCACATTAAATAGAAGAAACAATCTTGAAGGCACGAGGAAAGCCTGACACCCCAGCACTGGACAACGTTCCCAGGTCAGCATGAGGCTATCAGAGTCTCTGCTGAGACTGTAAATCTCTGCTCATCTTTCAACCTGTGGAAGTGCCCAAACTCCCCCCAAACCACCTCATAAATGTACTTTTTGCTGGCCCATAAATATTTCATTGTAATCTTCCAATTACTCTGGTGTAATTAGAGATGGCAAATACAAAATTTTAAACAAAGATAGATTAAAATGTGCAATCGTGCTGAAGGTTTGCATAACTTAGCAGGAACTTGCATTTCACACAGCATTTCTCGGCTAAAGTTTCATTTATGTTTTGTAGTTCTCTTCTATGTTTAAATAATAATTATGGTTGTGACATACAGTGACAAAAGCCAGAAAATTCAAAATTAGCTGAGGCATACTCTGTCCATTGTTTGAATGTGCTCAGCTGGTTTTGCTTTACTAATACCACCAAGACAGAAATTTTCATTTCCCAAAAGCACAAGCTTCTGGCAAGGGGTTACAGAGTGAAATAAATCTTATTCTTGGACAAGATCTTTGTTTGACACCTGAATCATTTCTGCTGGTTTCTCTCCTTTTTTCCCTTTTCAAATGAAGTCTTAGAACTCGAAGCCAAAATATAGAGTCTTAGAGCTATCACAACAAAAGCTCAGCATCCAATTTCTCCTTCCAAATACACTCTTCTCCTAAAACATATCAACAAAGTCATAGCCTTATTAGCCTGCAGAGAACTGAGAAGGCAGCTTGCCACAGCTAGGACGTCTCCTCAAACATTTTGTTATGCAATTGTTTTCTGAGTGGGTGAGGAAGCAAATGTGTCGAAACACATCCATTTAGAGCTTACTATTTTTTATTTAGAAGTTTTAAGGTAAACACACTTTTTCATTTATAATAGACTGAAAAATGTTAAATGCATCTGACATCAGTCATAATAGCGTACATTAAAATGGTGAAGGACAAGTTTATTCTACTAGGTATTACTTGTACCACCTGCTTTCTCTCACTTATTACTCCTTTTCCTTCCCCTTCTGGATACAAGTGAGAAATCCCCTTTTTATACATTTATATATGCACATTATACATCTGTTTTCTCTTACTTTGACCAAATACAAGCATCACTTATTATCAATAGAATGGTTTCACATTGTTATTCTAATACAACAGGAGTTTTTTTAAGCAAAGATTTCCTCCTCCTCCTGATATAAAAGAGCTCTAGATCTTTTTATTTGCAATCTTTGTATATTCACAAGTTTTTTCCAATCTCTTCATTAAGTCCCAATTCTATATTTACTGGAACTGACTGGAAATTTGCCATAGATTTCCATGTACGCAGGTTTATAGTTCTGGTTTAGTGGACTAATTCCAGTATAATACTATTGTATCTATGGGGCTGTATCCCACAGGGAATTTGGCCCTCAGCTTCACTAATTAGTATATGCTATGATAGGACACTGAATCCGGCAAAGCTTTGAAGTGGATCTGCTGAAGCCATCACCTACAGCGAGATCCCTAAAGACCTGAAGTCTTTTAAACACAAGAAAGCCAGCCTTTATTTGAATAAAATTAGAAATTTAACTTTCAAATAGAGAAAGCTCAAAGTGACTGGGGAAGGCAGGGCTGGAGTACAAAGGTTTTTGCACAGCTATCCGTCCATGTCCTTGCTTGTGGGCTTTATTTTATCTGACTCGAGTCACTCGCCGAAAATTTTGCTCCATTCTCTCTCATTCCTACAACAATCCTTGGGGCCTGCTTCAGGATCCGGCTGGCACGTTCTACTCCTCATTGCTCTCTGTGAGTCTCACTGAACGAGTGTCCCATTCGCATCCGTGTCCCACTGCCCCGACAGCCCTGCTGAACTTGCTCTCCATCTGGGAAGCCCTATGGGATAGAATCTGTTCCTCCTGCACCCTGGGACATGGCCACCTTCACCCCATTGCTTCAACGACAACTCCATTAGGTCCACAGGTCAACTAATTTCCACTCCAATTTCAAAATATGTTTCCATACTTCTCCTATTTCTTATCTTAACAGCTTTTAGCACACAATTTTTCACTGGAAAAAAAAAATAATAGGAAAAATGCAATAAGATTTTCTGGATTATTTCTCATTCCTTTTATTGTCAGAATTGTCCCCCTCATCCCATTGCGAGAGTAGAGAGAGGGAGCTCTGCAGGTCTCTGTCACCTTGTGGTGGTGGCAGACTGACATTTAGAATCATAGAATCACCAGGCTGGAAAAGACCCACAGGATCATTGAGACCAATCAGTCCTATCAATCACTAAACCATGTCCCTCAGTGCCTCATCCACCTATCCCACAAACCCCTCCAGGGAAAGTGACTCAACCCCCTCCCTGGGCAGCCTCTGCCAGTGCCCAACGACCCTTTCCATGAAATATTTTTTCCTCATGGCCAGTCTGAACCTCCCCTGGCAGAGCTTGAGGCCATTCCCTCTCGTCCTGTCCCCTGTCCCTTGGGAGAAGAGCCCAGCTCCCTCCTCTCCACAACCTCCTGTCAGATAGTTGTAGAGAGCAAAGAGGTCTCCCCTCAGCCTCCGCTTCTCCAGAACTTTGTAGTAACCTTCACGTGTTACCTAGTCCCTTTGGATTTGCATGCCAGTGTTTTTTCAAAGCATTACCCCCAACACATCGCTGTTGCTGTCCACATTGAACAAGGACAACATTAACCTCACACTGTACTAGGATCTCTCAAGCTTTTCTTACTTCAAACTAGACTTTCCTTATTCTTGAAGAATCTTCCTATACATCTTACCTAAATTATAGTTTTCCTGAAGAGGTGTAACCTCCCAGGATGTCACCATTTCATAGCTTTGTCCCGGGGGCATAATTTCCTCTGTATTTGAGGAACATATTCTTCGTGTTTCAGAATGCAGCTGCAAAGCTCCATCAGCAGTGACTGCCTGGACTACACCAGCACCTTTTCATGTAAATAATAGAATGGTTTGGACTGGACGGGACCTTTGAAGGTCATATGATCCAACACCCTGCAACATCTTCAACTCCACCAGCTTACTAAGGGCCCCGTCTAACCTGTTCTTTAACATTTCCAGGGATGGGGCATCTACCAACTCCTTGGGCAACCTGTGTTTCAGTACCTTCAGTGTAAAAAATTCACCCTGTTTTAGTTTTCCCTCCCTCACTTCTTGTTCTCCTGTCACCAGGGCAACGTGCAAGGACTTTCATAACCCATTTCTACTTCACTATCAAACCACCACGTTTCACTTCTAGTTCATGATGAAGTCAAACTTCCATCACTCATTTGCTAGAATTTCAAAGACTTGGTGTTTTTTTTCTTCCCTTACTGCCCCCACACTCCTCAGATGTTCTTGCAAATATCTTATTAATATAGCCAGACCATCTAATGGGAAAACAACAAGAAATCCGTCTAGCCTTTGTAGGGTAGTTGAGGTTTATTTGTTCATTTTAATAATTCTTCTAGCCTAAAGGGATGTCTTTTTGCCTTTGTTACATTATTAGTTTTAACAACCGTATTATTTATTTTTGATGCTTTTCATTCTGAAATTGTTAAAAATCCATTAAACTACAATAACTGAATAATTTCAGATGTTTTCTTCCCCCCTCTCTACACCCAAGAATCAAGAATTAACTAACAGTTTAATTAAAACAGATAAACCGAGAGAGATGTTAGTTCCCCCAAGAGGAATGCATGCACGTTTGATATTTTCAGAAGAATAACTGGGGGAAAAGAAGTTATGAGTTTTTTATTATATGCAATGCCACAGTTATCATTTCCCTTTCTCAGTAGGCTAAGTGGTTTGTCTTTCCACCCAGATCACAAGCCTAACCTCCACCCAAGGTTGTTAGCAAGGTTCTACAGCAGAAGCAGGATAGAGTATTTTAGGTATATGTGGGTTGGCTTAAGGGAGGCGCTCCCCACTCATCTTATCACTGTCACACAACCCCCTGAATGCAGCGTTACACCTCAGAAGCTTTGGGACCACTGTTCAAAGAAGGAATTAATCAGTTGCTGTGTACATCTCTTTCTAGATATGGTCTACCGGTAACAGAAAATCATTACTTTCCAGAGCAGAGCCGATTGCAGAGCTCACATTTCACACCAAGCAGTCTGTTATCAACTGACACAGAGCTTCAAGTCTTTGCTCAGTGTTTCAGACGCTACTGCTGTGTGTAGTGTGGCAATTTTAATGCTGCTAGTGGTATCTGTCATGGTCAGCGCTGTCAGATGTACGTAAAGCGTGTACAACAAACTTGTCTATTGTTGTTATGTACAGTGACTGAGATGGTAAATAGCTCAGAAGAGTGCACCAAGGAGAACTGAAAACATACAGGGCAAAAAGCACGTTGGAGAACATGAGCATCATCCAGCAGCATGGCACATATTGGATAAAAAAAACCTCTCCAGACCCATCAGTCACACGTGGTCTCTTTTCAGCATCAGCCCACAGGCTCAATAACTTCATACCTTCCTATCAGGAATAACTGAAGATAAGGAAAAACGGCTCCATGACATCTCCAGCTGTTCCCCCAAAGCCAGCAACACAGGTATTGGCCACAGGGTTGGGATCAAATTTATACCCTCCATACTCGTCAAGCCTGTGCTTACTCAACTCAACTTCTTTTGTTCTCCAGTAGTGCTAAGATTTGAGGAAAAAGGGAAACCTTTTTTTTTTTTTTTTTAAGCCATGATTACCGTGAAAACTTGGAATTCAGAAGAATTTTGGTCCACTACAACCATGTCGGGTTGGAAGGCTGCTTTTACAGACTCTTTACTGCAGACGCCAGTGACAGCAAATTACATATGTGCCTTGGAAGTCCACCAGATTTTACAACTCCAGTGACACATCAGTCTCACTCTGCTCCCTACATACCAGACAATATTTATCTCAGACTCGAAGCTTTGGCCCCTGAGAACGTGTCAGATCCTTGACAGCTCCCCCTTATCACCCCAGCCTAACAGGAAGGCTGAAAACACACTCATGCTATGCACAACCAGAAAAACCCTGTGCAAAAGCAGCTTTAGTATATGTTCATTTCATTTTTTAAAAAATAACGAAACAAAACCCCAAGCATAAGAGAAAGCACATTTATAAATAAGAACAAAATTTCCTTTAACCCATTTTTAAGAGACTGAATAATAAATTCAGTCATTCTCCAATACTAATCCTGTATTGGGGGAAGGCAGAAAAGGCTGAGATCAATGCTGAAAGCAAGTCCTTAGTTAAAATTCCTCAAAATTCTAAACTGCAGATGAAGTAACTGCTAAAAATAACCTCAGAAGTCTTCACTCATTCCCATTGATTTGTTAAATTATAACAGATTACAGTTGTAATATATTTTTCTTTGCTATGAATTGCAATGGCGTAATATAGAGCACAGTTGAGAAATAAAGGAATCGAGATGTTCAAAGCAGAAATGTATGTGTTAAATCACAAGCTGAACATCCAAGTAAAGATTAAAAGTCATGTCAAACACATTTTTTTATGTTTACATTCTCCACAGCATTTGCAAAGAAGCTACTGGATCATAATTAGAGCCCTTGATCTTAAAAAAAATCTTTTAATATTTCTCTGTGATAGAAAATATCCCATTACTTTAATAATAAGAACATAACTTTATTTCCATGCGTATTTTCTATGAATCCAGGATATATTTGAAGCAAAGACTGTGTACTGAGCTATCAAACCCTTCAATCTCCAGCACAAAATATTAAGACTGAAAATTTTCAGACTGGCTTATACTTCTGCACCTAAAAGCTACCACCTTTGCTAGTCAAGATCTGCTCATGTTTGCTTTATTTGGTGGGTGGTTGTATTTTTTTAAAAATCTGCAATTCACTTACAGTGTGAAGTTGCAGAGGCACAAAATAAAGATGCAAAAATCTGCACTCGAGGTAAGAAATCACATTCTTTAAACTTTCAGGACAAGGTACAGTAACAGAGATTCTTTTTTCTTATTAGTCAATACAGTAACCAAGCAGAACAAAATGTTAACTTTAACTTGTTGAAAATGAGCATGCGCTCTCCAAACCAAAACCCAAATAGCCAACACAAATATCACCAGTGCGCTTGTCCATTAAAAAATTAATTGGAATCAAATTTTGATACAATTATGTGCAGAATAAGAACTTCTGCATATTTGGCAGGCAGCCCACTTCTGTATGCAGTGCATAAAAACTGTAAGAATGGATTCTATACTAACTACAGGGTGCTTACTTTCCTTCAACGATAATTGTCTTAATGCCTGTTTTAATCAGTATTAACCACTAGCAATAACATGCTTTTAATTATGTTTTAAACGAGTCCTTTATTGGGCTGTTTTGGGAAGCAAATTAGTCAAAAGGAGCTGTTAATCAAAAACGTGTTACTGGCACAAAATAAATGTTCATTTAAGGAGCCATTTGAAATAAACCTGGCTCATTGACTCTGACAACCTACAAGGACACTGGGGCCTCCTGAGGATAACTCCTTCAGTACTCTCCTAGATACGCCTTGCTGCTCAGAAGTTATAAGTAGAAACATTAAGCAGTTTAGGTCATTCATCAGCTAACTTTTACTACTGTACTCAAGAAAATGAGCCTCCTAGGAACTTCACAGCAGATCTATTCCTTCATTAGCTAAGTAATATTGAGAGAGATGTTCCTGTCATTATGAATGGAGAAATCTATTGCAGTGAATTTTACTAGTGTCCCCTTTGTCTATGAACTGTCTTTGTAGATTCCAAGGTATTTAGGCTGAAAAACTAGCATAATTATCTTTGAGCGTTACTCGTATGTGTTCATTTCCTTCTGCTGAGTGATATCCGTGCCTGAAAACTCAGCCACACGAGATTATATATTCAGCTTAATACACGGGTGCACCACTTGGCACTCAGTACCAGTACATAACATCACACTCGGAGCACAACTTTAAATAGAAATTTCATTAAATTTGTTCCATCACGGGGTCTGAAAACTTAATTTGACTGCAGCTGCTTAACTTGAAGCACTTCAGCTTTAAACAAACTGAGGTTTACTTGAGTTACAGCAATGCTAAAATTCTGGGTTTAAAGTTTCCTTGCCAGTTGATCCTTTTGACTTTCAAATCTTAAACTAATCTTGTCTCATGACAAAGAAAAAAAGCAATATTGAAAAAATGATGTGATTTTATTTCACCCACATGGCATAACCCAGTTAACTCCTTTCAAGTCCTTAACCTTCTTCTCCAACAAATACATCTTAATAAAACCTGTGCCCTCCAAAGACCACCAAGGTACCATTCGCATCATCCTACTTGCAATGACGCAACACAAGCTGAAACAATATAGAATGAGTTACTGTAATAACAAAACTGAGTTTTCCTTTATTAAAAGCCCCTTCAGGATCGTATCAGAGTGAGCTCTTATTGGGGAGGCAGGTGGTTAATTAAGCATCAGTTCACAGTATGTCCTTAAGAGACTGAGCCTTGGGGTAGGAATGAACTTGCAAGAGAAGTTATCACCAGATTAGCACCACCACCAAAAAAGCAGCACAACCTGAGGGAAGAGCGTTGAAAATTTACACACACTGAATATAGGCAGGCTGTATATCCGTGTTTTGATTTCCAAAGCGTGCTGTTACTCAGAAAATCAATTTGCAACAGTCACGACCAATGTTATTGCAGGAAAAACAATATCAGTACTTAAAGCCCCGTCTTCAAAAGGCAACTGGAGATAGCAACAAGCCAGGTCTCTAGAGTATCCTTGACACACATTTAAAAAGGCCTTCCAGTAAGAGTTTACAAGCATAAACCACCACCCTTCCTTCCAGTGCTGGCACACCTAGGAAATCTTCAACCTGACTAATTCCCCTCTCATTTTCATGCTTATTCAAAACAAAGTCTTCTGATGACTATGTCAGCCCAGGGCCAACACAAGCACTTCATCAGCACGTTATCTTGGACAAGCAGCAGGAGGTGGCCAAGATGGGAAAAGGTGCAAAGATCTGGTGGGCAACAAATTACCTGGACATGAAGCTGCCTCCTCCTCTCATTTGCTTTCTTCAAAGAACACAGTGCAGCTACACAGTGCCACACAACCCTCTTGTGTCATAGCAAACCCCGCCTGGCAAGTCTATCTATGCCATAAACCACAAATGATGCAATAAAACCAACCCACAAAGAGACTTACAGAAAACCCAAAGAACTATTACAGAATCACTAGGTTGGAAAAGACCCACGGGATCATCAAGTCCAACCATTCCTACCAAACACTAACCCATGTCCCTCAGTGCCTCATCTACCCATCTTTTAAATACCTCCAGGGAAGGTGACTCAACCATCTACCTGGGCAGCCTCTGCCAGTGCCCAATGAACCTTTCTGTGATTTTTTTTTTTTTTTTTCTGATGTCAAGCCTGAGCCTCCCCTGGCAGAGCTTGAGGCCATTCCCTCTCGTCCTGTCCCCTGTCATTTGCGAGAAGAGCCCAGCTCCCTCCTCTCCACAACCTCCCCTTAGTTAGTTGTAGAGAGCAATGAGGTCTCCCCTCAGCCTCCTCTTCTCCAGGCTGAACACCCCCAGCTCTCTCAGCTGTTGCTCATAAGGCCTGTTCTCCAGCCCCTTCACCAGCTTCATCGCTCTTCTCTGAACATGCCCCAGAGCCTCAACATCCTTCTTGTGGTAAGGAGCCCAAAAATAACCTGTCAAGTCCTCCTCTATGACTGGGCAAGACTCAGTGTCCTCAGGTAGGACAATAGGGTAAGGTGAGTTTCTTAGATCCCACCAAGAGCAATTCCTTCTTCATTAGCAGCATAACATGTCATGTTTGAAATGGTTTTATGGTCTAATAAACACATTTTCATTTTATTGACTTGTCTTTAATTCTTTCAGCAGGTATTTAAGGGAACAAAATGTCCGTTAAACACACAAAATTACAGGTTTAATCCACTTAAAGAAAAAATTAAAATAAAATTTTACTAAGGGGCAATCCAGTAAAACACCTTAAGACAATTATACCTAATGAAATACAAAGATTACCAATAGCTACTGACTACTTCCATTACAGAGGCTATCATAAATCCTCTGTCTCCTGGAAAAACATTCTCTCCTCCTTGAAAATTTTTAACCAGACCATAATTACAAACCTGATTTCTGTTTTATTGCATTCAAAACTGATTGCACTTTTTGATGGACTTCATACTATTTCAAAAATAGCATAAATGCTTTCTAAGATGTGGGTTTACGAAGTTATTGAGACTGGCAACTTATTTTTCAAATTATCATTCATGAGTCTATTTTCAAGACGCTCTTTTTCAGTCCATTAAGTGCATTTCTGCAGCCTTCATCCACGAGCCACAGTAAAAGGTTGTGTCTGACCCTGTTCCAGAGGAGCAGTACTTTCCTGCTTCCAGTTAGCAGTGTAACCACGAATGCGGTTTATATTTCTTCTTTAAGTTCCTGGAAATGCTGAAATGTTGTCTTTTCAATACACTGTAATTGATGCCCTCTCCCTCCCACTATCCCCAATCACACAAATGTATTCCAGCCAACAGTGACTATATCTCCATGTGTTTTGTCTTCTGCATTTCTCGATGCAAACTGTCCTTCGGGGATTCAGTTCTCACATATGTATATTTAAAATAATCAGGAGTAAGAAGATAACTCTCTTAGACCCAATGAGCGATGAGATTTGTGGTCTAAGCAATTGGTTTATTCTGATTCAACGTGCACCCGCAACTACAAAGATCTTACCTTAAACTAACAAAATAGTTATGAATTAATTTTCTTTACCCCCACAATAGAAAACATTTGATTCCAGCTAGAAGTTTGACAGAAGCTGAGATCCCGAGACAGAGCTCGATAGACCTAAGGAAACCATTTGTTGAAGTTGGAGGAAGAGTTTTACAAGTTAGCCCAACACTCAAAAACCTCCATCATGAACACATAAAAGGAAGGACGATGCAGTGACATGAAAGGCAGCCCTGTCCTTCAATCACCTTCTTTTAGCACTAAATTCACTAAGTAAATATCTGAGGTACAAAAGAAAGACACTTCTCAAATACAAGCGACTAGGACAGGTGGTACAGAAAAATGATGCGGAAAAAAACCATTACAATATAAAAGATTTTAATCTCTTATTTATAATTCTTCCATAAAGTTTACTATAAGTCATTACATACATCTCAAAGTGTCTTGTCACAAAATGACATTGACAATGTAACCATAGCAGAATAATTCTGCACAGAACAATTTGCAAAATATCACATCAAAGGTAATGTAGGAGTACAACATAACTGTAGCAATTTCACCGTATTAATACTATACTGCTTATACTTTGGGCCCCCAAGCAAAATAACTTTATGGGAAGAATAGGTAGGTAAAAATACTTATCTCCTTTTATATCATTTTATCTCAGTCAGATCTGCATGGAACAAAGTGTGAAGTATATAAACTACTTTTGACGTGACTAGTAAGTCCCACTATTTCTTCTAGAGTGTTTTGTTATGAAATCATTTAAGTGGTCCAAATTCTGCTCTGCATCTAAAAATCAACTCGTCTGTAAAAAAAAAACTCTAAAATGAAATACCTCTAAAATCACCACTGGGAAAAAATTATTACTGAAGTGTCTATTATTCCTATTCCACACTAACAAATCTTTCAACTCCACAAGAGAGACTGAAAGCAGCACGGAAAATAATTTACGTAATGATAGAATGAAAAGGAGAGTAAGGGGAAGATAAAAATAGCTTAGGACCAAATTTGCACTAAACAGAACATGAAAGTTTTCTTCTAGGCTCGCAGAGCTTTCTAAGATGGTCTGTTGCAGGGACATTCATCTAACCAAATATGAGGCCCTATGGGAACTCTGAGAAGATTAAAAAGAAATAATGAAGGCATAATTGTGGGTTAGCTGGGAATAGTTCTTTCTCCTCCTCAGCATATGGAGAAGTGTGTCAGTCAGATGGTGCACACTGGAAGGTAGAATACCTAGGGGGTTTGAGCGGCTGATGCTTCTTTATCTCTTCGTTTTGCTTTCAAATTTCTTTTTTCATCTGTTATTTTAAGAGATACAAGGGCTTGAGGTATCCTCTACGGGTTTATCTCATGATTTTTTTTTTTCCTTGTGGTGGGAAACTGGAGATTCACGTTCATTTATACATTGAAAATCATTTTATACCCTATGCTTTTAGGTGAAGAATATCTGCTCACACAAATGGATTAGAAATTATAAAGTTTCATATCTATTGGCATTGCATTTTTAAAAAGAATTTATAAAAGGAAAAACCACTGGAGACAAGCACTTTTCATACTATTCTTTCATCTTTTTACATCTATTAGTTCTTCGTTGTGGCCTTTGATGGACATAAATTGCTTCTACTTTGTTTAAACTCCAACTTTCAAACACATTATTTTCCACGTGACAAAGAAAAGAGCTACAGCAGAGAGATTAAACTGGCAACGTTTTTAGTGCCATCTTAATTGAACCTCAGCATTCATGCACCTCTTTTGACCAGGTTTGCACATAGAAACATTTTTTGCAAAAAGATCTCTAGTCCTTTCTATGAGTAATAGGCCCAGGTAGTAGTTTGAGTTCAGATGAGCCTAAAATACAATATTGAATGTATACACATTTTCCTGCCTGTAATATTAGAAGGACTAGACTATTAATACAAAGGTGTAGATTAAAGCTCTTCCTGCATGAAGACCAGTAAACTCAGGCCAATTGAAAATACTATCATGAAAACCAGGCATCACTGCCTGTTATCTTCTCCGTTAGTAGCGGAGTGAAACATCCCCGACTCTATAATCTTCAGCTAATGTAAAAGACAAATTAAAGCCCCACTGCAAATGTAGGAACTTAAAAGAAAGTGCCACATCTTAAGGCAAATTGGTCTGGAGCTAGCTCGTATCCCTTTCTGTTGTTCTCCTTGCTCCACAGAGATTATAGTCGGCCGCTTCTGCTGTTACAAGACAGAAAACTACTACCCATCCTCATGTCAGCAAGTATTTCCTCCTGCTGTAACACAGCAACTTCTCAGCCTAATATGACTACGCCTCAAGGACAATAGTCTGCGTTTTCAACCTGTTTTTAACTATTTCACTGTATAAAAGGAGACTTTATACCCAGGTTGGGTGTGATATTTGAGTAAATGTGAATAGGTCCTGCACGGTGCATCAAGAATGTGTATGTCATTAACAAAGGATAACACTGGGGTCAACTCACTACATTTTCCAGATTAAGAAAAACAAAACAAACAAACCTAAAATTAAAAATTAAATAAAAATAGATCAACCACTAAGCTGCAGTCCATTTACTTCTTCTGTTCAGTGAGCATTTCTCTAGCTGAAGTAGAACACACACAGACAAAAAAACCAAACATACCAAAAATACCTATAGAAAACACCAAAACAACCAAACATCAACCTAGAATTTCTAACAGGCAAGTGTTTTCTTGAGATTTGAGAAGGTAGGATTGCAGCGTTAAACCAGACGTCTACCTCCAGGCATGGAAAAAACCCAGACATTTAGTAGCATGTTACTACCTGGTTGCCTAAGGATAATGGCTGAGAAAGAAAGACAAGAAAGACCATTTCAAGGACAAAATAAATGGATTAAAAATCACACTGTATAAAGGCAGAGTTCTAGATGGAGAACATTAAGACGTGAGTACTGATGCTCTAGTATGAGCATGCAAGCCTTCTTGCAGCGCCTATAGGAGGAAACCCAAGTATTCGTATGGATTAAGGTAGTGATGGGCATGAGTTCCGAGGTATTCTGTGATAAGGTCATTGGTAAATACGTATCCAATTCCATTTGTGGACACAACCATGAAATGAGGCTACATTATGTTTTACCCAGTTTGGAAGAAATGGGCTTTAATCTTGCCCAGGGCTGATAGGCTTGTGTTTGACCCTACTTTCATGTTGAACGGGCATTTAGCCTGAATCGTATCCCAGTCCTTCGTTTGTAGAGTTTCCAAAAATATATTTGAGCCCACTTATGAAAATTAAGCAGAGTAACAAAATTATTAATAATTGCTATGAAAAAAGGCAGGAAGTGGTGGAGATTAAAAGAAGATGATGTATTAGACTGGAAAGAGCTAGTCTCTAGAAATTATCCTCATTTTTTTTTAAGTTGAAATGGGTGAAAGTATTTTACAAAAGTTGTTTTTAATGAGACATTTTCTCTACATCATATCAGGACAGAACTGTGAACTTTTTTAATGGAATTACTTGACAAACTGATCAGTGCCATATCACTGCCTCCAGACACAGTTCTTTTAATGATGTCCAAACTACTTAACTATTAAAATGAAATTGTGAGCCAGCACAGTAGGAAGTAGATTGAGCAAGCTGAAGATCAAAGAAGATACCATCACAGCAGCCTTTGTGTGCTCACTGTAGGTTTGCTTTAACTGAAGGGTAAAGTAGTAGTGAATTGAATTATATTGGGTTGGTTCTATACCAGAACATTGAAAGAAACATAAAAGAAGGGTCAAATAAAATAGTACAAGCCTACCTTCCCTGGACAAGATTAAAACCTATTCTATAATGCCATGAGCCGTTTTATCACTTCATGCAAATAATGCTGGTGCATCTGTGAATACAAACCTCATCAATTTATTTATTATATTGTTTTGTATGTGCACTCTAGACACACCCTTTACACCAAGGCTGAGTGTGATATTTGGGCACACGCTGTACAGCGGACTTGATACCCGTAGTCCTACAGGTCTGCTCTCTTTGTTCATCAAAAAAACACTGCCTGAGAGACACGTTGAGTTTGGACTTCTCTGAATCTACAGAAGAAAATGATGGCAAAGAGCAGTAGTTCTTCACTGCCTTCACATTTTGAACGCCGATAAGTTCCGGTCACAATGTGGTTCCTGGGGGCCACAAGTTGTTTACTGAGGTGCTGAGAGAGCCGCATGACTGTGTGAGCTTTGTCGTTGTCCTCACTCAAAGATATCCGTTGGACAAATACCATCTAAAGTATTGTATCCGTACAGAAACTAGGATGCAAATTTCCCCTCCTAAGAGAAAAGAACAGGTAGCCCTTACAGTCCTAAATTAATTGGTTGTATTTGAAATCTCAGCTATTGCGCTTATGTAAAATGCTAAGAGAAAATATAGCCTTCCCATAATATTTCTGCAGATCTACTCATTTTACCCTCTTCATTAGCTATGGGTTGGCACATTACTGGACATGTATGGGGAACAGCAGTGCTGACCACAGCAGTGACCACATCACTCCGGGATTGCATTGGAATGGATCAAAATGTTATTTTTTCTCGATTTTCCTTTTAGGCCTCCATGCCATCAGGGTGCAAGCATACACTAGAGAGTTTAACTTAGCTGGTACAGATGATAAGATTAAATCATGTGAAACACACAGGATACCTACGTTGCCTTAGAGCTGAGCAAGCTCAGTGTAAAATGCAATCTGATGGATAACAATGTAAGAAAACTGCTAATGTTTAGTAATATACAAAGAACCAGATTAAAGTATTTTCATAGAAACATAGAATGGTTTGGGTTGGAATGGACCTCAAAGCCCATCCAGTCCCACCCCTGCCCTGGGCAGGGACACCTCCCACTGGATCAGGGGCTCCAAGCCCCATCCGACCTGGCCTTGGACCCCTCCAGGGATGGGGCAGCCACCCCTGCTCTGGGCAGCCTGGGCCAGGGCTTCCCCACTCTCACAGCAAAAGGTTTCTCCCTAATATCTCATCTAAATCTCCCTCTCTTCCAGTTTAAAGCCATTCCCCCTCATCTTGTCCTGCACAACTTGAGGGGCCTCCCCAGCTTTCCCAGATGGCCCTGAAAGTACTGGAAGGATTTTGTATTTGCACCTCCTAAAGCACCACCAAAATCATTGTTATTTTTGGTTGTAGGTTTTTGCTGGTTTATTTGCTTTGAACTTGCAGTATTTGGGATTATTTTCAGCTGCTTTTAGACTCTTTTTGTTTTTAACAGTTCCAGGCAAAGCAGTGACCAAATTGCAGGAGAGACTGTCAAAGCTGCAAGGCTGAATTGGTCTGTTCTAGATCTCTACATTTTATTCCACAACAGCTGCTTCTACAGAAGCAGTCCGTAATACATATATATAGTACAGATATGCAAACACACAGCTTGTGCTGCAATTTTAAAATTTATTTAAATGAAACGTAAATAAATTTTAAATATTAGGAAGAAGTTACAGGTGCTCAGGGAGAAGTTATTTGTATTTTATGGGATTCATATTCTGCACAGTATGGGTAGGGAATTAGCTACAGAACTTTCCGTTATTACCGAGGGAAGTTGCCTGCTTAATTCTCCTTGTGTTGTTAAGAAGATTTACCTCTCTGTGTTGTTTTAATATTTAAAATATCATAGAGTGGGCTTGGGCAGGGGAAGAGGAGTGGCAGAGGCGTCTTGGGCTATTTAGGATGAGGTTCACCAGGGTGTCTGTAGGCTGCACCTAGCACAGACCTGCCAGGGGTTATGGGGGTTCACCCCCAATAGGCTTTCACCCTGCAGAAGGTGAGGCTAAGCAGGACCAGCAGAGGCAGAAGGGAAAGAGGACGAACCTGTATTGCAATCACATTGCATGGTAAAGACCAAAAATGACCAAAAGCCAAACCAACACTAACCAGGAGTTGAGCGACCTCCCTGCCCTCTGCTCTGATCCATCACCCTGCAGCCCATGGCCATGAAGAACCCTTTGCCATCACAATACTCTTGTCCTACATTACAATAAATAGCACTCTCTCTCTTCCTTAGAAGCATCTTCAGTGAAAAAACAGAAGCAATCGACCCAAAATTTACTGAACACAAAGCCCTTCGGCATCTAGCAAAGGTTTGTGAACCTAACGCACTTGTAGTGAAACGTGAAATCAAATTTGCAAGGACACGCAAAGAGCAGATTTGCCAAGCTAGTAATTGTGCCACAGACAGTTCAACAGAACCACTGAGTTTAAGAGCACCTTAATCGACTCGGTGTCTGTGTTGCAGGTACATAGTGACACCTGCAACCGAGGGCGGTATTGCTGCAATAATACATCATCCGATCCCTGCTAACAAATCCTTGAAACAGACAATATCAAAGTGAGTGATTTCGGCTTAATGCAGTAGAAACTCATTGATAGGACTGGGATAATTTATCCACCACATCTTGGAAGCATTGCATTCCCGTTTATAGCCCTCTCTTAGCTCATCAGTTACAGCACTTAAACTCACTTGTGGAAGAATCACAGGTTGAGTAATCTCAGAAACCTATCCTGCACCAAGAATATGGTTCAAGCAGATACTGCACAAGCTCAAGAAGTGCTCTTTAGGATATTTCACACATTTCATTTTAGCACAGACAAATTTCTACTATACATATTTTTGCTAAACTTCATGGAAAATTCTCATTCTGAATTTATTGTCATTCATACTGAGGCTGAAACAATCCTCTGCTTGACAAACCCCTCATCAGAATTCAAACCAATGCTACAGGAACAAAGTCATAATGAGACGAGATAAAAATGTGTAAAGGCACCACAGGTGAAGAGTAACTATTAATTTTCCCTAGAAGAAGAAATCGGGAAGTAGAATAGACGGAATGAAACCTGCACATAAGCTTTCCCCTCGTGTCCCCTTCTCAAACTAATATGCAAGGGCCAATTTTTTGATTCCTCATTTAAATTTGGCACATGGGCTCTCTCGGACTGAAGAGATGAACTCATTTTATAGCTCTCATGAGTTTGCAGTGAATCACTTGGTTCGATCTCATGCAACAACTCCGATCTAAGATAATACAAACTTGCACGCCAAGGAATCCTTGGATCTTTGGTGATGGAACAGAGCCCTGAGGCATAGAGAATGTTTCTAAAGTTTCTGTGTTTTCATCTACTTCACAATTACAAATGGAGATTCTTAACATACGTTTTTGTGAAAGTTAAAAAATCCATTTTTTTTCCCCCCACGGATTTGGCAGACTATGTCACACTGTGAGTTAAATTTGTTTCACTAACAAAGAGTAACTGGACAGTAGGTTGCATGACCAAGTCAACAAGTATCACAATAGGAAGTGAGGGAGCAGCTTTAAACTGAGAGTACTTAAAGAGCATAACTGAATAGTTATATATTAAAACTAATCAAAATACTCATGGAATTCTAATGAAAACATGATTTGCTCATGTATTTTTCTACTTCCATACTATTATAAACTTCCCAGTGTACCCAAACAAGGTTCCACCACAAAGACTTAATAAAAGCATTTAATGTTTATAAAGCTATTAATGCTCTCCTATACACTTCAAAGTATAAAAAGGTTGACAGCAGTTAACATAAAGAAGCTAGAATCCATAGAAAACTGGCAAGTGGAGAAAAAGACACAGAATAAGAAAACTGCTGTAACCTAAGCAGATTTTTTTTTTTAAAAAAAAACAATTTGTATGTTATAAAGTAGCAGAACAAAAAATCTTTTTCAATTCAATTTTTATTTTATTTATGGAAAAAAACCTGAGAAAGTAATGCCACATGTGGATGTCAGAACTACAATACAAAAAAACCCCTAGAAATAAGCTAACGGGTTAAAGTAAAAGAAAAAACATACTCTTCTAAAAGAAAAATGTTGAGTATGTGCGTCAGCATGACCTATATCTGGAAAAAATAATGCAATGGCAAATACAGGACACAAATTAATAAAGAATTAAGTGTAGCACCATTACTTTTTTTTTTAGGGACTATGAATATTTTTTGAAAACTAATTGTACAGCACTAACCTGATCTTTTTAACGAGATTATAAGTTTAGGTGATAAAGGTAATACTATGTTCATATGATACACTTCATAGCTCTTGACTTCCTTACACATGACACTTTGATTAAGAAACCACAGACAAAAGCAATCAGCACCACACCCATTATATGGATCATCTGTATCTCAAAATACAGCTGTGAATAGGATATCCTAATTAAGCAGTTTAAGGGAAGCTCTGCAAGAGCCCTTGACTCTAGAATATCAACCAAAAGTAAAAAGAAAAGGTGTAATATTTATTTCATCAAATCCAAAAGTGATAAAATTGGAGAACAGAAAAATAGTTACTAGGAATTAGTTATTGACTAATACAAAGGTCGACTCTTCACAAATAGGAGAAATGGGAAAGTCTGAGAAGACTCCCAAGATATTCAAGAGACAAAAGAAGCAAAAATTTTATAATTCTAAGTTGAACCAACTACAAACAGTAGATACCTTCCATGGGGGAAAACCTCAACAAACTAGGAACTGTGGTCACTTCATATCAGCCAAGCAAGATACAACACCACCCAACAATTAGTCCCTCAAACTAGATTAAGATTAAAAATATGTTGATTTAAAAATATATATATTTAATGAATGAAACTTTCAGTGCAGGCTGTTGCTAGTGGACTTCATAACATCAAAAATAATAACATCACGGTTTCATAGCTTTCTAAAAAAAAAAAAATTAGATGCTACAAGCAAAATCCAGTTCTTAGATTTGACATAGAAATTAATTCAGTGAATAGTCTGTGATATGTGAAAAGACAATACCGCCTTAAAAGGTGTGCCTAAAACAAGCAATTAATCTCTCTATGCTCCTCACAGAGGCAGCCTGGCTAGGTAATGAGACTAAATGCTATTTTTAGGGGGCTGGCATTACAAGAAATTAATCCCATCTTGAATTATTATTTATATTCCCAATACAATATCTCCTTTCCCATTTTAAGACAGAAATTGGTGTACAGCTCAGCCAACAACAAATTCTTTTTGATCCAACTTCAAGCAACAAACACCTCTGAAGACAACATCTTAAGCCACCAATACAGCTCCAAAATCTTTGCCAGGAATTTGCATTCTAAAACACTAATTTCCATAATATGTAGAAGCTGTTACAACTTTAATGAAATCATTGGGCAGCATCAACATCCACCCTCTTTGTTTCTTTCTGTCTCTCTCTCCACCCTCCTGTTTTCGCCACCATGTTTTGTCTTTTGTGGTTATGGGGAAAACACAAAAAATTAATTTTTTTCATTGCCTTAGATCTGCCAGGGATATTCTTTTTCTCTACAATATAGTGTAATTGTTTGAGCTACATTTTCTCACTTGCGTTTACCTTAGCTCCTGTAATTTTAATTATCAGCCTTGGCAACACATCAAACAAAGGTGCTGTAGTATCTGTAGTGCTTCCAAGGCAGGCTCCTTCCTAAATGATAAACCTCCTAATATCCTTTTCCTTAAGCTTAAGAGGATACCATTGGACAACAAAGCACAAAGACAGATTGTTTTCCTTTTCCTCATCTCATACAGCTCTTTGGGAGATACGTGCCCCGGAGTAGATTTTTCTTTTCAGCAGCACAATAGCATTTAAACAACATTAAAAATCTGTCCTGACCTCTGTCTTGGCCCTGCACCCTGCTTCCACAGTTAATTCACTCACCTGGTTTCCTGCTTATAATATATCTTGGCTGAACTACTAACTGGAAAGTGGGATTCAAAAAACCCTTCAACCTCAGGAAGGAGAATTTGAAATCCTGTAACTGATCAGAAATTCCAAATAAAGATCAGGCTTCCAGTTTAAGATATATTCTCCCACAGTAATTTGCTTCACTTAACATCACACCGTCCCGTTGCCATTCCCTGTCGCAATTTAATCACTACACCAAAGATAATAGTGTAGATAAACATGTGCAGATGTGTACTCAATGCCAGATTTCCTTCTTGACTAGCAGCAGATTTCACCAATTGCAAATCCAGCAATTCTAATTTCAGGAATATTTCCACACTCCTTTGAAGATATATTATCTATTTTTTCCTTGACTTTGTAATGTCATACGCAGGTCAGGCATTTCTTTTGAGAAGTTGTACTCTTATTTTTCCCATTATTTTTGACTCACCATTTTTAATTTTAATAGCAATATAAGATGAAAAAATAAAAATAATACTGTAGTGGATTTAGACTGGCTTTTCATTTGCCTTTTGGTATTTGTAGATATGAATGAACAGTGGCATTTTTCTGGTTTAAATTAATTGTGGTGCCTCAGTCACATAATCTGAAACTTTTTGTAGTGCACAATGAAGAAACAAGAAAGAAATACAAGCCGAGATTGTAGCAGAGAAAAGTCTGTTTTCCGCTCTCTAACCTATTCCCTATGACTTCTCCTACTTTTCTGGTTTTTTGAGTTGTGCAGCTGATGGACTATTTGATGAGATGTTCAGTTTTGTAACTTGGAGGGTACTAAAAAATATTGTTGAGGCTCAAGAGATCCGAGTACACATCATGACAATGTAAATAAAACATTAATTATGCCAATAATAAGATATCCACTACAGTTAGAAGTTGAGTAGCTTGCCAGTGGTAATAAAGTACCCCTATCCACATTCAGGAGGTCCATCAGTCTACACACTGATAATGAACTGAGACTTTCCTGAACTTAAAAAAGAAGAAAGTAACTAACCAAACAAAAATCCCACACTTTTCAACTGTTATTTATCCCCACACGCTAGCTGGAATTATAGCACAAGCTGTATCTTGTAGGTATCACTGACCTTCTTTAGCATAAGCATCTTAACAGTGTGTCCTCACCTACATATAGCTGGGGAATACATCTCCCACTTCCCAAGTTTTTCATTATATTTATTAACAATCCACAGAAAGAATTTGCCAAAGTGTTTAAGGCCATGAAAACTGAATCATAGCTTTATTCCAGACCATACCAGGTTAAAAGAGATCTTACATTCCATGCTTTCTCATATTAATTTTAGAAATAAGTTCTTTCTGCAGGACTATAAACTTCAATTTGCCTTTACTACAAGGGTGTCTTTTTTTTCACAGATGTCTTCCAAGAGCAAAAGAAGAATTTTGCCTTGAATTATTCAATTAGCCTTAAAAAAAAAATCTCCGTGAAGATGAGGTGAAGATCAAGTGAGAAACGGTTTCCCTGTGGGAATTTTCAAAAGACTTCCATTTATGTTAAAAAAATAAACCAAGCTTTTTCAAATAAAACAGATTTCTCAAAGTATAAACTATATAATAAAATCCTTTCTCACACCCGGTCAAACCCCTCTTTTTTTGCTTTGATTGAGTAACCGAGTAAGCCCAAATTCACCACACTTATCCAAAGCAACCCCCTTTGGCACCAGACTTACCAAGGACACCAAAACATTCACTTGGCGACTCCTCCAGCTGGGGAAAACCATTTGCACGCCACGGTTGGCAGGTCTGGAAACCAGCAAGGAGACCACGTACGCAGAGAGGTCAGTTTTGCAAAAGGGTTGCCTGAACCTGGACTTTCAATTGCTGAAAGCACCTGAAAGGATTATGTTAATGAGCTACATTAAATAAAACAAAAAGTCGCTGCAACTTCTTTTGCCTTTTGGAAGATTTCCATCTCTCTTTTAAGAAGGGAAACTTGGAAAAACCTTTTCGTCCCTACCCACCAGCTGCAATTAATACTCCCACAACTCCCTGCACGGCTGAAACACCTTAATCAGCTTCACCCGAGGGCATTTTACTCCATCTGAGGCAAAACATAATAACCTGAGAAAAGCTACATTCCCTTCCTAAACTTCAGGGTAGGAGTTTAGTGCTCTCGCTTCCTGACAAGTGCTGTATGAGATATTGCTCACCATCTGAAGCCTGATAGTCCAGATCCCCAAAAGCAGGGCTTTAATCCTATAGCCCCTCTGTGTATGGCACACAATCATACTGAATGTGGTCACTTTTTATTTTTTTCCAAGGATAAAGATTGTTCAAGGCATCTGACACTACACTTAAATTATTCATTCGCTGGTATTATTTATTCATCAGCTCTTGACTTATCTTGCTTTGCTGAAGTACCTGGTTTCTTCTGCTCGGAGAAGAAAACATGCTATTTTCTTTGTTTTAATTGAGATTCTGTGATGCTTGCAAGAAGCTGATTGCATGGCATTAATACCTCACAATGTGCATTGCCAGGTGTTTGAATACAGGTGTCATTTCTGCACATGGATATTGAAAGGAACACGCGTGTTGCCCCGTCCTGCACTTGACTCAGCAGCCAGGACGAACTCTGAATATCAGGGGCGGAGCAGGGGAACCTTCCTAGAGCCACAGTATATATTTAGTGTCCTAAAGGAGGGTTATGGTCTCTGCTGGTTGTGATATTTGTGCATATGAGATACATTTAACCTGAACTCCTGCAAGAATAACAATAATTAAAAGCCTTCCATGTGAAACATCTCCTTGATCTGGAGGTGTAACATAGAGCATCCTGAGCTCCTTGCATGTTCGACTATAAGGGAGACACTGGATGTCTTTTATAGCTCATGGCTATAAGATTTTCCTCTAGGCATAGCCAGCCAGCAGAAGCGGAGCTGGAAGAGCCTGATATTAGTGTTTGTCAGTGCACGATGCTAGGAATGACAAAATTTCACAGGTTTTTTGAGCCTCACCTTCTGCATTAAATGTGTATTTGTGGGCTACGGTATTTTACCACATTTTTTTTCTATTCCATGATTACGCATTGCTTCTGATTTTAACATCTCAGAGAAACACAATAAAGTGTTGACTCCCCAGCTGTGGGTGGAAATATTTGTGACCACAACTGCCATTTTCTGCATCATTATCCTTCCATATAAATAAATAATGTGAAAATGGAAATCACATATTTATTCATGTTAGATGGAAAAGAACAAAGTATAATACCAAAATTTCTTCAAACCACGGAAACTTTAAAGTTTTCATTGTCAACATATCTAGGATCACAGTGTTAATACTGAGACTTTCTTATTTATGGAGGTAAAATGGAAAGTATGATACTTTCCTGCCAAGAAGACCCCAAGACATATTTAAGAGGAAAGTTAAATTACACTAGAGAGAAGATCCTGCTCTCCAGCTTTGTGAAGATGTGACACTGATAAAGGCCCTACTTTCTATAGTGGGTTTTGCACCATATGAGTACATGCAAACATTTCCAGCACAAAAAAAAAAGAAAAAGAAAAAAAAATAAATGTCTGCAACACTTAACTCACCAATTCAGACATTTATCTTCTAGTTAAAAGTTGGCTTGTAATGAAGGCTTCCGTCTGGGAACAATCTTTACCCACTTGAAGGGGAAACATCCCAGCATCTTACTACTAGGCACTCTCATGGTGATATAAATTGCATTTTATCAGTTTCAGCTGCTTTTTTCTTGGCGAGTACATACAAAAATCTCTTTTTAAACTGAAGTCCTTCAAGGTTTACTAGCCAAATTTTGCTATCAGTTACACATGCAGCCCTATTAATGTTAATGAGATGCTTGAATTTAAGCAAGGGTAGAATTTGATCTTTACCCTATTATGTTGTAGGCTGTCTAGATATTTGTCTGTTTTAACTTAAAATGTATTCAGCAATTTCTTCTTTATAATAAGGAAGTCTTACAAAACCATATCACAAAATACCAAAGGTATGACAACACCAGGTACCGAATCTTCTCCCTAAAAACAACCACTGCTGGTTATTTCCTAGAGATAAATAAAGCCTTGAAGTAAGTTACTATAAAATAGTTTGCCTAGAGAAGAATATTCTTGACCTGACTCTCTTCTGGCTCATGCTCTGAACTATGAGTTTGTATATTACTTCAGACTTCTTAAAAAAAAGTTTCTTATCATGAGATCTCTGAGCGGCAGTCAAATCTTGCAGTGACGGAGAGCCCTCTGCGGTGTGCGCACAACAATTTCCACTAATACACAATTACTGGATATATTTACAAATCATTTACTTTGTTGGGATTGCAACTCATTCTGCAGTGGTTCAAAAGCAAACCCTCCTTTTTGGATCATCTCACGTCACAACCCCAGCCACAGTTTTTTAAGAATTTCTAATTTAAGAAAAATTAACACTCAATTACAATAAGTCTGAACTCAAGAACTGTGGCAGTAGGAGCCTTTTTTTTTCCCTTTCTGCCCATCTCTGCCTTTCTCTCACTCACACTTTGCTGGAAGAACATCTGAGCTGAAAAATTAAATGTTTAAACCATAGGAACTGTGAACAGTCCTAACTGTACCCTGGTCCTCATTATGATGCATATTATTTGTGAACTGATCACTTCTTTACAGGCTTTTCTTTATTCAGTTCACAAATATTTGCTCTGAGGAAGTATTAAGATTAGATAAAAAAGATTTATGTGTGATAATCAGATAATCTGTACCATTGTGTAATAATAATTGTACATAAATACACTTAATATCTCTGATATCTATCAGTCTTGGCTGTTGCACAAGGTGGACAGTGTACAACGGAGGCAGAAAGAAAATGCACCATCTCTATCACAGAGACTGGTGGGATGCGAGGAGAGTTACCGAACACAAATTGTTCCCAGCAGGCTGTTGTTTCTGTGTCCCTGGTTTTATGGAGCAGCAAGCAGGAGCTCTTCCCAGCTGCAGCTAATGGCAATGGAAACATGTTCCGTACCTGGAGACTTCGGTGTCATGGGCTGCATATCACCTGGAGTATTCAGGGAGCTGATCTCTGCTAACGTCCCCCCTGCGATAGCTCCTAATCTATTAGCAGAGAAATCGCTGTCCCCACTAGGGGGTTGTGAAAATTAACTAACATTTCCAAAGCACTCAGATATTAACAGATATACACTACTGAATAGTAAATGAAACAGATTAGTAACGATGTCTTCAGAGCCGAGTTTGAAGAGCGCGCAGTATGAGAAACACTTGGCTATACGGTGAGTTTTATGGATAAGACAATGGCTGAAGAGCTCCCACTCTGTGCACCGATCGAAGGGAAGATATTGTGCAGGATCATGTGATTTCAGCCTGTGTCATCATGCAGAAGCAGAAAATGCAAAGGTTACTTTAATTATATTGGGTTGGAAGTATCTGAGTTTGCAGAGTTAATGTTTTCAATGTTATTTTTTGTTTAATAAACTGGATCAGTAGTTCATAAGTGGTTCCACAAGACGAAGCATTTATAAAGCACGGCTTCCTCCTCTTTCCAGCATGGATTTCTCACTTTGTCACAGCTGGACTGATGATGCAGCTTTTCCCTCACTAATTTGAGCCTACCCCATTTACCCAACTGCTTACTTTCATGAAATTTACAGGAAATTAATAACATCATTACGACTCTTCCTCTCAGTGGCTAAAATCGATCAACAATTTTAGAAGCAGTCATGGAAGGGCAGGCGCATACACAGACTACACTGTCGAACGCATCCAATTTCCTTAGGAATGGATGAACAAAGCTTGGTCATATCGCACCAGCACTGATTGGCGTGTTCCATGTTGTTCTTTCTCCTGCCATTTCATCGCACTTTCCTCCCTCCTGCCAGAGGCCTTTTATTCATGGACTTGCTGCTCTTCTTCCCAGGCATTTCATTATAGCCTCAGCAGGCTTGAATCCTTGTCTTCCTTCAAAACTGGTTCCTGTCTTAGATGCTAATCCTGTCCCCCAAGCTCCATTATTTCCACATATACCACTAGCCTGACTGGTGCCAAATCAGTGAATACACCACCATACTAAAACCAATTAAAATTAATTAAATATCTTGAATAGAAGAATTGAAAAGCTGGAACAGCCTATGAGAATCAAAATGTTCTGTAAATAAGGGGAAAAACGAAATATATTTAAATAAACTTTGCATCCACAAGTAGTACAGGGCAAAGTAAAAAAGAAAATGAGTATCAAAGTCACCTTTAACTCAGAGTGACACAACGAATGGCATCTGTGTAAGAGTTTTCAGTTATGAAAGACAAGGACTGCAACTATGAGACTACTGTATTAAAACTGGGGATTTGGGGATTTCACATAGAATCACAGAATCACAGAATAACCAGGTTGGAAGAGACCCACCGGATCATCGAGTCCAACCATTCCCACCAATCCCTAAACCATGCCCCTCAGTACCTCATCCACCCTCACCTTAAACACCTCCAGGGAAGGTGAGTCAACCACCTCCCTGGGCAGACCGTTCCAATGCCTAACCACCCTCTCCGTGGAGAATTTTTTCCTTAACTCAAGCCTGACCCTCCCCTGGTGGAGCTTGAGGCCATTCCCTCTCGTCCTGTCCCCTGTCCCTTGGGAGAAGAGGCCAGCTCCCTCCTCTCCACAACCTCCCTTCAGGTAGTTGTAGAGAGTAATAAGGTCTCCCCTCAGCCTCCTCTTCTCCATGGAAACATCAACATGGAGACAGGATTCATGGCATAAAGATTTTAAACAAAAAGGAAGACATGATTAGAAGAGACTAATTGGCTCATTTCAGAGCCTCGCTACCAGAACCCTAGTTCCATATCCAAACCAAAATCATGTCCAGAATCTGAATAAAACACCCAAAAGAGATTAGGAATTCCACTTTGATGGAGAATCACAGGTTTAATTAATCCTTTGCAAAATGATTTGACATTATCAGCCAAGTAAAGTTACTTTATCCTGAGCAGTGGTTAGGAGGTGACAGACTTGTGAAATCGTGAACCTACCAGATATCAAAAGTGCTGTAGAAGAAGAAACCTGAGAATATGATGTCAATGAAGCTCAAATTCTACCAGAAAAACACAGTTCTGTGGCATAGAGCGCCGTACCTAGGATGTCAGAGAGATTGCCCACCATCTAGATGCCTGCTTCTGCTATCTAAACAGGCTTCTGAGCTCCAGTTCAGTTTTAACACCTTGAGATTTTTAAAAGATGTGTGAGAGACTAAGTTTTGAGTTCATATGACAGCCAAACAAATCCTCCATAAATGGGAGGTATGAATGCCAATATTTTATAACCCTATGGTCAAAACTGCAGAAAATAATTCATGCATCTTGAGGTTACTAAACCTGAGTTTCTATATGCCAAAACAAAGAAGGAATTTTGGCTTGAAATTATGGGCATAAACACTGTCATGTATTCATTTCTTAGAAATAAACACTATAAGCCACGATACTGCCAGTAACAAAAGGATTGTGTCAAACAAGCTCCACAGTAACTTTATTTTTTAGTTTACAAATATGTGAGAGGTGAACTCAACATAAATCTGGGGAAAGGTTGATGATTGCAAGCTTACTCTCCAGAGCCTTTGGGAAAAGCAAATGAAGCAAAGTTCAGAGTGAGATTTTATACATGTCTCTGTGTATATATAAATGTCATATACACAAACACAGACTAAAAGCATTTATTCAATGACTGGTAAAAGAAGCTTGAGCTTTACTACATTTTGCTATAAAAGTTGCAAAAACTTCCTGGTTACTTTTTTTGCCAGAACAAATGCCTTCTGTGGACATTCCGGTGGTATCAGATCAAACCCGGACAGTGATTTCCTGAATCTGGTCGCAGCCCAAGAACCTGGAACAGTTAGAATCGTAGAATCATAGAATCACCAGGTTGGAAGAGACCCACCAGATCATCGAGTCCAACCATTCCCATCAATCACTAAACCATGTCCCTCAGCACCTCGTCCACCCATCCCTTAAACCCCTCCAGGGAAGGGGACTCAACCCCCTCCCTGGGCAGCCTGTCATTAAGGTTTTTAGCATATTGCAGGGACAGAGTGCCCTCTCCATCCTAGGGCAGCTGGAGGACGTGTGAGCCCACAGGACCAGGTAAAACACCGGGCTTAAGATGAACAGAAACATTGTGGAGACATGAAAGGTTGTTGGATATGCAAAACCCACAAGCCATGTTATATAAAAGAGCCAGTCTTGACGGCAACAGAAAATTGCAGCCGTTGTCAAACTGAAAGAATAAAGCTGGGCTCCTACTGCATGAAAAGAAAAACAAATTGATCCTAGACTGCTCTTCTCATCTGCTGGGACAACCTGGACCTGGCCTTGACCTCTCAAATCTGCACATTAGGGCTGGTTAGACCGTGCCTCTGTGAAGGGAGCAGCCTGCAGCTGAGGAAGAGTATAGAGAAGTAAGATGATCACCATGAGCTGTGATCCAAAGCATCAGTAGAATATAGTAACAAAAGAAGTGAATGTGGCATTTGCCTCCAACTAGTATCTCCGTGCTGCTGAGAAGTGTCTGTACATGCAAATTCACAACTTTAGAAGGGCAGAAGTTATCATACCATCAGATGCTCGTCACATTTATATTCATTTTAACAAATCCAGGATTGGACACAGACTCCTTCCATATTTTATGATTCACCGGAATCTGCTTTAGTCCAAGAGACCTAATTCTTCCATTACACGTATCACCCATGGCAGCGTAATTTACATCTCAAACTGGAATAATTTTGCATACTTTTCATTTTAGCATTCTGACATCTTAAAAAAAAAAAAAAAAAAAAAGCTTTAATTCTGTGGAGTAAGTTATCATCAACCTTGGAAAAAAAGTCCTGGAAGTTATTAATGCTCTTTTTATGCATAGTTGTCTGTACAGTTTTGGTGTCTTTCTCCTCTCAGCTCTGTGTAGCAATATATTCGTTAAAGTATCATAGAGCACATGAAATTCAAAACAGGACAGACATTGTGAGGTTTATAAGAACATTGAACACATGACATACAACTGGAGCACTTTCCCAAGGGAATCATGCAACCTTTGTTTACTCTTGGACTTTCTCTCACAGGCAAGTTTCTAATCTTTCTGCGTTCAAAGAATTTGCCTTTTACTGTTCAGTTCATTCACCGGACTGACACACATCAGCCCTAAAACGACCTAAAAATCTTCAGAAAAAACACACACTGTTAAACAGAGACTTTGAATGAAACCTATATTTCTGATTTTCTGATATCATAAAAAGAGAGCCATCGTTTCAGTTTAACTCTGAACAGTTATCACATAAATACTGATGTATCTGGAGTGCTGCTCTCAGACTTCATCGAGGTCTTGTTTACTCCTTGCTAATGCTGTCTGAGCTGAGTGCACTGGAAGCACTTAAACGGCAACAAGCTTTTGGTACATTCAAGTAAAAACAAAACACAGAGGTTTTCAATATACACGAGACAGCAAATTTTCAACATTTTTTGAAGGTGTTTGGGTTTGAATAATTTTAAAATAAATTACTTTTACACCCCCCCCCCCATTTTTTTAATGACCACGCCTTGTGAAAACTTCATATTTGTGTGTTTTGTCAGGTTTTTTTAAAAAATTAATTAATCTCTCTCTATATAGGCTTGAAGAAATTAAGTAGTGTTTATCAAAAATAAATCCAGTTTATACTTTTTTTTGGGGGGGTAAGATACAGTCAGTGGTAGAAGAAACAAATCAAGAGTGGTATTTAGTAGTACAAGTCAAATTCATGCTGGTGTGTGTCTTGTTCGTATTTAACATCAGAAAATCCCTGGAAAAATCCTATTCTATTTCAACACAGGAATTAATCACCCACCTTCTAGTGGGGCCTTGCTATAGTTGAGTCCCTCAAAAGAAAAGAAAAGGAGAAGAGAAAAGAGGGAAGGGAAGGGAAGGGAAGGGAAGGGAAGGGAAGGGAAGGGAAGGGAAGGGAAGGGAAGGGAAGGGAAGGGAAGGGAAGGGAAGGGAAGGGAAGGGAAGGGAAGGGAAGGGAAGGGAAGGGAAGGGAAGGGAAGGGAAGGGAAGGGAAGGGAAGGGAAGGGAAGGGAAGGGAAGGGAAGGGAAGGGAAGGGAAGGGAAGGGAAGGGAAGGGAAGGGAAGGGAAGGGAAGGGAAGGGAAGGGAAGGGAAGGGAAGGGAAGGGAAGGGAAGGGAAGGGAAGGGAAGGGAAGGGAAGGGAAGGGAAGGGAAGGGAAGGGAAGGGAAGGGAAGGGAAGGGAAGGGAAGGGAAGGGAAGGGAAGGGAAGGGAAGGGAAGGGAAGGGAAACACCTCCCACTGGATCAGGGGCTCCAAGCCCCACCCAACCTGGCCTAGAACCCCTCCAGGGATGGGGCAGCCACTCCTGCTCTGGGCAACCTGGGCCAGGGCCTCCCCACCCTCACAGCAAAACATTTCTCCCAGAGATCTCATCTCAATCTCCCCTCTTTCAGCTCAAAACTGTTCCCCCTCCATCCTATCCCTGCACTCCCTGATCACAAGCCCCTCTCCAGCTTTCCTGTAGGCCCCTTTATGTACTAGAAGGCTGCTAAATCTCCAAAAGCCCCAAGAAAGGCTTCAGCACAAACTTCAGGACCTTTGCAAGGTGCAATGCATCAACCCTGCACTCCTCTGTGTGGTGTAGGAGACAAGAAGGAAAGTTTTATACTCTCCAACGTACAGCCCAAAAGGAGACTGTTCTAACTGTGGATGTATGATGCATCCTGGCTTCACAAGTAGTTTTATTCCAGGTACAGCCAGGTCTGAAATTTCCTCAATGGCTACAAACATTTTAGGGGTTGATTTTATAGTGGTAATCAGTGATTTTAGAGGAAATAAATCTATCCCGTAGCCCACAGCTCAGCATAAAGCATCCCAAGGAATAAGTCAGGGAGACCGTCAGAAGTGAAGAGTGCTACATTTCATGTGCTGCCACAGAAATGCTTTCTGGCTGAGGTCTAATATTAATCTATTTTGCTCCTGACATCCAGTAAAACTGCAGTGTAGCAAATGCTTTTAAAACATACATATTCAATAGCAGACGCAATAAAGCATTCGGAACAGTTCGTATGAAGAAGGTTCGCACACATACAAATATCTTTGAAACTCCAGTTAATCAAGGTGTCAAAGTAACTAAAGCAGTTTTACAGATTTTATTGAAAATAAATCACTTTATTATATACTGAAATATATACTATTGCATCCCCATAGAGTTTTACTATCCAGTTGCCTGCGTTTATTTTTTAAATAGAGTATCTCCTGCCCTCTTTAGTCCGGTTTTTATAACTACATTTACAAAGGAAATCTAGCACTAAAGCACATCTTCAGCCTTCCTTCTCCCATTGCCCTGTGCAAATAGCCCATTATTAGCTATTTTCTGGCAGAGGTAGCTGAGAGGGAAGAGAAGAGGAAATGATCTAACGGCTTCAGAGCCCCGTGTTTCCTCTCTGCCCAGCTGCTTGCGGGACGACCTTACGGTTAACCGGGAAGCTGCGAGGTGGCATTGAGCCTCATAAGATTTACACCTCTGTCTTCTCATTTTTCAGACTGAAGCTCCCATGCAGGAATGGATAAAACTTCTGGGGAAGGTTAAAAATGAGTGAAAGGAAATATGTGATGCGATCTAATGGACATCCGGATAGATATTTATGGACTTCACGGAGAAAATTTTCCCTGAGAGTTTTTAACTGCTGTTATTGAGTAACTGCCTTCTTTTTTAAATATGAGATTTGGTTCAGAACTAAGAGAACCAGTGTGTTTTTAGACGATGCGTTTGTTTAAAACTTAATATTACATGAAGGCTCTTATTATTTCATTCATATGATATATATTTGTCACAGTATCACAATGTTGGATAAGACCTACAGGATCATCAAGTCCAACCATTCCTACCAAGTGCACAGTTTCGAACAGCTTAATGCTATAAATACACAAATAATCACACCTACAAAGGCTTCCCAATTTCTTTCAACATTTCTACCTAAAGTTTGGGATGCCTAGTAGAGTCCCTGTGTATAAAATAAACGTTCTCAGCATTTTGGACTGCTTTCTAAACTGATAAATTTTACTCTCATAAATGTAAATTCAGCAGCAGTCCCCTTGAGATTGCATTTTTTCAACCCAAAACTAGTTTGATTTTGAAGCACCGTATCTAAAATGGATTTTAAATATTAAAAAAACTGCATCTATACTCGGTACTTTTATACATTTTTCTAGAGGTCAGGCATTCTGAATGCAATACATTGATACCCTAAGTCACGTAAGTAGTTGTTTTACCTATATACTATTTCCAAGCTATTAAAAGCCAACCTAAGTAAGGTGTCTATTACTCTCCACCTACAAAATTTAGTGCCTTTTGCTGGTCAGCAGAGTGGAAATGACTCATCCAGGGTGCTCTATCGCTACCAGATCCCCAGAAGGATATGTCTGCAATAGGGTTACCCAAGTGAATGAAGAGGTTTACCTGCAACATCTTCACTTACCTACTATATTCAGAGTCACTGAAACCAGCATTCAGGCTCATCCCTGGGCATTTTTAGGTTGTATGTCATGTTTTAACACTGATCTTTAAAAACCCCAGGGACATTTCATACAAAACTCAAACTCTGTGGCACCTATAGCAATGAATTTTATCTTTACCTCTTAACCTTTAAGCTGAACATGCCCGAAAAAAAATCAATTTCCCTGAGAAAGCACAAAGAAATATTTCACTGGACTCCTTATTCCTTACCAGGAAGCTCCCAGGTAATTTCCACCACAGGAAAACATGTACCACGTTTGTAAGGAATATGTACCTGCTTCTTTTCCAGCTGATCAGCCCTGGCAGCAGGCAGAACATCAGATTCAAGTGATTGTGTCCAGTTATTACATTACCTTGCACTAGTATAACGTGACTATGCCTTCCACACTTTAAAAACTCTCTGCAATCAAGACCTAATTAGTATTCTGTTTTACCAGTGAGAAAACTGAGAAAAATGCATACAGATGTACATTGTGTTAGATATTAAGCCAAAAGATGTCTCCAGAAACCAGCCATTCATCTCTTGCCTTTTTTTTCTCCCTTATCATCAACATCTTGTCTCTTGAAATATAGACGTCACTAAATCAAAAACACTTACCTTTTCACATCATTACAGAATTGCTCAGATTAAATAAGAGTTCTGCACAGCTTTTCAAATCTCAGCTATGTTTTCAAACCACCAGGGAGGGCTAGTTCTTCCTGCTCAGACAATTATCAAATTGTTGCCAATGTGAGTGTTCCTTGTATCAATCTCATTATTATTAAGTAGTCTAAATCACCTATGGATCTCATTACCATCACTTTGAAAAAAGGTCACAAGGTGGCATCTGCAATTTACTTAAAATTTATCATCACAAGGATCCCTTTTTTAAAAAACGGATTTAGTCTGCTTTAGTTTATTTCTGATGTTAACAAGCAGAAATAAGCCTTAGAAGTCTGTTTAATTTTCATAGAATCATAGAATCGCTTGGGTTGGAGGGGACCTTAAAGATCGTCTTATTCCAACCCCCCTGCCATGGGCAGGGACACCTCCCACTGGATCAGGGGCTCCAAGCCCCATCCAACCTGGCCTTGAACCCCTCCAGGGATGGGGCAGCCTCTTCCAGTGTCTCATTGCTCTTGTAATGAAGAAATTCCTCTTATTTCCAGCCTAAATCTGCCCCTCTCCAGTTTATACCCATTGCATCTAGTCCTATCACTACAAGCCTTTCTAAACAGTCCCTTCTCAGGTTTTTGCAGCCCCCTTCAGGTACTGGAATTTTTTTTTGGTTGGTGTGGGTTTTTACTCTTTGTTTACTTTGGAAATAACAGGGACATCATCATCCGCCCTTGGTGTTGCTGGTGGAACTCCTGAGGTTATTGCGTCGTTCATATTGTAAAAGAAAGCGAGGTCAAATCACTAAAGATGATGTCCTTATTGAAAAGTTAATTAGTCACAGAAAATGCATGAGCATTAAGGGCGGGGGGGGGAAGAAAGCAGTTTTAGCAGGACTTTCTCTTTGCTCAGTTTTCATAATTTCACCTTGTGAAGACAGCACTTTATCACTTTTCCAGCCATAATAATAGTCTAAGGTAGACAAGAAACAATTTCTCAGTCTGAGAAAAAAGTATAAAAATTCCCTTCCTTATTTTTTTTTGTAGAAAAAAGGCTGTCAGAACTTGTTCATAAATTACAAGTAAACGCCGAAGAGAACAATCCTTGCTGTCTGTGTCCTGCTCATTTTTAACTAGATCACTCCACAAAATATTGTGCAGGTTTTTTTGATATTTGCGGAGCAGAACATTTTTGCCAAATAATATGGAAATACAATAATTGCTGTCACCTCCTTCCGCTGAGAAAATTACACTCAGAATTCTGTATTTAAAATTCAGTTGAGGAAGAAACTGCATTTTTTAACCCAAAGTCTTGTAGCCATGTATTCTAATTTTATTTTTCTCCTGGACTCTATGGCCTTAGGCTGCATTTTGGATAGAAAGATGCTTCAAAATCTTGCGCCTTCAAGAGCTGGTTGAGACTCATCAGACAAATATGCAAGGGCAGAACATGCAAGATGAACAGAACAACACCTACGAGTTCAGAATATGATTGCTCTGGATGACTATATATTCTTTGATATTTTCATTCCTCTCCCTCATTAATTTCTCTTACTCCCGAAATGGTATTAAGTGTGATTTCTTTCTAAACTAACAGGTGAAATTATCCAGCTTTCCAGGCACAAATCTGCTATAATTCAGCCATGCAAATCAGTCTTTAAAACACAAAAATAATTTTTATTAACATTTCCAGTTGCTGCCATTTAAAAAGGTATTTAAAGATCACTTTACATCCCTTTACCTGTTGTGAAAAAAGGAAAGGTTCCTATTTTTATGCATCTCACAGCAGCTTTGCATCAGCCCCTTGTACCTGAAGGCTTGCAAAGAATTAACTCACTTTCTGCATCCTGAAATGACTCAACACATTCTTGCCACAGACAAACTAATGTCTGAGGCAGTTCACACCCAAATATCAAATCTACAAATGATTTTATGAAGCAACGGAATTGCCTAAAACGTGAAATGTCTCTGTATTGATGCAAACACTGCATTAACAAACCATTTATATACCTTTCTATTTATAATTATTCATTCAGCTCTATATACGAGCTCATCAATGTGGTCTCGTAATATGAACACCCATAAATACACAACACACACACTCAATATATGTATGTATATTAATATTTGTAATAGAAATCATATCTTTATATCGTCCAAAGGCGTCCTTTGTGGCTTTCTTGCCTTTTAAATTCAGCTATTCTTGAATACAGTTTGTCTTTGAAATATGTCAGGATAATGCATTATTGAAGTACAGTACTGCTTCGTTTTTGGGACTGTACATAAAATCAGTCACGTTCAACAAATTTCCATTTTACTTAGTTCTTTTTCATAATTATTCTTCGCTTTTATCACAGCCCTGTCCTCAAGAGCTCTCTGGTTATGCCACTAAAATTAACCACACACTACAGGTTATGCCCCCGAGGGACTTGGCATCAAGAGAAACCTAAGGTAAGGAAAGAAAGAAAAATAACATCCTCTGCTCTTCTCAGCTGGATACAAGTAATGTGTGAAGTGGGTTGCAAAATTCAGCACCGGAGAAATGAACTGGATCTGAAAAGAAGTTTCTTATTTCACCAGATCCACCAGAAACGTTCAGTTTATTTCTTAGTGTATGGATTTTGAAAGCTACCAGGGATAGCATATCAGGATTTAAAAGCTGTCTTCAAACTTCTGGCTTTAATTGGTATCTTTTTGTTCAAGAAAGAGTTAAGTCTAACAAGCAGAAAAAAAGAAATTAACTAAAGTAAGGCCCTTGTGATACAATGACACTTGCTCTATGCTCTTACAGAGAAAAACACGATGATAAAACACCACAAAGAGGAGTGTTATGAATTTTATTAATGACTAGAAGACAGTGTGCAAAACATCAAAGGTCTGTGGAAAAGATTAATGACCCCGTGTGAGACTGTTTAATTACCTCCAGCTAATTAGATTCTTGACCAAATTTTTAATATCTGCATTCCTTCTAAAGCCTAATTGAGATTCCACATTATTTATCAATCTTTCAAAAAGCCCTTAGTGTGCTGCTTTTTTTAGGGGTTCTTATTTCCCCTTGCACTTTGACTCCATTTATGGTCAATTATTAAATAAATAGCAAAGTAACTGTTCTCTCCAAACTGTATATGTGGAACACTTTATGCCTGTTTATTTTGACTAGGAGACTATCACGGGCATCTTTTATACATAATGAAGCACTCCAACTAATAAACTGACTGACTTCACTGTAAACAACGTTGATAATATTTTTGTTATCTGGGCTGCGCTCAGGAACTCCTCATGTGGTTTCTGTAAATTAGCCTTGGCTATCGTCTGTTAATCCGTATTTCGGTTTACCTTGGTCCAGTCCCAGGGCCGGAGTGGAGCGTTATCACGCAAACTGAAGAAGACAGCCCTCAACATTTGATTATTTTCCCCCATTCATTTAGAAGTACGTCAGTGCTATGAACCACAGCTATTAAATGACTTGCCTTGACAGAAGGAAATCAATGTCAGAAAGCAAGGGACATGCGATAATTACTTATTTTTACAGCCCTTCAGCTCTCCTTGTATCCCCAGTTAGGACACTGGTATAAAAAGAGAGACCGATGTGCTTAGCATAGCTGGAGGCTGAACTTGTTATAGAGGTTTCTTCTAAAGTTTTACCATTGCAGTCTGGAGTGTAGGAAATGAAGAAAAGTCAGACATTTCAAGTTCCATGAAGGGGAACATAGTTTTTATGCAAAGTTTGATCAAGGAGATAATTACCAATTCAAAAGGGGGCAGGGGACACCCTACCTCTTTCTTTATTTTAGCTTTAAAACAAAACGAGGTGGTTTTTTTTTAATTCTTTTTGTCATTTTCTAACATAAATTAGAAAAATAAAGCTTGCATATGTGAAATTATGTATTTACAATGCATGCATAAACCAAAATAATTTGGGGAAAAAAATCTTTTACATTTCCTATAGATTTTTTTTTCAACGTATCTGCTACAGTTTAGCTCAGAAAATCATACCTCGTATAGAGAAATGTATAGGATAGCTTAAAGAAATGCACTCTATTAAATTTTAATAGGTTTTATGTTCTTTGTATGAAACGTTGTTGGCAGTGTGCCTACTAAATTACACAGGATTTGTTTCTGTGAGGTAGACATGGGTGTCTGCATGTACAGACAGACAGTGCAGAACCGTACTCCGTGATGATCTATGTAGCTGTGCTAAATGTAGTGGGGACAGAGCTTTGAGGGAGGACTCACTTTTGTCCCTGTGATGTTTACAACAAGCCTTGTCCAATGGGATAAGATCGTCTATACATTATCGCAAAACGCATCATTTAATAATATAAAAAATACGTGCCAAAATAGCAAATAATGTAAACGAATACGAAAGTATAATGAACCAGACATCTAAGAGATGTGTAATACATTATGCTTAATTTCTTGAAAGTGACAAGAATATTTGGTCACTTACTAAATAGCTCACAGGAATAACACGGCAATGAATTCACCGGGGATGCAGTGGTTACAGCTACTTCACAGTTGGACTCGATGATCCAGTGGGTCTTTTCCAACCTAGTGATTCTCTGATGCCTCCCGATGCAATAAAAAACTTAAAGCACCTAAATTCTATGTATCCGGACATTTATTCTGTGCTCCACTTGGTGAAGGTGTGCTTCAACTCCATGAAAGATTTTATTCTCACAGCTATGGATAATAATCCTATAATTTGTAATATTTCAGTCCACTATAAGGGAGGGTCATGATTTTACGTTATGTACTAGGTAAACAAGGAATTAGGAAAGAACTTTAAAATGATGGGTTTGATGCTTTACTGTAGAAAAGGAACTGAAATTTCCTATGTCTCACCCTCCAAACCACCCTTATTTCTTTCACCCACCCGTAAGGACTGGCAGGGTCAGTGGTTTCTCTCTTAAAGGCTGCACGTACCTGTCTGGGAGACTCTCCGTGTGCCTTTTACATCTGATCTACAACGCCAGCCCCAAACGCTTGACAAGTGACAGATGCTCCCTGGTTTCTGAAGGACCGTAATAGATATCGCTACTGAAATAACTGATCTGGACAGACAAGCCGGTAATGGGATTAATTCAAATGGCAATTCAGGCCCAGCTTAATCAAATGCTGCGTGGATGTGCGATAGATCAAGCATTTAAGTCTGGTGTTAGAGGAAAGCCCTTTCATTCATATGGGCACCCCCTACCCAGGCCACCTCCAGGCCCCCTCCAGCCCTAGAGATTTCTCTTCTCCCACCTGCCACAAGCACGTGGTCCTCCAGGAAATATTCATGCCTATCACATCATACTCTTTTATATTTTCCAGTATTCCATTTCTTTCCAACTGTACGGGTGCTGCTGATGCTACAATAATTAAAAAAAAAAAAAAAAACCCAAGCAAACGAGACCAAACCAAAAGAAAACCAAACCCAACAAACAAAACAAGTAAACTTAAAACTTTGTCCTGTTTGGCCCAGTGGGAGAAGGCACCTGTGATGATGTAGGGTTGTGTAGCATGCAGAAAACATAGAGCTAGGCTGTATGGGGAGGGAGCACGAGCGTTTACTTATTTTAAGAAAGCATTTATTGGCCCAGTCTTGACCCTGTGGCCTTTGAGAGACTCAATAACGAGCTTGTCTCCTTCTGCAACAACCCGCTCTTTCCCCGAGGAAAGGCGGCAGGGCTGGCAACACCTCCCCTGAGGTGATCAATAACCTGGCTCCCCCGCAGGAGGGACGGTGACCCGAGATGGGGGAACACAGACAAGAGCATTTCTGCTCACTTTGGTAATATTTTTGGGGAATATTCTTTGAGAATCTTTATTCCATCTCATATAGGCTTTTAGAAATAAAAAAGACCCAAATTAATATAATGAAAATATACAGTGCGAAAAATTTTGTTAAAATTCTTGGTTTGGTTTTTTTTTTTTGCATTTTTTAATAATTTTCTTTGTCCTGATCTGCTATATTAGTGCACCTTTATACCATATACTTGTATATCTGGAGTTCTTTCATAATTTTATATCTTTCTACACAGAGTCTGCCCAAAACCAAGACCACTCCTAACTTAAAGTACTCCTAAAAACATGAAGTGCTCTATTAATTTTAAATTGCTTTACATCATGCCTGCTCCAAATCCCAACTGCTTTTTCACGCAAAAAATATTAAACTATAAAACACACATCTGCAACAAAACAGCAACCCAGCTTTTTTCTTTTTTTTAATTTCAAACAGCAACTTTCTCTTCTTTATCTTAGAATGAGAATGCTCTGGAAGAAAAATAATAGAACAACTCATCATATGTTTTATTGTGAGCCTCCCTCTATTGAAAACCTTTTAGGTATGTCAGAGAACTAAATATATTTTATATCTACCAGTTGGAAGCGCATAGCCCAGCCCATTAACCCACTGACCATGATAAATTATTATTTCCTATCAGAAGCGCTATCATTAGGAGATTGACACATCACCAAATGTGCACTGAGGGTTAACAATACTCCCCAGGATTTTTACAAGATGACTTCTGATCTAAGACTTCTGTCTTGCAGGCAGCTCTTTCGAAAACGCAAACAAAAAATGTTTTGAAAGCCTTTGGTGTTTCTAGAAATCTGACTTTCTTCTCAGCAACGAGAAGAAAGTGGCATCGTCTCCAGCTGAGCCCCTGTCACATTATCTTTGGAACGGCAAAGACACGGTGCAACACCAGCACAGCCTTCCCCACGATGGACCTTTGCCAACACAAACCTTTGCACGCTCGGCTCCCGCTGCGAGGCCGGGCACAGATGTCTCTCTGCTTGCTTTTGCTCACATCAGTGTTTCCACAGAGCAATACTCTCACCTGACCCTTCGAGGTCTATGCAATCCCGTCCTGGCTAGTGATTACTGGCTATCTCCTACCACCTCTGCCTTTCCTTTGATGTTTTTAAATGGATGGTGTTAAAAGGAACTTGTTGAGTGAAAGACAAAAAAACTGACTTAATATAGCAGTGTACTTTGGTGGCCAGGCTAGTTTTTAGGAAAGATTTTCGAGCTGAAGGCCTATCGCTTGTTCCGTTTGCACAGCAACTCAGTGGATTCACTGTCAAAGTCATTTTACTTGTGCTACTGCATCTGAAGTACATTGTATTAATCTATCAAAGGGTCACTGCTCCTTTAGTGAGTGACCATAAATATACACAAACACAAAAAAAAAACCCCCATGCTCTGAATATTCCATGTATCAACCACTCTCAGATCCATATATATTTGCTGCTTTGCCATGCAGATATAAAACCATCTGAGTGATGTGATGAAGCAATAACCCTTCCCGGCTACTGTGCTTTATCATGGGAGTAACTTGGGAGGCGCTGATTATTTACACACAGTCCATCTCAATAAGTTGCTCTTGGGATATTTTCCAAGTAACAAATTCAAGCAGAGTTTCTCGACATTAAATTAGAGCTTGGTCTGCAGTCTCAGCTAACAGAGGGGTCAAGTCTCACCGTGACCAATTTCCAATTTCTCTTCCAGTTGGATCTCATATTCTTCCCAGTCCCTTTTATGCATGGAGTACTTGCATCTGCATGCTCCTTTTTAGGAGAGCAGCATCAGTTAGTCACCGATGCAAACCAGACCTTGAAAAAGGATGTGATTCTGGTTTTGGTACCTACTCTAATAAATTGCATCCATTTGAAGAATATTCCTTTTTAATAGCATCGCAACGTAACTTGTATTATTGAATGCTGAATCCTATACTACTTGTGCATCCATTTAAACTCGTGGTGGGGTTTCTGCTCCTGAAGATTTGTTTAATGCTTTCATTTCTTCTAGGTGCAAGCACTATCAGGTGAAGATTTTTCAGTCTTTAACCAGACATACTAATCTAAGGGTAATTAAACGTTTGTTTGCTCTACTTAAAAGACAATTCTATGGCAAAGGCTTCGGAGGATTTTGTCTCAAATGACTCATTATCCACTGGATCACAACTTCATATCAAGGTAGAGGTATCAGCTTTCTTTACACAAGGTAACATCTCATAAACAGCTAGCATTAAGACCAGAAACAGTACAACACATAAATAGCAGAAAAAACCTAGAGGGTGATCTGGGCTTTCAGTCTGGGAATTGTAATACATCTGCCCTGGCTGAGAAGGAGCCAGCCACAGCCATCAATGCTGCCTGCGATGGCAGAGCTGCCTCCTGCAGCGATTAACAACCTTCTGCAAGACAAATAAATGCTCTAACCTGTGAATGTGTAACTTTTAGCTATAATTTACAGCCATATTAAATAATTCTTCTTCCTTACCTCTCGAGGAAGTTATGGGAAAGTATGTTATGGGAAATTAAAACTTTCTTTCTCGGCAGCAGCAGTGTGATGTTCTCATGAAGGGAACTGTAAAACCTCCATCATCACTGCAATTTCTCCACTCCGCAGCTCTTTATCAGGAAGCATTGAACTCAAACTTTCCCTCTACCTGCCTGCAAGATATTTAAAATTAAGAGGCTATAGCTGCCTCTTAAAAACCCACCAATCTTTATTCCACCCCCTGGGAAAGCCTTCTGCTAACTTAAATGTTCTCAGTCAGAGCCCATGACAGGCAAAAGTTTCCTGTACAAGCCATTGCTTCAATAAAATATTTACGGGATGCAAAACATGTGGTTATATTGGGTTTTGTTAAGCGCTTTCCTAATAAAGGGCAATGCATATTCAGCCCTCATAGCAACTCAGATGTGACACAAATAATTCAGCAAATAATTACAGTGACCTTTCGCTCACCTCAAATTTAAACAAAGGTTAAGCTGCCCTTTAGAAAAGTAAATATTTTCTGTAGTCAAATAAGTGTAGACACCTTTAGAAATAAGGATATATTGCCAAACTAAGCTGGGCTGAAAATGGTTACAATAAAATCGTTTTAAAACATAAAGGATGCTGAGTTGCTGAGCAGAAGCAGCAGACAGACATCCTGGCATCACAGCCGGTCCCTTACCTTACAAAACTCCCAGCCTGATCTCCATATGTTTTCCAAGAACTGTTGCTTGAAATTTCTGTCTGGTCGCGGCAGATAGGAGAGAGAAATATTAAAAATAAGAAAGTGTATAATCTCCTTGCCCCCTTAAGTCTGGTAAACAATTTATGTTCGGTTTCATACAACAGAATGGATCCACGGCCCTTTAAGTAATTAAGAAACAGACACTGAGGCTTAAAAAATAAACTTCACAGAGAGTCTCACATAGTGGCCAGGAAATGGCTCGTAGTTTTATTTAGTTCTTATAGTCCAAGGTTTAGCTGTTAGCTAGATAAGAGCCAGGTGTGTTTTACACATCTAATTTGTTTAGTCTGAAGCTAATTCAAAGAGTGCTTTTAAACCACAAGTCTGCAACCGTCTTTTAAAATCTAAATGCAGGATGAATGGGTGTCGTATATATCCAGGGCCTCCAAATGAAAAGGATTACCTCTGGGGAAGGAAATACTCACTAATTCTGGCGTGTGAGGTTTTGGAAGGGGGGTGGTCAGGCATCATTCTATTAGCTGTGTCGAGGTGACTGGCAGAAAGTCAATGCTGCCCAATACAGCCTCGCATCCCAAAGGCAAAAAGAAAACCACATTAAAGGCCACTTTTGAGGATTTAGGGCCAAGAACCATCTTTCTGCTGACCTGTCCAGCGAACAGAAGTGCCCGAAGTTGTCAGATATTCTGTTTTGACAGGAGCAAGCCACGAATCCCCTCTGGACTGGCGAGGGGGAGAGAGCTCAGAGTGCGGAGGGAGCTGGGAGCCACGGGGGGCTCTGTCAGGAGGAGATTCTGTCACCTCTGGGGACACACAGGGCTGAGGGTCCATAGCTGCACATTTGCAGCCAGGCATCACACTGGCAGGGGTAGGTAGAGGCTATATAAAGCATGCATAGATGTCAAAACCTTTGATCCTTAACATTTTGACCTTCAACGACCTCTGACAATAAGGGAATTGCAAAATATCTGGTCGAGAATCAGTTTATACATGTAAAGCGATGGGGTAGTTTATAGCAGTAACATTCATAATGCACTAATCCAGGAAAAAAAATCATAAGAAAACAGACATAATCTCCATCATCCCCATTATAGTGTTGACTAACCTGACTTTCAGACTCCGATTGAGACTTCCAATCCTATTAGTGTAAGTAACATTCAACTTTAACTGTACTTTGATTTTGACAAGCATTAATCACGACCTTCTCTGTTTGATCTACTAAAAAAGATAGTCAATGAATTTACACCCTGTTACTTATTCATGAACAAGTTGTGCCCCTGAATTTTAACATGCTATGCCTTAAACTATTAGCTGTATATCTGCTTTATGTGATGTTCCTACATAAACTGGCAGTCCATCAATTCAGTGTCCATACATTTCTTTTAAAGCTGTATTATAATTAGAGCTTAGGTTAATACTATTCAATAACCATAAAACAGACATAAAATAATTATAACTCATTTAGTGAAATTAGGAAAAGAGCAATTATTAGACTCCCATTGTGAGGCTTTGCTGTGAGGGACAGATAATCTATCTGCAAGATGTACTTTAAGAACACCATTTTGAAAGAAATAAAGGAGATAAATTACTGTTTTGTTTTTGTTTAAGAAAACTTCGACCAATAAATACAAGTTCAACAAACATAAAGGATGTGTGTAAGGGAAATGTAAGTTCTACAGCAAGAAGGGAGATTAAAACATTTACACGAAGTTTTCCTGACATTACCTCTCAGGATGTTGTGGAGCTGCGTTTGTTAATATTTGCGAGGTATAAAATACTACAGTGATGCAGACACAGGCCTATAAACGGTTACCATAAAACACGAGGACGTGCACAGTTTGATCAGGAGGGAGGAGACTCTTTGATGCTAACGTTTGCCTCAGCACGTTCCGAGTACGAGATTCCTGGTAGCTTTAATGAAACTTCTACATGTATCAGGAAACCTGGTTTTGAATTTGCCGTTTTCTCATTCTCCAAGCGTCTGGTATGCTGAGATATCCGGTTATGTGGGAAGAAATTACTTTTTGCTGGGAACACGCCCCTGTGGCTGAAGTGCAGCTCAGGACTTCATCAAGCTGACAATTTGCCCATTTTAAACTTGTGCGGTTGGCGATTAGGATAGCAATCTTTCTTAAATAATGTCTCTCCCTGATGGACTACTGTCCAGCTGCTCCTCACGCAGATGGAAATCTCTCAATGTTTCTATTTCCAAGCCTTACAAGGACAGAACCTTCTTCAGATAAGAAGGATTTCCATTCTCCCACCCCCAGCCCCCCCTCATATAGGATCTCTGCATGATGTAACTCCCTTTTTAGGTCTTTAGGCATATGAATCTTTCTTTTTTTCTACGCTTTTAGTACTAGCCATTCACATCTTGGTCAATCTATGCTATTCACAAGGAAGTGTGACTTCGTTCACCACAGAATTGGCGAATCTCTTTCCTTTCAAGAGTCCCCAGAACCTGAAAGAAAATCCTCCACGTGGTACTTAGCATCCAACCCAAGAGACACCTAAGTCACAGAGTTCATGATAATGTGTAAAACACAATGATATAGCACAGACAAACAAAACTGCGCACAGAAAAACTGCCACTGTTAACTGTTAACATTAAAAACCATAATGGCTTAAGTACAGATTTGCTTTAAAGCGTCAGTAATCTATTCAAATCAATACTACACCGATATTTCTCATTACTTTTAGGGTCAGCACATTTATGATTCATATTTTCAGCCCTATCTCTATAGTCAAGAGAGACAGAAAGAAGTCTCTAGTATCAGGCAGATTGCAGAGGTAAAAACATCAAATGTCACATAATGTGGCAAAAATTAATCAATGTCTATTAAATTATTTGTTTCTTTGGAGTAATTTCTCTAGAACACTTCTGAACTTTCAAAGAATCCTATAAATTCCTCCCTACTTAATTTATTGCACAGTTAGAAATGAATTACGGTTAAAATCAAGCTATTTCTTATTAACACCAAAAAAAAAGAAAAAAAAAACATACAAATGACTCCTGTTTTTTTAAATGAATGTGTGATTCCATTAAGACTTCTCTGTATTCACGTGAAAACGTATATATAGGTTTACGTTGAAACATAATTTCTCATTAAACAAGCCCTAGGAAACAGAAGTCTGATGAAAGAAATTCATCACTACTAACATTTATAAAACTAGAAAGGGTTATGTGATGCTTCCTGTTTAAGCAGGGTAAACGTACTCTTGTAACTGTAGAAATGGGGGAAGGACCTGACTTCATCACTAATTTTACTTTCCAAGTGACTAGTAAATTCTCCTGCTAAACAAAACGAGAGACAAGTTCAGAGAGCTGGTACCGCTGACAGTTGTGAAAGACAGGAAAAAAAATGAATAGCATTCTCTGGAGATTATTTTTCTGTCACTTAAGCAGTTTATGTAATTCTCTATTTTTACCGTATTTTTCTTCATCTGATCACCAGGGATTGTATGTGAGTTTAAGGTCATTAGGGCTGTGTCTAGTGCCAGACAGATCCTGCTACAGTCAGATTTTTACGATGACAGCATGAAATTTTTGGAATGCACTAGTGGGTTGTGTGACTATTGTTAGACTTTCATTAAAAAGAAAAAAAAAATAAATGTATCCCTTTTCTTCTACTGCGAGCAAGGCCTTGATTTTAAATTTTGCAAAATATAGCGGCACTTCTTAGAAGAGATGAAAAAAGTAGCAAGTTAGTTTGATAATTAGTATTCCAAAACATTTTGCAACCAGTTTTTTTTCCATTTCCACCAAAAGAGACTGAGAGAAGATAAGATTTTTTTTCAGGGTTAAGAGACATGGAACAAATGCAAACTAAAATCGCAAATGAAGAATCTGACATTTTTATTTAATTCTTTCTTTCCATCTCCTTCCCTTTCTTTTCAGTGTTTCACAGACTGTTCTCTCCATCCTTGGGGAACACTGCTAGAACCTGCATTTGTGAATTATAAGCTCTCTATACTGTGCATAGTAGTTGTTAAGGATCAACTGATTAACCATTTTATAGAAGATTTAGAGGACTCATTCCAATTTTTACAACTCCATGTGGTTTTTAAATATTGTAATGTTTTCAATCAATATGTTTTCTGCCTCCCAGCTGTAAAACAATACCTATTGGCTTTGGGAGGAAATTTATTTTTACACAATTTTGTTATAATACAATTTTTTCATGCTACTAACAGTTTCTTCTGGGAAAGACTAAAAATGCTTCAAGATGAAATATTGTGTTCTTCATTCTTCACTCACTCACTTAGGTCGGTGAATTACAAGAGTGCAAACATTTGGTATCACAGTGTACACCGAACAGTCTCGAAAGGGACAGATTACGGGATTCATTAATTCACTTTGTTGGTTTAGCAAGACCCTTTACATTCTTTCTTATATTTACTATCCTATGTATTTCTTAATGGGTAAATAAAGGGCTTACACAAAATTCATCAAGCTCAAAAGACTTCTCTGCACGAGCATCTATAATTGCATTGTTGTACATGTGTGTTTGTATCAAGACACCAAGGACAATAGACAGGATCCAAATTCCTCCCCTTCCGCAGCTTTTAGCAGCAGAATTTTCTCCTGGGCTGACTACAGACCTCTTTACCTTACAACAATTCAAGAAGTTGCAGAGCAAAAGCTGGCAATTGACCTAAACAAAGTCATAAATAATTTTGACACTGGTGTATTGACTTAGGGAGATATTCTGAGAACCTGAGTCATTGTTTTCGAACAACCCTAAAAGAAAATCCTTTCCTTCAGGAAGTTCAGAAGTGTTTTCTCATGCATTTTATGGATCTAAAATGCTAAGAGGTCATTTTCAGTAGCAGTTTTTATATCTTTACTCTTTCTGATGATCTCACTGTACTTGCTAAAATCTTTCATCCCATCATGTTCCTACCATTGCCTGAGCTGTATGAAGAATTTACTTATTTAAAGAAATGGATGTGTATCGGTATCATCACCAGTAATATTATAATATGATCATAATATCACAATTTAACAGTTAACACAATGTGAACTATAATGATTGTAATTATAGTTTTAGTTAACATTATTTAATGTAACATAATAATGCTCTAACAAGTACAATAACAAAAAATAATACTTAAGGTCCCGATAAGGAGCAAACATGCTGCTTTGGCTAATGTAAAATGTATGTTTAACTATTGATTTCACAATAAAATCTAAAGAGTATCAAAGAGTACCAATTTACCTCACATGAACTAACCAGGCAGGACAAATTTATATTGGTTTAGCCTGCTTTCTCTGTAAGCTGAGCTAAAGTAAATAAATTCACATTTGCCACAGAGTAGGTATGTGGGCATTCGCTGTAGAGCAATCAATGTCCAGTTAACTCATGTCTAAGCTCTAAATCAGGAAGGCATTTCTATGTGGCATAATAGACCCTTCTTAATTAGCATTGGAGCATCTTCATTTTACTATAAACAGAAGAATGGCTAGTTAAAACGTGATCAAATAGATGATCGGATCTGGGATTCTGTGAGACAACACCCCTCTGATTGAATATTTCTTGGAGTTACAAGCTATGAACCGAATTTATGTCTTGCTCTCATCCAGAAAAGAGAAACTCCTGCAGAACAGCTTGAAACCAGGGGCACTCGGTTAGGATACAGAATATTCAAATTCAAATTCACAACAGGTCTCCCGCAGTTTATCCATCAGGAGGAGACTCTCCCCTCCAAACTCTCTCTGCACTACATAATCCACGTTGGTACCGAGAAACTTATCCAGATTAAAACTCTTTGAAATTGGTATTAATTGTTTGGCTCTCACATAAATAACACCCAATAAGCCCTACAAAGTACTCATGAGGAAGGAACAGGTGCTGTACAAGCACTGTATGTGTAAAGGAAGAACTTGGTTCTGATATGCATTAGCACTCAAACTTCCATGTCTATCACTTACAGGTTTTTCCTTCATGTTAAACGACAGCATTTTCTTCCTAATATCATATTTCTCCAGGCAGAACTAGGAGGTTCCTGCAGGTACCAATTAAGAGGGCACCACAGAAGAGACAAAGAATAATAAATCATACAGAGCTGCAAACAAAAAGGACAAGACAATCAAGATACACCTGTTTACTAGCACCGGTGAATCTCATAGAATCTGTGTAAACCATCCAACGCCAGGATCTCTTAATTCTTCCTGTGACACCCTGCTTTGTCTAGAATATTACTGCATTACTTCTCCCAGGACTGGCGAACTTAAATTTCCCATTAAAAAAAACCCAGACTACACAATCAATGGATTCTTAATAGTTTTAGTTGATGATATTGTAAGCACCTGCTGTTTGTTTCAGAGAAAAGCTCCAAAAGTTCTTTTCTTATGCAAGAATTTTTCTAATGCAAGAAGTTTTCTATGCAATTTTCTTTTGCAACAAATTTCTTCTATGTGCAATATCACAAATAATTTCTAACACGACTTTTTACTGATGTGCTATTCACTGCTGGGAATTCGACAGTATTTAAACTTTTAAAGGTCTACATTTTCATATACATTTAGAAAAAAAGTTAGCACAAGGCTATTAACTAAAAGAGAAATGTTAAACCTTCAAGATACAACCCCAGGAGCTTTTGCTGCAGAGCGTCACCCACTCCACTACAAAGATTTTCTCAATAGATTTGGTGGGTTTGAGCCTTCAGCTCCCTCGAGGAGCACAAAAGAAAATATCTTGTAAGGTGTACATCAATTTGACACAAGCCAACTGCTACCAGAAACAGATAAATCTGCCTAGAGCTTGGACACGTACTCACAATCCAAGTCATCTGCTTGATGGCTCCATTACTGCTTATTTATAAAGTATTTGCCATGTATTTACAAAGGAGTTACATGATTATAGGGATCTTGAAATAGGAAGCACTGCCAAATTATATAGCTATAAAAGTGAAATGAGAATCCAAACTAAGGTTGGGAAGTCCTTGTCTAAATATAACAAATGCTGCACAGGATTGGAAGACACAAATGGTGTTTTCACAGTCAAAGGCATTGCCTTGTCCTGCCTCTACCAGATAAATCACTCTTGTATTTCCCATGTTCACAACTGATGTATTGTTTGCATAAAACTGAGCTCTGCGTTATGTCTTGCAGTCACTGTACCTCCAGTGTCAATCTTATATTAATCAGCTTATTAGACATGGCTTAGATTGTACTTCAAATTTATTCACAATTTTCTTTGACTTTATCTGAAGACTTGGTCCAATCCATATTACGTCTTACCTTTTGGCATTTAACATTGATAGCATCTCTTTTTATCGGACTCTTGATGCCCACTGATGTTTCGTGCATACTGATGCTCAAGTTTAATGGAGCTGTAAGCTTCGGTTTAATTATGAGCCTTCATGATACCTTCAACACTTTTTCTTCTTTGATTACTGTAACTTGTTCTTTCTAACCCCTTTAAAATCCTTAATCTATTAAACCAGTAGTAGACAAGTCATTTTTAGGAGAAAGTCTAATTAGACTATTGCAATTATCTTAATGCATCCCCATAATTTAGGAAAAAAAAGACAACAACCTGAGTGAAATGCACTTTGCAAAATAGTCCAAACATCCCCATTAATGGTCTGATTCACATCGTATGTCTTATGCCTGTAATGAATTTATTATCTTTAGGTAAATTTTTATTCATTAAATTCCCCACATATTTTATAGCTGTCACTTTTAGATTTACTGTGTAATTCTGCTTCTTTCGGTGTATGAAATTCTGCTTCTTCCAGTTTCAGAATCAGAGGAAGAAGCAAAAACCGCAAACTATCATGGCAGATACATACAGAGACATAAAATGCATCTCTCTTACATGTAATTTCACAACAAACCCAACCATGAAGTATTCAGTAGGTCAACTTTGCCAAAAGTCTGGTGGTTTTTCATGGACTTAGAATGATGGAAACTAAAATGATCCATATTTCAACCAAAATAACGAAGGAAACTAAGTCTGGACTAATATTTACTGCTGATGTAAAACCAGACGTATCCTCCAAAATGACACATTCGATCCAGTCCATTCTTTCAAGTATAAATGCTTCCTATCGTTTTATACATATGATTTTACATATTAGATAAATCACTCCCTCCTACTCACTATGGATAACTAGTACACATATAAAATCTTTTTCCTGATGGTTTTGGGCAGGATTCTAGGTGTCAGTTGGCGATGAGACACTGTGGATTGCTAATGGTAACTGAACAAACCGGGATCCATAAACAATTTCTGGGATCGAGTTACTGCTTTTACAATAAAAACCACCCCAAAGGAGGCACGGAGCACTCTAGGAATGATTTTCCTGAGATGGCTCTAGGCCAGCTGAAGGCAGCAGCTTATTTATTGCTGACTATATCACTCAGGAAAAAAAAAAAAAAGAAAGATATCCAGTAAACTGGATATCTAATAAATTTTGAATTATCTGTAAAAATTAACACTTTACTATAAATATATTACAAATAAAAAGAGAAATAAGTTGAGAAGAAAGCACTGTGTCTAACATCCTTATGGATCCAAACCCTATGGACTGCTACTGAAACTGAGATTCCTAGTTACATGAAATAGTTTAAGACACCCTCTGAAAGCTTAAATATTAAGTATCCAAATAAGGCATTTACATATGATTAAAAAATCCAAAGAATAGATATCTGACCTTGAAATTATTTTGGCAAATATTTTAAGTTCTTCTTAATTTTTCTTCTTTTAAAAATATCTAATATTTAGAAATCTTGCAGATTTCGGAATTTTGTCAGTTTTACAGCTATGTGTCTAATAATAAAGCCCTAAAATAAAAAAGATGCCACATTAAGGGGGAAAAAAAAAGAAAAAACCCACAATAGCCTAACAAAATCTGTGTGTGAGAGAGAGGAGGGAGCTGTACAGTCTCTGTTTATGTTCAGTCAGACTTGAAAATCAAATAAACTCTAAGCTCTATTTTTCTAAGTCTTAATGTTGTTTGCTTTAATAATGCACTGTGACTTATATTGGCGTGTACATTATGAATGTGGAAAATAAAAATAAATTCATTTTAAAAATTAGAACGGCAAAGTTCGGAATTAATGCTGACTTTTCTCTCTTTAGTTCCAATTTCCTTATGCCTCATTGTATAAGCATAACCTTAATGTTGCACAAGTTGCATGCATGAAATAGTACTTTATTTAGTATAGTGCTTTCCTCTTCAGGAGTCGTCACTTGTTCCCTAATTTATATCCTTGTTTTCTGCAACAGGAATCTTGATGGGATTTTTTTTTTTGCTTTTCTTCACTTGATGGCCATGTAATTATTTGCCTGTTTGGTTAAATTCCTGAATTTTGGATCAAATACATTTCTTGCATATAAATGAACATATCAAGTACAAGGAACACATCAATTCCAAATCAGTGATTTATCTTTGCATTAGAAGGTACTTTCTCTAAAGGCATCACTTTACATTACGCACTTCACCAAGTGCAAGACTGAGTTTGCAGTTCTTGAGATTGCTAAAGTATTTCGCCAATTCAAATTGCGTGATTTGCTGAAACAGTCCTTATGGAGGACAATTGTGGTCGCCTGAGGAAATGCAGCATACAAAAGTTTTCAGCTTATCAGCAAGTCCCTGTCTGTTTCTTTCTTTATAAGACAAAAGTCCTGATACACAGAATCACAGAATAACCAGGTTGGAAGAGACCCACTGGATCGTCGAGTCCAACCATTCCCACCAATCCCTAAATCATGCTCCTAAGCACCTCATTCACCCTCACCTTAAACACCTCCAGGGACGGTGACTCAACCACCTCCCTGAGCAGACTGTTCCAATGCCTAACCACCCTCTCCGTGAAGAATTTCCTTGTTTCTTTCTGCTCCTGTTTTCTTTTTTCTTTCTGCAATGTCAACACTGTACTGCAGAGAATTGGCCAAAACTGCCCAAAGTGTATTCATATTTTCAAAAGAAACATATTTCATAGAATCATAGAATGGTTTGGGTTGGAAGGGGTCTTAAAGCCCAACCAGTTCCAACCCCTCTGCTATGGGCAGGGACACCTCCCACTGGATCAGGGGCTCCAAACCCCATCCAACCTGGCCTTGAACCCCTCCAGGGATGGGGCAGCCACCCCTGCTCTGGGCAACCTGTTCCAGTGCCTCTCCACTCTCAGGATGAAGAAAGTCTTCCTTCTGTCTAGTTTAATTCTGCCTCTCTCCAGTTTATCCCCATTGCCCCTCGTCCTGCCACTTCAAGCTTTTGTAAACAGCCCCTCCCCTGCTTTCTTGTAGCCCCTCAGGTACTGGGAGGTTGCTATTTAAAATATTTCACATCTGTATGACCCTTTCTAACCAGCAATCTCATTTTATATCAGGGAAAAGAGATATAATTTCTTATTTACACAAGGAATGCTCCTTGTTTTTCATTACTCCTTCAACACACTACATATGATTTTCCATAATAAATTTATCGTGTTTGTACTGCATCACGGGTTTTTTGGCAGGATGCCTATTTTTGTTTCTTCCAGATCCATGACACCAAGTACTAGGTCTCATCATGGGGCTACACAGAGTGAGTTTCGGGATTGCTTAAAGAGAACCCAGACCAAGAAGAGAACAAACAACGGTGGGCTGACAATTTCCATAAGCAGAAACACTTCCCTGCCAAAAACATTCACAGCTGCCATCTAATTTCCTGGGGAAGTCAAGGTGTTCCCCTGGACCTACTTTACAGATTTGTGATTACACAAGTATTCTGGTCTTCCTTTGTAATATATGCAGATCAATTCAGGCTCGTTAGTATTACCCCATTCTCATTCCTGCAGTCTGGTGCCAGCCTCATCTGTGAGGGTCGGCAGCTCTCACCGGCGAAATATGCCAGCATCCACAGCTGCTCTCACTTTGAGAGTCTCTCTCTGCAGTGGGGTAGTCCTTGTTTAGTGCTGTCTGCTGCTCACTGGATGCCTACACCCATGCATACAAAATGCCAGGCGAAGAGGGACATCCGCAGTTCCCTTCCCTTCTCCCTGTTCTTTGCTTTTTTGGGGATGCCAAAGAATTTGCATTATGCTCTTCGGAAGGAGCCGGCATCACTACTAATCTTGACAAAACCTAACTAATAAGCTTCCCGCAGTCTGCCGGTAACGTTATGACCCTCCATTAATGTTGTTCACCAAAATTTGCACCTTTATTGCTTTTGCATTGACTGCAGTCCAAAATCCAGCCTTGGAATAGCCAATGTAATTTCCTTTCTCTAGCCATTCTGATTTTTAGTACTTAAAGCACCAGCCTAGACAATGCATAAAGAAGAGCTACAATGTGATTACAACTTCCAGCATACAAAAAATGCAGTACTCGGGTATTTAAATGTCATCGTAGCTCAAATCAGCCACTTGCAGGCTGCCAAATGATCCTCATGCCTTTTTGTCTGGCCTAGGTCTTATCTTGTTGTCTATGTAGTTTACTTCCTTCTCTAGTCCATCTTGGGAAGACTCAAGAAAACACACATCATCTCCTGCCCTACTCTATTTGCTACTTTGATATTACAAACCTGAGAAATATTTTTAAAAGTGGTGTTGAAACTACTTGAAGACATGTTTTCTTGGTGGGAGACTTACTAAAACAAATCCTTCTTAGTTATCCTCAGTAAATGTTAAGCTGTGGTTTGAACAAAACAAAAATACAAAGTTCAATCATCGTTAGAGAAAACAGCACAAGTAGCTCCAAAGTTTGGCAAGCGTAAATAAACACACTCAAATCCAGGGCAGAAACACAACACAGTTCTCGAATACTTAATCACAGGAACAGTTATCATAGAATCACCAGGTTGGAAAAGACCATCGGATCATCGAGTCCAACCATTCCTATCAAATACTAAACCAGTTCACATGGATCTGCTTCACTCAAGCTCTTCAAATCAGTTCACAGTATTTCTGTAAGAGGTCATGCTTTAGTTCAGCAGAAGATACGTGCATGATGTAGAAATGGCTTGGATCTACAATTTGTAAACTACAGAAAAGCAGCCTAGATATTTGCAAATGTTTGCTGTGCTATTATAGGTATGATATTCTGTGCATAAAAAAATATTTTGCTCTTCTAATCTGCATTGTGCACAAGGTCAATGTTCCCATCTATGCACAGTATATATTGGGGAAAAAGTATTAAAGTTATACATGCAACTGACCATAGTTTGTCAAAGAAGTGAGTTAGAGGAGGTCAGTTCACACCACCAGCATGAGTGATGGTTGATATACCTGGAATGTGCGCACTTTCCCAAGCGTTCTTATAACTCAATTAATAATTGGCAATATATATGGATTTTGATGGGGATCGTAAATTTGTATGAATGAAATTAGCTAAAAATAATTGATAATTTTGATGGAATGTGAGTTGCTATCTAAAACCCGGAGAAAAACAAGATCAATAAGTGGTTCACACATTCCCTGTGTGTTTAGCTGGCATGCTAGTGGAGCCAATCTTTGTCAGAAGTTATTTTTCTTTTGGACAATGACCAAGTCTTTACTTTTTACACTTTCAACTCATTAGGAAGTAGAACACATTCGGCCAACAAGAAAAGCTGAGATTCACAGAATCATAGAATCACCAGGTTGGAAAAGACCCACCGGATCATCGAGTCCAACCATTCCCATCAATCACTAACCCATGTCCCTCAGCACCTCGTCCACCCGTCCCTTAAACCCCTCCAGGGAAGGTGACTCAACCCCCTCCCTGGGCAGCCTCTGCCAGTGCCCAATGACCCTTTCTGTGAAAATTTTTTTTCTAACGTCCAGCCTGAATCTCCCCTGGTGGAGCTTGAGGCCATTCCCTCTCGTCCTGTCCCCTGTCACTTGGGAGAAGAGCCCAGCTCCCTCCTCTCCACAACCTCCCTTCAGGTAGTTGTAGAGAGCAATTCTGTTACCAAAATGAATGTTTCTGTTCTTGCTTAATTCAACACTTCTAAACTTTAGCAAACAGCTCTAGTGATCCCTTGGAGCATTTATGTCAAATGGTCAACGCTAATGGCACCAAAGACCAAAAAGCTAAAGAGACAGAACAGTTCACCTACAACCTCTCTGCGGAATTCACTCCATCTCTACCTCAATATCTATACAGACAGTAGGAAACAGACGCTGGCCACACCAGCAGAGAACAGAACTGAATTCACCCTTCTAATATTCTGGCTGATCTGGACCCTTTTTTTTTATTTCTCTTCTCAGCTGGAAGTATCTCGCACACTCACAAGTTTGGGGATGATTACAACCACATTTCTCTATCTCCAAATACCCTGCTGCAATCTACTTTATACTCGCTGTGCCCTGCAGCAGCTCTTCTTTTACGACTGTTTTTTCATGGCTTGTATGGAGCACAAACTTTTAAATTTGATGGGTGCGAATGTTTTCTCAGATCAAAGTAAAATTAAATAATATTTCACTGTTTCACTACTAAAACTGTGAGAAATAGTGATTTGGCAAAACCTACGTATTTGTATAATTCAGGGTCAGCAGGCAATATTACCGTGCCCTTTCTTACATGCTAATGGCGAGGCTGAATCCTTTTTATTGCAAACTAGATTTTCCTAAGCGATATATATTTCATAATTTTCCAAGAAAATATTTACTTAAAAACGCATAGGGAAAATATATTTCATGGGGAAAAAAGCTGCTGAATTTAAGTAACATGGCAAAATACCATGTTTTGACTGGCATTCTACTGTTATTAAGACACTGCATTTTTTCATAACTTTTAATAATGTGTTTCACTTCTGGTTTATTCAATAAACCTCTCAACCACTTGATACTGAAATCACCCTCAAAATTTATTTCCTTCCATCAGGCACATGAACCAGTTTGTTATTTATAGGATAAATGTTATTATGGTAGGCTTTTCCATGGATGTTGACTGCCCACTGCTGACTGATTGACTGACTTTGGAAAAACAATGTTGCTATGACTTATTTTAAGACATTATACTGAAAAATTCATAGCCTTTATAAAGTAAAAGTGAGAAAACAAATCTAAATTAGTGACTTTCACTTAATAACTCATTTCAGTTATTACTTTATAGTTATGTTGTTGTTGTTTTTTTACAAGGGGTTAGAAGTATTTAAAAAAGACTAAATTTGATATGTGTTCCTGCCCATGAATATGAACGACCTCTGAAAAATACTCCCTGGAGATCTTCAGTGTGTGTCCTACATCCTAGTATCTTGCAGCATGCCCTCATCCTCTCCGTCCACTAGGCAAGGAAAGACACTTCTGCTTCTTTTACTGCTTCACCATCCTCTCCTGGCAGTCAGGATCTCCTACTGCCTCACCAGAAAAAGTCCATCTTCAGAGATGCTTCCTTGAAGGACGTACCCAACCATTAATATCAGCTTTCCCTTGGGAAGCTCACATCACACAACACCTTCAAACCTTCCTGTCCGCTGCATGAGCCAAGTGGAAAAGAAAGGCAGACAGATTTTTCTGTGGGTATTCAGGGTGTGTCTCTGACACACAGCAAGATATTAAGATCTGCGTCTGAGCCCCCAGAGGAATTCAGAAACTATGTCACGATCCCACTTAGAGTTAATGCTCTGTCTTTGCATAATTACTTTTGGACTGGGGGTGGGGGTAGGGCTATTTCAGACTCACGCTTTTCTTTTTAGGAAACTGTAAATTTACTTGAGTCATAATGACTGTAACTAGGAGTGTACTTAAATTGAGTTCATGCCAAAGAATGGATTCAGTAATGGAAACCGATCCCACAGAACCAGAGGAAAGAAAGTACAAGAAAATTAAACATCATCACTCTTAGAGAGAAGAAAAAAAACAAGAACAAAGGAAATAAAAAAATATTACAAGAGCCTTGTAGAATTATTTCTCTTTTCCTGCTGGACCTACCTCTCTTGCTCGTGTCTACGGTTTTTCATAATAGTTTCGTATTGGCAGATGTCAACCATTTATCAATACCCATGTGCAATCAAATCCTTTTTTTAACTCTTATTCTCTACTGAGAACTTCCAGTTCATGGAAAATGTCTTTCACAACCAGCTAAATTTCAACCATGCTCAATTTAATCCCACATAAACTGCTTCAGCATTCAACAAGGACTAGTTCTGTCTGTATATCTCAAATCATTTTTGAACAAGTGATGTTTCCAAACTTTGTGCTAAAACTAATAACTTTTTGTTTAATTTGCAGAGATCATTCATGGAAAATATTACATAAAATAAGTTTTAAGTCTTATCTTTAATAACTTCTACATTAATTTTCTCCCAGTATATCTTTCCACTTTTTACCCCTTCCAAAGATGTATTTGCTGTAGCTGGACTTATAGCTATATCATAATTCTCTCCATTTTTCTTACTGCTTTCCAAATGTTACCACCTCAAATTATTCACTGAAATGGTTCATGTTGTAAATACTATATTTGGTAATTGAGGTGCCACTATTTTCTGTTTGACTGTTCCTACACATTATTGTGTAGAGTTACACCTTCACCTCTCTCTGGTCACTTAGTATTTTGGCTATTGAAAAGATGGTCTTAAACATGTAATTAGATCTCACCCTGTATTGCTTCTCTGTTTTCTCAGACTGAAATACGTAAGCTGAAGGACTCAGAGCATCACAGATGAAAAGATTTAAGGAATGGATCTTGAAAAACATGACTGTTATACTGCAAAGTCCAGACCATAGATTATACATAGGTCATAATTTGAATAGACACAACCATTTTACCATATCAAGACCTAGATTAATGTAATTAGGCTTTTTAAACAGGTTATTTAATTCACAGAGGAAAAGACTGGAATTTCTTAGTGCCAAACTCCAAAAGGTACAGAACTACATTGAACTTTGTATTACAAACATTTCAGACATCTGTTAAAAAATGTACGCTTTGTGTGTACAACTTTTCTGAAGTCTGATCACTCTCGTTTATGTTTAGTAAACATAAAAACACTCCTGATCTCCAAAGCTAAACTTAATCACCTGTTTTAGCAGTTAGACTCCAGCTTCAGTGGCTGAACTTCTAAACAAGGCTCAATATTTGCCTGCCATCCACACAGACAGAAGTATTTCGTGACTGCAACACCAGCACAGAGCATTTTCTAGTCCACAGTTTACTCTTCAGATCCTGAAATGCTAAAAATATACACAAATCTACCATACACTAGGACTTCTTTCTTTTCACTTCTGTTCTATAGATCCCTATTATAGAAGCAGACAGGCAACTAATAAAGTTGTAACCTCAGCAGCAGGAGGATTGTCTATTAGGAAATCAAAAGCTTTAGTCTCTTACATTGTATAGACTGCTCAACACATGCCAAATTCTTTTCTAAATCAATTTACACCAGCATACAGCAGACGGCTACTAATATTGAGTAGTAAGCTGTTTCTGTCACTCGCTTCATCTCATGGTAAAGGAATTTCTGAAAACAGCAGTGTTTTCACAAAATGCACCATAAAGCTACAAGGTCAACAAATTCACTATATTTTCCTTATTTCATGGTCTTATGTTAGCTGCCCCATTTTAAACAAACTAATATCTAATATTTTTCCCATTTCAGTAAGAAAATGATGAAGCCTCTTTCCATTGGGACCAATTCAGTAGCTGGTGATTAGCACATATTGCCCAAGATGATGAACTTTCTGTATTAGAAAACTGATAGCATTTATAAAATAGAAAAAAATTAAATTGTCTGCTTTGGAAAATGACAATTACTGCCACCAGAGCGACAGAAAACTCCAAATCACATCTGATGCAAATAGTAAAGACATGCTGAAAAAAAAATAGATATATTTAGGCAAGTTTGTCTTGTTAGTTCCAACGGCACAGAGAAACACAATGCCTAATCTTTGGCTATGCATGGAGCTTCATACACTGCCTGAGGGACTGGCAGAAAGGGACAGAAAAAACAACAGCTAAAACCATTTTCACATAAGAACACAGCTGGAGAGAGAGATAATAATGATGCCCTCCTTATGCATAGCATTCCTGTATTTGGAACACTTAGGAAAGAGTATACTGATTCTCTGGAGACTACCCACAAAGTCAAGCTACAGATTAGGTTGGGAAAGGAAGGTCTTCTCTTCCAAACAAACTCTGGACCTCTTCCTTTTCCAGATGAACAAATGTGGATAAAGAAAGCAGAGTCACAGGACAAGAGTATGCGAGAAGAAGCCAATTTTTGTGTCCTAATGGTAAGGGCATTCAACATAGGGGCAAGGATAAGGGATCTATTCTGTTATCAGTGGTTTTGCTCTAGTGACCGAGCAAAGGATAATTGGCTAAATAGTACTCCAAAATACACACCCTCAGTGCTGACACAAGAAACATCCAGCATTGCAAACCCTAATAGGTCAAAGCTTGTTTGTCTTGAAAGAAGTCAAATGGCTTTATCAATAACACAGTACTATTCCATTCTTTGTCTATGTATATCTAATAGCACAGCATTATTCCATTCTTTTAATTTAAAGATTACCTCCACTCTGTCAGGTTCACCTGAGTTATCTTTCACACACTATTCCTCTTAAAAATGCTAGTAATTAGTTTTTTAAGTCGAAATCAAGAAAACTCAAAAGGTCATTGGGCACTGGCAGAGGCTGCCCAGGGAGGTGATCGAGTCACCTTCCCTGGATTTGTTTAAGGGATGGGTGGACGAGGTGCTGAGGGACATGATTTAGTATTTCATAGGAACGGTTGGACTCGATGATCCGATGGGTCTTTTCCAACCTGGTGATGCTATGATTCAAGATATTATAAAACAGAGAAATGCGGAGATCAGTCTCATGTTCTAGTTGATATCTGGGTGCCTCCTGTGGGCCAAGCAGAGAGGGCTGTATCCTTACCCTAAGTACTCCATTTCAAGAAACCCTCCGGGATTTTAGAGCCAGAAAGGCAACAAAAATTCACATTCATCCTGGATTAAACCACTCTAGTGGCACAGCCTGGTCCGCAGCAGCAGGTGCTTCTCCCAGCAGTTCCACTACACTGCATTGCACTTTCCCACAGCCCAGACTACGAGAGTTGGCAGTTCCCAAACCCCAAAGTTGATGTGACATTAGATTTTTGCAAATACAATCCCATCCAAAATTCCTTGCAGGTGAAGAGATCTTGTTAAACAGCACTTACAAGAAACACAGAGGCCCTCGTAAAATTGGACTTTGCAGATAAGATGGAAAATATCCCTCAGTCACTAATTACACAACTCGGATAACAGGTTCTATTTCAAGTCTCCCAGGGAATATTCATGTGGTACCTCCAGTTACAATTTTACTTTTCTTTTTTACCAACAACTCTAACATTCTTCATTAATCATCTGGATGCCTTTGGCCTCAACACAATAGAAAGTCTATGACGACCAAAATTTAAGCCATTTATGCCTATGAATAGGACTTCCTGGATTTACTTAGCTCGTTCTTTAATTGTTGGTTGTTTGCTTCTTCCCATGTAACTATTATGGGTTTAAAGAGAAAAGCTGGTCGCTGCGTTTTGCAGTGAGTAAACACTAGTCTATCTGCTATTTCAAACCGCTAGAGATTTCTCCCCCTCCCCCAAAAAATCCCAAACCACCCAGTTTAACTTCATTTTTTTAAATAAAAGCCAGTTTCTTCTGATCTTCATATGATAATAAACTTTCCTAATATTTTCCATTGAAGATTAATACACTTCTTTCTAAAGTTATATCTAATTTATATGACTTTAAGGGTCATGCTTTAATAACAATGATGAAACACGATTATTACTTCCTAATGCTGAAATTACAGTTTTTACATTGTAAATTTTTCCTGCTATGCGCCCTGTGGCACTAACATTTTTATCACTCCATGTGTTTCTAGTTTTAAAACCTTTACCCCTGCTGTTTGAAAAATATTTCTCATTTTCGTCCCCTATGGAGTACAGAAATCCCTAAAGGCAAACCATTAGTGATCTTTCTGCCTTTTCCCAAACACTTATTATGATCACCAGTGTTGCTTCCACTGCCTCATTGGCTTTTGGTAAAGTATGCAAATGAGATGTTCAAAATACACACTTTTTGCAACTGTGCAAGTTCATACTGATTTATAAAATGGGAAGGCTATTAAAGTGACTGAAAATGTCAGCAAGATTTATGCATGGGTGACAAATTGTATTGGAAATGCTCGTTTTTAACGTGCTGGCCTGGGTTCCTTCTCTTTTTTAAAAAGTGTTGTATCTGATACATTTGCTTTAAGGCCTTTTGCCCCTCCCATCTCCCCATTTGTTTTAAATGGACGACGGCGACTTTTTGACCGGGAAAATAAACAAAACTACTCACATTGATTGGTTTTTTATCATGGAAAGCAGAAATTATCTTTCTTTTTTACTGGTGGTTTTCCATGAAGCTATTTAAGAAATGACTTTCACCTTTGTTCTACGATGAAACACTTGTGGACCAAACTTTCGTGGAAAAAATAGAGACACTATCTGAAACAGCACAATTCTTCAGATACTGGTGGAGCTAAGTCCTGTCACCTGACAACTCTCCATTTGAGAATTCAAGGCTTATATTTTAAGAGAGAAACTGCCCTGACACACGTAGGACCCAGTCTCAGAGATCAAATCAATATACAAATACCAGAAAGACCATTAAAAAAATAAACTTGTGCCATGTACTGATACTATGGCTCTTAAATTTGCCAGACATGGATAATGCAGACATGGAAACATGAATAATAGTAAAGAACTATTGCATAATTGCGTGATAAAGAAATATATTATGAATCGAGGAAAATACAATAGTCCACTTCACAATAGCAAGGAAATAATAGAGAAATATATAAGGGTCCATTTCAATTTGGGCACTTAAGGCAAAAAAACTCCCTTATCATTGATGTTAAGGAGAAAATGTTTAGGCTCATAATCACATGTCATATTATCAACATATGTAAAGGCAGAAATGTTGTGAAGAAAGAAAATCAACAAACTATTGAATGTCTTGAAACACTCATATATAATCTTAGATGTACAATGAGAAATACTGGTCTGATAGCAATATACTTATAATTTCTGTCAAGATGTGCTGCATTGAGTGAGGGTTTTTTTAGACAGTTTAAAGAATAGCATGTTCTACAACACTAATATTAAGGAAGAGAAGCTGTGCTTTTGTGATAACTTTCTTTGCACCTACTGACCACAGATATTGCTATTTCAACAGTATTTAGGGGAACATAAATGCAAATGGAGCTTTTAATGACCCAGTCCTTGTTTGGTTGTTGTTTGTTGGGTTTTTTTTCTTAAATCAGTACACATAAATGTTCTTACACAATGAGTTCAATACATGAAATAGCAGATTATTAGGGTACCCACAGCAACTACAGATGCAATCCTCTCTCTCCTCAAATTCAAAATGCTTTAAAAGTTATTATATAATCCTTTGCATTGAAAAATTCAATACTGAGAACTTAATTCTACTTTTTATATTCAGATCAGTCAGTACCAGTACCATTATTGCTCTGATTTTCCTAATTAGTTCATTAAGTTGCATAATAATTGGTTTACTGCCACCCACTTTTTATGATGCTAAAACTGTGAAAATAAAATTGATTTAGGGCCTTATTCTGATCTATTATGCTCACTCACTCACATATCCTGGTGCTTTCTGCAGGTTTTTTTCCCCCTTCTTCTCTCAAAGACTGCATATTTTTCCCTGTTTTTGCTTAAAATGCAGCCCATATTCCAGTTTTATATAGGTGGATTTCAGATGTGCATTTCACAAAAACAAACAAATAACCATAGTAGTGCCAATGGAAAACATCTGTCTCTCACCTTAGGAGGTCAAGATAAAACTCAGTGTGTAAAATACAACGTACGAGTTTGAATTTATTTCCTTTGTGTTAATGACATATATCAATGCATTGACATAAGTATCTCCCGTATTATAATAATGGGGTAACAACCTAAAAGAGATGGCTTATCACTGAGATGTCTAGACAGGAATATGATGCTCTACATGGAAAAGAATAGGGCAGCCTGATCCGGTGGGAGGTGTCCCAGCCCATCACAGGGGATTGGAACTAGATGATCTTTAAGGTCCCTTCCAACCCAAACTATTCTATGATTCTATCTGTTGCTACCCTTTCTAACTCGCACGGTGTACGGTAGCAATACAACAGAGGAGGCAACTCGTGAAACCCAGCACGTTTCTCTCTGAAAGACAAAACTAACTATATTATTGTACAGAGTGGCTGTTCAATGAAGACGCCTGGTTTAATAAGAGATAGAGAAAACTCAGGTCAGGAAGGTGGTTTGGATTCAGAAACAATTTAACATAAATCCAGATTCAATCAACGCTGACTTTATACCAGAACACTCATTTCTTTCCAACGCATAATAAAGTCACAGCATCCTTGTTCCAGTCAAAAAAGAGTGGCAACAGTACATGAAAGGACACAGGAGAAATGCTCAGATAGAACACGCAGTCAGCAGTGGACAACAGTATTTCAGAAGTGAAGTGAACAGGTGAAAAAGCGAACAGGTTAAGGTAAATTGCTCCTCGGTCAATTCTGTTTCTTTCCCAAAAAGTACCCTGCCAAAAGTGAACAAGGAATGCTTCATCTCTTCATCCACCGTGTGAGGAACACACAGTAAAAGAAAAAAAAAAAAAAAGAAGAAAAATATGTATTTGCCTACAAGTTGAGGCAGTTATTGTTTGGAGGCACTTCTGCACACCCCCAACACCAAAGTTCAAAAAGAACTACTGCCAGCTCCTAAAAAACAACAGAGGTTTACATCTTACAGCTCCCAATGGTCCAATCCCAAAGCCCAAGCCCAGGCTGTGACAGTAAAATGAATAAAACAGAATTCAAAAACAGTGAACAGAGGTTTTCATGAGTTTTTTTTGCTGCTCTTGGCCTGCTTTTATTTTTGGCTGTCGACTTTGCAGCTTTTGGAAATGGAAGTATACCGACACTATGTAAATCTGATATCCCCTCCAAGAGAAGGAAGGAACTGACCTTTGCGCATGTGTTTCAAAAGTTAAAAGTTTATTGAGATTGCAAACAGTTTAAAATGTTATTGGAAATGCAATATGGTGTATTATGCTCTCATGTTTACCAGATGGCTGCCTTAAACAAACGCCGTCAGTTGTGCCGCTAACGCTTCCAAATGAAGAGACACCGGGTTTGAGGTGGCTGAGACCTTTCCATCCTCCCTGCCAGAAACACCTTTTTCCTCCCAGGTTCCAATACACAATCACAGCATTAATTGACGTGGACCATCGAGCCCCAAAAACTTTTGTGCCAACTGACTGCTGTCTACCTTCAGAATTTTCTCTCGGATGACAAAACGCTCATCAGAAATGTAGTTAAAAGCACTTCTGAAGATACAGTTGACTGACTCTGGATGTAACCAGTTGTTGGAGCATCTAGACAACAGTGTCTTCCGACTAAAATTTGAGAACCACTGTCAAACCCGTTTAATACAATCACGACAAACTTGAAGCACAACTTTGACAAGAAAAGGCTTCATCTACTGATACTGTGCTGCAGGACAAGTTCTGGAACTTCTCTCTATGCCGAGATATGTTCATTTTACTATACTGACACTACCATTTTTCCGGAAAAGGGCTATTAAGTCAAGGGCCAGTTCTCGCCATGTAATATTTCACTCACATTACTCCCTTTTCTCCCAGAACGTGGCCTCATTTGATGAGCATTTTTCTTGCTGATGTAAATATTTTCAAACACTGCAATAAAAATTTCATTAGAGCAGTGACTGAGATGTTTGGGGTAGTTTTGCTAAAAAGAGGTGATTTGCATGTTTTTTTTTTTTCAAATACACACTTGAAGGGAACCGATGCGAAGTTAGTGCTGTAATAAAAATGTAAATAAAATTCATTATAGTTCATAGATTTCCTGATATCATCCTTATTGACTCAATATTATCGGAATACATAAAAATAAATATAAAATTCTTTGGAAAATGCATCAGTACACCTTATTTTACCATCATAAAATAATAACGGAAAATTTCTTCGGAAAAAAAATGACATTTACAATACATGGATTTTCTTATGTTTTCCACAAGTGTGACATTACATAAAATTAAATGCATATAATTAATGTTCCTCTATTTATGAGCAGCATTGCTTTATTCTTACTGCATACAATGTCTCAATGCCAAGACATAATATAGACCCATTGGAGCCAATTTCCCTGCAGTATCACAACATTTTTATGGTTTCTTGTAACCATCTAAATTGTACCACTTGAATGATGTTTGTCAATGAATATTTAGCTTAATTGCAAGATGTATGTGTTTCACGACCTCTTTCTGAGGTCAAGTAACATTTATATTTCAAATGTAAGTGTTAGCACTGAAATGTGGTGTTCTGTGGGTTATGTGCTGGAGCTGACAGACATCAGAGATGATTTTGGATTCTCATTACCTATTGTAATTTACTCTTAGCATGTAACACAGAGCTGACAGAGTGTGGCTCTGAAATTTTTTGTTTAACATTTCCTCACATCCATGGGATCACAGAGTAATTTTAGAGGTTGAGGAAGGTCTCTGGCCTGACCTCCTGTCTCAGCAGGGTTCAGCTCTGTGCTCTGACCTGGTTGCTCAAGGGCTTGATACGCTTGTGCCCTGCAAACCTCCAAGGGTGGAGATGGAACAATAACTCTCTGGACAAGCTGTTCCCCTGCTTGACCGCCCTCATGGGGAAAAGCGTCCTCCTTGTATGCACTCTGTATCTCCACTTTTCCAGCTTATGCTTGCTGTCCATCATCTTCCTGCCCCACACCAAGAGATGAGCAAAAAGGATATAATCTCAGCCCTCGGCCACTGGCCACATCCCTGGTCCTACAGCCACATATCTTGTTGCCAGCCAGCACCTGGGCGTATTCTCGAGACCTGCTCATTAACCAGATGGTCTCCAGCAGAATTATTCCCTCTTGGGGCAGGATTTTGCAGATCACTCTGTAGCTTTTTCCTGTAGTTCCTGCTGAACCACTCTCTCAGCCCATCGAATTCTAATTTTAACAGGCTGGACCACTGGGCTGAGACCAACGGCAGGAGGTTTAACAAGGCCAAATGTCGGGTCCTGCACTTGGAGCACAACAACCCTAAGCAGAGCTACAAACTAGGAGAAACCTGGCTGGAAAGCTGCCAGGAGGAGAGGGACCTGGGGGTGTTGGTTGACAGCGACTGACCATGAGCCAGCAGTGGCCCAGGTGGCCAAGAAGGCCAATGGCATCTTGGCTTGTATCAGAAACGGCGTGACCAGCAGGTCCAGGAAGGTTATTCTCCCCCTGTACTCGGCACTGGTGAGACCGCACCTCGAATCCTGTGTTCAGTTCTGGGCCCCTCACCACAAGAAGGATGTTGAGGCTCTGGAGCGAGTCCAGAGAAGAGCAACAAAGCTGGTGAAGGGGCTGGAGAACAAATCTTACGAGGAGCGGCTGAGAGAGCTGGGGGTGTTCAGCCTGGAGAAGAGGAGGCTGAGGGGAGACCTTATTACTCTCTACAACTACCTGAAGGGAGGTTGTGGAGAGGAGGGAGCTGGGCTCTTCTCCCAAGTGACAGGAGACAGGACGAGAGGGAATGGCCTCAAGCTCCACCAGGGGAGATTTAGGCTTGAGATAAGGAAAAAATTCTTCACAGAAAGGGTCGTTAGGCAATGGAACCATCTGCCCAGGGAGGTGGTTTACTCGCCTTCCCTGGAGGTGTTTAAGGTGAGGGTGGATTAGGTGCTGCGGGACATGGTTTAGAGATTGGTGGGAATGGTTGGACTCGACGATCTGGTGGGTCTTTTCCAACCTGGTGATTCTGTGATTCTATGATTGTCATACATATGGTCAAGTAAGAAACTAACTTCTATCCAGAGTTCAAGAACATAAGCTCAAGGAGATGTAGTGCCAGATTAGAAGTGAATCAGAGAATGGTTTGGGTTGGAAGGGACCTTAAAGATCATCTAAAGCCCCTGATGTGGGCAGGGACACCTCCCACTCGATTAGGCTGCTCAAGGTCCCATCCAAACTGGCCTTGAACACCTCCAGGGATGGAGCAGCCACCACTTTCCTGGGCAACCTGCACCAGGGCCTCCCCTCCCTCATGATGAAGAATTTTTTCCTAATGTCTAGTCTAAATCTTCCCCGCTACAATTTCAAACCATGACTAGAGCACGGAGCCCTGATCCAGTAAAATATCACTCTGCAGCCTGAAAACTGTTAAAGAGAGCAACGCATCAGCACCTCTTTAACAAGCTTTGTGCCAGAGAAGGTGCCATCAGCCCTCCTCCAACCAGCAGAAAATTTCTGAAACACACAGTTTACCAAGAGTCAATAATTTATACTTGCTGATTGAGAACAAATTGATATTTCTGGGTAACTTGGCCATGGCCATCACTACTACTCACAGCCACATCACTGCTCCACAGCCTCTGCTTCCCTAGCCATAATGAAATGAGTCACCAAACAAAAGTCACCGCTTTGAGATTGGCACTGAAGGCCCAGCACACTTCTTTTCCAAAGAAGTATTTATAATAAGCTGTGCATATCAAGAATGACACTCTTCCCATTGCTAAAATCTCTGTACAGCTGTAACATTTAAGCCAGCCTTGTAAATGGCTCTGGATAGAACTGAAGAAGTATGTTACCAAATCCAGGGATAAACATTTTGTTTTTCTAGAATGCATAAACAGGCATCCTTCTCTGTGCATTCTTCACTGGGTCTTCAAGCCTTTGCCAACCTGATTACACAATTCTTAACTAAATATTTGCCAACTGCAGCTGCGATGCTAAGTGGTGCTGCTTGAAAATTCCTTCAGTAAAAAGCATAAAAAAGCTATTACAGCACTTTTATTTTTAGCATCTTTTCTTTTTATGGAAAAAAAAATCCATTTAAGAATATTAGATGGCATGTTGAAATTAATAAGAACTTTAAAAAATAAATATATATCTACCAATAATTTTATATTTATTGCACTTAATTTAACAAATTATTGCTCAAACTACATAGACAGCATTTTTCCTGTGAAATTATTATACTTAAATGAACTTTTGACAATGTATTAATTACAAGGACATGACCACATTTATTCTGCTGATCTGGTAATTACATGCATTAAAGAAATATTTATTCAGTAACCATGTAGTGTACTTCAAAACAGGCTTTTATTGCCAACTTATATTTCCTGTATACAAGTGCCTTTTTGCCTTTTTCAAACTTTTACAGAGGGCAGAAAGGGGAACAGAAATGCTTAGTAAATTGGGCTGACAACTTTCTCTGTGCACTTGAAAGGACAAGCAGTCTTTCAGCAGAATGTAGGGTCTGGGCTGGATGAGAAGTCGGGGCAGTTCCACGTAGATGTCTATGTCCTACCTGGGTTTTACACTCTGATTAATGAGAAATGATTAAAAAAACCATTTCAATAATTTGCATTCTAGCTGGCACAAAATTACTGAATGGAATCTATACATCTCAACATACCTGTTACTTCAATACTAAAACAGCACAGCATCTTGCTTGCTAAGTGTGCAGGTAGCCTCGATAATAGAGTCTTCTCCATCAGAGCATACCTGGCCACTCAATACGCACAGGTGAAATGGAAAAGCTTTTCAGTCTTTGCCCTCATCGTAGAGCGAGACACAGAGCGACCACCAGGCTTCTTCTGTAGCTTGTGGTGCAGCCTTTGAATTTCACTCAACATTAAAACCTGTGAGCGACTAAAAGAAGAAAGCCAAAAACTGGAAAAGCATAAATCTGATCTCCAAAGCTGAATCCAATTTTTCTTTTTACCCAGTGTACGTAGCACTCAAATGTTCAATTAGTTTCTTATTTTCATTTAAGGCCATTTAGTTCTGCTGTATTTGATAGCCAGCATAAAAAACTGAAATAGTCCCACTTGTATCACACTCTTTCCATTAAGCAAAGGAGACTATCTTCTCAAAAGAACGTTTGTCTAAATAAAAATAAACCATTTCTGTCCTTCGCTCTAAAAGGATGCTTCATAATGCCAGGAAACATATTTATGGAGTTCTCTAGTAATGAGCTGTTCTTAACTATCAGCAGCAGCCAAAGGTCAAAGCCACCTAAGAAAACCACTGCATGTCGAAATATTCTAATTCCGCTATACAGTTGTTCTTCACTGTTACTATAAAGACATGGCTATGGATTCTTTTTCCCGTGTCATTATTTTTGTTTTAAGGAAAACTTATAATACAAATGAGGAAAGAGTAGAATTTGGAACTTGGAAGGAACGGCTTTAATTATCACAACCACACCAGCCAAAAGAAACAATTTGTTATAAAAGAAGGGACGTCACCTACTATAAGTGGTCTCCCGCTACGACAATACAAAAGAAAGCACTAAGGGAAACAGGCACGGTGGTCCAAATATTCCAAGTGGAAAAACGTGGGTTTATGTTCATTCACTGCTTAAGTCTCTAAATTAATACATAGGGACCTTCTCTGCCCACGTGAAAAGATTTACTCACGCAACTTTGTGTGCAGAATGTTATTCTAAGGCAATTAGGACTGTTCCATTGTATTTCTGCCTTAACTATTTTAATGAACATTTTTTTCTTCAACTGACTGAGAAATTCTTTGAATTGAAGTGTAATCGATCAAACAGTTGGATGGAGCTCTTGTACTAAAAGCAAATGAATATTGGCATAAATAATCCTTGTTTACTTTCAACAATTACTTTTTGATAAACTGACTGCCACCTTAACATGGCTACTTCATAATCTCTATAAACCAGTTTAGAGGAAAAAACCAGGCACTTTTGTTTTAAAATGTGGGCTTATTTAATCATTTATTTTACTCATTACTAGCATACAAATACATATATATATATTTCATAAAAATAAAATCACTAAAATAATGGGTTATTTGCTAGAGTTGACATCGGAAGAACACTCTGGTGGAAAATACATCAAACTAATCTTAAAATTACAAGCTCTTTTTCAAACCAAATTTTACTTTTTATGGTTTCCATGATTTCTGGCAATTGATTTTCATAGCTGGCTAAACTCTACTGCTGTTGCTTTATAAATAATCTTAATTTCCTGGATAACATGTAAAACGGGGACATAAATGTCAAACTACTACTACTCTCCATGCTTGATCAACAGTTCCTGAAAAATATATAATAATACAAAACCCAAATGGAAGAAAGCTAAGGAAAGCTGTGACCAAGGACTGACCGGCTGATTCACATCTCCTTTGTAATACAGAGTTAACCTGGAATCCTTTCCAGCAGAACTGCCTCGTCCATACACACTTCATTGATACCAGTGAAGGAATCATTTTCCACCCACTGACAACCCTAACCACTTGTTAAAAAGCCTGTTACTCCTTCTAGCCATTTGTCCTGGATTTTTTCCTTTTAGAAGCATTTACGATTAAATAAAGGAAATAGAAAACAGTAAAAGACAATAGAAACGGAGAAGGTAAAAATATCGTTCTACTTTTGCTTTTGTTTTGTTCGATTAAAAACTTTGTTTTGCCCCAACACCTAATGAAGATAACTCTTCAAATTATGCTAGTTCAGTTCCACTACAACTGCAATTTAGTTGAAGCAAGGGTTATAGAGACCTCTGGCTCAGTTCCTGGGCAGTGATGGGAATTAAGGGTGAGAGAACAAGGAAGGAAAGAGGGGTGATATGCTAGTAGGATGTAGAGTAAGGTATTTTGGTAGCTGCACTCTGGAAAGACTAAAGAAGGGGAATGAAAAGCTTAAGATGAAAAAAACTACAGTAATCAAGGGAGTTAATGGCCACGATAGGCATGGTGGAGAAAGAAGAGAAGTAAAGAGGAGGTGAGGGAGAGGACTAAGATGGAAAATAAATATGTAGGAAAGAGAAAAGGATTAAATTCCACTTGGAAGCTGTGATCCTGGCACCAGAGAATAAAAAGCAGACCAGTCTGCCACAGCACTTTCTGGATGGGAAAGGAAAGCATTTGGGGGGAAAAGGTCTGTATTATGATTATTTGAATTTATTCTCATTCAAAGCATGGAAGTTTATAATTTTTGTTGAAACTGCATCAGCCGTCCTGGCACAGGAGAACAAACAGTCCTTGGGAGAGTTGCAGTCAAGCAATCAGCTCTTTCCCTAAGGCAGGAACCCCACAGGTGGGGTAACGATCACTCTTACCCTTCTTCGTCATCCAAAATAACAGAGAGGCACCAATCCTGAAGCCACGTTACGATACCTGCATAAGTCAGTAGAGTCTGCCACACAGAATTAAAGCAGAAACTCTGATTTAGTTAAAGGAAACACTGACAGCCCCTGCAGTGGGGCCACAATTGAGCTCTGAGCAATTTGCCTTGAGTTGTACCACGAGACAGGCAGCCAAATGAAGTCCAGGTGTCTCAGCTCCCAGGCTTCTGGTCAAAAAGTAGACTTTCTCTAATGAATAAGCTTGGACCATCATTTTTCACATAAACATTACCCACTGTCGGCCTCTGGTGTTAACAATGGCATTTGACCTGGCACGCAGGGATGTGCCAGGAGAGCTGGAGTCACCAACCTGGAGCAGCAATAACTTTAACAACTCACAGAGTGAAAGAAGTATAACCTATAACTTTGATGAATCCTTCATTGATTAAATTTATTTGGCAACTGTGTTATATCTAATCTGATGGGAACCTTTCATTTCTCATAAGGTTTCCCCAGTAAAGTGCATACTGAATACATAGGCTCAAAAATCCCTTGTTAGTGCATTTGAATACATTAAGTGACTCATTCATCCTTGTTCTAACCCCAACTTGTTCTCTGACCTTGAGAAAGTGATTTTTTTGAAACGAAGGCCCTCTCGCTCATCTACAGGTTTTCTGAGCTTGATGGAGATAATACTGACTGATGCATGAGAAAATGTGCCCGAGCATGTGACCAAAATTGTCCATCTGGGCCTTAAATATTCTAGCAAACCATGTCACTTTTACATAATTTTTTGAGTATTTCTGCAGTAAATTGGCTGCTATGTACCTGACAATAGCGAGCACAGAACCTACGGATGAGGTCAGCCGTTGCTTTTAGTGACTTTGCAAGAGCAATAACCGCGTCTGTCAGACTGCACAGATTTTGTTTCTCTCTCTGAAGAAGAGCCAACAAAGCCAAAGAGACGTATATCTGGTTTTAAGGAAACAACAGGCCATTTGACTGGAAAACAATGTCATTGTGTGATTTTAGATGCTCTTACTACTACAACAAATATCAATTTTGAATATAGACTAAGCATTGCAAGGTGGATCTAAAGTGGATGTTGCTAAAGGTTATGCAAATGTAGGAAATTGTAATTCTATCTCAATGTCATTATATGTGTCTACTTAGATGCACATTTTCTGCTATGTTTAAGTTAAACAAAACACTAGATGACTGTGTAGTATGACATCTCATTAATATGTTTCTATTCACATCTGTGCCTTTAGTATGAAAAAATATGCTGTTCTAGTGATAAGAGATTAAGTCCTTTAATTAGAAACAAATGACAAATCACTCTTAACCCCATGTGATGCTTTCTAAAACTTCCATCAAATATTCCCCTTAAAACATTATTAAGCACAAGTTCAGCAGATCTACTTCCTAGAAAGTGCTATTTAACAAAACCCAGGCAGGATGTTAATACTGAGGGCGAATTACAGGTTGCCAAAGCGTTTCCTGCAAGGGGATTGACAGGGGATCATTTTGTTATGGGGCCACCTCCAGCGTGTTGTGACAACCAGTCATTACACCTCTGAGCACAGCACTCAGCTGTAGGTTTCTACAGGATGCAAATAGCTCCAAATGGGTTCAATTTAGAGATAGCAGATAATGTATCATTCACTTCTTTAAGGTAGAAGCTTTTAATTTTCAAGGAAAAAGAAAGAGGAGTACATTTCAGTCTCTGAAAATAAAGATCTACTTAACAAAGCGCACTAGAAAAACTGAGGATAGAAAGAACTGTAATAAAAATAAAAGGCTTAACTTGATTTTTTCCCCGTCTCAGAGACATACAAGATGTGTTAGCCAGCACCCCTATTTATTTAGGATGCCATACAATCTTTCATTTAAAATCTGTGCTTCGTGACTAGTGATAAATACCAGGGAGAAAGACTTCATATTTGCATAGCAATACTTCCATCTTGAGTAATCCCAATGGATTTTGCAAAGTACCCATATGTAAGTTCAAACCAGAAAGCAATAAGGACAACCAACACATGGCATAAGCACAGTAATAGTCACAAAAAAAATTTGTTTAACCAAAAAACCCTAGGGATAAATAATGGCCACTCTGTTTAAAAATGGCTATCTTTGTGAAAGGAGGAAGAATTTGCTAGTCCAAACCACAAACGTTCTCTCCCAGGTACTGCAAACTTAAAAGTACTGGATATGTAGCAACCAAATAGAAAACGCCAGGTATGTAGCGGGCAACAGGTTCACATAGATTATGCTCTTTTGTTATTGCTGCCAGTAAGTTCCAAACACAGACCTTAAACAGTGCTATAGTTTCTAAAATCCCAATTCTTTAGGAAATATTCCATAGCTGATAAGGCAAGAGACCTAGGGTGCTTTTAAAATGAAATATAGGCACCTACAGAAAGACATTTCAGTGGCTGATGAAAACTGTTTTCCACAACTAGCTGTGCAGCACAGCTTTTAGCAGGCGCTATCTACAACTTCAGGAATTTGTGTGCTTGTTCAGTTTCTATTTGGATTTTTTTTGGTTTTGTGTTTTGTTTTTTTTTCTGATCACCCACAACACTGAAATTTAACAAAGAATGGAAGATAGCACCTGACAAAGCCAGACGGAAAATCTTTGTGTACTGAAAAATGTTGACTAAAGATGCAAATGTGGGTGCATTTCTGCAATCTTACAGTAAATACAGTCCAAAAGGGAGGTACTTGACTATTACATGATGCATTAGAGAGCTGGAGTATCAAGTGTATTACTCTTTGTTTTCAAAGTAAAGGAAGGAATATGCAAATCAAAAGCCAAAGCAAATTAAAGGTACTTTGTAACTGACATTTTAATTATCTTGTTTGGATATTATTCATTTTATTTATTCTTCTAAATGCAAACAATTCTGGACCACTGTATAAATATTATCTCCATTGGAAGTCTCCAGTACCTCTAATAAAAATGTACAATTGCTTGGCTACCAAATCCAATGAAACTTATTCTAAACATACTGTATTCATTATAACAACATAGTTCTGTATAACACACAAAAGGCTTTGGAAAGAGGGGACAGTTTAAAACAAGCCAGTGAAAAGATGTAATTAGAGCTGTGTGGGCTTGGCAAAAACCTCTCGACAATACAAGCTTGAGGTTACTTTTGCCAAAGCTCTCCAGGCTTACCGAGGTTTCATTATGGCGAGGAGAGCTTAATTCTGATACAATAGGATGTAATCAAATATAAAATAATAATAATAAAAAAGCCAAACGGGAAAGAAGAAACTGAACCCTACTCAATGAGAGAGTTAAAACACAACCAGCATATTAACTGGCTGTGTTACAAGTGATTTCAGTGGGAGCAGGTTTATTTGGAAAGAGGAAAACCTGCAGATGAATTAGTAGGATTATCATGAGCAACTTGTTTTATGAAAACCATTTTAGGACCTTTGTCTGTGCTTGGAATCTTCCCACATATATGCAGGGAGTTTCACGTCTTCTGATCGCCACACAGATGTGTTTGCGGAACACAGCGTGCACACACAAACACACGCTTAGGACTTGCTCGCGTGGCAGGCATAACTTGTTCAGGATCGTTTCATCTTCAAGAAAGAATGAACCTTTCCCAAAAGGAATATGTAAACAACTCCTTGTGAAAGCTGCCTTCCAGAGGTTATCCTACAGTGCCACAACCTGGATGCTAGACACCTGGTGACAATGCACAGCTGTGTGAATCATGATCCTTTGTCTCTCATTTAGTCCACATAGTTAAATTCATTCCCCGCCCTCCTCACCCCCTCCCCTGAAACAAAAAAAAAAAACAGATGCAATCATTCGATCTCTCCCTGTCTCCAGCCCTAGATACACAATGGTTCTCTCCCCTGGTCTTGTTCCTACTGGTGTCCTGAGAAAAAAAATACCTTGGAATAGTACCCTGTTTGGAAAGCAGCCTCTACACAACCTCACTGCCCTTCGGTATTTGTAGCAGAACTTTTCCTGCTCTACTTGGGATGAAGAACCACCAATCAGGGCGTAACCTCTGCCCTTGGAAAAGGAACATTTTCCAGCATCTTGACAGAGCATCAAAATAGCTGTAATAGCTGTTGGTCCCCCTCTGCCTCACTGTTATTTCCAGGAGCTCTGAAATACCACATCCAGGCAATAAGCCATGAATACAGCAACAGGTAATCCCCACACCTCACACCCATCTCTCAATGTCTTCAAATTCTCCATTAAATGAAATCAAATTTCATTTCTCAGAGAACAGACTTCTTTCGCATCAAGCATTAGCAAGAAAAACCCAAAAGTTTCCAACTCTGTCTGCTAAAATTAGGCTTGAAACCCTGTCTTCTGAATGTGAGACACAAGCTGAAAGGTGCACACCTGCTCATTTCAGTGAGGGCTGTGTGCAGCCTATCAGGGTGCCAGCATGGGATCCTTAAACACGGACCTGGGATGATAAATTTTATTGAATGGTGTTAAATTTTGGCTTAGACTTCATTTGGAAATGGAGCAGCTAAACCAGTGGTTAAACCACAAGCTCAGTCAGCGAAGGGAAAAAAGCAAGCAAGAAAGAATGCAAAAAAAAAGCATGCGAGAAGAAGAGAAGGAGAAGGAGGAGGAGAAGGAGGAGGAGGAGGAGAAGAAGAAGGAGAAGAAGGAGAAGGAGAAGGAGAAGGAGAAGGAGAAGGAGAAGGAGAAGGAGAAGGAGAAGGAGAAGGAGAAGGAGAAGGAGAAGGAGAAGGAGAAGGAGAAGGAGAAGGAGAAGGAGAAGGAGAAGGAAGGAGAAGGAGAAGGAGAAGGAGAAGGAGAAGGAGAAGGAGAAGGAGAAGGAGAAGGAAAAAAGGCAAAGTGTCATATGAGGCTACTGCACTACCCCTTGCTTCAAGAATTGCTGTGCTTTTAGTAATTCTTGATTCACTCTGCACTTCTGCATCACTGGAAGACCCAGGCAGCCATCAATGTCATGGTACGACTGGTGCCAGCCCATGGCACTGCTCTGCCACAGCAGGAACTCAGCCCTGGCATCGCACAGACACACTGGATGGCAAAGCAGTGGGGAAAAAAGACCGGGAATTTCCATCCTCCCAAGCCCTGGTGGGGAAAGCAAGGCTGAGGTCAACCCAGCACTGCCAGTTCCATTTGCCCCAAACCAGGTGCTCCATGTGTGATCCCACGGGGCAGAGGACTTGCCTTCAACCCTTCGCAGCCCACAAAATATTTTATCATTAGGGACATGTCAGAAAGGTGCTTTATAATCACAGTAATCACTGTGGACAGCCATAATAATAATAGTAATAAGAATATTTAGATATTTTCATCTTCAAAGCACTTTTAAAACATCTGCTAACAGATGTCCCCAGCTGTTGTTTAAAGAAGATAATTATAACCCTGCCGACACTCAGGGGCAGCAGAATTCTATGGGGATTAACGATGCTGTTCTGATCACAGCCAGGCTGTGCTGCTGCCATTATACAGATATGAAAACCGAGGTTTGATGGAAATGGGCGGTTCACTCCACTCTACCAAGAAGCTGTGTAGAAGCCAACTGGAACAGGCTGCCCAGGGAGGTGGTTGAGTCCCCTTCCCTGGAGGGGTTGAAGGGACGGGTGGACGAGGTGCTGAGGGATGTGGTTTAGTGTTTGATAGGAATGGTTGGACTCGATGATCAGGTGGGTCTCTTCCAACCTGGTGATTCTATGATTCTATGATTTTTGAGCTCTTAGAACCTTGTTATCCTCCATCCTACTAGGAAACACTGCATTTGGTCAAAAGTTTGTGAGGACAGAGGAAAACTCAAGAATCTATAATAAGGGGGGTTTAATTTTTTTAAAAAAATAGAATTTGCAATACCTCAGGGTTTTATTACCCATGTACTCTCATTTAGGAGCCAGGTGGGACATCTTGGAGAGGAACAAACCATCTCTACCACTCACAACCTCTTTACCTCTGTTTGAGGATTGCCTCCTCCTCCTCCTAGTGGGAAATCTGCAAATTTGACATGAAAGGAAAGTTGTGACCTGCCTTTAAACATACTTTCAAGTCTACTGCAATGCTTTTGTGCAGATCTAGTTTTCCATCTAAATTGAACTAATATTTTAGGGTCTGCAAGATTCTTTTCTTTATTTTCCTATTCAAAAAACCAGTTGTTTATATTTAGGGAAACTTATGCCATCACTGAAAATATAGACAATCCCTTTATCTGCAAGGAGTTGCAAGGATGTCTATAAAGCATGCAGTGCTAAAATAAGGCTTGCAAAATTTTTGTGGGTGTATATGGCAACATACCAAGTTACCTTTTGTGCATATAGGTTGACTTTACTTCTAGTCAATAAGATTTTGGACTAGAATCTTAAAACGCTTGGAAAGCCGAGAAGGGGCTCTTGATCAGAGAGTGAAGGGATAGGATGAGGAGGAACGGTTTTAGCCTGAAAGAGGGGAGATGAGGTGAGATCTTAGGCAGAAATGTTTTGCTGGGTGGCTGCCCCATCCCTGGAGGGGTTCAAGGCCAGGTTGGATGGGGCTTGGAGCCCCTGATCCAGTGGGAGGTGCCCCTGCCCATGGCAGGGGTGGAACTGGATATCTTTAAGGTCCTTTCCAACCAAAACCATTGTATGTTTCCATGATTCTATAAATGGAGATGAACTGACTTCTTGGAAGCAGAGCCTTAAACAGGTGGATTGCTTGCAGCCACCACCTTCCCTAGCCCTGACTTGGCACCACCATCTGCCCCAGTAGGTAATTTCCCATTCTGGCAGGCAAAATGAAATTATTTTTAAAAAAAATAACAATGTATTAAAGGTAGAAAAAGAAAATTGTTCAATTGACTCAGGTTCTGAAGAGGCTTTTCTTTTGTAGAAGGTTGTAGTCCAAAGCCACAGCCTGATAAGAACCTGAAATCCCAGGGGGAAAACACTATTTAACCCCTAGTTCAACTTCTAATGAAAGGAAACATAGAAATGTAGCTATAATTCAAGATATTGTATGGAAGTCTGTTCAAAGTTTTTTCAAAAATATAAATTACAAGAGATTATTGATTTTTAAAAAGCTTACTTCAACAATCAGCTTTCTATCTCATTCTATTCCACTCTCTCTCGTTTATTCATTTCCTTATGTAAAAGAATTTAACCAAAGGAAACTAGCATTTTAATTCAATTTCTCCTATAAAATATATAATTTTATTTTGTCATAATGGCTGCTTTTATTTCCAGAGTCAGATTTTATTTAAATTTCATTCCATTAGGAACAAAACTTGCCATTTTCTGATAAACAAAATCAGCAGGGAAGCCTCTTCAAACTAGGAATGTATTTTCTATCAACCTTTGTTCTAGCTGGTCTAAATGACAGGTATATTCCACTTCTCCTGCATTTAGTTTTAAAGATTCTATGGGGAGGAGGGCGAATAAAGAGAGTGACATTTTTAACAACAAAACTAGCAATCAGAAAAGCAACCCTATGACAGGCACATGGAAGAAATGGGAAAAAAATAAAAATAAAAAAATATATAATCCATCGTTTTGGACCACCAAAGAGGACTAATGTGAGTCATTAACAGAAAACCGTTAATTTTCCTCCCTGTGACTGTTGCTTGTAGAAGTACTCGAACCTTTGAGATTCATTTAACTGTTTCTTGGTAGACTGGAAACTAGACTCCAAGGAATTCAGTATTAAAAAAAACCAGCAAATAATCTGAAATAAATGCGAATGTAGAGTTTGTTAGAACTATGAAGATGATTGCTTATAGCCGCACATAATTTAGCTAAAAATCAGATGGTGAGATGACACTTTTCACAAGCAAAACGGAAATCCTGCAGTGATGAGTCCTTCTCTAGTCAAACCAGCATCGCCAAAGTCAACAATCAACCTATTGCATCAAAATTTAGATCCCTGGCCCAATCCAACAACCGATTCCCCTGCAGCACTACCTTTCAGCTGGGTGTTTGGTTTGGAAGGAGAGGGTAGTCTCAAGCATGATAGTAGAGTGAGCAAATTAAGAAATTGGGTGATGAAGGCAGGATCTTCCTTCTGCAAACCTGAACAGTTTAGGACAGCAGTAGCCGATGATTTGGAAATAGAAAACTGCTGGAGGAGCTAAGGAGAGTGGCAGCAAGGAGGTATTTCATAGAATCGTAGAATAACCAGGTTGGAAGTGACCCACCGGATCATCGAGTCCAACCATTCCTATCACATGTTTGGAGGATTCAGTATTAGCCAAGGATGTATAACTGTGAGCAGAGAGAGAAGAAAAAACTCACGAGGCAATTAAGGAGAGCTCTGTCCAAGTATAAGTAAATAATGTGTTTCATTATAACATCTGACACTAGAGAAACACCTCAGGTTCATACATGATTTGGTGTAGGATGTGATTATTATGTTTTTTAAAATTTCCCTAAGTTTATGCATGAGTGTGCATCTAGCTCTAAAATATTTCCTGACCTCTAAACAGCACTCCTCCTGGGCAATATTAATCACCAAAATTATAGATTAAGCCTGTGGGCCACAACCCAGTTTCTTTCAGGTTTTGTGCAACCAATATAGCTCCTCTGCAGGTGATTACTCCACGTTTCCACTCCAAAGGCATCTGGATGTATCTAGATCATATTCAGCACCTGGAATACAGCTCTTCAAAATCCAAGCCCAACTAATAAGTGCAGGAGGAAGCACCCCAAAAGTTCAGTGTCCAGCTGTGGGGGGGGGTTTGGGTCACTGCTGGAACATTTTCTGCAATCCAGCATGGGCCTTTCTGGTTCACCAAGTCCAGATTCCGCTGATCTTCGTTACGTTTTTTTACTAATTCTGACAAGAGGATTCACAGGGTATTCTAAAAGGAGAGGAAAAACTAAGGAGTTATTTCAGTCCTAAGAGACTTAAAGGATTATTTCCATGTAAAGTACAAATGACAGTTTTCCTGTAATGTTTCTCGTACATAATGCACATGTTAATCCGTAATTTCCTTTGCCAGATGCAGTGTAATCCTTCTCCTGCAGACACCACAGCACAACTGCTGTTGGAAAAACAGGGAAGTTCATCCATTCAAAGGGTACAAAGGGCAACTTCACTGACCAACTTATGGGGTTATTCTTGAAGGAAGCCCTGCAGCCCTCATACAGAAAGATGTAACTCTGCATTCAGAGTTTGCTCCTCTTTAGAAAACAGCTAAATTGCTTTTGGTACCTGATTTCATCCAAGCTCGTTCTTTAAAGTGTGAGACAAGTCAGCCAAAGAGCTGCAATTACTTCAGCCACTGCAAAAAAAAACATAGTAAAATCTACATCCTTATTTACAAGGTGGTTTTCATTAATATCATAGAATCATAGAATCACCAGGTTGGGAGAGAACCACTGGATCATCGAGTCCAACCATTCCTATCAAACACTAAACCATGTCCCTTAACACCTCGTCCACCTGCACCTTAAATATCTCCAGGGAAGGCGAGTCAACCACCTCCCTGGGCAGACCATTCCATTGCCTAATGACCCTCTCCGTGAAGAATTTTTTCCTAATGTTCAGCCTGAACCCTCCCTGGCGGAGCTTGAGGCCATTCCCTCTCGTCCTGTCCCCTGTCCCTTGGGAGAAGAGGCCAGCACCCTCCTCTCCACAACCTCCCTTCAGGTAGTTGTAGAGAGCAATGAGGTCTCCCCTCAGCCTCCTCTTCTCCAGGCTGAACACCCCCAGCTCTCTCAGCCGCTCCTCATCAGGCCTGTTCTCCAGCCCCTTCACCAGCTTCGTTGCTCTTCTCTGGACTCACTCCAGAGCCTCAACATCCTTCTTGTGGTGAGGGGCCCAGAACTGAACACAGGACTCGAGGTGCGGTCTCACCAGTGCCAAGTACAGAGGGAGAAGAACCTCCCTGGACCTGCTGGTCACGCCGTTCCTGATACAAGCCAAGATGTCACTGGCCTTTTTGGCCACCTGGGCCACTGCTGGCTCATGGTCAGTCGCTGTCAACCAGCACCCCCAGGTCCTTCTCCTCCTGGCAGCTTTCCAGCCAGGCTTCTCCTAGTTTGTACCTCTGCTTAGGGTTGTTGTGCCCCAAGTGCAGGACCCGGCATTTGGCCTTGTTAAACCTCATGCCGTTGGTCTCAGCCCAGTGGTCCAGCCTGTTCAGATCCCTTTGGAGCCTCCCGACCCTCCAGCAGATCCACACTTCCACCCAGCTTGGTGTCATCTGCAAACTTGCTAAGGGTGCACTTGATGCCTTCATCCAGGTCGTTGATAAAGACATTAAACAGGGCTGGACCCAGCACTGAGCCCTGGGGAACCCCACTTGTAACTGGCCTCCAGCTGGATTTAACTCCATTTCCCAGCACTCTCTGGGCCCAGTCGTTCAACTAGTTTTCCACCCAGGAGAGTGTGCGCCCGTCCAGGCCAGAGGTGACACTTTCCGAAGCCAAATGCTGTGAGAAACTGTATCAAAGGCTTTACTGAGGTCCAGGAAGATACATCCACAGCCTTTCCCTCGTCCAAGAGTTTAGTCACTCGGTCATAGAAGGAGATCAGGTCAGTTTGGCAAGACCTGCCTTTCATGAACCCATGTTCACAGGCTGAATATGTCGCAGGCTACTTGTTTAACATTTGCTGTTTCATCACTTGTTTATGATTTCCCACACAAAAAGACCATGCTATTAGTTTTATGCAGGTTCACCATATTAGTTTGTAAAAAAAATACCTTTAAAGTATTCAAGGAGAAAAGTAAATCCAATGTATTCAGAAACAGATTTACAACATTTGATTAAAAAAAATAAAATAAAAGGGGTCTGGAAGGGTTTGTAGAAAGGACAGAGAAGTGGCTGGTAAACTAGAGAAAAGACCATTTTGTGGTTCTGTAAGTATAGTTCATAAGCAGGGAGTTAATGCACCAGCATTAATGGTGATTTAGAGAAGAGAAACACAGCTACATAAGGGAAAGAGAAACACTTTCACCTACATATTTCCCGCAAAGATCAAAAATATCTTATATAAGCAGTGCAATAATTTGTATATTTTATCTACCTAGATGCATGCTGTCTTTTTGTTAAAGATATCTATGAGAAAAAAAAATGACTAGCCTCCTAACTCTCCCTTTGTACACACAGTGGAAAGTCTTCTACTTCGTTTCACAGGTCTTTGGCAATATTCTCTGTCTTTGTTTCCTTCCTATTTGATCACTGTAGGGAGAAAAAGTGTAAAGATCTCCATAGCAAACAGTCTATCCAACTTCTCCATTGATCCTGCCCATGGCAATTTCATTTCATGTAATTCTTATGGTGGTAATCATCCTTCTCACATGTAGTATGAAGGACCTAAATCCCATCTGCTTTTCCCAAGCATTTTCAGAGAGATTCAACAGTGAAGTTTCAAAGCTCTGCTTTCTTCCGCACTGTCTTTTTTCCCCCTCCACATGTTTCTGTATGAAGTGTTCAGCAAACACTCAGCACTAACAGAGCCAAGGAAGACTGCACTGCGAAGTACTTAAAATTCATTAGGTGTTTGTATCCATTCAGATAAGGAATTAATCAAGCAGCAACATCAACTAGACTACAAGTGCCAAGTCTAGTAGTACCCACCCCATCCCATCTCTCCAGCTATAGCACCCCAGAAGCTGCAGAAAAGGAACTCCAAAAATTTGATCTAAACAGGGTCTTTGCAAATGTTTCCTGACCAACTCTCTAAAGCCTCAGCTTCCCCACAGGCTACAGAAGCCCAGAGGCAATATTGAGCTTTACATATTAAAATATTAGATTATTCAAGTCGTGCAGAAGAACTGCAAGAGAGACGCTGGAGCAATGCAGCACCCAACCTTCTCTTCTCCAGGCTGAACAACCCCAACTCCCTCACCTGTCCTCATAGGGAAGGTGCTCCAGCCCTGGAGGCAAAGTCAGGGAGACCTGCACAGAAACTTGCTGGACTTTGTTCATTCAACAGCTGAAGATTATAGGCAACAAATAATGCAGTTTTGTGCACACAAAACTATCTGTGGTTTTATCTACCCAGTTATCCGAGAGATCCTGATGATATCTATATTCCCACTCCATCTTCACAAATTATACTCAAGCAATAGGCACTACAAAATACTTGTCTCGAGTAATTAAAGCGTAAGCGGTAATGCTAAGACAGTGTATTGTCTAAAGCATGAAATCCAACAGTTCTGTTAAGATTAATGTCCCTTTCCTGTAACTTGGTTGTTCTTGGCTTAAGTATTCAACATAATGCTGCTCATTACAGAGAGCAGTGACATCTGTATCCAAGGGGGAAATATGGTTCAAGTCAGCTTTCGTGTTTAAATATTAGTAGTAAATTCAAATTCAATTTCACATGATCAGTGTATGTGACACTAACTACATCAAGGTAGACTTGGGGATTTCTCAACTCTATCTTGAAGAGAATTACATGACTGAAAACTAATTAGGGAAGCACATAAAGTGAATTTATTTAGTATTCTCTTGTATGTAGTTAACTTAAAGTAATGTATCAAATTTCCTACAGAAAAATGTAGCTGCATAACACTGAACAAAATGCATCAGAAATCAGATCAAGCAAATTATCTCTTTTTTTTCTCTTTTAAAACTGAAAACGCTTAAGCTGTAATGAAAAAAATTATAATAGCAGGGAATTTTTCCTCTGGAGAAGAGGGATGCTTTGGTACAATGTCTCACATAGGGAATAAGAAACAGCTGCAATGCGAATAAGAAAAGCAGTCAAATGTTATTTGTCTCTCCTGACCAAATAGCACCTGAATTTGCTTTCCAAAGCTCCCGGGTGCATTTCTGTGACAGCAGTGCCCTATGCCCAGCCGGAGCAAAGCCCGGCAGCGGCTGTGCGAGCAGAAGTGCTGCACCAGCACAGAGCAGGATTGGTCCACAACAGCTTTCAAAGCAAACCTCTGCATTATGCAAAAAATCGCTCTTAAATCTTTCCTCTCATCCCTCGCACAGACCTTTCCTCCTATTTAGATCATGTTTTAAGGTGAATCTAGCTCCTTCCACCTCTCCTTCTCCCCCATGAAACCTGCTGCAGTTGGGCTCTCTCTCTTCTCCCTTTTCCATTGGTTCCTCCACAGAAGGCAGGTTACCTGCCAGCAAGTCAGAGAGGAACACAGCATCCCGAATGCACGGCACTAGCGGCAAAATGCTACCTACAGCCGCATAATGAATGTTTCATAATGCTTTTGCTGCACGTTATAAATGATAAATAGATGACAATAGGTGTCTTATAAAGTATTTACATCCTATTGGCGTTATTGTGCTACAGCTTTGAACAAAGCATCAAAGCAAATGCAAGTCTAAGTGCTGGTGATGATATGTGTTAACGAAGCTTATTTTTGATAAATGGACAAACCTTTGAGGGTCACTGACATTTTGACAAGCTTTAGAGAGGCATTTCTGTCCATAATGGTTTTTGCTCCATTTTTTACCACCCGTCCAAAGTGATCACATTTTAACAACAACAAAATACTTAATTAACTGAGAATAAACAAACCAACCTGAGTCTGGCACTGAAATGTTTGATAGGAACGGTTGGACTCACTGATCCTGTGGGTCTCTTCCAACCTGGTTATTCTATGAGTCTATGAAATAGGAGTATGTACTCGGCACTGGTGAGACCGCTCCTCGATCCTGTGTTCAGTTCTGGGCCCCTCACCACAAGAAGGATGTTGAGGCTCTGGAGCGAGTCCAGAGAAGAGCAACGAAGCTGGTGAAGGGGCTGGAGAACAAATCTTACGAGGAGCGGATGAGAGAGCTGGGGGTGTTTAGCCTGGAGAAGAGGAGGCTGAAGGGAGACCTTATTGCTCTCTACAACTACCTGAGGGGAGGTTGTAGAGAGGAGGGAGCTGGGCTCTTCTCCCAAGTGACAGGGGACAGGACGAGAGGGAATGGCCTCAAGCTCCGCCAGGGGAGATTTAGGCTTGAGATTAGGAAAAAATTTTTCACAGAAAGGGTCATAGGGCACTGGCAGAGGCTGCCCAGGGAGGTGGTTGATTCACCTTCCCTGGAGGTGTTTAAGGCACAGGTGGACGAGGTGTTAAGGGACATGGTTTAGTGTTTGATAGGAATGGTTGGACTCGATGATCCGGTGGGTCTCTTCCAACCTCATTATTCTATGAGTCTATGAGTCTATGATTCTATGATTGTTAGCAATGGCAAAGGATTTGGCCCATTCACTACTTCAAAAGCAGAATCGAGGACTACACCGTGTCCAAAAAGTTTTTGCATTTCAAGAGTTCATTTAGCTGCAGCCAAGGTTGCTCTTCCTAAGGCAACGCACTTGTTGCAACCTATCAATTATTATATCTACAGCACTGAACTTTTGCTTATTGACACATTCAAGTAGCAGTTGCATTTAAAAGCTCCCTGTTACATACAAGGACATGGGAAATGGAATAGTGTCCTTTTCTCTGGGCTGGGGTGGGGTGGGAGGTAGGACTCAGCATTCATCTGTTGGCCTCTGAATTTGGATCAAGACAAATGCCTGTACATTCAACAGAAAGGTTCAGGTTCGTACATATGGTCAGAACCAAACCAGCTCAGCACCTGTCTGCAAATCTACTTTGAAACGAGTAAGCAAAATGCCAAAGTTATCTCCTCATATTGTGACGGTAGCTGGGAGCGTAAGACGAAATCTCAGCAAAAGCTGATGGGAAGAGAGCTTAGGGAGTGCCCATCTCTCTCCCGAACTCGGAAGGCAGTAGGATGATTAGCTCTGCTGTAGAAGTCTGTGTTGCAAACACCACAAGTCAGATAAGGCAAATCCTATCCTGGGGGATAATCTATTTTTTACTTAGGCACGCTCAAGGAAGACTAAAGTGATGAGTAAACAGATTTTTGAGGATGCAGTTTTAAGCTGTGTTGACTGAGGAATGGGGAGAACATCCTCTTGCATCAGGAGATGAATTTGCCCACGGATGGGAAGTCAAACTCTGCTCCCTTCCAGGCCAGGAGTGTGCTGCAGGGCCTTTGTATCCCAGAAGCAGGATGTCCTTACTCAAGTAGAACGCTTTTTTGAGAGACAGAAGGCTAAACTTTCTGAAATAGAACAAAATAACTCTCCAGTTTCTTACATGCAGTTTTGATAAATGCCATGCTGCTAATTGCTCAGGATGGTTGATTCACCTTCCCTGGAGGTGTTTAAGGCACGGGTGGACAAGGTGCTAAGGGACATGGTTTAGAGATTAATAAGAATGGTTGGACTCAATGATCCGGTGGGTCTCTTCAAACCTGGTTATTCTATGATTCTACGATTTTCCAGAAATGGGATACTATCAGTCTTGTACGTCAAATCTTTTGGCACAAAAGGCAGTGATAAAACAATTGGATCCAACAACAAAACCTACATTTAAATATATAAAAAATGGCCAAAAAGAGATGTGAAATGCAAGATGGAGCTTTGAAAAGAAAACCAAACCAAACAAAAACTCTATTTTAAATACAATCATCAGGAAATCTCTCAAAGATCATCTCAAATGATTTAAATGTGCTTGTGCGTGTGTGTGCGCGTGAATGTGTCATCATAAAATCGTGGAATGGTTTGGATCAGAAGGGAACTCAAAGCCCACCCAGTCCCAGCCCCTGCCATGGGCAGGGACACCTCCCACTGGATCAGGGGCTCCAAGCCCCATCCAACCGGGACTTGAACCCCTCCAGGGATGGGGCAGCCACAGCTTCCCTGGGCAACCTGGGCCAGGGACTCCCCACCCTCACAGCAAAACACAGTAAGAAAAAGTTACATTAACACAAAAATGGATGGATCTTATTTTCTCTCTAGCGCTAGAAATGTACATTTTTTTTTCTCTCCCTGAAAAATTAATTTCCCTGGGATTTCTTTTTTCTCAGATCATGTTTTTCATGGCATCACTGTGATAAATATGAGTAAAGTAACATTCAACCATTATTTTTCCTTATATATGGAAAAATAGGTCAATTTTTTCAATTCCTAGTCTATGCCATATATATGAAGGGCAAAGCAAATTTTCTGCCATGAAGTTCTCTGCTATCTTTTTGACACAAAGTTGTCATTTCCTTAACATTATGGGCCCCCAGAGCCTCTAGGACATGGGTCTCAGCCACTGTTGATGGTTTCCTACACAAAGTGGCAGGAGAGAGGAAAGCTAGAGACAGCGTGCAAGTGTCCTGCACCCTACTCTTAGCTCTGCTCTGCAGGCCCTTTTGCCTTCTGCTAAACAAGCTCAGACTAGAAATAGTCTTTTTCAAATCCCTTTCACAGAGATGTTTCCAATGCCATGTGATTAAACACTAACAAATTCAACAAGTTTGGGGACAATCTCTAATCCTCAATTTCAAAATAGTCCATCCTCATCTGACATGGCCACAGACACAAACCTCAAATATCAGCAGTAATTTCTGATTATTGTATTTAATTGCCTGTGGCTTGAATATTTACCTGGCTCAGGCACATTTTTATGTAGTTTTTCAACCAGTAATTTTTCTCTCTCCTTAACTCTTGAGATAAGAGACAAAAGGTCTGTTGGTCTGAAAAATACGATCTGTATAAAAACTATAATGAATGAGATGGTTTAACCTAAAGGGAAGAATAAGCAGCGATAAGTTTGTACATAGATGGTTGGGAGCTGCAAAGAAATTGCTCTGTGTATGGACTTCAGAAAGAATAACTAGAAACAGGCTTGAACTGCTGAGAAGGAGGTTTTGATTAGACATTAGGAAAAAGAGCCGATAGAGATTGTGGAAACTCTGTCACCAAAGATTTAAAGAGCAAGTTAGACAAGTATCTGTCGTGAACAATTTAGGTACAGTTGATCCTGCCTCCCAGCTCTATCTCCTAAAGTATCTAATTCTCTTCTCTCTCTAGTTGAGTCATTAATTCATACCTTGTTCATATTGTAACAAAAATGAAAATATTTTGGTATTCTCATTTAACCTATAAATAAAATAGTCGATATCCTTATTTTTCATATTGTTTTCTAAAATAGGCATATAAGAATTATTTTAATGTAAATAGTCCTCATTAAAGTAAAATAGTGCTTTTTCTTTATATCTATACATCATTTAGCTAATAGCACACATGTTAAAATAAACATTTTTCACCATCGCACACAAAAGACAAATTGAAAAGAGAATGGAACCTGAATAGAATGAGCAAATGACATGTGTTAAAAACAGTAAAATACAAAATCAAACTGGCATCAGAGATCTCAATGCATGAAGGTGAGACTTTCTCTCAGATTGTTCAGATGATTCTGGTGTAAAAAACTGAAAAACCAAAATCTTGCTAAGGAACATGCATAGAATCACAGATTGGTTTGGGTTGGAAGAGACCATAAAGGTCATCGAGTTTCAACTCCCTCTGCCACGGGCAGGGACACCTCCCAGTGGATCAGGGGCTCCAAGCCCCATCCAACCTGGCCTGGAACCCCTCCAGGGATGGGGCAGCCATGGAGTCCCAGGAGAACATTTCTTTCCAAGATCTCCTCTCTTTCAGCTTAAAACCATTCCCCCTTGTTCTCTCCCCGCACTCCCTGATAAGCTCCTTTAAGTACTGAAACGCTGCCATGAAGTCTGTTCTGCCCACTCTAACTAAAACCAAAGATTAAAATGAAGATGTAAAGATTTAGACGAAGTCGTTTTGGTCAAAGGACAAACAGCTATAGTTTCCATAAAGATTATACATTAATTTATCTACAAGATCTATTGCTTTTCATCAGAGATGGCTAAACTAATCTCGGAAGTAAGAGACAAGCAAAACTGCAATGCAAACTGAAAACTACGCAGAAAAATTTCCTGAGTTTTGAAATAGTTTGAATGACCTTCTTGGGGCATTTCCAGAAATAGAAGTGCCCAGTACTCAAGTACAGCACAGAAAGCAAATATCCCTGCTGCAGCAAAACCAAAAATAGTCATGGAGCTTTCAAAACCTCCTATCATCATTTCTTTAGCCTTGTCCCTCTTGTCTGTGTGAATTCTCAGTCTGTGTTCCTCAATCCACCCAAAGTGTTGGCATCAAGCAAAATTAATGGCACTTTAATGATGCTTTCCTAGCCACACAGACCTCCTTCAGCTGGAACTACTTCAAATCAAGCTCTCCATCCTTCCTTTCTAGGCTTTTCAAAGCCTGAGTCCCTTTCAGAATTTTCTGCTTGCCTAACACATTCTACTTTTCAGTCAGTGCTGAACATTGTTTCCTTCCCAGTTCTTTCCCACCTGTGTAAAAACAATAATTATTTTTAAATGGTTGGGTCTGTACAGACCACTAGACTTCAATTCCTTCTCTCATTTCTATAAACCATGTAATGTCTCCTTCATATTTACCCCATTCTTCCTCAAACTAGCTTGTGACTGCAAACATTCCAATTTATTGGAACAAAAGCAATCAATTTAAGCAATGTATTTCTCCTATTCTCTCTAACACAGTTGACAGTAAAAGTTACATACCAGAAGCGACTTAAATAATCAGAATCTGATGGATAAATGAGAATGTATTTATTTTTAATTCCTCTTTGTACCGATACTCCCAATTCGAGAATTTGCTTGAGAAACTGCTTGTTGGAGCCTACTACTCCTGCTGTTTACATCTGCGCAGATTAAGCTGAAGTTTAGAAAAAGTTACACTGATAATTTGATCCCTAATCATCTAATATAAAAATCCTAGTGTTTTTTAATGACATCATACATAACCATAAGGCACAATGGAATGCCATATATCTGTTTTGCACCATTTCCTTTTGTCTTATTAATCAGAACATATTTCTTTATCTCACTTTTTCTCCTAAGGGTAGATAATTCAATACACGGAGCCCCTTTTGCAGCTGAGGATTTCTTTCAAACACAGGTTTTCACTGCTCTGTGAGCTCATCAAGAAATTCAGCATGATATTCTTTTTCCATATACTCTTTTAGACGCACGATTGGGTCATAATTAATTCCAAAAAGCAACAAGAATATCAGTTATGATATAATCATACTTCGATCATATATACTGAAGACAAACTCTTTTTTTTTTTACATTTCTCTGCTTTTGCTCAAAGTTTTATAAGGATCAATTATTTTTTCATGAGCAACATTTACATCATATGTGTGTACAGAAGTTATTATGTCATTGGCTACCACTATTGCTTTACCTCATCCTCTCATTATTATGATTACTTCAGCCAGATCATATAGGCATATTATTTGTCCTAAACATTTCTGTGAGCTCAAACACCCTGATTTCAGTCCACCCTTGACAGTTTTTAGGTTATCTGGGTTGACAGTCCAGACATTTTCTTATAGCTCCCATTAGAACCCTGTTTGCACCCAAAGCTCTTGCAGCATCTGTAAAGACTCACACCCTTTCTAGTAGATGGGGACTCACTGTTAGCATGCAAAAATATCCAGCATGAGTTTTCTAAGCTAAATTGCTCCTCCAGTCAGAAAAATAAGTTTATGTTTCCTGCCTGTTTGTGTTGAACATGTACTCACCTCACCCCCTAACCATGAATACGAATGTTCCTCCCAGCATAAATTCTTCGGGGTACAAACTGTGCCTGCATCTATATTTGAAATTACCGAGCACATTGCTGCATTCCCCAAAACAAAATAATAATATGCAGACTGCAGAATGTGCTTTTCTGGCATAAAGCATCTGGTTTCACAGTTCATTAGAAGTTTCTTTTTCTCTTATGGCTTTGTGGATAACTTTATACACACTATTTCGAGCCAACAGTAAATTGGCGTTTCCAGAGTCGCAGTTTGAATGCTTTCAAAAGCTGAGGCAGACACACATCGAGTTGGCTTTATCAGTTTATGCCCTACTCTCCTTATTCTCCTGATAGAATTTCCCACATACAAGAAGCCGATATTTTCTATTTTCAGTGATCTTGCGTGATTGTTTTTCAGTCTACTTTTTTAATAATTTCTTTTATACCCTACATCATAGGCTGGCTGGGCAGCGCTATTTAGGTGGATGACTAAGCTATACATTCCTGGAGTTTCATGAGTTCAGGTCTGCCTTCCCTTCTCTATTTAGGGATAAACATTTTAGGGAATCCCAGAACTTGGGGATAAATCCAATTTACCTATTAGCTTTCACGTATATTACATTTCCTCCACCCTTGATGCTCGATCTTCCATTGTGTTCCTGCCCATATCGGAGGGGTTGGAACTAGATGATTTTAAGACACCTTCCAACCCAAGACATTCTATGATTCTATAATTGTTAACTAAGGTTTCTGAGTCCCCTGCGAGCAGCTCTCCATCCTTGCAAATGCAGTGGCTGCTTTGCAAAATGCAGACCACGGGTATCAACAGTTTTTGAATAGCGATCACAGGAATGCTGTGCCATCTCCCATTCACCCATTCTCTCATGTAACAGCATTAATTAGTTGGGGTGGGGGTTAATTCCAGGCTGAGTTCATATTCACCGTAAGCCTTGTACTCTCCACACTGTCTCCTGCCTCACCATCTCACATCTGACTCTGGTAATGGCTCTAGAATGGATCTGAATTCTTAAGCAAAATTCAGAACAGCCTTTGCAAACACGCGGGTTTTAAACAAGCCTTTAACACAAAACAGCTTGAAGTGCAAGAACCCACAGAGTATGCTGCCAGGGCATCCAGGCTCTTCAGCCAGATGAGGAGATGCTGAGGACCTAGACCAGCTTGGCATTAGTGCCGTGTCCCCGAGTATTCCCAGCCCGAAGCTCCAGAGAGGTGGCCACGCTGCTGCCCCAGGCCAGAGCTTCTCACCACTCTGTAAACCTGAGATACATAAAATCTTGTTCCATAGCAAGGCCTGTTGTGACAAGACAATGAGTGATGGTTTTAAAGTAAGGGAGGGGAGATTCAGGCTGGATATAGGGAAGATTTTTTTAACAATGAGAGTTAAAAAAGTGGCACAAGTTGCCCGGGAAGTAGTGGGTGTCCCATCCCTGGAAACATTCAAGATCAGGCTGAATGTGCCTCTGAGCAACCTGATCACATTAAAGATGTTGCTGCTCCTGCAGCAGGGGGTGGACAACGTGACCTGCAAAGGTACCTTCCAACCCAAACCATTCTATGATACTATGGTAAGAAAGCCTCAGAACATGATTTCACCTTGGTTTCACGTCACCGTCACCTTCCCCACCAGTTTCTCAGTGACTGTTCATGGAGAGCAGTCAGCTCTATCTGACAACAAGGCTGTTTCTTCCAAAATAATCTAGATTGCCATATAAATGACAATTCCCTGTCTTTACTTATCACTCCTCTAACTCTTGTGTGATCTGCATGCATTAAAAGGAAAGGTTTCTTTCCAGATCATTACTCATATTGTGGAAATGAGTTTGGGCCACAACTAGATCCCTATGAGATGTTGCTTTCTGCAATTAGTTTACCAGTTCTAAATCTGTTTAATATGGGCTACACTAACTTTTTATGTCCTAATTTCTTGTACTGAAATGTCATCCAGTAGTAAGTCAAGTATAGGAGTTATAAGTATATTATGACAGCTGAGTAAGCTTTATCAGTCCCTTTGGCTCAGATCTTTGCCTCCAAAGTCTGAAATCTTGGAGCTAGCTGGCAGTCAAACTTTTCCTTATATCTGTAATTTTTACCATGACCAGCGCCAAGACTCATCCATATTTGAAAGCAGTTCAGCCCGCTTCTTATACACAAATCAAATGCAGGATATGCAGGATGATTAAACAAAATAAGTTAGGATTTATTAAAATTCACTTGTTGGTTTAGCTATTGATTCCGCAACCCCCCTCCCAAGGTATTTGGTTTTTTGAAGGGGGAGGAAGGAGTTAAAAAAACTATCCTGACAATATTTCTTCTTGAGATAAGACCTTTCCTTCAATAATATAATTTATGTTCCTTTCTTACAAAAACATTTTCAGTTTCAAAGGAGTCGGGTGTCATCAAGCTAGTAACTGTTTCCAACTTAGTGGAGGAGTAGGAAGGTATCTTCTAGGCAATTCAACATAAAAATAAGATTCCTCTCTCCTAGGACTCTCTACATGGTTTACAAACTTAATTTTCTTCCACAAATCTCTAACTAGCAAGGAAAGGCTTTTCGATGTGATTTTTTCGTTTGATTATCCCTAAATTATAGTCACTCACAATAAAGGCAAGAGAAGGGATAAACGAGGCACCTCTGACTAGACAGCTTTTAGTAATCCCATCTTCCTACTTTCTTCTTCCTTGTATTTTTAATTACATATTAAACTTGTCCATACTCATCACAGTTCCAAAGATTAAATGTTACTTTAACCAGAGACGGAGTAAACTGAAAGCCTGTCTGTCTGACAGGGTGTGATGTTGAGAATCCCCTATGGCAAGGAAAGGCTCTATGGAGGGTCAACAAATTTCTATGAGAATAAAGAGTTAAAATTTACATTTTTCTACTAATGATTTCTTACTTCCAGAATCAGTTGATTGAGAGCTGCACATTAGTTTTGGTGGTGGTGTGTTTGTGGAGCTGCAAAAACACAGGAGCTCTGACATCCATTAATTCCATTAGCGTATTTTTTTATATATTTTAAACATTTATGTATGTGTATGTGCAAATATAACAGCTTTCTATACCAGTTTCTATTGTTGTTCAATTTTTTCCCCGTTTTTCTATTAAACTAGTTTGATCAACTCAGGGAAAAAAACCTAAAATCACATCATGTAAGAAAAAGAGAGATATTTTTGCTGACAGTCCATATGCCTGGGGTACTGCACTAACACTAATACATATTTCCAACAGGCTACGAGAGTTGCCATTCACTCCAGGCTCAGTATTTCCATGGCTCTGTCCATCCCGCACATCATTTGTGCATGGTTTTTGGTACAGAGTCAGTTCTAGTGCTACTACATGCTCAGCCAAGGATATATCCTTATTCTTGTAGCAATTAGATTTGACTTTAAATGAGCAAAATGGAGATTTCCCCCAATCCCATTTACAATATTCTTTGAGAAAATAAGTATGCCCCATTATTATTCAAAATGGGCACCAGAATCTATGCATAACTATAAAATGATTATGATTTATCTGGGTGTTTTGTTCCTTTAATATATTACGCCAATTGTCCTAATTTAACCAAGTAATTCTGTTAATTTAACTTTGGGGTTAATCTTGCTTTAAGAACACTTTTTGCTGAACCGTAAGACCGCAATCAGTTGATGCATTCTTTCTTTTTTAGACCTGAATGTAACCTTTTAAAAAAAACAACAAAAGTTTCTAGTACATCATGTGATCAATAGATACAAGTACCTTCATTTTTTAAATTAGTCTAAGGCTATTTTCCTTTTACTGTTGTATAAACAGGGAATTGAAGGGTAAAATAGTTAAAACTTAATGCTATAGTGCTAATGTGGCTTTTAAATCACGTCAGCAGCAATCACTGCATTATAATTAACAATTTATTGAACCAGCAATAAAATGAACATCACATTACTTCTTAAAGCAGCAGAATAAAATGGCTAATAAATAGCATAAGCCAGACAAATTGCAGAGTAATAGAAATTTTCTTAAGATTTATAGTGTGCAGAAAGATGGATGTGCTATTAGTAGGAGCTCCAATACTTGACAAAATTCTTTCGCGAAGACATAGTTACCATGCATGTCAGAGTTCACAAGTCTAAGTGGTTTATCCAAATTTCAACTCACTGCTATTACAGTGGAAAACACTCATTACAAGGTTTTGTAACTGCAAGCAACGTGTACATTTGCCAACATTCAAACTGCTACTGCCAAAAAGATACTAAAATATTTTATAAACTGTCAAATAACAAGTCTGCTAGCTTAATCTGAGTCTATTTTATACTTCACAGGCGGTAAAAATTCCTGGGCCTGATCCTGAGGTCTTCACTCAGGCAAAACGTCCCTTGGCTTCAACGTTTAAAAGTTACCGGGAGTTCCTGCCTAAGCAAACGGCTGGATCGGGCCCCACGTTACAAGGAAAATTCATTAGGAAAAAACACATATTCAGTGAAGCTGGGAGCTCAACGAAATACGTCATCTCTATCAGGGCTGAGGTTACTGACAACGAAATCGCGTTGCGTTTTAAATGTTTCCTGCTGTTAAGTTGTGTTGTGATTCGTCATGTCAAAGTGTCTCTCTCATGTTCTTATTTCAACATAACAGATGCAGTTTTACATGACATGTCACAACATGGAGCATCAACTGGAAAGAGCCTAAAAGAGCGCTTTTCTTTTCTTTTTCCTACCCACTCGCTTTCCACTGAAACGTGTGGCAGGGGAACTTGCAGATTCTGTGAGCAGACGCTGCATTTAGTTACCGTAAGAAAAGGACTTTCAATCCTCAATTTTAGATTAAAATATATCCATCAACTAACTAACGTTCGAGTTTTAGATTTATTTTACATACAAATTTTTACATGTAATCTGGAGTTAATCTCTGTAGTAATTAGCTGCTAAGACAATAGACGCTGATAAGAACATGCATGTCTTTGACAATGCGTTACTATCTGAACCTGGAAGATATAATATGATTAACTTACTGGTTAAAGGTGTTGTTTATTACTATTCTAAGTAAGTGATGGGGTATTTGCAAGTGCTGCACTGAGGAGTGTCTTTGACCTGTTCCGTTAGAGACCATGGGGTGAAGTTGAACGCGCACCACGAACCCACATCCACAGAAGGAAATTACTGGCTACAATCGCTCCACAGTCCTGGTGCCCATATATATTGGATACAATAAAACAGCAATAAAAACAGCTGGACCAACACAGCTGTCCGATTAAAGGGGTAAGCACCAGCCTAGCTGCGCTGAAGTCATTATTTACACTAACTGGGACTTTGTGAGTTTAGTCTCCAGAGACAAAGCAGGATTTTACTAAGCCTCCATTCAACGCAGCCGTGAATAGAAGGAGGAATTTTTCCCTTTATAAATTAACTGAAACAAGAAGCTCCCAAAGAATCGAGAGCAACTGCCTCCTCGAGACCTATAAACTTTTCTCTGCCCCCGTCCCTGCTGAGCATGTTCAACAGCCACATTTCTCGTTCATCCCACATCCAGATCTTTGGAGCACCAGGCTTTGGAGGCAGTTGAAAGGCATCACTCGAACAGTAGCAATCACATCTCTGACAGAAAGATCCAGAGAAACCCAAAGGAATCTCAAAATGCCAAAGATGTAGATGCCTCAGGTACCAACAGGACTAATGCTCGTTAAACTGACACCAAACATGCCTTTGTTTAGCTTATTTGATAAAATGCCACAGCCCATAATTCAGTATGTCACATTAATATTCATAATTTCTACAGTATAGTGGGATACGGTTCTTCATTCAACAGAGAAGAATGTATTGCTAACCCAACTGAAGGTTAACACATTGCAGAGTGCTTTATTCACCCTGAAAATCAGTCAAAGTACAGAGAGACGTAACCCCCTCTGGCAGCAGACAGGAATAAAGCAAAGCCATATAATCCACATATTCACCTGAGTCTATCTGCTCTGCTTCTTTGAAATGTGGATCGCTGCGTGCAGCCAGAGCTTCTGAGCTCTCTATCAACATGCAGTGGGGGAGAGCTTAGAAATTACAGGGAGTTCCTCACTGAGGTTTGCTTTCAGGGTTTTTTTGGGGGGTTATTGTTTGCTTTTCACACCCAAAACCGCACACCCGCCCCCCCCCAAAAAAAAACCAAAACAAAAACCTCATGCACAGAGGCAGTAGACAGGGCTTGAGGGTGAGAAAGATCAGTATCCATGAATTAGATCCTCTTTTTTCATTCAAGTCACATTTCCAGATTTTGGTTGGAAGCTTGCTCTTTCACGTTAGTCATGAGACAGCAAACATCAGAATACTTGCAGTATAATCAGCAAAGGCCAACTATAACATTTTCCCAAACTTATTTCCTAAACAGAAAAAGCATTTGGGTTAAGGAAAAGATAAATAAAAGACCCAGAGTGGCATTAAAAAGCACCAGTGCAGTCTTTCTACATCTATGCAGGCAGAGGAAAATACATATAACTACCTAGAATTTCAAAGCAAAATACGTAGATAACTGGGTCTGACTTCAGGCTCTCTAGAGTTACTACAAGGACAATTTCATTCACATTTTTGTTGGTAAACTAGAAGGCAACATGAAATAAAACACGCTCAGGAACACAGTGAGCTGGTTTAATCAACAGCTTCCATCTTCACAATATGGCATTAGAAACACTTAGATATTTGTATAAATAAATGTGAATGTGGAACACCTTATTTTGACAAGCTGAGAGAGTTAGGGTTGTTCAGCCTGGAGAAGAGAAGGCTCCCAGGAGACCTTATAGCGACCTTCCAGTGCCTGAAGGGGCTACAAGAAAGCTGGGGAGGGACTGTTCACAAAGGCTTGGAGTGATAGGATGAAGGGGAATGGGGATAAACTGGAGAGGGGTGGATTTAGACTAGACATAAAGAAGAATTTCTTCACGATGAGAGTGGTGAGGCACTGGAACAGGTTGTCCAGGGAAGCTGTGGCTGCCCCATCCCTGGAGATGTTCAAGGCCAGGTTGGATGGGGCTTGGAGCCCCTGATCCAGTGGGAGGTGTCGCTGCCCATGGCAGGGGGGTTGGAAATAGACAATTCTTAAGGTCCCTCCCAACCCAAACTATTCTATGATTCTCTGGTTTTGTTTGTATTTTTCGTTTTGTCTTTTATTCCTGTAATACGTTCTACGTGGAACAAACTACAGCCTAACAAGTTGGTGAACAGACATTGGAGGCATGAAACGTACAACAACGCACTATATTTTAGGTCATGTCTCAGAAGCCAAAAGAAATGAAGCAAAATAAGAGTTGTGTGTGAGCTAATACTAAAGAATTTGGTTATCCTGAGATACATTCTATAAAACTCTAACAAACTAATAACACCACTTCTAGTGTCACAAGTGGCTTATAACAACATTAAAGTTTTTATAGCCGTGGCCCTAAGCGACCTGTATTCGTGCACAGAGCTGTCTCTTCGACCATCACGATGTTTATTTTTTGAGCTGTTGTAAATGGTCATGGGATGATCATCCCATGACCATTTACAACAGCTCAAAAACCAAAGGAAATATGGAATATTGGTGCCTGGCTTTTACACCACCCATTGTCACCACAACAGTGTGGATGGGTGCCACAAACCTCAGAGGAGTAGAATACATTTTCCAAAATCCCTAAACTCCCCAGTCATCAATGGCACTTTGTTGGGTGGCTCTAGAAAGCAGAGTTGATGCAAAATAATTTCCACAACAGCAGAACACTTTGTAATTTCAATTTTAGAGAGCACTTCTGCTGACACGTTAATGTACCCAGAAAGATCTCTTTGAATACGGAATCTCAAGCTAAATGAACACACAGAGCACCATTTCTCCAAAGCACAGAGTAACAAAGATCAAAGATATTTGAATTGTCTTATGAACTATGCAAGACTTACTGAAGGAGTGCACTAGGGAGATGAAGGTATGAACCTTGAACATTTCTTATTTGGGGTCCTAAAGAGTTACGATTGCTTCCCCAGTAAAGTCAAAAGCTCTGCCAATGGTGCGGTTTCTAGTGAAACAAAGTCAGAGACTAGCACCTCCAAATTCAGCTTGGAAGTTCTTAATTTGCTCTAACAGCTTTTTCCTTGGAACACCACACTGTGCCCTAAGAAGGACCTACTAAAGGGGCATACAGAGGACATTTTATGTCACAAACAGCTATTGGGCAAGTGCCTTATAAAGTCCAAGTCGCCTGTTGAGTTTACTACAGATGAAAATAAATAACAGGATGGGCGGTGGGGAGGGAGGAGGTTAACCAGCAAAAACATTCATTAAAAAAATAAGTTTTAGTTAAGAAAACACACTTTTATAAGATCCAAGCTCACTGAGGATTTGAAAGCTGTGGATTTTCTAAGATGATCAAGCTATAGAGTGTCTTAGTAAGATGTTTCATTAAAACATATTAAATCTGCTCAAATACTTCAAAAACTTGAGCCAGGACTCTCACACTTCTACAGTTTAGGCAAGTCAGTTATTTCTGATGTTAGCAAATTTTCCTTATGCTGCCATCTTGTGCCCCGGAATCTTAGCTTACTCTAAAACAAACAAACAAACAAACAAACAGAAAAAATACATATGGGCCTCCTGGCTTTAAAAATACCCTTAAAAACCAAAGGCAGGCATACAGGGTAGAGAAAAACTTTGCCAGTGCCTAAAGATAGGTTGAAATAATTAATCAACTCAATGTTAATCAAAAATAGCATCAGACATTTCAAATTTAATGGATAATAATTTATCTGACCAAGGCCCACAAGGTTTAGCACAAGGGCTTGTGCTCCATTATGTTGGATACCACAGAAATACAACAAAAAACACAGTCCCTACTTCAAAACACAAAAGAGAGGTTTGCACAGCTGGATGCAAACCAAGGGACCATACTGAGCCATCAGCAGCACACATGCTATTGACTTAAACTTGATTAAACTTAGCCAGCCATTTCAGAAAGGTAGTAGCTTATTTAAGGAAGTATTTGAATTAAAATACTGAGATAAATTTGTGAAAGTTAAGGGATGCTCCTCCCAAGCATGATAGGACACATACAATATTAGTTCATAGAATCATAGAATCACCAGGTTGGAAGAGACCCACTAGATCATCAAGTCCAACCATTCCCAACAATCCCTAAACCATGCCCCTCAGTACCTCATCCTCCTGCACCTTAAACACCTCCAGGGAAGGCGAGTCAACCCCCTCCCTGGGCAGACGGTTCCACTGCCCAATGACCCTTTCAGTGAAGAATTTTTTCCTAATGTTCAGCCTGAACCCTCCCTGGTGGAGCTTGAGGCCATTCCCTCTCGTCCTGTCCCCTGTCACTTGGGAGAAGAGCCCAGCTCCCTCCTCTCCACAACCTCCTTTCAGGTAGTTGTAGAGAGCAATGAGGTCTCCTCTCAGCCTCCTCTTCTCCAAGATAAACTACCCCAGCTCTCTCAGTCACTCCTCATAAGATTTGTTCTCCAGCCCCTTCACCAGTTAATTTACTATGTACAGAAACACCATCAGGCTTTGTGTTCCCAGGCTTTAGATCAACAAAAGCCAGACTGTCCTGTTTTGAGGAGACTAACAAATACACAACAAGATTGCTATAGCATGGTATTAATGATGAGTCTGACTAGTTGTAGCTGTGTGAGTAAATGAAAAGATTGCTCCACAGCATTATTGCCTCTTGCTCCTTCAACCTGTCTCATATGAGATTAATCTTTTCTTTCTCTGTCCTGGGAGCGATGACATAAAATCTTATGATAGGAAGCTAAACTACAGGAATTTAACCTTACCTTCTACATTCCATCAATTCAAGACATCTTCCTCTTTCCTTCTCAAGTTCCTTCTTTAAAGAAAAGACACACAGGCGAGCTCCTTCTTGTCCAACTTGCAAGACTTCTTTACTCCAAAAAACTAAAATCTCCCAAACCCTCCCTGTTCAGACCCTACACCAGATGATTTCTGAAAGCCCGCGAGGATGGATAACCTCCAAGAAAAGCCTCCATGTGCTTGATGTCACCACCCAGCTGGTGAAAACACATGCAGGATTGCGTGGGCTCCAGCAGGAACCCTGAAGGAGCACTGCTAAGCCACTGGCTGCTGGTTCCACCTTGAAAAGTCAGCTGTTACGATTTTTGCTTGCCCACCTGGCAGGACACCCACACAGACTAGATTTAATGTCCTGATTTCCCATCTCCAGGTTGCCAGAAAATTGGCCTGTGGGTTTTGGGGGTTGTTTATAACACCTTTGCAGAATATGAAGCACGTTCTTAGCCTTTGCTACGTAAAAGGTGTACAAGATTCCACAACCCTTCCCTATGCTCCTGACAAATGGCAGGAAATAAAGATGATTTTTCTAGCAATATGTATAGTTGTGTATCATGTTCAATGTACATCAGAATATTTTCTTTACTTAATTGCTTTTTAGAAAAGTAATAGGCTACCAGATTCACTCATCTAAAAACGAAATTTGGAAAGAAACACTCAGAGTGGACACATCTACAAAGTAACTCCAGACCCACTGATACTAGAAAAAAACTGGAAAAGAGATTGTTTTTCCCTCTACTTCTATTGCCCGTAATCTCTGACCTTCATAGTACAGACCTTTGGTAGAGAGCAAAGCTAAATCAAAGGAGTTAAGAAATAAACTCTTTTATAGACAGCACAGATACATTGAGCACTATCCTTTCTGAAACAGTTTGCTCCATCGTGAATCCACAACTTTTTGGTTGCTTGAAAAGCCAGAAAGCTGACAAAAAATAGCTCGATATTCCCTAACGCAAGCCAGTTTATTAGGAATATAAAGAATTTGTATTGGTTCTGGACCCCAGTTACTGTACGATAATATCAGACTTCTAAATCTAATCGCTAGTTCGCACCCGAGATGAGGAAGGCAAGATGTCTTGCTCTAGCCAAGCATGAATAAAGTCACTGGGGAAACATACCCAAACCAACAGAACTTCAAATCATTTTCCTGATTGCCTATACACACATATGACACGAAAGGAAAACAAAAAAACTTGTCTTGGATTGGCAGCATTATTAATTCTATTAATTTTAAACTATTGAACAACACATCTCTTGTCAAAAGCATGAAATGTGGTGTTTACTTCTCATAGGATTTCACAGGAGTTTATACTAGAATAGTGACTTGCAAAGCATGGTGAGTTTTCATTTAGACAACTTCAGATAACTACATCAAGAAAATATAGTTAGATGGACCATGACACTCATAAAAAAAAATGGCAAAATTATTCACAAAACATAACAAAAACTCAGATTTCGTAAGAGGCAAAAAGAACGGCAAATACCAATCCAGCACTGCAGGTGCAAAACATCCTTACATTTCCAAGAAAAGAAGAGAAACTACAAAAAAGCCACAATACTATCTTCATTTATAACCCTGATTGTACCTACCTCTGTGGATACATGTAGGAGAACGTAACATTAAATCCAGCGCAGACAGCAATCCAATCCCATGACTTTATGGAAACAAAACCCCGTGGGTCGATGACTAACTTAAAAGCAGGAGCACAAACACCTCGCTGGGAGGACGAGGTTAGCTCAGAAGGTGAAGCCAATGCTGCTTCCAGGTGGTGGTATTGGTGGTGCCTTCTCAGCGTCTGAATAAAGGATGACAGGAAAAAAAACTTGGCATAAACAATAAAGCGATGGAGGATCAGAAAGCCACCGTGATTCAGAAATTTTTGCTAATTATATCTCACAATAAGGCCAGATGTTGTTCACCCTTATCAAAGAATCCAGGCTGGTTGCTACATCCTGGATTCAGGATTATTATCTGTTTTAATTAACTGTCTGCATTACTTTCTGTTTACTGAGTATTATACATTGAGGGTTGAATAGTTTTTAGTGGTTTTTAAAGAAAGGAAGCATCAGCTCTTGGAGATGGACAAACTCGCCATCATTTCATACTTATAGGCAACACCGAGGTCAGCAAGCTGGGAACCACCGGCTAAGCTGTTATTTAGCACTTGCTCAGTGTTCCCTTGCTAAGGAGAGCAAAGGAAGGAGTAGATGAGCGTTCCTCAAAGGCAGAGATGGGTAATTCCCTACCTGTAGCCTTCATCTCACCACAGAGAAATAGGAGGATTTTTTTTTTCCTTTCAAATGTGTAGAAAACTGGAAGTGAGAAATCATTCAGCCATCACTCAGAGAGCACAGAGGGCTTCCAGGTGAACTGCAAAGCCCTCTTAAAACCACTTTCAGCTGAAACAACTTCTCATGTGGAACCAGGAGGTTTATTTCACACTAAAAAGCCACAACTGGTTCAGATGGACAGAGCTGTGGAGTACGAGCAGCATGGCAAGTTGGGGGATAATTATGGGACCTTCTGAACCGCAGCGTAACCTGCACATCTGGCAGGTACAGGTGTTCACATTGGGGATGAGGTCAAGCATGAGGTTTGCCTGTGAGTTTTGAAGGCAAATGTCCTAAGTCAGCTGCTAATAAATAAAAATGGGACTCTACTGACTTAAGTGGCTGGAAAATATGATGCTTTGTGTCCAGATATGGCTTGGGCACAGTCCAGAAAGGCTGAACTACAGGCACCTCCTCCAGCTCCTCTTGTGGAGCTGCAGCATCCGACAGGGCCATCCATCCTGCAATGCATTTGGGAACAAACTTATACTTTGGAAGGATATCTGTGAGCATTTTAATTCTGTTAAGACCAGAATAATGATAAACAAGGATAATAGTCACAAAAAAATTCCCCCTCCCAAAAGAGTCCTAGAAATCGTAATTTACTGACTGGTAGCTACTTTCACTACATAGAAATACAGTAATTTAATAATCTTAGCATAGCAGTTCTCAGTAAGGAAAATTAACTAATTCATTATCACTTATAATTTGCTGAGGCATAGCTGCCATATTTGTAAAATCAGCAGGTTCAGAAAAAAAGCAAGTTTTTAATGAATGTTCTTTTTTTTTTCCTTCCTAGATTCATAAATGATACAATTACTTAGCTCCCTCTAGTGCCAATTTCTAAAATAAATTTCCCACTAATGACTGTATTCACCAATGTAATCATAGGAGCAAATTAAAAATTCACTTGGCAATAATTAACTAGTGAACTCTCAAAGGATTTGGTATATTGCCATGAACTAAAGCAGAATTCAACTAGTGTCACAATTACAAAGAAAGGTCAAATGTAGGCTTTTTGCAATAACAAAAATATGATATCAATGCTCAGACATTGTGTAATCTGAACAATCAAGGCACACATGCCAATAAAGAATAGCAGACAGGGAGCAGTGATAGCAAATGCAGCAGCTCTATCATTCCTCTGACATTTCCAATGTCGTTATTAAAGTTGCATTCATTTTTTTTTTTCAGTCTTCACTTCTAAGGCTCGATAATTCAACGTTCGAAAGATATTGCAGACTGAGATAGGAAACAAATCTAAAAAAATATATATTTTTATTTATAACCGGAATAGTAAAAACCTCTCTTCTTTTGTTCTGTGTCTCAAAAACAGGCAAAACCCAGTAACATATGCAGTTTCACTGTTCTTAGAATCTTCCCTTGGCACCTTCTTTCGGTTCGAGAAGATGCTAAGCTAGACCAAACTTTGGAACAACCACATATAAGTACTTTAAAATAATTAATAATAACAATCCAGACTCTAGTAGTAAAAGCAACGCACAGACATGCACTATGACCAGGGGAATCCTTGTGCTCATCCAGATGTTGGAGGAAAGAGGCATCACACTGTCAGGATGTGTCCTTAGCTCGTATTACTGCTGTGGCTCCTATGAGTTACACTATAAATAAAAATAACCACAAATAAAGCCAAATGGAACAGGTTTTTTATAAGAATATTTAGGTTTTTCTTGCAATTGTGATGTGGTGGTTCTATCCTCCATTCCTATTTTTCTCTCCTTTGTTATCTTCATACAAAGAAATTCAAGGCACAATAAATATTCTCTGTGCAGAACAGACATTGTATTTACTTTTTATTTGGAGTAGTAATATAATAGCTGCAAATACAGGTCTATAAAGTAGTCCATACTTAACTTGGAAGAGATGTCAGAGCCTACCAGAGAGCACATGTGGATGCTACTGTGAAAGTTCTCATTTAATAAATATTAAGATAAAACTGGACACCGAGGCGGGTTGAGTTTCCATCAGCACGAATTTGCTCTGTCCCGTTGCTGAGGGTCACTAGATTAAACATCAGTCTGGATCAGTCAGGGTTTTTATGATATAGAATCTCACAAGTGACCAATTTCCAAGAAATTTCACGTCTCTCTTTTTGACATACAAAATATATAAGCCTAACAGCTCTCTACAAGGCCTGACAGACACCAGAAGCAGTGGCACTGCAAACAAAAGCCTTTTCCAATATAAATACAGTATTTCCTTTAGTTCCCGTTATTCTTAATCCATCTTTGGATTCGCTTCTTGAACACCTGCTGCACATACCAGAGCCATAACAGTAACAAACTAATAGAGCTGTGGGAGGCCACACAGATCATAGAATCACCAGGTTGGAAGAGACCCACTGGATCATCGAGTCCAACCATTCCCATCAATCACTAACCCATGTCCCTCAGCACCTCGTCCACCCGTCCCTTAAACCCCTCCAGGGAAGGTGACTCAACCCCCTCCCTGGGCAGCCTCTGCCAGGGACCAGTGACCCTTTCTGTGAAAAATTTTTTCCTAATGTCCAGCCTTGAGGCCATTCCCTCTCGTCCTGTCCCTTGGCAGAAGAGCCCAGCTCCCTCCTCTCCACAACCTCTTTTCAGGTAGTTGTAGAGAGCAATGAGGTCTCCCCTCAGCCTCCTCTTCTCCAGGCTAACTAGCTTTCTGCAAACATCATCCTTAGGGTGGTCCGTAGGGACTGGATGAAAAACACATATTAAAAAAAACTTTCAAGCGTTACTGTCTGCAAAGTTAAAAAGCAAACAAAACCTCCAAAGAGCAGCCAGTATCTTTCCATTCCACAGCAGCTCAGGAGGCACTCAGGTCACCTCTGAACCACCAACGACAAGAAGACTGACCTCCTTCAACCTCACATCGTAAGGCTCATTTTCAAACACGGCTGCCCGTATTTGTAGTCATCCTGTGAACTCTTGTCAGCAAGTTCATGTTCTTCCTTTGCAAACACTGGAAATAAAAAGCAGCCCTGAAGCCCTCTTCCCGGGGCTCGCCCCGTCTCTGAGTGATAGTCCCCTCTTGTAACCCATGGATCGCACTAAGTTTCTCACAAGGGCTCATGCGAACCAGCTGAGTGTGCAGGTCCCCAAGGAGGCCTGAAGGTCCCAGTGACCCTGAGCCCATTTCTTTTAATGAAACAGGTAATAGTAATTGATTTTAGTATTCCAGTCATACAACCTACCCCACGAAACATGAGTAGTTCTATCAATGCCATACAAGAGCATCTCCACCTCCTCTGTTATTGCCCTTTCGTTGAAAGGAGACCTAAATAGTTTGATAGGAACGGTTGGACTCGATGATCCAGTGGGTCTCTTCCAACCTGGTTTTTCTATGATTCTATGATTCTATAAATAAGGCGACACCTAAATTAGCTGTATGACATAAGTTATGATCTACATTGAGACTTTCCGGCTCTACCTTAAGCATCCCATATTTTTCCTGTTCCTTAAAAAACAGAGGAGATTAAATAAATATTACTGCAGTGGAAGGTTATGTCTGTATCACTTGTAGAGCAATAAAGCAATTTGAACTGCTCATATAGAGATAGAAATTAAAAACTACAGGCAGCCAGTAGTATGGTCCCTCAACATTAAAATACATTGACTATATTAAATTGGAATGGAATGGAATGGAATGGAATGGAATGGAATGGAAAAAGGTAAAATGTATACTGCATAACAAAACACGAAAATTCAACTCAGGCCAAAATTTCAGATAAATTCTATTCTCTAAAAACCAACATAAATGTGTTTTTTCAATCTTCAGAGAAAGATTGCACATGAAACTTCTCCAAACTAAACTATAATTTCCAAAAAAGAAATATTTTTATCAATTTTTGGACCTAACTTACACTTCTATATCTATTTTAATTTTCAAAATTATCTGGTATAGATTTTTTCAGAAATACTAAGAATCCCACCAACAGTTGATAATAACTAACAGTATCTCAGAAATCAAATTATTTTCAAATGTACACGGCTACAAGTCACAATTTTCTATTACGATTTTTTAATACACTTTACTGAAGATTAAGATCAATCACAGAGCATTCCTTTGAATAACATTCTTTTCTTGTTCCAAAAAATCCTTTAAAACATAAAATATTTTTTAAAAAATCATATTTATCTACATTTGTGATAGAGCTTTTGAATTTAGATAAACAATATTTTAATTACAATGGAAATTTTCTTTGCAGAATGATTAAACCAAACAGTTTTCATTTAGGTTTTTCTAACCTGTTCAGATTTTTCTGGCAAATTCTAACAAATACAACTGCATTTGTCCAACTTTCCTCAATAAAAATGGGACTGATTAACACCAGGTACTCAGTTTTGAATGCCGCATGCCCCCTTTGCATATTTTCTTGCATACGGGTAGAACAGAGTGAAATAGATTTTTTATGAAAGTTACAAAAATATTTTGCAGAATTCTTACCTTAAAATTTTAAAGGCATCCTGCGTCCATTACTCGTTCCTTCCTCCTCTTTTTTGAAACTTTTTATTAATCCTATTTTATATTTTCCTTTTTTTTTTTACTCTTCTTGCTTCTTTACTTCTACCTACCACTGTCATTCATTACTCAAAATCTTTAGATATTTACTTTTGAAGCTTTTTCTATTTTGGTGTATATTTCCATTTTATAGTGTCTTTAAGATTTTTATCCATACCTGTCCATCCACTTCTCAAAATTCCTTTTTTTCCATCCTTTTTTCTTTTCTTTTTTTTTCTTTTGTCATATATGCTGACGCTCAGGTTCAGTTTTCTCTCTTCTTGGGGAAGAAAGCAGGGATGACGTGAAGGCAGAATTTCCACCAGGAGGAAAGGCTTTAGTCATAATCCAGGCAACATCAGAAGTTTCAGCTGTATGACAGTGGTTCCAGACTTTTTTCCACCATGGTTATTGCGAGCACTATGAGACTACATGGGGGGAAAAAAAAGACCAGATAGAAATTCCATGACTTCATTAAACCTCTCCATTGGCTTTTGGACTAGGTGATGGTCGTAGAACCCTTCTGATTGAAAAACATATTCTAGTCTAGTCTAGTCTAGTCTAGTCTGAAGACACAATTCTTCCAGTCTTCCCTTTTCTAAGTTTTTCCTAACAACATCAGTTGAGTGATGAGATCTGTTTCCCTATAAGCCTGTGGTTAGCACCTCATTTTTTCCTAAGCAAACCATACTGGGTTTAAATAAGAAACTTATTTCCCACACAGATAGTCACAGTGGTCTGAAATGGTTTCATTTATATTTTCTTTGTAATCCAAACTGCAGAGCAGCCCGTAGGTGCTACTCGCTCTATTCACATATTTCAAGGGCTCCTTTCTCCAGACCATGTTTCTATTTCAAACAAACAAACAAACAAATAAAACACTGATAAAGCCTACACGCCAATATCCCAGTAGTGTTCTCCATAAGCTAAACTGATGAACTGTTGAACATAATTCTATTAAAAAGAAAGGTGCATTATAGATAAATTGTAAAGCAGTAATTTCTAAAACGCATGGTAGTTTTTTCCAGTGCTGCCACAGCACCTGCTGCTAAGTATAAAGATGATTAGCCACAAACTAACGCGCTACAGAATTATTATCAGTATATATTTGTGCGATGAAGAACTAATGGGAATTATGCAGATTGCATTTCCTTTCCTGCTGAAGGCAACCAACCTTCACCATCAACAGCAAAATGAAAACAGAACACAACCGCGGAAGAACGACGCAGCTTTTATTTTATTTCCAAATACGTATTGTTGATTATTTCAAGACTTTAAGGCACGTGTTTTTTTTCACATAATTATATGACAAGCAGTCCAGTATCATCTTTAAAGGCATACAAAATTTTTCTGTGCGTTTTAATGGCTTTAAATACGTAATAACTTTACTGCCGTATGTGGAAACCAGTACACACACACCCCCCAAAGCAGCCTTTAAGAATTATAAGGTAATCAGTAGGTAGTGTAAATCAGTAGTGATTTGCTTCCTTAATCTGATTAGAAGTGCTGCTTTACATGCTCTGCCTCCAGTCAGAGGGTGAAAACAGGTTCTGGTCCCACTTCTCTTACGGCTGCACCATCCCTGGGTCAGGATGAGCTTCCCAGGGGTGTGCTGGGACCCTCTGCTCGTCACCATCCCTGCAGACCAAAAGTCAAGTCCAGGTAGGATCAAGTCACCCAAAGGTGCTCCCGAGGCTGCCCAGTCTCAGGGGCTGCTGTCGTTCAAATAAAGAGCTCTTGATTTAACACACCTCTGTCTATACTTCTTTCAACTCAAATACATCAACTTCAAAATCAACAGTTAGGAGCGCTATAAAATTAGTAATTGCTCATCTGTGGACAGAAGCAAAAATAAGACTAGCTGGAAAAGTGCTTGGATTTATTTAAGGCAGCCTCTTCAGGCATGGGGAAGGGGCTGCGAGATTTCATTTGCTGTGCTTTGATATCTTGTTTCTTTAAACTTTTGCCAAAGGTGATGGAAAAGCCAGACGCACATTTTTTTTTTTATAGTTTAATATCCAAATAAATACAAATAATGCATGCTTGGTTTTGGCGTCCCTCCAGTTTCCATATGGAAAATATTCAGTAGAAATCCAGGTATTTCTAACCTGTCATATGAGCAGCAACAATGAGGATTCAGTAAATCTTCCTCAGAGAATCACTTACAGAGGGACTGCAAGATGAAGCAACATTTTTATGCACATGAAAAGATGTGTAATCAGTGGTTTTCTTTTGTACTGTAATTCATGCTTCAAAAATACATTTACTTGAGTACCGGTATTTAATGTTTCAGGCTGCAAAAACAAATAGGAATGAGTAAAAACAAACAGAGGTAAATTCTCAGATGATCAGCTTCATTGCATAGGTTCTCTACGGTTCACTTGCATCTACTAAATACTCAAAATAACTCAAAATTCTAAACCCCTTTGTGACGGCAGTCTGATGTTTTGCATTCATTGTATGGGAAAAAATGAGATTATTTAAATGCAGCCTTAAACAAAACTGACCTGGATACCTTAAAATGACTTTTTGTAAAGCAGGATATATAAAAACATCAGAGAATAGTTTACTGTATTGTAGTTAGTGCGCCGGTTTATTATATCTGCAGGTACAATTTCATTTCTGCAAACACATGGAATATTCTTCCATAGAATCATAGAATACCCAGGTTGGAAGAGACCCACCGGATCATCGAGTCCAACCACTCCTATCAAATAGATAAAATAGCCTGAAGTATTCAAAGGTTTAGATCACGAGAAATTTCTTTGCACATGCCGAAAATATGGACTGCTTACCGGAAAGGAAATCAAATGTGTATTTGATTAATTGATGTAGGCGCATATTAAAAACTTTTGCTTCTTATCCCATTAAAAGTAACACTAATGAGCAATGGCTGTGACCTTCAAGTGGAAAGTCACATGTGCTTCAACCCCTCAATATTTACCACCCAAATTTAATCTTTATAATGGACACCTTAAAAGGAATCTGATAGAAAATACTAAGAGCTGCTCCAAAACTAAAACACTTAAGGAAGGTTTTGATGAATGCCTCGTGATTAATCAATTGATTAATATAGTTTTCAATATAGATGTTAAGACACTGTCTACTTTAATCTACCATCCTGAAAATGGTGAAGACAAATGATCTATTTTTTTGTCGATTGAAAAAAGAAAGCCTGTTTTAAGCAGTTATGTAAATTATAAGATGACCCTTCCTTGCGACACCCAGGTTTTGCTTTTTATAAAAACCCCACACACTGGGTTTTTATTGTTGATTAGGTAAGTGTCATCTTTTTGGGCAGGAACTTGGTATAAAGTCACACATTCAGCCAAATGAGTGCACTTTTAAAAAGAAATTGTTTCAGAATTGCACTATAATCCATATTTAAAGTCCCTCTCCCTGATATATTTTTTTTTTTTATTCTGAGGCTGTTTCTAATTTGTGATTATGCTTCCTACCATACTAAAACTGAAATCTTTATTCCAGTCAAAAATAATCACCCCGTAATTACTGTGACAAACTGCCCAAGCTGTATCATTGTGGCCATTTCGACTAATGATATTGTATTAGAATGCCTAGCAATAGACTTCAAATGGAAAATATAATTATGTGCATTAGTTTGTCTAAGCATTTATAAGATCACATATCCATCAGTTATCAGGTCTCATAAAAAAAGCCATATATCACTGTCACTGCTTGTTTTCTTATTGGAAATGTGGGACGTTATGAACTCAGCTTAAGATGTGTGGCTTATATTTCACTTATTCTGTTGTCCAGTAAATCCTTGTAACCTGAACACCTATAAAACGAGCAGAATTTTCAGTCGATGGCACAGGAACAAATTATTTGACGATCTCACTGAACATAAACTAAATGTTTAAGGTACTATTTAAAGCCCAAGGCCCTAATGTTGAAGATCTGTTTAACTTTACACACTGGACTATTCACTGTGCATAAAGTTAAGTGGTTCCATACGTCTTTGCTGAACTGTATCTACAGGTTTTCCTGTTTAGAATCATAGAATAGAAGCACAGAATCATTGGATCACGTTCCGCACAGGTAAAGCAAAACCTGAGTGACCTCTTTGCATCCCAAGCAAACTGAGGATCTGACCCAGCTTCACCTTGTCAAAATTGCAATTCTGTGATAGCAACTGCCTTAATTTCTGTACGTGCTTCAATTTTCTTTGGAAAACCCCAATATTTGCAATTTCTAAAGTAAATACCGCTTTGATTTATGATTCCCAATATCCAAAAGGAAGACCTACCGAAACCCTCAAATAAAATTGCTGAAGTCAAAAGAGAAGAAGTGTGAACCTATCTATTGGGTTATTTTTTAAACAAGGTTTCAGGAGAAGCAATTCTTTTCCTTTTAAGAGTTATCGCAGTGATAGCAAAGGCACCTGAAAATACCTGGCTATGGTGTATGTCAAGGCGAGATTCATCTCTCAACGTCTGATGTCATATTATTGCACCACAAGGATAAGTTATTACATCAGCTGTTATTGCTCAATGATGAGTTCCTCTCAGAAAATATAACATTTATCTTCCACTTTTTGGGTCATCTGAGATGCGTATCTGTGGTTTCGACACCGCACTTAAATAACATTGCTCGCTGTATTTTGGTGCCAGTATAAATTCAAGCCATCCAAACAAGATTGTATATTTGAACTGACAAAGAATAAATTATTTGCATCTGGCATAACTGATGGTTGTGTCAAAGCCCTGGCATATAATTCAGAATCTTACAGATGCCTGTTTACTTGTGCATAAGATAGCTGTGCTGAGTCTCTTCCCAGAACAATTATCAAGTTATTGCTATGGGCTAGCCTGGAACTTCCAGGGGGAGCCGCTTATGAATGCAGCCATCCTGGAGCAGTCTGAAAGGGATATTTTGAATTAGGGATCACAGCTCTGCTTTTTCCTCCGTGCTCCGAGTAAAATGGGAATGGCAGCATGCCGGGTGGGCACAGAGCCGCAGGTACGTCTTTTGCTTCCACGCGCTTCCTAGCAGAAGTACACCAAAATATCATGTAATCAGAGGAGAAATGTTACTCACGCTCCTCCATGGTTGAAAAGGTTCTGTGATAATCTAGCCTGCGCAATACAATATATTTTTTTAAATGAAAACTGTCTTTCAACGAGCTAGGTTGGTTTTTATGGTAGGTTTTAATTAATATTGATTTTACATGTTTAGAAAGAAAATCCACCAATTCAGACCTGGGAAATATTTAAGATATGTTGTTCTTCTAGGAGAATTTTCATTGATTTTTATTAATCCTGTAGTTTTCAAAGGCTGAGTTTTATCTGCTGTTACATATTTTATATTAGGATGCTAAAAAATGTACTGTATTTGATATTCAAATATGTAAGAGAAGATATATGAACTATAAATCCTCCAAGGAACCTTCCTGGGATCTACCTGTTTTACCCCAATAAAGGGCCCTATTTCAAAAGATCAATAGGCTATGAAATTTCTGCCTCCTTATTACCAGAATTAATTTTAAAGTGGCAATATAGATCCTAGAAAATTTGTTCCATATTAAGAAGTCCAGATGTTTTTGGTCTCTCTGTCTGACGTTCCCACCATCAGAACAAATTGTATTTCCAGACTAATGTAATAGATAAGAGATATGAATAAATCTCATACAGTTCAGTTGATAAAATTAACATGCTGATGATATTTTAATGTTTCCATATAATCAAGGGGGCATGGATCATGCCTCCACCAGTTCCAATGTAATTCTGTTCTTTAATCTTTTCTCAAGAAAAAAAATAGAGAGCCTTAGAGAGGATTATGCAGTAAACAGTATGCACTCCAGTCTTAAAGCAAGTTGTTTGCAATACGGTTGAGTGGCTTTGCCCAAAGGTATTGCAGCAAAGCAACTAATATAATGAACTTGGGGTCAGAACCACTATTCCTGCAGTGCAAGTGTGTCACTTGCACATTGTAGCTTCTGGTGGAGAAGATCCACTGATCTGGAGAACAGTATTAAAATATCAGAACTACTCATCGTCCATATGACCTTATATAGAGTGCATAAAATCATATCTGTCTTCCGCACAGAAGAACTGACTTTAAACCTAAGGCAGTCGGAATTTGGCCCCAAATGCATCTGAGGGTTTGCTGGAGCAGGGCACTGGCATAAGGCAACTCAAAATAAAATGACATTTGATAACCAAAGACAAATGAAAGACAAAGACTTCATAGCCAATAGACACAAAAAAAAAAAAAACCAAAACAAAAAAACCCCACACCAATCAAACTGAAAAACAAAAGAACTCCAAAGTTATAGACTAGTTTGGGTTGGAAGGGACCTTAAAGATCAGCTAGTTCCATCCCCCCTGCGATGGACAGGGACACCTCCCACTGGATCAGGGGCTCCAAGCTCCATCCAACCCGCCCTTGAACCCCTCCAGGGTTGGGGCAACCACAACTTCCCTGGACAACCTGTTCCAGGGCCTCACCGCTCCACAGTGAAGAAATTCCTCCTTATGTCCAGTTTAAATCTGCCCCTCTCCAGTTTATACCCATTGTCCCTCGTCCTATCGCTCCAAGCCTTTGTGAACAGCCCCTCCCCGTCTTTCTTGGAGCCCCTTCAGGTACTGTAAGGTCATTGTAGAAATTGTTGGTATGCAGCATGCAAAAATCATGCTGACATTGAGACTAAGGACACAGCAAACTGTGCTAGGAGGAAAACAACTCCCCAGAAGTATGTATCAGTGAATGGAAGCAGAACTCTCTCCATGGTAATTTCAGCAACAGCTCTGTAGCCCTTTTCCCACTATACCTGTAAAATTCTCTATGGGAACGTTTCCTTACCCTGCCAGCTTCTCCATGGCTGGATGTTCAGTGTCAGCGGAAGGTACCTCTGGGCCCTCTTACCAGTCTCTAGTCTCTCAAGAGCTGGAACCGTGTTTCTGGTTCTTGCCTTGATATGAGGATTCCACCTTTTTCTAGGAGTAAGGAGCAGCTAACACAGCTCATCTGCTATTTGCTCAGTTTCACCAGATAGATCTTTTCATCCTTTCCCACTAGGAAAACAGCCCTGCAGCAGCTTTCCACAAATATCTCCCAGCAGTTTTCATGCAAAATCCTTAGTGTGCAGCCCTCTAACACGATAAAAAAGGGGGAATTTTAGACAGAAACATATCTCCTCTGGCCAAAACATTACTGCAGGTTAGAAGTTCACCTAACTCCATTACAACCAAGCAACCAATTCTGACATGAGACTGATTTACAAAGCTGGCAGCTGCATTAACCTGAAAGAATCATAGACAGAATTTCATGCAAGTTAGTTCTTTCTGTTGCCAGGAGGTAGCTCTCCTCTGCCAGGAGTCCCCCAGAGGATACTCCTCTTTAAATTTCCCACATTAGGAATACCAGGTGTCATAGACTTTATTTGGTGAAAATATTAGCAGACTACTCCATATTATGGCAAAAAACCTTTGAAAAAGAAGCAATATTGTCTTTACCTACACAAAAACACACACACACATGTAAGAAAAAGAAAGTTTCTCACATAGGGAATGAAAGTACCTGGAGCCTTTCGCTATTACTGGGAAAGCAACTGGCACCTTAGTTTGAAATCTAGGGCAGAAAAAACCCCAGAACGTCACAAACAAACGAAAAATCTTGTGTGCATAAATAACAAATTACAACTGAGTGCACTAATAAGAATCATTAGTAGATTCCTGTAGGAAGGAAACTTAAATTTGATACTTTGCTACATGAAAAATCACACAGAATCACAGAATAAGCAGGTTGGAAGAGACCCACTGGATCGTCGAGTCCAACCATTCCCACCAATCCCCAAATCATGTTCCTAAGCACCTCATCCACCCTAACCTTAAACACCTAAGCTCTGAGAGAAACACTTTCTCCTGTTACCCTGGAAAGACCAATGCCAAATGCTAGAGACACAAAGGAATACAAGATACATAAATGTTTAAAGAACACATCCTGTTACCTTCTTAGTTCACCCACACGTGAAGAGCAAAAATCACGATATATTCGTATGTCCCTACTGTGAACACCTGTACGCAACTTTATCCGGCACAGCTAAAAATATTGGTATTATATAAGGAAGCTAATGTAATTAAGACCGTTGTTAAAAACAATTTAAGCAAAATAACAAAAAAGAGATCTTTCCAACTGAAAAATACAGAAACTTCTTATTCTAAAGGAATCCCTGTAGCTCCGCAAGTGCTTTAGGAGTTCAGCTAAAGCAGCTCAGGAAGAAGGGAAATGCAGATCTGCCAGGGAAATGGTAACGCTGAAGAGATCCACAGACAATCCACATCATGGTAATTGTTTCAAATGATCTCAAAATACTTCCACATTAGGAAAACGAGAAATTTGATAGTATTCTTGGGGTTGCAGGAGGATCAGAAAGAAGATGCAAAGGTTTGGAGCTACGTTTGCATGCTACAAATCCTCAACAAGTTTTTTCATTTTTCTGTGGCGACCAGTGCACTTGCACTTTGACCTTCCCATCTAAATTCCCTTGACCTTGGAGAGATGGACCAGGATCATGCCATGGCCACCTGAGCACAGGTCTCCTGCAGGCAGCGCCCTGGGACCACGCACGCTCGCGCTACCAACTGCACACTCAAAGGTTCCTCAGAAGCAGAAAAGCTCAACCTTCCGCCTCGTAAGTCATCTCCTTCCAAGTGATCTAAGAACGCGACACTCTCTGAGCAGCGCAGCACATTTTAAACACTACAGAACCACTCTGAGCCGTCAGCATCTTTCCAACAGATTGATGACTTTGAAGACCTCCAGTGTAGAGGGTAATGTTAAGGATCTGCAGTTACTCAGCTAAAGTTGAGATGAGGGATCCTTCTTTCCAGCCTTGGTTATTGAATTTGAAAACCCTCATAGGTTTTTCTGTCAGGATTGTTGCTTAAAACAGACTATTATAGGAATGAGTTAAAAAGGAATGACTGGAAGAAGTTTAAAGGAAACTGAAGATATATCATTATCTTTTCCAGGTTAACAGAGTGACAAGGAAATGTAGTTTCACAGTGAAGTAAAAAAAATTATCATCGCGTTAGATTCTTGCCCTTTAAGAAGCTTTTTTCACAGCCAAAAACTCCATAATGTGGAAGCAAGCTCAGGGCAGACACATTTTATTATACAAAAATTGACCATCAATAGTCTCAATTTGACCTGAAATGCAACGTATGTATTTTATTTCACTGATTTTATTTTGTTTCACAATGAATAGCCTTCAACACCACGGAAAATAGTAAAGATAGAACGGACTCTGTAAATAAATGCCAAGGCAAGGAAACGTTAGAAACCAGAGAAGTAAAAATACATTTAAAGATTTTCTAACTTGTTAATTTTGAAAGATAAAGAAATACAGTTCTACCGCTGTAATTCTTTCTCATTTTATGCATAAAACAATTCATGTTACAGAAGGTATTATAGCAATCACTTGCCTTCCCAGTCCCTCACATTCCTTCGCTTACGCACCTGCAACTCCGTGAACTGATGTCCCTGTGAATTTGGCCTTCATTGCTCAAGATATCTTCATGGAATCATCCTGTGCAACGTCTGCTAGAGTTTAATGAGTATAAAATAGCAAAAATATGAATTGGAACATAGGAGAAATACTGGAATAGCTAACAAATGTAACGCTTATGTAGTTCTAAGAAATAATGCAGTATTGAATACATGTACCTCTCTAGAGAGTAGTTTAATTGCCTTGGAAAACTGCGTATTTTTTAAATATAAATAACAAGTACATTTCACATTAAGTAGGAAGAAGTAAGCCAAAATAGTCCAGTACAGCTGGAATGGAAAAGTTCACACTAAAAGGAGTAATATCAAAACTGCTTCTTCTATAGAACTGTCATGTGCAACTTAAAATTGAGAGTTGTCATGTCATTCTGACCTTGTTAACCTGGAAGAGCAGGGCTTTGTGAATCTGCTGGAGAATAAAGCACTTTAATTTCTCCTCCTGAGGCATTTGCCTGTGAAAAAGAAGGCTGCCTTTCTTTCCTTCCAGCCTCTCGGAGAAGTTTTATTTCCTCACCCTTAATCAAGCGTTCAGTACCTTTTATGAAATCACCAGCAGAATTTTGGATAATTCCAGCAGGGGTATTGATTATCTGCAAAATGGGCTCATAAATTCAGTTAAGTGATATATTGCTTTGACATCCCTCTTCCCTCCACCCCAGTCCTGCCTGGAGAACACATCGACCCTGCCAACAGCCGATGGTCACGCAAGCTCCTTGCAGATGGATACCCAAGACACTCCGTAGAGCTTTTACTCCTTCAGAGAAACACTGATATAAAACTTTACATACAAAATGATAGACGAAGCTGCTCACAAGGGTGTTTTTTTTAACTAATCTTCCTACAACAATGCAATATGTAATGAATCAATCAATGTAATATCTCAAGGCAGGAGAGTTCTAAACTTAGAGCTGTAAGTAGGCATCTAATTTTGATTTACTGAGGTAGTTATTGCTTATTAATCAGATAGCATTGTAAAAGCTGAGTATGTCAGTTATACATTAATTAGTTAGTATAGTAAGAGATATTAAACAGCACTAGAAGCTGGTTACACGTGCCTTAAACAAATTTAATTAAAAGTAAAGATGTTCAGAAGCACCTTCTCCTATACAGGTAACCATTCCTTTGAAAAACAAATTGTCCTCTTAAGATTTTCAGACAAAACTTATTTCTAGAATTCACGTAATCAGTAGACACATGATAAAACTGTACCTAAATCAAGTTTCAAGTGAATATTTGTCAGCAAATTAATCAGGAGAACTGGAGGTTAGATCTTTTCAGAATTATGCATCCATCATGACTGTGATTTAACAACAGTTTAGCTGTAAAGCTGGACATCCCACCTGATGGTGACACTAATTTCTGATGTCAAATAACTCTTAGTGGTCTCTATATAAGCCACATCAACTTGCTTCATTTTGTCCACCACTCTGCAGGAACTAAAAAAAACTTTATCATTTTGGTAATAGTTTTGGAAAGGGCCCTTGGACGAATGACTTCTCTAAGAAATTATTTTTTTGAAGGCAGTGACATATTTTTCACCTAGACATCATGTTTGAAGTATTCACTGCAGCTGAATATTAGTCCCCAGGACCAGCTTCAATGATTTTCCTGGTGATACCCTAATGAAACAAGGTAATGACCCTGTGACAGGGCAGTCATCCTGCCTGCTCAGTGTTTGTCCTCCTTTGACATCTCCTCACCAGCTAGTCCATTTTTCAGTGAGAAAGTCAGCACCTCAATACACAGACATCCTGGAGGATGTAAAAACAAGCAATAGTCTGTGTCATATAGTGACAAATACAGTTCAAAGTACCGTTAGCGCTTGTTCTCGGGGTGATAATTAATCCCATCATCATTATCATAATAAGAAACCACGTTCGGAATATGCTGATTGAAAAACTCCAATATAAAAAAATACAAGTCATTCACTGCCCTATCAACCTAACTGATTCTTGTTTTTGCTGTTGATTAGCACCCTGTCTTCCAAATAAATTTTATACCCCAATCCAAACTTTTCTAGTGTTCTTATGTTTCACTTCATGATTTTTTAAAATGTTCCACTCTAGCATGAAGTGCCAGGATTGCACTTTTGTTCATTAATTTATGATAGATCTTTAATCAGAATCTTTTCCTGATTTTTCTCAGTGATGTGGTGATGGAGAGGAGAGGAGAGGAGAGGAGAGGAGAGGAGAGGAGAGGAGAGGAGAGGAGAGGAGAGGAGAGGAGAGGAGAGGAGAGGAGAGGAGAGGAGAGGAGAGGAGAGGAGAGGAGAGGAGAGGAGAGGAGAGGAGAGGAGAGGAGAGGAGAGGAGAGGAGAGGAGAGGAGAGGAGAGGAGAGGAGAGGAGAGGAGAGGAGAGGAGAGGAGAGGAGAGGAGAGGAGAGGAGAGGAGAGGAGAGGAGAGGAGAGGAGAGGAGAGGAGAGGAGAGGAGAGGAGAGGAGAGGAGAGGAGAGGAGAGGAGAGGAGAGGAGAGGAGAGGAGAGGAGAGGAGAGGAGAGGAGAGGAGGTGGCTCAGGGACAGGCTGATGTGAGACACAGGCTTGGAGGCTTCAAGATGGAGCTGCCAAGCACACGTCGGTGTTTAGACACCTCAATAATCTTCAAGCATCCTCCGAGCTCAGCTGTGCAGAGAGCTGCAAAAGCAATTAAAACCACTTCAGGTTTTAACGGCACTTTTGAAATGCAATACAGACTCTCATTTCAACTTTTCATAGATCTTCCTGTATTAACAGTCTGCACCTAATAAATAACCAGGCCTATCCTGCACAGTCTACTCTTCAACAAGGCTGATAAGGCAACTCTAAACTATTTTAGATAAGCATCACATTTTTATAGGCCTCAAATTTTTCTCCAGTTTTAAGTTCACTATTAGACCGTGTAAACGTAAAAAGGAGTGTCTGAAATCACAGGATGTTAGATGCCACCAGGAATACATTTCTATTTATATCTGGCCATATTCACATACAAAAATCTATGTACTATTACGCTGGAGTACATTTTAAAATCCTGTACATCAAGAACGTTTGTGAAATAGGTGCAGCACATACTGTATATCCCGATTCTACAACAATATATGAATGGGGAATGCCCTGATACTGCTTGAAATTAAAGGGCTGGATGGTAAACAAAGGTAGATCAGCTAATCAGAGTGTTTTCTAGCATGTTATCTGTTCTGAATACATGAATCCACTTGCAGCACTGCTGTGTACATACACACAATTATTGTGTGACAAATTAAAAAGGGGCACATAATACGCTTAAGTCATCATAAATCATATAATAAACAAGTAAATGAGAAAATTTAATAAACGATATGTTTCCACAACAACTTCATCCCCTTCCATTAAATCCGCATCCCCCTAGGACTCAATCCTCAATTCCTAAGTACACATCATCTACTACAAGAAATAATAATAAAAAAAAAGTCACAATTCACCCTGTCAGGAAATCTTTCTTCCTCTCACATTTTCTGATCTGCGGTCAGGACTCCAGCCCATGGCTACTTTGGATGAAAAACAGTTCCCTGCTCCAAAAGTTTCTTTGTTTTAAAAATGTTTCTAATCTGCATGGCAAGAAACCAAGTGAGTGGGTTAATAGGATATTCACCGGGAAAGAACTTCTTGCATATTGTTACTACGCCTTCTTAAGGCCAGCAGCTTGGATTTATGACTCCTACATCCTATATGAAGAACTTACATAGTGAATTTTTGGCCAGTGAAACAGGCTGAGAATTTCCTTTGATGTGAGCAGAAACTCCAGCCTAAACACTAGAAGCTTCTCCTATAATAACTGATGCACTTATTAAAGTGGGTTTTCTTTAGGAAACAGTTGTGTTGCAGTAAGCTCTGTCTTTGCTAGAAAGAAACTTTACAGTTTTCTAGTACCTGTTTCACTGTCATTTTTCCTTTAGAAAGGAATTGAATGTTTCTCTAATGCAGGGAACACAAGGGGATTCAGCCCATCTTCTTCACAGCACTCCAAAGTGACTTTACAAATCACTTTTAATCCCATGTTACCTAGGTGTCAGAAATGATCTTATTTAACAGTTTTGATAATTAATTTGACAGAGAATGCTAGTACACCAAGTACATTCTTTTCATGACATGAATTTGGAAGGCACTGGAACTCAAAGGAGAATATTGGACTACAGGTAAATGAAATTATCCGGGGACTGCAATGACAGAAGCAGGATAACATTTAGTAATATGAAACTGCAAGTTCTGGATTGTAGGGGTGAATAATCAGTCTTTCTGCTGGCAGCTTGAACTTATTCCTTGGAAATGGAAGAGAAAGGCAAAGATTTTGCAATAAAGCTGACTACAAGCCACCGATACGTTGCACCCATGAATATAATTGGTAGAAACTTCTAGGGAGGGAATAATGTTCTCATTAAAAACAGGAAAATACTCACACTCTGCACAAGCCCATGGTAGCATCAAGTTGGGATTATCTAGTGCTTCAGATTGTTCACACACAGGAGGAAAGTGCATCAAAATATGGAAAAGTGAAACTGAGGCAAAAATCCAACTTCTCTTAAGTGATGAGAATGAAACAAAGTCATTTATTTGGTCTAATAAAATGGATGAATGCAGGGGTTAAAACTATTCTAAATCAGTAGACTACGTCGGTGCAAAAATGAACAGGCGTTCACTGGCTATAGATAAATTTGGACCATCAGAAGAACACATCTTAATGACAACATCAGACAGGAGAGATATTCTCCCATGGTAGCAGTGGAGGCAAACAAGTGACTTGACTTTAAATTATAGTGGTCACTTTAGCAACCCGATTCCACTATATGCTCTCCTGGAAAAGCTGGGGACTGAATTTGATAGCCCATGCCGTCACTTCAAACACGTTGAGTATTTCTGGTCTATTCGATGACATTGGAGCTGAGAGCCTGACATCCTTCGAGTCGCTTCAGAATCGTAGGCAGAAACAAAAGGGGTGATGGCAGGAGTTGAGTGTCTCGTTTTTACTAGTACTTGCTTGAATTAGATCTGTCACCCAGAAAAGACGTCTACATTCCATACGTATCCTCGTAAAGGGCTATTATAGCGCTTCACATCTCTATAAATACAGATACATCATAGATATTACATCCGTGCAGCTGTGTATGTTACAGATATAAATGTGCTCACTGTGTAAGAATGGCCTTCAAAATGACATGTAAATGCATGTTTGCGTTTCATAATATTATCGTCACATTAAATAATAAAAAGGGTGTATAAGACAGCATTTCTCTATTTCCACTAGTCCTACATACAAGCTAGAGTCCCTCCATCTTGTTACCCAGCCAAACAGCACAGAGAAACCAGGATGTTAAACTACTTTTCCTTGTACTAAAATCTTCCGTCTTTTGCAACTAACTCATCTGATTTCCAAGATCATGAAGAACTGTATAAAATTAAATTATAACAACAGCAATCAAAGGCATGGGGAGCGAGAGGATTCTCGATTGCAGCCCATGCATCACTCAATATCACCACGGAAGAAGAGATTGAAAAGCACATCAATTCACATAACTTCCTTCCAGTGCCCATTGTCTTTTTCAGTTCCTAATGACGCTGAAGTGTCTCCATGATTAAAATTTGAAGGTTTCCCAGTAACCAAGTAATTTGCCCAAAACTCCTTATCTAGCACTCACCATGAAGATTTTGATTTTAATATACCATTAATCAAGCTCCAGCCAAGTTTACTACTGATACTTTCAATTACAGAAGAACTAACTTCATTCTTCTCAGCGTGTCAGTGAGAGACCACTTCCTTGATTAGCCACAGACCCTAAATACAAATGGATAACAAGGTTGGGTTTGATGCACTTTACAGAAGGAACTATTTATTGTGAATTACAAATCAGTAAATAGAATTGGATCTCTCTGCTGCAGGATAAACTTAAACACCAGTCAAATTCCGAGCCATATATGTGCTATTATAGTAAAAAACAGTAGCTGATTTCAAATTTTACAGTGTAATAATAATATGCGATTTGATTAAATGTAAATTAATGCAATGGTGAATCTAACAGGCGAGTTGTAAATATCAGCATATTTCACAACACAAACATTTACACAAATGCGCACGATGCGTGTTTAATTTAAGCGTATGAATAGATCCACAGCCTTCAATAGGACATCTCATGCTCTAAGTGATGCACGTGCATAAGTGATTGCAGGATCAGTTATCAGAAAATGATCCCCGGTACAATTTATAAGAATTCCAACAGATTGCAAATAGCTATGATTTGTCACAAAACATCTGGTCTCTTCTCTCTGCAATCAAATGGACAAATGGAGATAACAATACAGACTGTGAAATCGCAGCTTGTAAAAAACAATTAGAGGGAAAGAGACCCATACCTTACCCTGCCAGAGTGATGGAATTTGCACAGCACTGTCTGGCTCAGCTCACAAAGAGTCAGCATTTGTTTGAGCTTGAGTGTGATTTCCACAAAACAAGGTTTTAATTCGGAAGTTATTCCCCCAGCTACAGCCAGCGTTTCAGGAAAACCTCTGGCAAAACAGGATCATGAATGTTAGTGACCAAGCACGACCCAAGAGACAACCTTAAATATACTTAAATATATCAGATCATTCCAAAGCACTTGGTTCTGAACGCAACTGACCATTAACTAATGAATTCTTTTTTTCTTCAGCTAGAGAACATTACAGCACTTCTTCCAGTTACATTACAAACTTTCAAGAAGTGTCTCAAGAGTGAAATCAAAAGGAAAGGTAATAATTATTTTGGTTATGACGCTGTGCTCATGTCATGAAAAACACCTAAGAGTAGCGTTCGTAGGTTAGACTGAGTGATCTTAGAGGTCTTTTCCAACCTTAATGAATCTATGATTCTATAAAAGCATTCAGGAATACTCATCACAAAGCTCAGATTTATGCAATATAGTTTAAATTACAAGGATATATAAGGATTTTTAGGGAAAAAATAAGAAAGTACACGCTCTATGATACCAGAAAATGAGATAGATTTTTCATTCACAGCATAATTCAAAGTCTCTGGATGGCGCCATTTACTGGTGAGCTTGATTATATTTTATCTATCTAAAAATAAGTTTTATAATTAAGAAAAGAGCACAGATACAATTTTTTTAAAAAAAATGTGAGTTTGCTGGCATTCAAATCTAGCTGGCATTCCAATATTAAACAACAGTTCTAGCTCCTAGCATGTTGTGAGGTATCTGAAGACAAACCCCAGCATCTCTTTAGGCCGAGGCTGGAGTGTATATGTGGAAGTCTATTTTAGTAAGAGGACAGATATTCAGTTAAGATAGCAGACTTCTTTTAGAATGATGTCCAAAGAAACCAAAGCTTTGGGTGTTTTTTTCAGAGGGTGAGGAAATCTGCTCCTTTGGGGTGTCCAATCCCACCACCGACCCCCTCTCAAACAAAAAACCCATCACAGCTTTGCAAGCAGTGAGGACAAGACAGCATTTAAGCAAGAAACTTAACTTTTTTGGTACTCATCCGAAAAAAAAAAAAAGTTCCTAAATTTCTCCTGCTTGTTTTTCTCTTAGACTTTTTCTTCTCCAACAATAATCCACAGTGTACAGTTGAATAGATAAGGCACACAAAGGAAGCATCACTGCAATTTTCCCCTCAAGTTGTACTTTATCCCAACCATAGTAATACCTTTTTGTAAGATTTACAATGTTAACCAATTCTTTTCTGTCAACCAGCAATTTTTTGGCAGATCCCTTTTGCATGATTCATGAAGGACCAGTAAAAGGCTAATTGTTCAAATTAATTTGCGTAAATGACTAAGCAAGAGATAACAAAATTACATCTGCACTTGTTTGGCAAAGATTCAATAGCAGCGGCCCTGTACTGCCAGCTGCTTCCAGACAACACTCTTGCCGAAATTAAAAGCTACAAATATTAATTAATACACTTTTTTGGTACGTTAATTTGCACTGAAAGGTTCCGGAGTACAAAACTGCTGAGAAGATGAACCATGATAATTAGAATTAATGGGATGGATGCATGTTTTTTGCAGCTGAAGTTTTAAAAAAACCCATGAATGGAACTGGGAACTTGGAACTGACATTCTCATAAATCTCTATGATAATGCCGCTATTAGTATTAGAAGGATTAAGTACTGTGGCTCCAGCGTTATCCATCACATGACACGTTGTATCCCATCTGTCACTGCCGCTGCTAAGACATGATAGCTGTCCTTGAGGAAGCCGTACGAGAAGCTTTGGGAATTCAAGGAATTGTGGTGCTGAGTGTTGGGCTGCAAAATGAATAGCTCAAACCTCTGACTCTCAAAGAGAAATAATGGCCGGTGCTCTGTACTTGTCAGCTTAGCGCTTTAACAAATACGCCGACTACGGTATCTGTATTTAAGTTAAGTTATGCAGTCTGAATTATAGATAAAGCAGGCAGGGAAAACGAACAGTCAAATGTCACAGATTTTTATCTTTAACCCTTTTTCTATCTTTGTAGGTCGGATGTCTCTGGGATACTTTTTACTGATGTTCATCGTATTAATTTTTCATATTTTAGGGCAGAGAGCACCACTGGAGCACTACTCAGCGCGCTGAAATAACAATGAATTTTTACACGAAATCACTAATGAGATCATTTACCTACTTCACAAGGTTATCTGCACATTATCGTGATGCGAATTCCCTACTACATGGAAATGCAGTCGTGAGAAAATGAAATTTTAAATGCATTCTATCTTGAAATATTGCCTATCGAATTAATTTTAGATTTTTTCTTAGAGCTTTCCAAACTTTTGAAGAATTAGTGCATTTTAACATTATACAAATACTTTAAGGGAACACAGATGCAGCAAGACTATGCTACCTATTGTACTAATTAATTTTTCGGTGCTAAGAAAAGCCATAGAGAAGGAACTTTCAAGCTTTCAAAAGGAAGAAATTCTTAAACAGCACTTTTACTTCTATTTTTAATGAGACTTGTGTACACATACAGTGTAGCTGGTGTGAAAGGCTGAACCAGAAGGCAGGTCTAAGAAAGACCAGAGGGTGAAGAAGCAGTGGAGGCTTTTTTGGGAAGGAGCAGCTTCCTCACTCTGTGCACACAAAAAGCCACGCCAGGGTGCTCAAAGTTGGCTGAAGCAGGCAAAGCCCCCCCATAAATCAAGCTTGCACTAAGTAAAATATGTTAGAGAGTAGGCTGCCAAGCTTCATTCAGAACGTATTGCCCCTCGGTACTTTGGTAGAGAAAAAAACCCTCAAATTATGCTTTCACAATTTCTTACTCTCCTAGAACATTATTTTCCCTAGTAAGGCTGACCATGACACCCTCTGTCCCTTCACGGGACAATCACAGCCGAATCCAATCTGTCCAGATGAAGATTTTGCAGAATATGTATGATTTTTTTTATCTAGTGAAGTTCATAACATAATGTCAGCAAAGGCAGATGATCAGCATCGTAATTTTATCCCTCTTTTCTAGCACACGATTTTCACAGGCTACCGATGCTATTATTCCTTTACTCTCAACTCTTAGATCATTTTCCTCTTCTACAATGAAATAAGTCTACTTCAACTCGGCTTTAATTCATCTGCGTGAGCTTAAGAATATAAAGGACTAGTTATGCCCCATCTCTGATGACATCATTGAACAAAATACAAAATTTTTCTTAACCCTAATCCTCAGCCTGTGGGTCGTTCATATTGTGCAGTCAGATTGCTCACCATCTCGCAGCACACAAAGTCAATGCAGATCTTTCCACCTCTAGGCACCGGCTCAAACCGAGAGCACGGGAGTGAGGATTGTGCGTTCAGTGCTCTATTCATACTCCCCAAACACAGATTTTCATTACCCCATCGAGCAGAAAAGCCTGAAAATCACAAAGTATATGTGTCTTTTAGAGTTTATCAGTAGAATAATAATAGTAAAAATAGATAATAATTTATTAATTCTTGTGAATTATAGAGTACGTGGCTACTTTTTTCACATACTGACAAAGGGTTAGATTTACGGTCCAGAATATTCACCCAGGAGGGTGGCAAATTCCGAGCCTCAGAAATTACTATCTTTCCCTTTCTACACTCTGAAGACATAAGTGTTTCCCTCTGCACAGAGATGAGACACAAAACTGCTCTGCTGGCATTCAGCTGCCACATGGAGTAAACTATTCAAAGAGGTTTTGAGTCAAGTTAAAGAGAAAACTGAATAAGCTCGTAAACCACGACACAACAGGTAACACAGAAAAAAACAGGAGCATGACTAAAACAAAGCACAACACAAAAACAGTTCCTAACCATCTAAATTATTAAGTATAAAAGAAAATGCAGAGGAAAAAAATTAAAATTGAGGATTTTTGCATATATCTAGCTCCTCCCACCTAGAAAATCCAAAGCACTTTATTGATGTTTCCGTGGTTTACGATCTCTAAAATCCCAGCAGGTTAACCACTAACACTACAGGTTAACCACTAAAATGACAGTTTTGCATACTGGAAAATGGAGCAGGAAGGGGGAAACCAGCTTGCCCAGAGCAAGGAAAACTCAGCAGCAAAGGAAGGCGGCCCCGCAGCCGGGCCGTGGTCCTGCTCAGGATGCTGGTCTCAGCACTGGTCCAGAATGGTCCTGGGATAGCACCCATCACACAGGAAGGACTTGGGCACAGGTTTTATTCTTCACATCACAGCACGTGAGATTGGAGCCATTGCTGACGATAACTCCGAGCAATAAGTACTTTTGTGCGCAGGGAATTTATCTGAAATAAAATCTTCACCTCTATGCTGTCTCAGTAAAGCTAAGAGTAATTGTGGTGGCTATTTGATACCAGTTCTTCTAATGAGAATTTGACTCTCTTTCTCTCTGGCTTTAATTAGCATTAGCATACTGGACCCGACGAAACTTTACAAAATAGGCATATGTTTTTGGCAAAAGTTTTTGGATGCTGCTGCCTTTTCTCACTTGCAACTGCAACATAAAATAAATTCCTGGCCACTCCTGATGCTCAAGTTCATACTGCGAGCAACTTGAAGAAGAGGAGCTTAGTTATTTATTAAGTGAACTTCCTTTAGGCTGTAATAAAAGACCAGCATTACTAAAAAGAATACTTAGGTTTGCATTTATGGACCTTTACTGAAATAATTTTCTTCCCTTGAGATGGCCCTTGCTTTTTCTAATGCATCAGTCTTATGTCTGAGTACAGGGCATCAAACTCATCATCAAACTTTCAGCGTTGGTCTCCTTGGTGCAGAAGCTGTAAGCTTGTTAAAATGTCACAGAATGGTACTAATCTGTACATTTGCTATACTAAAAAGAAAAGCAAAATGTAGATTTTAAATATGAGACCGTCTGGTACTTGGATAGTCGCCATAGTCATCCAATAATAAACTTTATAGTGAGCTTCCTAGGAAGACTTGGGTAATACTAGACATTTCCAGACATTTAATGGCAGACAGTAGGCAGCTGTCACCATAAATTAGGGAAATTTGTGCTGCAGGGTAGGTAGGAAATGAGTTACAGCGGTCAGTGAGAACAGTTTACCTGACTATATGCACTCACATCTATTGCCTTCCAGAATATAAGCACTAAGAATAGGGTATTTTCTACAAAAAAAAAAAAAAATCCATGACCATAGAATGGGCACTGTGGGTTTACAGTGTTCAAGAAAAATATTCTTAACCCACAAACTGAAAAATCCAAATCACCCCAGGCCATCTGTGATAAAGAAGTTTACTTACTGTTAGGTCGTCTCTCCAATACCAGGCTCGTGAGTAAATCCTTTATTTTGTATCTTGGCACTACCAGCTTGTAACTCTTGCAGACTGGCAAGGAAGAAATATCTGTTTCTGAGATCTCCAAGCTGGCCTTGTCTAGGATTGTCTGCAACATCTCTCTGCACAGGCTGGTTGTCTGCAGAAACTCATCTGCCTTGGACTGGCCAGAGTCCTCCAAGTTCACACCGACCACTAGAGAGAAGTCAAAATAGAAAAGTTGCATTCCAGCAAAATAAAGATTTAAATTCTTTATAACAAATAAAAGATTAATCAGACACAAATTAAATAAAAATACAAAAGGGGGGTGGGGGGATGACTAAAAAACCACCCCAAAAATAGAATATCCTTGGCACCGGCCTCATCTCCTATGAGTCCCTTGATGACTCTCAGAAGCAGCTCCTGGTTAAAAACAGACGGTGCTGACTCAGGACTGAATTCAGATGTAGAGAATTCAGAGAGAAAGAATAGGACACGTCTTCAAAGAGCCCATTAGCACTCTTCCAACAGAAGGCCTTAGTTGTGCTTTCCCCTCAACTGAACAGGTCGGCCTCCATAAAAGCTCGAAAGCAGCACGTGCAGGTTTGTTTGAGGACAATCTCCCAGGGGATGTGGCAGGGAACCCTCCCAGGGCTGGTTTTCTTTACTCACATTCTTTTATTTTCCCTTTAGGAAGCCAGATAAATTACAATAACCTGGAAACATACACCATAGCTGTTTCCTACCTTGCTGTTATACAGCAGTGCCTGTTTTCTGCTGATTTACCAGGATTTTATGGAGAACCCTAATGACTTTTTAATATGCCCTGTTTGTTATCGCTGTCCCTGAGCCCCAGCCTATAAGTAGGAGCAGGTGGTACCTGCAGTAGATAGCAGACTGTTACACAAAGCATTTGCTAATGCACGTACAAAGTCTGGTTTTGGCATCCAAGCAAAGATTTAACGATGACATTTTTAAAGGGGCAAGAGATAGTTAGTCTTCCTGCACTTTTTAGTGCAAACATTTCTGTATCTAATAGGTCGCTCCTAATTTCTTCACCAATTGCCCAAAGTGCAACCCTAAAACATCACCGAGCACTAAATGAGCCCTCGGGGTTAACGGTGTTAGCCAGCACTATGCCCCGTCAGGACTTTCATGCTCTCCATAACCATCATTTGCACAGGCATTTCTTTTTCTCTTCTTTTCTTATCCACGTTTTCCTCCTATAGGTCCCTGCGGTCCTTTGTGTGTTTTGGTTGCTGCCTTAACGGAAACAGAAGCAAAAATTACCAGACCAGTAGCTAAAGAAAATTAGGTCCTCTGTTTCTACGGCAAACAGATGTAATGTGTGTATCAGAAGGACCGCCTTGATCTGAGCAGCTTACACCGTATCAGCCCTGTTTTTCAGGACCATGCCAGAGGGCGGCGAGGAAGAAATGATTTATATTTGTGCATCAGACATCCTAATTCCCTCATGTACAGTTTCAATAGAAAGAGACACCAAGAGCTTTCGAAATGTGTGGCTAATTATACATCTCATCAAATGCTCAACACTTATACTCACGATGAGCACAAAGCACTTGTCTACTCCGCCACCTATCCCCTTCCTGGGTTGTTCTTATTAATGGTCTCTTATGTAAAGAGAGTTGGCCGCTTAAATTCTGAAGTCTGTCAGTTTAAAAGATTTAAAGTATTTTAAAAATGCAGAATAGATTTTTTTTGTGTGTGCGCCCTTATCATTCAAGAAAACGTTCACCGATACTTTTTTTTTTTTTTTTAATTAAAAAAATCCCTCTGGGCTATGAATGCCAAGTTTTAGCCCAGAGGGAATTTTTATTTCAGATATAAAGCCCTGGAAATCAGAGTATGTATACATATACTACAAAGCCTGATAAACCCTTGACTGTGACACTGCTACTGAGGGCTGCTATAATATCTGATGACAAAACTGACAGATTACTTCAGATGAGAATGTGGAACCCTTTTTTGTTTTCAACTTGACCCTGAAGACATGTCATAACATTTGTAATATCTGCAATAAAGTGTCAACTATACTGCTGTAAGACTGCTGGAGCTTGGAGTTAAGCATTCAGTTTAGTGCTCCTACAGCTTTCAATTTAAAATAAAAAAGACTCTTAATTTCCTTTTGGACAGTCCAAAGCGAGTAGAACTACACTAATTTGTCTTGGCGAATACGAAGCAGTAGTGGGGAACAAGACTACTCGAAGAGAAATCCAGGGCAATAGACAAAACAGAAAAAAATAAACCTATCAATCGTCTCTACATAAATTCAAGATTTATAGTTCAGTAGAAATAATCTTAAGAAGGGATTGCAATAAAGCGAGTGTCAACGACCACCACACGAGCAGGGCTAACTTGATTTCAGCTGTTGGTGAACTAAAATTTTACTCTAACCTCCAAGCTACGCAAGTTTTATGAAGTATTTTACGAGCGTTTCAGGCGGGATCAAAATATCAATGTGCCTCCCATTCGCCGTAGTCAAATGTGCCGCTTTGAAGGCTGCTCGTTCAATTAGGGAAACGGATCCTCCTGGGCTGGTCTCCCCAGCCTTGTATCTCCTACATATCATTTTGTCCTGCTGTTGAATCACATCAGTCACGAAGTCCATAGAAAGCTTAATCTTGCCATTGATATAATGCCTCCTCTTTGACTCAGAGATGCTATTTCTAAAGACGCTCTGCGCAGACTGGAACAGAGAAGCCCCACTTCCCTAATAAACTTGTTCCAGAATTAATAGCTTGATATAAAAGTAAGCACCAGGCACAAGCGTGTGAAAGACAATATTTTGCTGCCACTAACAAGGGCTGATTTCTTTGTCTAAGCGTACAACATAGCAAAACTAAGCTTTATTTCCCAAGAGATGAAATACTTCGTTTATTTGTGCAACTTCCTCCGACTTTATATTCTTGTGTGTTTCAGGACTTCAGTAGTTGCCTTCTTGTAATATTTCAGCTTTTAAGCTGTTTTCTTGCCTCACTGAACTCTCATAAGATACATCTGAAAGCTTTAGTACAAATTTACTTCGAATAAAGTCTTCAATTCATTTTCATGGCACCAAAAAGACAGCTTTAATAACTGCAATGACAAATAAACTGGAAATCATTCCAGGCCTTTTCACTTAACTGACAAGTAGAACGCTCTCATAATGAGCCGCAGGTTTTACGTTTTCTCTTTGACCATAATAGCTTCATTTAAGAGCGTCAGACCCTGACACTTCATCATTTATCTACATTATTTCTCATCTTCTTTCAAATAAATTATGGAATACTAGACTGAGCACATAAAAACAAAGTGACTTGTTATCTGTAAACAGCAAGATAAATTGTCCAGAAGTTCCTCATTTAGTTCCTTTTAAATTTAAGGGCAAGTTATTGGTTGTACCTTTTCTTTTTTTTTTCCCCATCCCAATTTTTTGCATTTTTTTACAGCCATCTCATTCCATTGCCAGTGGCCTTTGTGCAGCCATCCAAAGCCTGATGATAGTGCAGAAGGCATAAAATAATTCCATTATCCCAAGGTTGGACAGGGTAGTACAGAAAAGAAAAAGATATTGAAAAAAATCAAATAAACAACTTACATGGATATTTCTCCCCATCTGTAAAATTCCTTGCCCATAATACATCTTGTCATACTAGCAAATGTGACACATCCAAAGTAATGAACAGTGCGTCTGTAACTGTCCTCGCCTTTAGAAACATAGCGCTGATATTTACCATCAGCAGAGCCCCCCTTCCCTGGTGAAATACATTAATTCTTGTCTTCGAGCAGTGTTGAACACTCGGAGTTCACAGCTATTTTGTTTTAAAATCATATTGTCTGAAACACTATTAGCAAGACCACATTTACATTTTAATTATTAGTGACAGATGAAATTAAGAGAGAGGTTCAGTTTAATAATATCGTGTGTTCCCACCGCGCCTCCCCCTGTGACAAGTCACTGAGCGTGTCTACCTGACGTATCGGGGTGCAAAGCCCCCCTGGCCACAGAGTCAAGTCCGGCACCAAAATCGGTAAGGCCACCAGTACATTTCATAGAATCATAGAATAACCAGGTTGGAAGAGACCCACCAGATCATCGCGTCCAAGATTCTTGGGGAGACTGCTTAGACTATCCCTGTTTCAGTCATGGGGAAACTGAGGCAAGATGCATCTGTAAGTAGGATTTCAATGACGAAATCCAATGGCCTGGGTTTTAAGTAAAGATTTTAAGCCCTTAGTCTCAAGACAAAACAGAACAAAAAAAACAACCACAAAAGCAAAAACCAGGTAGGAATTTTTTTGAGAAAAGGCCATCTTTTTACTTTAAATGTACAACAAATCTATGATGAGACTTTGTGAATGGATTCCCGGTGAATTCCACATTCTAAGAGAGACTCCGTCTCTCACCACCATGCTTGAGAAAACAAGGAGCTGAAGAGACCCCCAAAACCTCAAAACACTCATTCACCTAAGTTACAGAGTTTGGCTCAAACTTTGGGTTTTGGTGGCAATTTTAGATGGAATCTTCTTTGACCAGTGCTCTGTATTGTCACCCAGGTGGAGACTCAAGGATATTTGTGTAATAGAGCAAACAGTCCCAAGCTTTGTGTGGTGTGAAGGTTTCACAGAATCACAGAATCACAGAATAACCAGGTTGGAAGAGACCCACTGGATCGTCGAGTCCAACCATTCCCACCAATCCCTAAATCATGCTCCTAAGCACCTCATCTACCCCCACCTTAAACACCTCCAGGGACGGTGACTCAACCACCTCCCTTGGCAGACCGTTCCAATGCCTAACCACCCTCTCCGTGAAGAACTTTTTCCTAATCTCAAGCCTAAATCTCCTCTGGTGGAGCTTGAGGCCATTCCCTCTCGTCCTGTCCCCTGTACCAAGCTGGATGGTGGAATCACAAGTTTCATTAACAGGCTGATGAGCAATTCAACCATCAGCTGCTTCGCATCCACAGTGCAGAATCTCACCTACACATCACTGCCACTCTCACCTTGAACCCTTGGAGATCAATCGTTCATCGTGTCCAACCTCACAGACATAAGCAGCTCTGCAGAAGAAAATGGAATGGTCGGAGAAGGACGTCTCAGAGGATTCCTCAGCAGAATTAAGGCCAGACCCTGGCCTGTTTGATTTTCAAGGTAACTTTCTTCCAAGCTCTTCTTCTCCCTCTCTTCTCCTGGTGCTGGCACAGTGGGCACACATCCATCTTGCAATTCAGTCATGTTATCTGCGTAGTGCAGGCAACAATCAAATAAAGACAAAAATAAGAGTTTAAGCTGATGTTCCCATCAGCTGCAATTCCATATACATAACATTTTAATTATATCTCATCTCCAGTGTAATAGTTAGACATGCCATTTGATACAGCTTTTTTTTTTATTTGAAAAATTAAATCTAACTAAATTAGGAAAAATAAAGTAGTAAAAGTTAATTGGGAATTATCTACTCCAAAATAACTCTTACTGGCAAATGCCTTGTGTGATTATAAAAGGCTGATAAATATAATTGTATTTATATAATGAGTATCATGTTTAATTTACTGTACTTGGTTGTTACACACCATTTTATGCGGGCCTCATAAGAGAGCTTCATATTATTGCCTATATGGCTTTAAAAAAAAAAAAATCACAATCAGATGCAGACAGGAAACATCCAACGGACTTAGAACAAGGTACCGATTAACAATTTTTCTAGAGAAATTTTCAGGATGATCTGCATGTGTGCGACCTAAAAATAAGAGCATTCAGTAACACTCTGTATACTGATGGTTCATGCCTAAGTGGCTCGACACGACGCGCTGCGGTCTGGCATATGCAGCCAATGGTCTAAGAACCTTGATGTTAATCTCCGAGCTTGCCGTCAGATGGACAGTTACAAACGAATGCATGAAAATGGAGTAACGCTTGCTCCCGGCAGGGCTGTGCTCTGGAAAAGGGTGATTTTTTTTCCTTTTCTCGTGCTTAATCTTTAGTTAATGTAATTTTGGTCAGACGTTTTCATATTCCAGAAAGTACAAGTCAGCCCAGCCTCTGGCTTTGTGGGTTTGTCAGTTGGCTCTGGTTTAGAACCAGACTTGAGACATCGTGACCGTTTTTAAAAAATATACACAAGCCTTGGCTTAGAATCATAGAATCATAGAACGGTTTGGATTGGAAGAGTCCTTAAAGATCACCTAATTCCACACTCCCTGCCATCCAGCCTGGCCTTGAACACCTCCAGGGATGGGGAAGTACATAAAGTTCCTTTGTTCTGTAACGTGTATGCACACAGTTAAATACCTGTTCGCATCCTACCCTACGTTCCAGATATCCTGTGCTACAGGACATCATATCCTGCACTCTCCTTTCAGTCATCTTTGACACTGCAGAAACTCAATCTATCCTCTATGCGGACAGATTTTTTTACAGTATCCTTGTTCCCATTCAAAAAAATCCTCTAAAACTTCATACTATCATATAAATAATGAATACTGGACTTTCAGGTTTCCTTTTAAACCACAGGACAGATAGAAATCTGAGATTCTCATGTAATTACAGTGCTGGGGTCTGAAGACAAGCCCGCAAAATGAATATTAAAAATTCCAAAGAACATTGTGGATTTTGAAGCTCTGTCAATGCTTCGTTGCTTTTAGGCAATGAGTTCAACCAAAGAAACCCTTCTTTGGAGAAAACTGATTGCCACCAAGTTAGTAGGAAAGAATTGTTGACCTCGGAATACCAGAAAATCACCATATACTTTTAATTAAAGAACAGGTGCTTTTCTTCCCAGCTCCCTCATATTTAGTCTAGCTTGGGCTGGTTTCTGTTATTTCTATTGTGGAGATATAGCTGCAAGATTTATTGTATCAGATTAAAAGTAAAGGCTATAAATGTCAGATTCTTTAGGTGTTTTCTGTTAAGGCTTTTTAGTTTTAGTTTATTTATAAATTATCATCCTGAGGCTTGTAAAAAAGGGCTTTCCCCTCCTCTCTTATTCTTACTAAGCATCCACTTGGCTTACTTTTATTCTGCTAAGATTGAGATGATGCTTGGACAGATATTTAGGAGTTACAGAAACCTTTCTCGCCAACCACACTCAACAGAGGGTTATACTGAGATTTCTAAGAGCACAAGATGAAAGATATATAAAGCACACTTGAGTTAATCTTACCCTGCTCCCACTTGAAGTGACCTACTCAGATCCCTTAAGTCTTTCATGAGTTTTTACCTTCAACTCCAGGGTTGTGTAAACAGAAAGATACAGTCATATACTCCTGCATATATCATAACATCATTGATCGTAATATATATATATAATTCTATAATTTATAAAAAAAAATATATATATAATTAAACTCCATAAGATGTTCCTTATAATCTCATTTGCACCAAATATTACTTGTCCGATAGCTTGGGTTCAGACAATAGTGGGCTTGTGTTTACTTGACTTTCTGCATCAGCAGTTTTGAGATATTTCATTGCAGAAAATGCCTATTTGATATAGACATAGGAGATAATAATTAACCAAGAGCCCAAACTCAACGGACAGAAAGCACTTAGGAAAACAGAGAGGGCAGGTCTCACCCAGACAGTATGTCCTCGCTTCCAGTTCAGTGCACCAGCACGGGTCATCTCATCACCCACCTTTAAGGCCAGTGAACACAGCAAAATCATCAAGTGTATCGTAACTACAGAAACATCTGTTCCAGGTGGTTTTGATGCGTTTTGCACCACCATTTTTTCACAACAGCCTGCAAGTTTCCATTTCTTATATACACCAGATGGATTATTATTATTATTATTATCATTATTATTATTATTATTATTATTATTATTATTATTATTATTATTATTATTATTATTATTACTATTATTATTATTATTATTATTTCAAGTAAACTTAATTCTCATTATAGGTACTAGATGACTGCCAGAAAAACTCAGATCTTTCATTTATTACCAGCCAAACAGAATTATGTTGGCATCAGCAGTGCAGGTTTTTCTCAGTGTTGTACCAAGACACTCACAATACCATGGAAGCGCTTGGTGTGGGAAATTTTAATGGATGTAGCTGGACCACCTAGAGAAGCCCTGAAATGGACCCACCAACAGCTTCTCTCGAGGTAGCTACAGTCCTGGTGTGGGTTTGGTTATCTGTTGACTCAAGTGGAAAACACAGAAAGAAATATATTGATGACAAGTTCTAAAGCAAAAACAATGATTAAAGAGGAAATGATGCCCTTATAAGGTCCTTAGAATCATTTGGAAGTGCAGCATTTGCAATAAAATACACTAAACCTGTTCTCACATGGAGAAATACTGATCTTTTTCTTTCTTACACAGTCATAGGTGCCTTAGACATTAGAATAAGGCAGTAAAAAATAAACCAATTAAGCCAGGATGAGCTTGAGAAGGTATGCATGCATTAGTTGCTTTTTCCCTTTTAAAGCTGTCACATTTCTCCTGCTTTTTGTGTTTTTAAACCATAAAGGATCTCTGCATTTCCCCGAGACAAAGGATAGGCTCTAAAACTCTGTCTTCTGAAGTGATGAGTTAAAGAACACTGCAGGAGTACTTGCCAAATCATACCACCATTATTAATTCAGGCATGATGAAAGTGTTCATTTTAGCTATAATCATGCAATTCATCAAAATACTACTAGAGCATATCATTCTGAACTATTACACTGATATAGCACCTTATTGCACCTTCATCGAAAGCAGGAAATGTATTTTTTGATGCTTATCTACTGAAAAAAAAGCAATTCCGTGCGGGATTTTGGAAGCACTATCTTATGTTATAATAAAAAGGAAATTTCAAATGTATTTTCTTGTACTTGTATGATGTTGTTATTATGTATTTGGGTGATTACCACCAACGATGAAGTTTAAAAATGGTACAGCACTGAAACAGTGTATTTATCCAGCGCTGTGGAAAGGAAAGATTGGGTTATGAATATACAATATTATATGGAGTCTAAATGTAGATTTTGGTGTGTCTGCCCCCTTTTAAAATAGCTTTAGAGGTTAAAATTCGTCTGCCATAAGATCCTTTCAAAAAAGGGTTCTTTGGAGTTCCTTCAATGACAAATAATACTTGTAAAAAACTGAATCCCACAACAAATGGCAGGATGTTAAAGGAAACAGCAGCATCCTTCGCTCCGAAAGAACTGAAGATCCCCATCTCCTCATCTGATGCCACGATTGCCCTCTCACTCTGCCTACCTGTCTCTTGCTCATCACCCGCTTCTGCAACTAAGTTGAAATTACAGAACAAAAATAACAAAGACGGAAAGAAATGTGAAATTAAATAAAGTCTGGCTAACTACAGGCCTCGTTGATTCTTCTCACGGATTAGCTGAGGTGCCTTTGGCACGGAGCTGGCTGGTGCTGCAGCTGTGCAGACTGCTGAGTGACGCACCTAGATAATTGTCAAAGAACAAAAAGTCGTTAATTGTCCACATCAGGAAAGCTTCATTATTACAAATAGAAAAGCAAAAAGTTATCCATTCTCACTCGCAGGCAAAATCAAAGAAAACAAGATTAATGCATCCTAAACGCATAAAGGGCTACATTTAGAAGAGTTGGCAATGAGCTTCATCATCTCTTTTTCTCTCTCCTCTTTTCCCTCCAACTCAGCCCTGGTGTAGGAATCCTCCTACATGAATAAAAAGCAGAATTTGGGGATTCAAGGCGAGCAACAGAGTATGCAACGTATGCACCTGAGCGTGCCCTGCAAAGATACCCAATGGATCTTGGCCTATATCAGAAACGGCGTGACCAGCAGGCCCAGGGAGGTCACAGAATCACAGAATCACCAGGTTGGAAGAGACCCACCGGATCATCGAGTCCAACCATTCCCACCAATCTCTAAGCCATGCCCCTCAGCACCTCATCCACCCGCACCTTAAACACCTCCAGGGAAGGCGAGTCAACCACCTCCCTGGGCAGACCATTCCAATGCCTAACCACCCTCTCCGTGAAGAATTTTTTCCTTATATCAAGCCTAAATTTCCCCTGGCAGAGCTTGAGGCCATTCCCTCTCGTCCTGTCCCCTGTCACTTGGGAGAAGAGCCCAGCTCCCTCCTCTCCACAACCTCCCTTCAGGTAGTTGTAGAGAGTAATAAGGTCTCCCCTCAGCCTCCTCTTCTCCAGGCTAAACACCCCCAGCTCTCTCAGTTGCTCCTCAAATTTAAAAAAGGATGCCGAAAACTTCCCTGACAAAAATGTACGGTAGGAAATGCTGAAAGTAACTATGGTTCCCGAAAACAAACTTGGACGTGCCAATATACATCTGCTACAATCTGTTTTATTGAGCTGTGGACGGGACGCAGCAAAGCTCTGCTGTGCTCGCCAAGCTTCTCGACACCCGCATGGAGGGGAAGAGCTGTGGGAAACAGGGCGGCACCTACAACCATCAGAAAACGCTCTGGAAGAGAGTGGACAGAAAGATTCAAATACAGTAAGACAAGAGGGATCCCAAAGCATTGGTTCACCAGGGCAGGGACCTCTCCTTGTCTTATTAATGCTCGAAGCTATCAACAAGGGTGACAAGAAGAACCACGGCATTTAACGACTCCTGAACTTTTTCACTGAGCTACGTTTTGCCATAATACAGTCACTTGATTTTTTTGTACATCTAAGCTCATAAGTAATATCGCTGAAAGAAGAGAATGTTGGATATAACAAAATAATGATGAAAATCTCATTTACTTAATAAAATTCCCCTGATTTTAAATCAAAACTGATCTCCATCCATTTGAACTTTAACTACCTAATTTTGTCTCGCGTTTCAGATAACACATAGTAAATGCAATTTGTCATCATAAATGTATTATTATTATTATTTAATCATATGAAAGTTTTGGTTTATCTTGAGAAAATATTTATAGTAGTTTTAATACACGGGATCCATTCTTGACAGAAACAATGAAAGAGATTTATCACCCTTGACAAATTATATTGCAAAATGTCCTCTCCTGCCTGCTTACAACAGAAATATTAACAATATATACCACTGGAACACCACCTGCAATTGTCATTTCTTTAGGCTAATATCGTGGCACCCTCGAATCCCTGTTCATGGAGACCATACAGGACTTCAAACGAGAGTTACTTATAAGAGTAATTCTGTGAATGACTGAAACCTGTAGCCCTTTAAATCAAACTAAGCAGTGTTTTATTAAAGTGCCCAGCAAATCAATCTAAATCCAAGGATAATAAAGCCCTAATCAGGTGGTAGAAAAAAATAATAGGTTGTCATGCATGAGGAAAAATAGGCAATCATGGAATGTTTTCTTTAATTAGGTTGTGTAAAGTGGAAGGACTGAGTAGGAACTGGCAAGACATTCATCATGAGCAAGGTGGGAAATTATTTAGATTACTGAGAAAGGAAAATTGAGTGTGAAATACTACAATTTGACTGGATAGAAAATTAAAACTCTTTTGCTATTCGTGACACTTACTTTTGGCAACTTATTGGCAGGTACGGATTTTCAAAGTAGTATCAACCCAGATATTTCTGCAGTTTAAAGACCCCATACAACTCACTCTAACTTTTAATAGCATTGGCATAAGCAGATCCTGCCTGTGCCTCCAAGAGAGACAGAGGAGAAATTAACCTCAACGGAGTTTTAGCTGGAAAAACCACGTGGATTCAACTGCTGCTTTAAAATAAAGTGGTTATTTCTACTATCCCAGGTCATTAGTACAATGCCATGCATTGAAGCTGGTTTACAAATTACAAACACCATAAGATAGATTATTTAGACAGTCAATGAACTTTCTAAAGCTAAGGAAACTATCTTAGTACATTAAGTACTAATGACAACAATTACTATTATGATTGCCATTATTATTATTAAATTACTTCTCAGCCATCCAATGCTGAATTCAGCTCTGTTACGTATAAAAATATATCGACAGTTCTGAGATGAGTTATAAATGTTGTCAAAAATAAATAAAAAATATCCTAGAGCCTTTTAAAGCCATTCTAATTAAGGAAATTACAATGCACTTTAATTTGGTCAGCATTTTTCATACCTATCCTATCATCTTAGGCAGCAACATTTCAGTGTCAGTTGTTTCTCTGTCTTGTCTCTCATTTCACTGAGATGTTAAAAAGATACATCAGTGATTATTTTGGAACTCAATAATCACATACCTTATCAAAACAGGATTTATTTCATTATTGGCTAATGAGAAAGGGAGATTTTGACTCTTTGCAGTCCCCTTTCTCATCATTATGCTCTCATACCATAAATGCAGAGAATGTTCCTAAACACGAACCATGAAAGTCGCCTCCTCATAAAATCAATATAATAGCAAAAATCATTTTAAACTTAAGATGACCTTAAACCCAGCTTCTTCAAGGCACAGTTTCAGCTTCATGAAAATTGCATGAATACCTAAGAGCTTAAGAAACTTTGCTCAACAGAAATCTCACTATGTCATCAAAGGAGAACCTGAGAACTATCCAGGAATGAATTATGCTCTACAGATTTTCTTAGAGCAATGGGTACTGGAAGCCCTGAGGTCTTCAGTTAGAGGCAATCAAGATGTTTGCCCACTTCCAAGCCAGTAATTCCAGAAAAGCAGACACAGTAGCAGGGAGCAGGGCAGGCAGGCTGGCAGGAATTCAGGGACTGTCACATAGTCATCAAACCCCAACCATTCCTGCATGGCTGCTGATGAAATCATAGAATCATAGAATAACCAGGTTGGAAGAGACCCACCGGATCATCTAGTCCAACGACTCGAAATGATGAACTCAAGTTCAAAAAAAAGTTTCAGAAGAAACCTTTTAACCGGGTCTACCCCGGTAGATACTCTGTGCAGGTGGGAACGTGACAAGGTATTATCAGTTCCATACACAAAGTTTCTTTGGAGACAGTCTCCAGAAAAAATCATTAGGTTTGAGTTTTAAAGCTGATATTGGCCCACTCCAATGTTCTCTGCTTTCTAACAGGACGACTACTCCCTCCCTTGAAAAATAATTCTCTTTTCCCTTGTGCGTTAAGAGTAAATAAAAATGCTTCGTAGAAGAACGTTTTACATCAAAGAAGTCTCGTGATAATTTTCTCATCGTTAACTGGCCTGACCCTTAGGAATGGTTTTCTTCTGAGGCTGCTTGGCTGAGCAAGGATGCGAGGAGCCATAGGAGTTAGCGGTTCAGAGTGCCAAGCAGGATTGTTGCCACCTCCAGCCCACCACTCCCGCAGAACAAACCTACAGATCACTTGTCACTAACTTTGATGTACCTTGTTTCAGGTGGTTTCCTCTCTGACTATTATTTCTGTTAAGAGACCCGTGAAAATTAAATACAGACCCTATCAATGCTTGAGTGACCTAGTGCTCCATCATACCAGCAGTGTAATAGCAATAAATCATTTCAACTTTAATCTATTGTTATTGATGAATGTACAATTATTTGTCATCTAATATGCTGAAAATGATGACCAAAGAAATAGATCAACTTTTTTTTTCTTCTTCCAAGTACGGCATTGATGGATTGTATCCCTAAGCTGTTATTACACTTATAATGTACTCTTCTGCTATGACAGCACAGCTAGTTTTTTAATCATTCCACAGTAATCAACTTAAGACAACATAGCAAGACTCATAACTCATGTTCTTTTCATTTTTGGCAGTGATGGGAAATGAAAATGTTTTTATTCTTTTGAAATAATTCTTACCTGACTAGGCTGAAGATTGCTTTAAAATTGTAAATAAATGGTTGTTTATTGAGCTGGAACTGAAAAGTGACACATTAAAATGCCCATTTCTGAAGAAAAAATAATAATTTAGGCCTGAGTGGAGCTAGAGTTGGTTTAAAAAAATACTTTGTTTTTCTTTTAACTGGTTCACACAGGCTTAGTTAAGTAATTGTGGGGTACATTTCCAAAAATACCTTTTGAAAACCTGTGGGTTGAGGAGCCACTTTCCCCTTTCAGTAGAGACTCAGAGGAAAGAAATTTCGATCAACTTAAGTTTAGTAGACCAACTGGAATTTGTAAAAGTCTCTTGGAAGAGAAAAACGTTAAGTCATTTCTCAAGGTGCTGTAAGGACTGGAAGATCAGATGTTGCTTTCTGGGAGTTACCATGCTTCTAAAATGTTTATGCAATATTAGAAGAGAAAATACTTCAAGAAACTATTCCTTGGTTGTATGTCTGCCAAAATGTGGCATTGCAACACTACCACAAACCACACAATAATAAAATGCATGTTTTTTGAAACGCTGACTCTGATCTAATGGGTTTTATAAAAAAAAAAAAGTGTCACAAGTTTTGTCCCATGAAATAGGATTTTCCTTTTAGCGCACATCGCCTATATTTTATTCTAAAATGTCTGTGCTAAAAAGATCATAGATAAGTCTTTGTCTTACAGCATACACAGGACTAACAAGAAGTCTTTGAAGTATTTTATTGCCCAGCAGCTTCAGACAGCCTTTGCGCTGCTCAACAGCCTGCACAAAGCAACTTTCTCTCACCTCTGTTATCTCACCTTCACCTTCATATATTTCTAGCTACTTTCTGCTCATTTTTTCAGCTTTTTTTACAGTGTTGTGCCCTTTGCTGGGAAAAACCTGATCTCCTGCCTTGCTTTTGCTGTGGCTCCGTGTCACCTCGCCCAGACGAGGTGGCTTCTGGGCTGGGAGTCCCACGTCCCTTCTCCAGCTCACGGTGACACACTCTGCCCTCCCCACACAGCAACACATTTGCAGCATTTATTTTGCCTCTGAGAATTCTTAATTGCAAATCTTTCATGTTATTTTTCCCTTGTTTGTAAATAATAAACTCTGTCATTTGCTCTCCTGTCTTTCACCTCTCTGTCTTCCCAACACTCTGACAGCTTTGGTATTTTTAATTTTTGAGGAGTATTGCAGACTAAAGTCCAAGATTAAGATGGGAAAAATAAATTGTCTTTCAAAGTGCAGTTGCTATAACCAAATGAAAGGTTTCACTCAACTTTTGTGTGTTTAATTTTCGAAAGCAAGAATTAAGAACAAAATTTGAGAATACTTTTATCTTGAATTCCATTTACTCTTAGTGCTCATTCCTTCTGGCCATTTATGAACAATATTGGAATTTTCTAGAGAAAAATTACAACCAACTATTTCCTAATTCACAGAATCATAGACTCATTTGGGTTGAAAGGAACCTCAAAGCCCATCCAGCCCCACCCCTGCCCTAGGCAGGGACACCTCCCACTGGATCAGGGGCTCCAAGCCCCATCCAACCTGGCCTTGAACCCCTCCAGGGATGGGGCAGCCACCCCTGCTCTGGGCAACCTGGGCCAGGGCCTCCCCACCCTCACAGGAAAACATTTTCTCCCCAAAATCTAACCTAAATCTTCTCTCTTTCAGCTTAAAACAGTTCCTACCCCTGCACTCCCTGATCCAGAGTCCCTCCTCAGCTTTCCTGCAGCCCCTTTCAGTCCTGGAAGCTGCTCTAAGGTCTCCCCAAGCCTTCTCTTCTCCAGGCTGAACAACCCCAGTGCTTTCAGCCTGTCCTCAAAAGACAGGTGCTCCAGCCCTCTGATGATCTTGGTGGCCTCCTCTGGACACGCTCTAACAGATCCACGTCCTTGTGCTGAAGATGCTAGAACCGAGCACAGTACAAAACCCATTCAGTATTGTTTGGGATTTTTTTCATTGCCGTTAACACAACTACAATAAAAGAGACAGAAACAACAGATAGGGATAACTGTTGATAAAGGACACTCCCGTCATCAATAAGCAGCCTAATACACGTTCAAGGAGCTGATTTTCAAAAATTCCAAAGGAAACGGGGAACTCAAAACTTACTTTCATGTACCAGGGACCCAACCTGATCCAAAAGAAACACCACATATATGAAAACCACCCCCTGCTTGCACACGCTGGAGACCCTCATCACTAAACCAACACTAAAACTGCAAATCTCAGCAGCTATGCCAACTGCATTCCCTGAAGCTCAGGCACCTAGAGATGAATTAACTTTTGGCTGATCTTATAGCGATGGAGCATTTATGCCTTCTTTGTATCAAGGTGTTTCCCAGTCTGCTCCTGTCTACAATTAAGGACCATCTTTTAAGCAATTCATGTTCATGAACCCTCCCCCTCAAATGATTTAATTGACCTTGAACACCTAAGGAAAATACTATCACACAAAATGAACTCTTGTGCTGGTGGCCATAAGCGACATGGGCCCAAAAAGAAAAGAATGTTATGGTGAGTTTCACTCTCTCCAGTGAGCTAGGTGGAAAATCATATCTTGGCATCTTCATGCAGCCCACTGGTACCCAGGCAGTTTTCCTCAAAAACCACTGTCCAAGATAGATAGTCCTGGTGCAAAGTAGGCTGTATGTTCAGGAAAAAAAGGGAAAAATAAGGATTTTATGGGATTGTTGCTTATTTGAGTTAGTGGAAAAAAATTTCACATGAGGGATTTGAAAAGTCACAAGTCACTGTCAGCCACCCCCTGAAAGAAACAAGCTCCTCCATCCCTGAATAACTTGGAAAAAAAATGCTGCCTGAAACAACCCTCCGAAGAAACCAAGATCTCGGCACTGCTCTCAACCATAAGTGCTACTTTACAGCCATTCACAAATCTTAATCATTCTAACGGCCCAAATCGGCTATCAGAACTGGTCTGCACACAACCTCCTCCAAGATAAAAAACGAACGTGAAGTGAACGAAAGTGAAAATGCCACTGTAAGCAATGAGAAATGTAGATTACCAGCTTTAACAAGCCTCCACAAATCACCGGCGTCTTTGGCTGCAAAGGTCGGCTCCAGCATGGTTACCGATATATTCCACTTCGTGATGGCTGCACTCTCGAAAGGCTGAAATGGGCTCTATATGTCATACAGATTGGGTCTGGACTGCTGCCGATGGAGCACCAGGGAAGCAAAGTCATCACTCTCCAGGCACACGAACACCAAGTATCTTGTTGCACAGGGAAGTCAGCAGTCGAGCGTTTGTCTTCCATCCTAAAAGCATCATAAGCACCATAAAATTAAAAAAAAAAAACCAACCTCCTTTAAATGTTTATGGTTTAAAAAGTTGTTAAAACCAATAAAGTTTTGTTCCGATTATGGGTGTACAGCACATGATAAAACCGCAATACGCAATATAATATTTGAAAATGTGAAAACTCATTTCAAACAAACACAGAAACATTCCCTTTAGTGTACAACCTCCACTAGAAAGCTCATGCACGCGCATCCAAAAGTGCCCATTAATCACTCTCAAAGCCAGCCGAGCTACAGAGGAAGCTGGGCTGCCAGGGCTGGTGTTTTTCTGGTTTTGCAAAAGGTCAAGACCTTTTAGAATTATTTTATGGGGAAAGCCAAGCAAAGCTTCCTATGTACATTTTGAGAGATGCAACAATAATTCAGAGCCCTTTAGTGACTCCTGTATTGCACGGAGTTACCAGTTCTTCCCATGAAGTAAGAGGTATAAGCACCTGAAGAGGCTGCAAGAAAGCTGGGGAGGGACTGTTTACAAAGGCTCGGAGTGATGGGATGAGGGGCAATGGGGATAAACTGGAGAGAGGCAGGTTTAGACTGGACATAAAGGAGAATTGCTTCACCATGAGACTGGTGAGAGACTGGCCCAGGTTGCCCAGGGAAGTTGTGGCTGCCCCATCCCTGGAGGGGTTCCAGGCCAGGTTGGATGGGGCTGGGAGCCCCTGATCCAGTGGGAGGTGTCCCTGCCCATGGCAGGGGTGGGACTGGATGATCTTTAAGTTCCCTTCCAACCCAAACTATTCTACGATTCTATGATTAAAATTATAGACACCATTAATCACATCTTTTTTTTTTTCATCAGGAATGACAAATCATTAACACGGAATGTTACACCTAACAACAAAAAGATCCCCAAAATAATATCTAACGTACTGCCTATCCAGCCACCAGCCAGACTAAGCCATCTTTGCTTTTCCACAGAATTTGTTTAGGGAATGATGGCTGTTGCTAAGTTGCACGGTGCTCCTTGCCTTTAGCCATCATTATCAGTTATCTTTAGGGGTAATCATTTTTCTTAAAATCATGACCCATTTGATATCTTAAAAACAGCAACATTAATTTTCATTTGTCACATAGTTGGGTATAAATCGACTAAATGTTAATAGCATTCTTCTTGAGTAATCAGTTCTACATGATTAGCCTAAAAATTGCCAAAACGTTGTTTACCATTCATTTGTATCTGAAGAAAAAAAAAAAGAGAGCCACGATCCCCGAATTAGAGCGGGATTAATTTAGTTTCTGATCTGCATTAAAACTTGCCACAATGATTCATAATCATTTTACTCAATATTTATCCTGACAAAACTATTTAATTTGGAGAGCTCCTCGTAATATAACGATGCTGCCCAAAAGCATCACGGCTTTCTCATGCTTGCGACAGTTTTCAGTATATACAGCAGAGGGACAGGGGGTTTGGGGCTCTTTTTTTTTTAACATGTACTCTTAACTTTTTTTCTCTTTTTCCCTTGATACAGGATATAGTCCATGGTCTTTACCACCATCTAGTGGATCTGGTTCCTTACAGCAAGCCACAAAAAGAATAGAGGCAAGAATTATTTAACCTATCATATATATTGAATTTATCGGTCTGATGGAAAATACGGCATTAGCTATCACTTTGTGTTTATTTCAGTGTATTGTAGCCTGCAATTCAACACCACTATTTCATTAAAAATAGAGAAAAAAGACTCCCAAGGGAGACAGTGCTTAAAACTAAAAACCAATAAAAAGTGAGATGACATACAGGCGGTGTGTGTATATATATATATGTAGGGTGTATATATATTGAGCTCACAGTTAATTTATAACATAGAAAGACCTTTGGGGTCAAAATACTATTCCAGATCTTAAAGCACAAACAGCAATTAACCAGTGATTCTCACAAATGAAAGAGCCTGATTGAATTTTTCAGAAGTTTACGGCTATTATATTATAGTTGTTTAAGTAGCACAACAGATGATACTCTCCACAAGCTTTTCTCAGGTACGTGTGCCTGGGGAGTCATGTTGGAGTCCATCACCAGCTCCCACCAGCTGGTCCAGGTAGGACAGGCAGCTTCACAGCCCTAGGCAGGGCACATTCTGTATTTATCTCTGCACAATGATCTTCATCCAATGCATTTGTCGAAAAAAAAAATTAAAAACATATATTGTCAAAGTGAATTTAAAACGTATGTTGGTGGTATTCTCCCTTTAAAAGTGTGTCACTTCTTTCTTCAAGCAGCAACAATGTCTATAACTTCAACTCATCTCGGGGGTACGTTTTTTTCTTTGGAAAGAGGATTTTTTCCCCCCCCCATGCAACGTCAAAACAGATTCTAACCTCACAAAAACACTTCTTAAATGGACACTACTGTCCACTGCTTGGAAGTGGGAATGAGGTGTGATTTTTTTCATGCTGGATTTACTGATGAGGATCCGGCTTCTGCTTTTGCAGCAAGATTCTGATGTGACTGAGCCAGGACTTTTACATTTTGCTCCCTTAGCTGCATACTGAAGACGACACATCTGTCACTCACAAGCATCACAATATAAGGCATTCATCATCGTGGAGGTCATGTGCACTCTAGGATGATGGCAAAAAAAAAGTAGAAAAAGCTTGTCTGATGTAATCCTATTTCAAGAATAAATAATAATTGTTTGGCAGGCATAGAAGATTAGGGGCTTTTTGCTCCCTACGTAGCAGGGTGGACCTAAATTAATCCCTGTGGCTCCCTCAACACTGTAAAACACAGATCAATATTTATACCTGTGGGATGGAATGGCCCAGGCACTTCTCTAACCTTTTCCTCCAGGAAAGGCTTGAGTAGCATCATCTCCACTCCCCCATCAACCAGACTTTGTCTTTTGAAACTCCTGAAAGTTCAGCATCTGCAATGAAAGAGAATGGGGAGACCTTATAGCTGCCTCCCAGTACTGAAAGGGGGGGTTCAGGAAAGGTGGGGAGCGGCTCTTGATCAAGGGGTGCATGGACAGGACGAGAAGGAGTGGGTTTAAGCTGAAAGAGGGGAGACGTAGATGAGACATTAGAGAGAAATGTTTTGCTGTGAGGGTGGGGAGGCTCTGATCCAGGTTGCCCAGTGCGGTGGTGGCTGCCCCATCCCTGGAGGGGCTCAAAGCCAGGTTGGATGGGGCTTGGAGCCCCTGATCCAGTGGGAGGTGTTGTCCAGAGGGAGGTTGTCCAGAGGGACAACCTGCAAAACCAATTTAAGCTCTGCTTCCAGCTTTTTTTCAGGCTGGGTTTCACTAAGGAGGTTTGTTCTCTCTGAAGCCCCTTGGGTGAGACCGAGCCTGCTGACGCTTTTGCCACTGTGTGAATTCACAGCTTCTTCACTGTTCCCAAATGACTTTTAGCGTTGCTCGGTGTCAGTAAAATCTGTTTGTCTTTTCCCTCAATGCAAACTTCTAAGTTGTTGAGCCTTAGTGTCACCATGCGCTGCAGTCACCTGTGGCTTTCCCCACCTTCCCCCAGTCTGGGAAAATCTGATGCACCTGCCAAGACACTGCAGGTTTCCCCTCAAACTTATGTTTACCTCACTGCTTTATTTGAAGACAATATCACAGATAGGATGCCTAGGTTTCCTTAACTGGAAATATAGGAGTTATCCGTACTGGTAAACCCTACGCTTCCTTAGCACTTGATGCTGAATTACAGTCTCCTTCCCAGCTTCTCTGAGTTTTATTCTAAACTCTGGCCTTTAAAGAAGGAAAAAAAAAAAAAAAAAAAAAAAAAAAAAGTAATTTTCTCTTTTTGAAAAAGGAAGAAGAAAAGCCCTAAGCATCTTTTCTCACTGATACCCAGTAGCAGGACTGTGTCCTTCCTGGAGGGACCTCTGATTTTGCACCTGATTAAATAGTAACTCAGGGTTAGAGTCACGCTCTTGGTGACTCACTGATCTGGTTGACTGGCTGACAATCTCCACAGGGTAGAGTGCAATTTGCTTGTGTGCCCCAATTAGCAGTGCTAATTGGGGCACAAAATCTATGTAATTTTTTATGGTTGTTTTTTTTCTTAAGTCAGTCACCATTCTGGGAACGGCAAGCACTGGAGTAGGAGGGGGGCTGATCTGCCCTGCTCTTCCAACACCTGAACACAGGGTGGGAAAAGTCTTACTCAAAGGTATCTAGGTGGAGGCAGAAGCTTTGGTGTGTTTTATTAGCTCCTGCACATGCCTGGATTCAAAATTCTGCATTTCACCACGCACCAGCAGAGCCAGGCTTGAGGGGGAATTTCTCAGGGTCTTGCAAGACCCAAGTGATGCTCAGCTCTCCAGGATCCGCTCTGCAAACTTCATGCACCTGTGATTCTGGACCGCAGAAGTTAGAGAATCCTGAAACTGATGTTTTAGTTCTGATTTCAATCAGTTATTAAAGAATGCTAAATTTATTTTTTAAAAAAAACCCAGAATGACGACACAGGAATTTGGAACAATCTGAAATTTCTGATAAAATCAAGTTTTATCATTTTTTCTTAGAAAAATACAGCAGAGCAAAGAAGTATTTTTGCCAAATGCGCAGAGAAGTACTAAGGCTTAGATGTAATTATTACAGCTGTATGCCAGATAGCACAGGTACTAAGTAAATGCCAGTAACTCTTTTAACATCATTGTTCTGGTATTTGCATACAGAAATGGCAGTTCAGATGCTTAACTGCCATTAACATGCATTAATATTTGTTTTGCATTCACTCTTGTAAGATAACTGTTTGTATAAATATAGGCATGAAATAACTTGTACACTTTTGCACACAAAAAACTAGCTCTTTTAAGACCAAGCAATACTTACTGGATCATTTCTGTGGCTGATGCTCCAACCAGAATCCCCTATTTGAATATAAATATTTATCGGTTCAAAGAGGATGTGTAAAATAAACAGCCTAGAAAATGAGATGCTTTTTGCTTTTTTATTATCCCATTGGATAACACTGTAAAAGAATTACTGTATACTTCTCCCACTAAAAAAGTCTCCAATTCAGAAGCGCAAGCTGATTTTATTTTGATCTATTATAATAATAAAAGAACAATTATCCCCTTCCTAGAGCTTCAAGCCTAAATCAGCTCATGTGCTTAATTCAGGTTACTGTGAAAAACCACAATATTAAGGAAGGGCCATCTTGTATTTGCTCCAGTCAAGCACTAAAGGGTCTAAAACCAACAAGACATTCGAAACCTGGACTTGTTGTTTGTGTCTGTTGTTTGAGGGCCCTATGAGTGACCGAAACAGCACAGGGGAAACTGCTAATCAACAGTTTTTAAAAAATACATGCCAAATCAAAAGTAAAGATAAATAGAGGCATTTCCAATTGCATAACTTCGTTGGTCCCAGCAAATATCTGTCGTTTATTCTGCGTCACTTGAACTGCAGACGTGGAGACGTGACACCAACATTAGCAACCTTCATCAGCCACACATTTAACATTCAAAATTGCATAATAAAGTCTCTATTCAGCCCAGGTTAATTATTTCCACATCTTTGACTTTTAAATATTTTCCTTTGTTCAGCCAATGCTTACCTGCATGTTGCTGCTTGGAGACCCTGTCTCACTTTTTGCAGAAGGGATCAAAGAGAACGTTAGCACCAAAGTCTTATCTCAGGACGCATTTCCCAACAATCCCAGGGGCCACCTTGGGGTCAGCATGGTTCAAAGACATGAGCAGATAGCAGAGTAGCCAGCCAGCAGAGGTTTCTCTCCCAAGATACTAAAGCCTGTCTAATCCAACCTCGCAAAACTGAAAGGAGACTTTCTGCCAGTCTTCAGATATTTGCCTTCCTGTCTTCTTCCCTCTTTATTCATGGGGTTTCCTTCTAAATTCCTACATCTTTACAAACATTTTAAAGTAAATTATAACTTCATATCCTGGGCTGATCTCAAAATGAGGTATAAGCCCAGATTCCCAAATGTCCTGCAGGAGTTAAGCAGCAGCGCCCTTGTGTTTTCCCTTCAGGCTCCTCTAAAATCCCAGAGTTTTTCATTGTTCCTTGGATGTTTTACTTTGAAGCTTCACTTTGATGCAAGTTCCTTCCCTTGTCCTTCCCCTGGAAAGGTCTGGCAAAAACATCTCTCTTTTCATAGAATCATAGAATCACTAGGTTGGAAGAGACCCACCAGATTATCGAGTCAAACCATTCCCAACAGTCTCTAAATCATGCCCCCAAGCACCTCATCCACCCGCACCTTAAACACCTCCAGGGAAGGCGAGTCAACCACCTCCCTGGGCAGACTGTTCCAATGCCTAACCACCCTTTCCATGAAAAATTTTTTCCTTATCTCAAGCCTGAATCTCCCCTGGTGGAGCTTGGGGCCATTCCCTCTAGTCCTGTCACTTGGCAGAAGAGCCCAGATCCCTCCTCTCCACAACCTCCCTTCACGTAGTTGTAGAGATCAATAAGGTCTCCCTTCAGCCTCCTCCAGGCTGAACAACCCCAGCTCTCTCAGTCGCTCCTCATAAGATTTGTTCTCCAGCCCCTTCAACAGCTTTGTCGCTCTCCTCTGGACTCGCTCCAGAGCCTCAATGACACCTCTTCTCCTGTTGGGAAAGGCAAGAAAGTGCCGTGGTAGGGTTAGTTTGGATATTAGGAGAAGGTTCTTCCCCCAGAGAATGGTGGAGCACTGGAGCAGCTCCCAGGGGAGCAGTCATGGCACCAAACCTGACAATACTCCAGAAGCATTTGGCCAACACCCTCAGATACATGGTGTGAAGTTGGGGGTTGTTCTACGTAGGGACGGGAATTGGACTCAATGATCTATGAGGGTCCCTTCCAGCACAAGACATTCTGTGATACTCTCTTCCTTTTGTGTTTTTGCCTTTCTAGAGCCCTTTCATCCCCCAGAGATCCTCGTGATCCCTCGGGGCTCACAAGTCAGCCACTTCGCACAATGCAGTCAATCTATTTGCATGCTCCTGATTTCAAAACAGAGGCCACATTAAATTAGATAAGACTACACAAAATGCTTACATTTCAGCACACACCTCATTAGACTGAGACCAAATGTACCTTATGGAAAGTTCAAGGAACAAAAAGCCCTCTCAGTCACATTCCATGTCCCCAGCTGGGGTGGAGGAGAGGAATGTGTGCATGCATACATATTGTGAAATAAATATATAGTAAGAAAACTACTTCCAGTAAAACAAATTCTCAACCGTTCCTTTTTTCCCACACTAAGATGAATAAATTTGAAAGGGAAGAAGTGAGATAAGAAGGAAAACCTGAAGAGGAAGGAACAGACGGGAATCACGTGCAGCTGGGAAGGAAAAACTGTGCAACAGTAATTAATATGAAAATAACCTACACCCACTCTCCAGAAAGCATGACATATGTTAAGGTCATTCCAACTTAGAAAATCTTTTCTAAGCTGAATCCTTAAAGGGGGATGATTTAAATTAATAGGTATAAATACCCTTGGCTACAGCAGTGACCGCAAGTACAAGCGCAGGTCAAAGGAGAAGAGACCAGATTGCCCTAAGTATGGTCTGACCCCACAGCATCCTCTCAAGAAGGACAACAGAAAGGCTGCTCCTTGAAAATCCTACCTGTCGACACAAAGGTGTAGATAGGGAACTCTAAAAGTACCTTTTCAGATGTTACTCTCTGACAGTATATTTAAGAACAGCACAGAGGAGCTACAGTAATTAAGCAGTATCGTTAAAGCAGGCTGAAAATAACAGCTCTCATTGCTGACTTCCAGCCACCATCACTAAGGACACCGACAAACCCACCTGACTTGCACAAGTCGCTCTGTCCTGCTGGTGATTCCAGCACAACCCCACTGTCTTCCAGGCAATGACAAACTCTGTCTGCCTTCATCATCGAGCTCGAAAACAGGAATTTCCTATGCAAGTCACACCTGCAAAAATATATTCAACATGACAGAGCTAATCAAGGACAATACTGCGGAGGCGGTTGAACAACACTTCCATGGAGATCACCCCTGGTTTTGAAAAACTCTGTGCCACAAATAATTCATCGTCCATTTATTAAATAATTAGATATTAACAGAGAACCACTGATTAGACTGTACTGATATCATACTGTACATTTTCTCTCTTGACTTTGTCACCGAGGTCACCATGCAACCCAAAGCTGATGAGGATAGAGGGAGACAGTGTATGGGCATGGCTAAATAGAGAAGCCTTTCATTAACCTTGCTGATCCCCCATAATTTCATATGTCAACAGCTAATCAAGGACTCACTGACATCATCAAGGGACAGGGAGAAAAGATCTCCCGAGGGACCGATCACTTCTCACAGGAGAAAGTCTCTACTTATACTGCAAGGTTACATGTATTTTGCAAAGAAATAAAGTGTTCCTGCATAATTTATATTAGTATTGAAATACATGTTTCTACTGTTAGAGACAAATAATTATTTTCAGCACGATGGAGATGACAGTTAAAGGAGTCAGTCCTTGATAGCCCAGTCCTTTCAGACTTTGTCCGGCTGTCATACTTAGTTACTTAAGAAACATAAGCAAAATCATCTTCTTACTGACTTCTAGACCACAGTTCTACTTACGTCATTGGTTTCTTGCCAGAAGAGGAAATACAAGGAACAGTGTTGGACTTTAATCATTTTGTACTTACTTAATACTTTCATCCCAAAAGATTTTGTAAATCTAATCAACATAGCAGTGAATTCATCTACGGCTGACACAAAGCCTCCTCCTAAGAAGGATCTAGATGCTTCTTTAACAGCACGTCAAGGTACCAAAAGGACAGTGCAGATGGGGGGGGTCACACGCATCAACACGGACTCTGCAGAGCTAAGGATGCTGGTCAGAGGCCGTGGAATTATACATCTGAATTTCAAGAAGATATTGAGGGATCTGCACGGCTAGTAGACTATCAAACCTACCCCATGTAATTCAAAAGGTTTCCCAAAGCAATGCATTTCTCCACACCGTGTCTGAGCACCAAGGGAGAAGGCAAGCGTAACATCCTCCAGTGGTGCTGCTGAACATCCCTAGCTCTTCTCAGAAGCAGTGGTGGTATATTTGTCTGCCAGTCCAGACTAGACCCTGTTGTATATGTGATTTTACAAAATCACAGCCTGGACTACTATTTCCAGCTCACAGTGTGGATGAGGAGCATCACACAGCTCATTAATACTAATAGAAGGGCACTTGTTAACAAGGAAGAGGTGGGACGCGTGGAGTGAGGTTCTTCACACCCCCAAAACCCAAGCCTTGAAAACCTGCACGGCTTTCCATAACCATATAGTTTATATTTTCTGTGTAGTCATTCTAAGGTGTACTGTGGAGGTACAAATCTGACCCAACCAACCCGTTTGAAAAGACAAACGACATTCTCTCTCTCAATGTGCAACGAACACACCTCACTCACCTCCTGCAATTGCACACACTCCACTCCATCGCTTGTTACTGTGTTCTCAACCCTTGCTCGGTATCATGTTGCACAGCCACGAGGCGATTACCTAAATCAATAATAATAATAATAATAGAGTAAATCCCTTGTATTGGAATGATGGATTTGTGCAACTGGACCTGATTTTGCAGGAAACCGAATGCCCTAAATCCCTAATGACTACATGCCAGCAGAACGCCCCGTGTCTATGTGCCTGTGTTTATATTTATACATCCATAAACCATCCAGCATGAGATACGTCACGTCTCCATTGCTTTGCATACAGAAAAACTTTCCCTACCCCAATAAGGTACTGGATGCGTATAACTAATATATCACTATCAACAAAATAAATAAAGGCTTTCTGAATAATCAGATCCACTTGAATGTACAAGGCTACCTTGAATCCAAATAGAGTATACAAAATATAATCACAATAGACATGATGACACTTAAAGTGCAGAAAAACACACTGCAGTCTTTCAAAATCATCGCTACAGAGTGAGAAAACAGATATTTCTGCTTTAACAGCAAGATTTGCCCTGCACTGAAAGGCGGTGAAGGGGAAGCACATATCCAAGCAAGAGATCTTGATATGTTTTTAAAAGCATGTTAAAAAATAGAATTATTTAAACAAATATTTTTGGGGTGAGGCGAATATAACAGCTGATTTCTACTCAGAACTGATTTTTTTTCCTACTGCCTTTCAGGTCAGCAGATCTTACACATTAGATTTTTTTCAGATTTTGGGCAGCTTAAGAGCTAAAAAAATCACTCAGAAGAGGAAGAGCGTGCACTTAATCTGATACAAATCTTCCTTAACAGTAGCAAACTAATGGACATCCTAAATAAGTGAAATATGTAATGCACAGGGACATCGCTCAGGTGATCAAAAAAGCCAGTAATATGACATATACCTACTTATGTCCATATAAAAAAAAAATCTCATAGTGAAGAAATTCCTCCTTACGTCTAGTCTAAATCTGCCTCTCTCCACTTTAACCTCATTTCCTCTTGTCCTATCACTCCCAGCCTTTGTGAACACTCCCTCCCCAGCTTTCTCGTAGCCCCTTCAGGTCACTATAAGGTCTCAGGTCATTCTCTTCTCCAGGCTGAACAACCCCAACTCTCTCAGCCTGTCCTCATATGGGAGATTCTTATAATCTTCATTCTGCTTCTTCTGTTTTGTTGAACGCAAATATTTTAATTGCTAGGGAACTGTGCCTAATACGCTACATTCTAGTTCAAATCATGACCATATGTATTATAATACAAAGTAATTAATAGCAGCATATCCAGGAAATTGCCACTTATGATCAGCTGCCTGCCCACACATTATAACCAAAATCAAAGATGAAATAGTATTCATCTGGTAATGAGACTATTTCCTATTTAAGTTGGGGTAGAGGTTATTCCTTCCACAGTTCTTGTGAAGTGGAACATCACTTAGTGGGAAACTTTTGCCTCTGCCATGCACAGCATCCAAGGGAGACTGAAACAGCAACCAAATCAAGCCTTAAACACAATGAAACTTGATGGATACTCTTTTTTTTACCCAAGAGCTGGATAAAAACAATGAGAGTCAATGTTGAAAAAAAAAAAATCAGCATTATACATATGGGATAATATTTTAAAGATAATACCATGGCGATGTGGCTACTTAGATGTCTGAGAATTGCAGAAATTTATGGTACTTCAGCTTTTTTCACATTTAATTCCACCTAAGTTGCAAAATCAGGATTAGACAAAGACAAAAAAATCACATTGCTTTAAAATTGAATTCTGTTTGTTTGGTTTTTTTGTTTGTTTAACGTGTTATTTATTTATCACTATAGTGAGACCTAATTCCTACTTATTAGCATTTTTCTACTCACATCTAGTTCTCCTACAAGGTCCATTTATTAATATAAAGCTGAATTTAATCAAGTTTATAACTTTAATTAAGTTGGTATATAATTAAGAATAAGGATTTTGGAACCGAGAACCATTTGCTGTCTGTGATCTGGTTATCATCTTTAAGCATATCAACTAAATAACCTTAAATGAGCACATCTTTACGCAAAACTCACATAAAACCCTATAGATAACAAAGAGAACAAAATCCAGGGTGAACTTGGTAAACTCAAGGTAAAAATAATATTTTCCAAGAGTCATCATTTCAACTAGTCCACGAGATTCACAGAACAAGTTAACTTGGCATATGCAAATCGAGGTTTCTCAGTGTTCTGGGGTTACCATGGTTTAGGAAATTCAGTGAATCTATATATAAACAGGCAATTCTTAGCATGTGCAGAAGGAACATCTGATAATCTCGTCATGGTCCACAGCCTTGTTATACAGATTGTTCTTCTTGGGTTATAGTATAATCTCACACCTAAAAATATGTACTTCAAGCTACTAAAGGTGAAATATCTGTGCTCCGTTCCTGCATATCCTGAAGTTACACAAAAGCTCATTTTTTATTTTATTTTATTTTTTGCTGGCATTGCTATCTTAGTACTGTGACGAGGATTCAGTCAACCTAATTTTCATTTTCTTTTAGAATCCCTGGAAAGATATGTAAATTGTTTCTTTCAAGATACGAAGCGCTTTGCTTGGCTTCAAAATCCATCACTGGAAGCAAAGTCTAAGCTTCAATAACTCCCGAATGTCAGCACATCTCTGATTTCTAAACTGTGCGTTTTAGTCAGTGATACTGTGAGCGAGGAGCCTGTTCCAGCTCTGCGATAATGCTGGCATTAATTTTCACTTATAATTGTTTCCTCCTTAAACAGCCCCACGGAGAGAGACTCGCATCCCTTCATTACACATAACTTATCGTGGCATTAAATTTGCCTAAATTGTACTCTGGTGCTGCCATACTGCTGACCCTTAAGTCTGTAAACAAATACATTTGTTCTCCGTGTATTTATGTTTTGTCTTCTAAATTGTTAGAAAATGAGCCTAGAATCTTCATATTGTAATTGTATCATCAAAGCCTGTTGAGAATACGATAAAGTAACCAGAAGTTGAATTATCAATAAGAGTCATTTATTTTGCATTTTTATTTTAACGAATACTTATGAGAATTGTGATAAATTAGCAGTGACAAACTACTTCTTGCAGGCTGATTTTGTGTGGAGAGTTTAATTAAACATTGCAGCTGTTTATCTCTATGGTGATTAAATTTTCATATGTAAATTACATGTATTAAGATCAAGATACTTATGTAAATGTCACTTGCCTTAATGTTTTGTGTTACTGTTATTAACATCTAACCATCAGCTTGTAATCTTCTTGTATTGCATTACGCCGGCATGCACGACATGACTAAAATAAGTAGATTTATATCTTAATAACAAACAAGTTTTTAGAAAGAACATCTTACTATGTAATTGAGATGTAGATAAAAAAATAAAAAATAAACTGCCTAGTGTGAACCGCTGTAAATTTGAGAACCTCATTGGTTCGAGCCACATTCGTTGAATGCCTCCCATCTGCCAGCAAACAACTGCTTGAACAGAAAGAGCAACTTAATTTCATCATATGTACCCGGAGATCAAAGCAAATTTTATCCAGATGTCAGGGATCTATACATCCACTTACAACAGCTCTGCCCTCTACCTCACAGCGGTTAGGGGTATAATGTTTTATTATAAATAAAATTGAACACTTTTATCATTGAATAAGTTTACTTCCGATATGAGCACTTTCTAAACAACAACAAAAAATATTTACATTCCAATAGGAAAAAATAAAAGCTCGAGATCGACCCGGATATATTTCCAACAATCCAAAGAAACCCCTTAATAGATAACAAACGTTTCTTTAGCCACAGCACCTTAAAAGTCTGGATCGTATAGACAGTCAACAAAAACAAATTGCTGGGATTTGCCATTTACTAGATATTCCTATATTTTTTTTCTCCTTTTGCTGTACTCTTATAGGCATTATTCTTATTCACTTTGATGATAAAGATTAGCAACAACTTGGAGTGACGAAAAAGGAAGATGTGACATCTGATCTTAGTTATTACAGAGGGAAGTTCTTGATATAAAAATGTACAACTCTAATGCAAGAAAGACTTTTCATCATGCCAGTCATGCTTGAAGCCTACCGAAAACCAGACACTCATTGATAGCAGAAAATCAAATTCATCATTTGCAAAAACAAATTAAGAGACCAAATTGCAGTAGGCAATACACAGAAAATGAGATAAAAGCAGTTAGGATTAATTTCTTTTGAGGAATCTATAGGTTATATATGATCTCAGAGTTTACGTTTGCTCGTGTGATGTGTAGAAAAAAAAAGGAAAAGATCACTGGGAGGTGGGAGCTTCATTTTTTTTAGATTGTCACCCAGGAGGCATGCCACTATCAAACAAGAGTACGTTATCTCAATGATCTGCTCAAAAGCAATGAAACACTTTGAAGATGCCCCAAATAATTGTATGGATGTTCTGATGGGCAAATTGAAGATGAGCATCATCTAGGGGTTTGAAATAAGTTCAATAACTCTCTCAGCAACACAATGAGCTTTGAAGAAAGAGCAGTCAGCTAGCTTGGCAGCATAAGAAATTAGCAGTTATTTTAATGGGTACTATCCCTTAGAGCTAATAACTTCATCAGTTGACAGCCTGACTTCGCACTTATAGGGCGTCACATACGCAACTTCCTCAACAGCTTTAATCTGTAAATTCATTCTGAGTTTCCTCCCTATTTTAGAGTCTTAAATTACATCCTGAACACTCTCTGGGGATTAAATCAATTTGCCTACAAATTTTTCTGTTTTAAAAATACACAATATATCTGCTTTAAATGTTGTCACAGGTTAAACTGTTAGAAAAGTGCTTGTTCCTTTTCTCAGCACCATATTTTAGGTCTTAACAGAGGATGCCTGCAATGTTCAAGTTCTCTGAAAGCCTTTGTCAATGGTTTGGGTTTGATTGCATTGAGACACGTCAGTGGCTCTGCTCTACTCCTAACACGTTATTAATGAGTCTTATCTTCATGAATTAAGTGAAAGAGATGAGAGTAGTATATTAGAGAGTACCTACCTTCCTTTAAGAAATATAGTAAATTCCAGGAAGACAACATATCTAGAAGGAATTAGTGCTGAAACGTGTTTCACTCACACTTTTCGTTTACCCTGAGGGTCACTGAAAATTCACCCTTACAAATTTCTTTTCCAAATTACAATAACTCCGATTCCAATAACTTTTTTTATTTAAATGAAATAAAGTCACTCAACGTAAAACTCTTGGTTTGCAACTGTTCTTTCCCACGGAAAAGCTGCTGTGGCAGAAAAACTTTCCAACTTTCAGAGATAGCCATACATCCAACTTATTGGAAATAGAGTTCTGGATATCAGAACATTTGGGGTGTCGTTTCTGATCTATTGTTTTTAAAATCGCTTCTCAGCAATGCATTGCTCGGAGCCATCTTCACCAACAGCTCTTTACTTCAATGGATTTCTTGGGCAATGAAGCACCATTCAGCATAAGAGAAGAATTCGTCCTTGCATGTATAAATGGGTTTGTTTTCTATTGCTAAGACGTTTGCAGCAGCTCGGTCTGGAGTGTCTCGGTTTATCACTATTACAACCACCACACTGCTCTAAAAAAAATGGAGTAGGGGACCATAAAAAGACAGAGAACAGAGGACCAGGATAATTGTAATGGAGAAAGCTCGTACTTCCTCATGCAAATCTCACTAATCATCAATAATCAGAGGGAAAGAGTGAAATTGTGTATATAGGGGGTTTTTAAATTACTGCATTATCATAAAGATTGCCTGAATCTCTCAGCAGCTCTTAAGCAGGGACAGATCATGATGAAGTTCACCAAGAGGCATTTTTCTTTAACAAGAAAACCTTCTTGTGCTATTTAAGTTTAGTTTGCCATAAACCTTCCTATATTCAGTGGCTGACTGTCTACTGAAAATAATAACCTTGAATGATGATCGTAGCCAGGATAGTTGGCAGCAGATCCACTACAATTACCAAAAGTTAATTAGAATTATTAAAATAACAAACACAAGGCCACAGATATTATACATCTACATTTAATAATGGAATCCAACAGTGCATCTGATTCATGAACTATATTATATTATTTTAAAGCCTTTTCTTTCTTACCAAATTAAATAGTGATGGATTATCCTCTCTGAATCAATTGGTGGACTAAATTCTGTTTATATGGGCCCTAAAAATTAAGCTAGAGAGCAGAACTATAAAGAGTCTGTTGTCTCCCTGAACAGTAAAATAATTTGCAGTTCATTTTCGCTTGTTGTTTCTTTATCCACAGTATTATGGTTCGAAAATGCAATTCCAGACTTAAAAGCAATTGGTCACACAATTTTCTCAAACACAGTGTCACCTTCTACTGCTGATTTAATATAAATTTATTTAGGGCCATGTTTAAAGAAATTCCAGGTCCAAGTTGTCAACATCTTTGCATCCACATAAACCCTAATAAATTTAACGCGCTGCGTATGTGCAGTCTCTCACAGCATTAATCTCCACGAGCATTTCTGCTCTCAGAACTGTTTGTCTGTGGTCCTCCTGCCTTCTTTCTTTACACTAAAGTCATTTTAACATATTTAACACGTGTTTAATTCTGCATATGCACCGTATTGTAAAGAACCTAATTTTATTTTTAGGTTCGAAACTGAATTAGGCAGCACATGGTATTAGAAGAGAATTCTTAAGCTTTTATATCAGCAGATTTGAAGAGGAGTTTTGCTGACACATATGATGCTGCCTTACACAAACAAACGCTGCCAAGGTTATGCATTGTCATACTTTCGGTTCACTCTTTTAACAAAATCAACACCAGATCACACCACTATTCTCCTCAGCTGTTTGGAAAACTGTAAACGTCGGTTTAACCACTACAATTGAACAAATATGGAGCTCCCAGAGCTGCTTGAAGTGTTTTCTTCCAAGTTACCAAAGAAAGGGGAAATTCTTCTTTCCCAGCTATCATAGTTATCATAGAATAGTCTGCTAGGGAAAGACTTTTGGGATCATCAAGTCCAGTCGTACCTGTCCACTAATCACAGAGTCACAGAATCACAGAATGACCAGGTTGGAAGAGACCCACTGGATCGTCGAGTCCAACCATTCCCACCAATCCCTAAATCATGCTCCTAAGCACCTCGTCTACCCTCACCTTAAACACCTCCAGGGACGGTGACTCAACCCCCTCCCTGGGCAGACCGTTCCAATGCCTAACCACCCTCTACGTGAAGAACTTTTTCCTAATCTCAAGCCTAAATCTCCCCTGGCAGAGCTTGAGGCCATTCCCTCTCGTCCTGTCCCCTGTCACCTGGGAGAAGAGCCCAGCTCCCTCCTCTCCACAACCTCCCTTCAGGTAGTTGTAGAGAGCAATGAGGTCTCCCCTCAGCCTCCTCTTCTCCAGGCTTCCTAATAAACCAGAACCCTGAGCACTTCATCCACTCATCTTTTAAATATCTCCAGGGATGAAGAATCCACCCCTGCCCTGGTCAGTCTCATCCAATGTTTCATCACCCCGTCAGTAAAGAAATTATTCCTAACACCCAATCTAAACCTCCCGTGGTACAACTTGAGACCATTTCCTCTCATCCTGTCACTTGTTACTTGGAAGAAGAAACCAACACCCACCTTGCTACAAACCCCCTTTCAGCCTTCCCAATTCTTCCAACCTGTTCGTGTACATATATATATATATATATAAATATAAATGAATACTAACCTTATTAGTCTTGTTAAAGGAAAATATTCCTAAAGGCAGTTAGAAACATCAGCAAGAAACTAAATATTGTCTGTTAGGATAAAAAAAAATTACCATCCAGGTAAGTTTTCTACTTCTTACATCAGTGCCTTCTCCCCAAATTCTTTTCAGATATTTAATTCTAAGTAATTGCAAGGTTATAAGCCAAAATTTCCCCTCTGATGTCAAAGGATGTACAGAAGATTTTTTTAAAAAAAAGTTAAAGATGACTGTTTGAAAAATCCTTGTAATAATAACCAGAAGTTTAAGTTATAATCTGTCCTGCAGCAATTGTAACCTAGGAAAAAAGCCATGAAGCATAACCCAATCATGTCCAGATTTTGACTATATATTGTAACAATTCTGTAAAGTACTTTTAGTCTATAAGCAAATCCTGCAGCATAGTAGAAAACACATAACCAAATGTATCAACTACTGCATTTAATATGGATACAAAAAATAAGCTGTATATTTTAAATTGATGTAGATTAATTGAAAGGAAAAACATAAGTGTTGAAATAAGATTTGTATGTTTTTTTACTGTATATCCTCTTTTACTATTGCTATTCACAACCCCAACAACAGGGAAAATACAAGTGGTTAATTAGCAAATCAGCCAAAGAGAATTTAAGTAAGGTACTAACTCAAGCTGGCTTATCATATTTTCTTTCTCACAGCCCAGGTCACTAAAAGGCTGAAATAACAGTGCAGGGTTTTATTAAAGTTTAAAAAGAATCGGGGGGAGGGGGAAGAGCAAGAGGGAAGAGGTTTCCCTGCTCCTAGTACTTCAACCAAATCTTAATCCCAAATATATTCTAACCAACCCATGCAGCTGGTTGGTAGAACAAAACAGAATAACCAGCTGAATAACCCAAAAAGCTGCTACCTGTATTCTGAGGAGGAATACATACAAGCCTGAGCAACAGGTTCGTGTGAGTCAGAAATTTAGAAACTCTCAACCTTAAAAAATAAAACTAATGGAGAGTTCATCGACAATTTACCATCCTGTTATCTGTAAAAATCCAGATTAAGGTCAGCCTCTAATTGGTGGCTCTCCAAAATGAGCAACACATGAAAAATATAAAATTGCAAATAACAACTTCAAAGTACGGGAACAATATAGCAATAAAAAGAGAAGCCGTAGAGACTCTCTTACTCATCTTCTCGATCACCTCGACATTGCTTCTCTTCCAATCTGTTCTTTTTTGTTTCCCAGAATATCTAGGGATTTTTACTAATTAAAGAATTTCACACTGTATTATCAATGGTTAATACGAAACCAAGCTTTACTAATTTGATCTCCATATGTCTAGCACCATTTATTCATGCAGTATCACCACCTCTCAACAGAGATTACAATTGACCGCTTGCTCTCAGTTCTAAAGATTTCACAACACCCACAGCTCTCAAAACTCAAAAGAGTTGAACACAACCAAATGACACCAGCATTGGGAGGAAGCTAACTATCTAGCTGAACTGCAGATTGTTTGCCTACTTCTATTTTTCTCAACGAATTTACATAAATTGGCAAGCAGGGTTGTCTTTCAAGTGGGGAGCGCAGGAAAATGAGTAATTTGGGGGCTTCTTTCTCCAGCCTTTTCCCTTCCTTCTCTCTCTTCACAGAATCACAGAATCACAATAACCAGGTTGGAAGAGACCCACTGGATCGTTGAGTCCAACCATTCCCACCATTCCCTAAATCATGCCCCTAAGCACCTCATCCACCCTCACCTTAAACACCTCCAGGGACGGTGACTCAACCACCTCCCTTGGCAGACCATTCCAATGCCTAACCACCCTCTCCGTGAAGAATTCTTTCCTAATCTCAAGCCTAAATCTCCCCTGGCGGAGCTTGGGGCCATTCCCTCTCGTCCTGTCCCCTGTCACTTGGGAGAAGAGGCCAGCACCCTCCTCTCCACAATCTCCTCTCAGGTAGTTATAGAGAGCAATGAGAGCCTCCTCTTCTCCAGGCTAAACACCCCCAGCTCTCTCAGCCGCTCCTCATCAGGCCTGTTCTCCAGCCCCTTCACCAGCTTTGTTGCTCTTCTCTGGACTCGCTCCAGAGCCTCAACATCCTTCTTGTGGTGAGGTGCCCAGAAATGAACACAGGACTCGAGGTGCGGTCTCACCAGTGCTGAGTAAAGACGGAGAAGAACCTCCCTGGACCTGCTGGTCACATCATTCCTGATACAAGCCAAGATGCCATTGGCCTTCTTGGCCACCTGGGCTACTGCTGGCTCATGTTCAGTTGCTGTCAACCAGCACCCCCAGGTCCTTCTCCTCCTGGCAGCTTTCCAGCCAGGCTTCTCCTAGTTTGTACCTCTGCTTAGGGTTGTTGTGCCCCAAGTGTAGGACCCGGCATTTGGCCTTGTTAAACCTCCTGCCGTTGGTCTCAGCCCAGCAGTCCAGCCTGTTCAGGTCCCTTTGGAGCCTCCCGACCCTCCAGCAGATCCACACTTCCACCCAGCTTGGTGTCATCTGCAAACTTGCTAAGGGAGGACTCGATGCTTTCATCCAGGTCGTTGATAAAGACATTAAACAGGACTGGACCCAGCACTGAGCCCTGGGGAACCCCACTTGTCACTGGCCCCCAGCTGGATTTAACTCCGTTTACCACCACCTCTTCTCCTTCCTCTCCATTACCCTTTCCTTGTTTCAAAACTTGGCCATAGCTGATGACAATTTTTTTTTTGGCTTTTATTATTGTGAAAACATTACCTCGTCATCATAAATTTTCCCCTCTGTCTGTGCAGTGCCCCCTCCTATGAAAGGAATGAGAATGTCCACGTTCAACATCAGCTTCACTGTAAGCAGGGACTGAGCCAATTTGCTCAGCTTTTGCCTTGAGTGGGCATGTGGAATTTCTTCCTCCTGCTTTGAAAACCCTCCTTGCTAAATTTTCAAGTGGTGCTGTTACTTTTGGTATCGTCATTCCCTGAGAATGCGGAACTTCATTATGTTGTTCTTACTTATCTCTAATTAAAATAGCCACTCTGCATTTCCAAGAGAGCTGTTCTCTCTTGAAAAAACAATTAAACAATACTTAAAACTTGTCCAAACTGTGTTTGGGGCATCAAGCTTTAAATAGTTGAGAAGTTTTAAAAGGTGGATCCCTTACGAAAACCTGAATAGTGAGTTTTCTGAAGAATTACAAGCAGCTGCAACTGTGAGGTAGAGGTGTCTTTTAACATTGATTTCCACTGATATGGCTGAGTTAACAGGAGTCTTGTCACTGATTCAGAAGCTTTCTTGAAGCCAGGCCTTCACGTACCAGTTACTGGATCGCAATTTCGCCCAACGGAAGTGTGAAAATATTTTCAGCATATTTATCAGCACCTCCTCTCGCTCAGAACAAAAACAAAATGACTAGATTGTAGGAGAGTGAAAGACAGAATATTAGTCTCCCGTGCTGCCAGTGCCCCCAGATTTCTGCCAATACATGTCACTCCCAACCGGAGCAACCTCGCGCGATTTTATTTCATCAGCCCATTTCCAAAATCTTTCAAAACCGAATGAAGTTAAATAACAAATAGCATAAATATTTTAATAGGCCTTCACATTACCAACTGCCACACCAGCTGTCTAAGTTGCAAGAGTTTGGGTGGCTCTTTTTTTTTTTTTTCCCCATTTTATTTTACTTTTTAGAAACCAGAAGCACATACGTCTCCACCGTGAAAGGCATCTGTCTCGGGAGTGATCCCTGGCCCCACGCGGCACAGCACAGACGGGTCCATGCGGATGGTTGTCCAGCAGGATGCCGGGTCCCAGCTCCACCGCAATATCAGCATCGCTTCCCCAGCCTCCCTTCATTCTCACGCTGAGGAGGAGGGAGGACAAAAAGAGTCTTGATCTCAGCATATCAAACTCAACTTCCTTCTTGAATAATTTTTGATGCTACGTAGAAAACAAATTGGAATTTTGAGTGTTTTGCAACATGGTACTGGAAAATATGAAGAAGATGGTTTGGTGATTGATGGGAATTGCTGGACTCGATGATCCAGTGGGTCCTTTCCAACCTAGTGACTCTATGATTCTACGATGATGCTTGGAACACCATACCCAAAAGGGACCACATCAGAAGGCAATGAGCTCAGTATCTACAGCTGAGTATTTAGTATGACCATCACAAGAAAGAAAAAAATGCTTTGAATTCTGATATTGAATAAAAAAAACCCCAAAAATCTCAAACACTCCCAATCCAGTCTTTTAAGGTAAACTTAATTTTAAAGTGGTGAAACTGGAAAGGAAACAGATATTTCCCAAAAGCAGAAAAGACCTATTAAAAAGAAGAAGAAAAGAATAAAAAAGCCAAAAAGCTCACTATGAAATATGAAAACTAAAGCTCCCTTATGATACTGAAACGGTGAGATATTAATGACAATTAACTCATCTCTCTGTCTCTCATGTAGACTAACGTCCAAGTGAGTTCAGTTTTCAAAGACAGGCATAATGCCCAGTGAATGCAAAAGAGAGACAAGCTCACTAGCTGAAATTTAAGGAAAAAATAACTAATTTTTTTCCCACTACAGAAATAGGAAATCTCACAGATGTAATTCAACAGCAGCACTGCACACTAGGTCTAACTTTCACACCATGAAGGTATAGGTGCACATCCATTGCCACAGTTTTCATTCTGAACTTTTAATAGAATAAACAATAGACCAAAGTTATACACTGATTTCATTTAATTAATATTCACTATGCTACAGTAGTTGATTGCAAAAGTTTATACTATTCTAAGGAATTTACATGAAGAATACTGATTTTTAGAGTAGGAGTTGTTCAGCCTGGAGAAGAGAAGGCTCCGAGGAGACCTTATACAGACCTTCCAGTACCAGAAGGGACTACAAGAAAGCTGGGGAGGGGCTGTTTTCGAACGCTTGGAGTGGTAGGATGAGGGGCAAAGGGCAAAAACTGGAGAGGGGAGAGATTTAGACTAGACATATGGAAGAATTTCTTCACTATGTGAGAGTGGTGAGGCACTGAACAGGCTGCCCAGAGCAGGGGTGGCTGCCCCATCCCTGCAGGGGTTCAAGGCCAGGTTGGATGGGGCTTGGAGCCCCTGGTCCAGTGGGAGGTGTTCTAACTGGATGATCTTTAAGGTCCCTTCCAACCCAAACTATTCTATGATCCTATGATTTTTCTTACTAGACTGCCCTAATAACAAGCCTTCTATTTTCTACAACTGAACATCAAGTCAAAAACTGATACGGGGCCTCAGGAATAGTTTACATGGAGCTACAACGATTTTGTTGAAATGCTTACTACTGCTTACCCTTAATGTTCTCTAGTACAATGCCACCACTGTTTTATTTATTTATGACTTTCCTGCTCAGCTAGATTACTCCCCTGCCTGTCAGTAAAGCACTACACTAAGAACCACTCTAAATATTGCGTCCCCAATAGTGAGGTTTCCCAGCAGCTTAATGCAGTTAGATCATTCATTGTGCTTTAATAAGAACTTTATGGGTTTGCACCTTCTTCTTGAACACATTTAGTTGATGACACCATGGCCCTCAGCTCAACAGAGGAATACAAGAGCTCAGCAATGGTTCTCTCTTTCTCAGTCTCTCGAGCAGTGGAAAAGGTCCCTACATGGCTGTGTTAAAAGTGTTATTTTTTTTTTTTTTAACTAAAAAAGAATGATTTTTTGTTTTCTTTCCAGGGGAAGCGGTGAGGTCTGCGTGGTGCCACCACACGAGGGAGCCATCTCCTCAAAAATTCACAGGTTTAGAGGCACTGAAACCAAACCCAGTAAAACCCTGCGGGTCCTGGGTGACTCCAAGATATTCAGCCCCTGGTCCAGGACCAGCATCCCAAACCCCAAAACCCCCAAATCTAGCCTTCAGGAAAGCCATGGAGAGATGAAATCCCCAGCTGGGGAGTCAAACCCCATTTTTGGTTCTATTCTTATTTAATACAATTAAACAGAGCAAAACCTCGCAGTAATAATCATAACGATGAGGCGCATTATTTCTGCCTGAAAAGCAAGCTCAAGACAATAACGATAACGATAAAATTCACAGGGAATGCATGGCAATGATTAAGACAAATCTGACCCTGGAAATCTGAGATGACCCTCCAGCAGATCCACGCTTGGGTCCATCTCAACCTCTGGGCAGTGGTGACGAGCTCACACCAGTGCAAGTAATTAATGGAGAGCTTTGAGCATTGCTGTGTCAGAAGCATAAAATAATGTTTCTAAGGAGTGTTGTTTATTAGTTGGCTTTGTATCGGGAGATCTTTATACTTAAAATATATTTTTGCCCCATAAGCTGTGCTGCTGCGGCTGGTGCCTCCTTGGTGAGGCAGCTGGCTGGCACCTTTCCTCGCCTTCACCTCCCACTCCTGCCCGGCCCCCAGGATCTCTGGCAGCTTCAGGGCTGCCATCTCTGCATTTTTAACTTTATTTTTAAAGTACTCATACCAAAGGGCTTGAACCACCACCCAGCCTGAATGTCTCCCACCAACCTATTACTGACATAATTCACCACCAAGCAGGTGCTAGAGCAGCCAAGGTGATTTTTTTCACTCTAAATCACACAAAGCTTGTATGCGCACAGAAACATCTAAAATATTTAAACCACAAATTTAAATTATTCAAATTGAGCTTGCTTTGGTACCTTAATCCTCCCCTCACTGCTGCTGTCATGTGCACTGAATATGACTGGGTTCCCGCTGAGAAGGTGTAATTACAGACCATATCATACCACGTGCAGAGAAGGGAGCTGGATGAAGTTCACACAGTCTTAAATCTGGTCCTCCCAGATGTCTAATGCTGAATTTGAAAACTAAAGAACGTTGCTTACCTGCAATTTGGTTTTATTTCCACAGTAGATGACCCTGCCACCAACTTCTGAATATTCATCCACCACTGCCACCACGCAGATGGCTGAAGTTCAGCAAAAGTCACGGGAAGAAAAGGTTGTTATCAGCACTCAACTGATGGACACAAGCAGGTGCAGAGATGCAGCAACTCCCCAGTTTGAGGGCACGTCCTGCAAAATATCAGAGCCCCAAGCCTGGAAAAGGCAAGTCCCAAAAACCTGAGCAAATCCCTGAAATGGAAGGTGCTGCCTTGGTCCGTCCTGGTTCTCCTCAGGTCAATTAAAACAGGTTATACGGGAGAGCATTTTGAAAAAGAAACTAACCATGAAGTAAATGTATAATTTGTCAAGAGTCTTTATGGAATATTAATATACAAGGACGTTTCTCCTACCTTATATTACTTTACAGCAAGCCTCACATAACTTCACATTTTGCAACCGTTAAGTATAACGATTAACTTAAAGAAGTTGTCTTCACACAGCAAGCCAAAATATTAGGGAATATTATTATATATCTGTCCTAAATCTCTCACTGCTTGTAAGCCCATATGATCCAAAAGCTTAAATACAAAACTTTTGAGATGCAACTTTCACCTACATGGAATTCAGCTGCTCACTTCTTTGAAAGTATGTATACAAACATGTATGGTGTAACTGAATGAAGCACCACACTCTTCTACCTACTAATTACCATTACATGGGAAAAGATTTGTCAGTATACTGTATACTTCTCAGAAAAGGTCTCATTTTCATCACTTTTATTAATTAATTTGGTCGATAATTAAAAGAACAGCTTGAATCCTTGTGATAAAGCATCACCATTGCTTTACTCTTCACTCTTGCGCTGATGTGTTGCGTGCGTTGTACAATGCATGACCGTGTTCTTATGTTTTCTAATCAATAAGGAATGAAAAATAATTTCAGCAGGGTTCAGAAGTGAGGAAACCTGCATTTCTTCTCTGTCTTATCTACAAATCATGTGCTGTGGTCCTCCCCCAGTACGCATGCAATGAGAAGACTTGGAAATGGGACTTCCATAGCTGCAGGTATGGGCTCAGGCAAGCCAAGGATGCCTTCAGAGGAGCAGTGCTGTGGGCCTCCAGACATTTAGGTGTTTATGTGAATTAAACATCTTGTGAAGTTAGCCCTGCACATCCATAAAGTTTTGGGAAGAAAAGGTTTCCTAACATCCGCCAGACTCCTTTCCGCTACACACACACATTTAATTACAGCAGCTGGATCAAGCTGTCAGTGCCTTGTGCTCTTTTTCTCCCCACACATGATCAGGAAACAGTAAAGACCCAACAAAGAAACATCCCCTGGTTTCTTAAGAGATAATTTTTTTTCGTTTTTCTAAATTAACCACCAAATACTTTGTCCCCACCTCATCAATCTTTACCTCTCATGTTAGACTCTCCGGCTCGGCGTGCAACATGAGCTTTGCAGGAAGCTTTCACAATGCTGCCCAGCCTTGACCACATCGTTTGAAAGAGGATGCTGCTCACACCATGGAATTCCTGCGGTTTCATCCTGAGTGAGAGTTACTTGCAAACTCTTCCTTGAATTCAAACAGGGAAGGGAGTAGATTTATGTATCCCCGTAGGTATGTGCATATGCGTACAAATCACACGTTATGTTCTACCTTCCTTTAATCTTCCCCTGTTTCTATTAATTCAGCATGTGCTCTCGGGATGGGACTACTGGAGAGAAGAGAGGCGTGCCGAAGCCCTGGCAATGCAGCTGACCTCACCACGCTCCCATTGCAGGCAACACATCATAAACTGAAATTTCATAAACGGATGATGATGATGATGATGATGATGATGATCTGCCTTTGCTACCTGCAACCGCCTTCCAAAAGCAAAAGTGGAATGAATGAGCAAAGAAGCCTTTTCTAATTCATGCGCTTACATAATGTCAAAAATGATGTAGTTGATGCTTCCATTCATCTAGATTTGCCTGGCAATAAGTCAGGCTGCCCACAGAATTTTCTATGAACAATTACACATGTACGGCTGCAATTATGGCTTTGCCCACGCTGTTCACCTAGTGCTGGATAGTGCCAAAATAACTGTATATACATAAACATCCATTTTCAAGCACGGATTTAAATTACATCACTTTATCCTGAAATCACTACTGAAACTAACTTTTTAGGGACATTCAATCTGATCTTCTATCTCATGTACTTCGATAGCTCTTTCTGCACCAGGAAAAACAAACATAGGCCTAACAGACTTATTTCTTAATTTCACCCTCTTACTCCTGAAGTCCTTCTACTCTTCACACAGATCAGCCAAGTATTTCTCTAAATATTTCCTTGGCATAAGGCCTACAAATTCATATATAACACCTAGGAACAGGAAGACAAGGTTGAAGGCATCTCACATAACTGACAAATACCAGTGAACCCATATTTCACAAGGCCAACGATGTAGATACTTAGCTACCAATGAAAAGTATCCATAAATTTAATTTACACATCTGTCCAGGACTTGCAGTTACCTGGGAGCTAAAAATAAATGGATTTGTAGACCTTCATAGATAATGAGTCCTTGAACAAAAAGAGTTTTAGATCTGAAACATCTTGATTTTACAGAGAGGGTCCCAGTACCATTTCCTGGTTCAATCTGCATGGACTTAGCATGGATTTATCAGAAATGAAAATTACATTTTGAAAAATAAGAGAAAAAAAATGAAAAATGTAGCCTACCCTAGAGGAAGCATCATTCCAAACAGCATTGCATTGCTCGATGTTTAATAAAATGCAAGGGTCATGATTGCAGCAGATTTTGCACAGTATCTGGAGAAGCATCACTCATCATTAGGTCAAGTGGTTTTTTACACCTCCGAAGGCACCATACCAAGATTAAAAGAAATTAAGAGTGAACCATCATCATTCAAGGGCAAGGATATAAATTTCTAGGCACATTAAATGTTCTTTTAAATCACTTATTTTTCACCTACTTTTGTAGTTGCCAGGTCTTCCTTCTCTTTACGAAAGACTCTATTCTATATCAGTAATTACTTTGGCCTTGCCCTCATCTACCAGAAAAAAAAAAAAACAAAACCCAACAACAAACTAAGAATAAGAGAAATATTCCCTGATCCAAAATTAATGCCTTTATCCAGAAAGGGGTGTAAATGTTGGTTTGCACTAGAAGTCACTGCAGGGTGGACATGAGCAACCCCAGCCGGACAAGGAGAGACTCAATGTCCTGATGCAACACGATGACTTGCAGAATGACAAATGTCATGCAGATAAAAATTAACTACAGTTATGATGGACTTTAAGGGAAAGCATTCAGTACAATCATTGCCCTGCTGCAGCTCAGATTTAAAAGTTGTTCCTCTTAATCAACCAATTCTACTTGCTTCCAAAGATGACCTTTTTGGAGGGTATTTTTATTGTCTTTTTTTTTTTTTTTATTAATCACTGTCTGAATTGCTTGCTTAGAAAATAAAAGACAAACAACTCTTCCCTCTCCCTGTAACAATTAGCAGAGATGATAAAGCTCACATTTCTAACTTAGTTAATTTAGCATGTCAAAAAACAATCTTTCCCTGGTAATTTCAATACAGTGAATGTCACGGAAAGGCCAAGTGACAGATTGCTGCATCTCAGTCAGAACACTCATCCTACTAAAAATGTAATCACTGATGTTCAGATTTCATTTGACTATGCACTGAACAATATTTGGATTGCAGATAGCCTTTGGCATCTTTTTTTTTCACCTCTCATACAGTCAAAAATGAATTAATGTTACATACTGAGTTCCAGCATAAGTTTTGAGAATTATATGGACAGATAAGCCTAAACCACATTATCTGCATTTAATTCTGAGTTCAGATTCGACAGCAATTAATACTCAGTTCAGGTCATTACCGAGTAATACTGAGTTCAGATTCAACACTGTCGGTGAGAACTGGAAGTATGCTTCCAATTCATACTCAGGAGACTACAAAGTCCATCAAAAATAAATTAAAATCATTTACCAGTCATTATCGTGCCCCATGTTTAATCGAGTTCCTACAACTGCCTGAAGTTCATTATCGCAGCATGAACAGGCTCCATTTGTAAGCTGAATTTCAGGGCTCCATCACCTTTACTGTGCCCCATCTTTCAGCAAGCTTTACATGCATTTATTTAGAATCATAGAATCATAGAATAACCAGGTTGGAAGAGACCCACGGGATCATCGAGTCCAACCATTCCTATCAAACACTAAACCATGCTCCTTAGCACCTCGTATTTGGTACAAATTATTTTGATGTACAGGAAATGCATTTGTCTTCTTTTCCAAGAATGGTTTCATAACCTCACTACGTTCCAAAGCTGAATTATACATATGGTTCGTGTTTAACAACCTCCATTTGGTGCTTCATATGTGTACTTTTGCTTTTTCTTCCAAGTATATGGCTGCAGAGCACTGAGGATCAGGCACCAGCGTGGGTGAACGCTCTCTGAATAGGCTTTCTTTTCAATTGTCAGACAGCAATTGACTGAAATCAGGGGAAAAAAAATATTATTCTGACAGCCTTTGAGAAGTCATTGGCTCAAAAAGTCTTTCTGTTCAAAGTCTCCTAGGTCTATCAGGTATTCAGTGAGGCATATGGCATCTTCATAATGTGATACCCGTTATTGATATGAAGTGGTAACCTCTATGTTCCTGAACAAGCATCCTGTAGTTCTGCTCATGTTTTACTTTCTGTAACGGCTTCCTCCATCCAGTACATGCAAACAGGCTGGAGGTCACCCTCACCTCCCACGTACGCTGACGTTTGTCATTTTAATCTGCCCTCCAGGTGTGCAGAAAGTTTGCTAAATAATTGACTTTTGCTCAAACTGAAGCTATTCCTCCTGAAGCTACTGGCAATATGCAGGTGCCAGAGGTAGCAAAAGGAGCTGCGCTGAAGGACAAAGAGTTAAAATCATGAAAATACGAGACAATATTTTGTGCAGCACCTTGTTCTAACTGCTTTTAATACTTATATTGAAATACAGGCCAGCTGAAACACTGGGCAGGAGATCGCCCCTTGATGAAGCTCTAATTGCTTGTCAGAACCTGTATATGGGACAGAGTCACGGTCAAATTATCCCTCTTCAGACTCTGCTTTACGTCTTCTTCACATTCCCTGCATGACTTGTCAAACCATGCAACCCCACCAGAAAACTAATTAAACATTGAGTCCTGGATGGAGCAGTATTAGACAGGACCACTTCCAGCCTCTAGACACCAACGTATGAAACAGCATCAGAAACATGAGTTTTTCATTACAGCCCTTGTTTATAGCCTAAGGAAGCACCTTCTGCAAAGCATCAGATCATAAGTTTTAATGAGCATTTTAATTAATACTGCCAGGGAAAAAAATATTATATGTAAATTCAATACATTGTTTGCACTGGGGAATCATGGCTTTACGCGTCTGTTCACAGGCAGTGTCAATGCAACTTGAAGATCAAAACCGCTGGTGGAGTAGCTCAGACACCTTAGTTTCCCATAGTGTAAACATGTTTCCACACCAACATTTCAACATACCTTCAGAACAGGCTTCTCAATCCACATCTCCTCATTTATGGCCATTTGTATGGATATATTCACAATAAAAGAGTTGAGGGTTCAAGGGAAAATAGTAAGAAAAAAAGAAAAGAGGGGAGGAATTGCCATCACACCCTAAGATTCATAGAGAAAGGTTCCTAAATAGGTTATTTTACGAGAGATGACAATGGTAAATGCACATTAAGATTTGTATCCTTTCTAGATGGGTAGAAAGAACTGCACCTCTAAGTAGTAAGAAAAACTTTAGCTTATTAAACAAACCTTAAGGGGAAGCATAAATGAGAAGTGTTTTATATTCAGTGTCATCAATTCAGCTGAAAACATGTTTGTACCACTCCATGAAATGAATGCTTTTTATAGCGCGTTTTCTGCCAATGTTGCCTCATGAACATAATAAAATTAAACATGTAAACCCAACTCTGGAGCTGGCAGTCAGCAAATAAAGTCCAGAGAAACAGTAACATACTTTTCTAAACAAATCTCTCTTCAAATACGAGGAGAAAAAATAGGTAAACGGGGGAAAGCAGAGGGTGCGTTTGGTATATATAGATCACAGGAACTGGAAAGAGACTCTTGAGCAGAAGAATCTTGCTCCCCAGATGCCAGCCCTTGCATACAACTACCTTAGTCCCTGGGGTCAGTCTTTCCACATATTTGCGATCCAGAGGGACCTTGACAGACGTGTGAGGTGGGCCTATACAAACTTCATGATGTTCAACGTGACCAGCTACAAGCTCCTGCACCTGGCTCAGGGCGATCCCAAACACAAATACAGGCTGGGCAGAGAATAGGTTGACAGTAGCCCTAAAGAGAAGGGCCTGGGGGTGCTGGTGGATGAGAAGGTCAACATGGGCAAGCGATGTGCGCACACAGCCCAGAAAGCCAAGCAATATCCCAGCCTGCATCAGAAGAAGTGCGACCAGCAGGTCGAAGGAAGTTATTTTATCCTTCCACTTTGCTCTCATGAGACCTCACCTGAAGCCCTTTGTTCGGTTCTGGAGTCCTCAGCAAAGGAAGGACATAGAGGTGTTGGAGCAAGTCCAGAGGAGGCCACGGAGATGATCCGAGAGATGAAGCACCTCCTGAAGAGAAGGGTCCAGAGAGACCTTAGAGCAACTTCCAGTGCTGAAAGGGGCTCCAGGAAAGCTGGGGAGGGGCTCTTGATCAGGGAGTGCAGTGACAGGATGAGAGGGAATGGTTTTAAGCTGAAAGAGGGAAGATTGAGACTAGACATTAGGAAGAAACTCATTACTGTGAGGGTGAGGTGGCCCTGGCCCAGGCTGCCCAGAGCAGGGGTGGCTGCCCCATCCCTGGAGGGGTTCAAGGCCAGGTTGGATGGGGCTTGGAGCCCCTGATCCAATGGGACTGGGTGGGCTTTAAGGTCGGTTCTATGACTCTGTGATCCTGTGTCCAAAGCCTCCTGCGTTACAGCACTGGCAGCCGCACCATAGCCCATAAAAGTGATTAACGTACAGATGTTTCTGCAGCAGATCCATCCATGGAAGCCAGTTACTGCGGAAGCAAGCTCAACTCCAGTCCTCACATCTGGCTTCACACCACTGCTTCAGAAGTGTCCCTGACGGCCAGAGAAGGAATCCTTGTCCCAAAGCTCAGCCACCACCCTTGACGTCTGACAAGAAATTCAGACATATCCTCTTGCCATTTTCTTTTCCTTAGCAAAACAGAAAAAAAATGTGGGTAAAAAGGAGGACGGGGGGTGGTTTTGTTTGGGGGTTTTCCGTGGGTGATTTTTGGCATAGAGAAAGCCCACCCTCCCCTCATCCCCCTCCGCTTCAGCAACAAATCCTCCAAAGGCAACACAGCTTGCAGGACTCATTCCCCGACTGCCATCAGTTGATCTCAAAACAGCTGAAAAGAGGAATAGAAAGTATACAAAGACCTCCAAAGTTATGCCACAGTCATCAAATACCAGAAGCATTTGGAAACCACTCTTGTGGCCCTGAGTAGGAGCAAACCTCTCCAAATAAGGCAGCATTTCTCCTCCGACGTGCAGAAATTGGCAGCTCCCCTCACAGAGTTTATGTAAGATCTTTCAAACAGATTAGTCAACAAACAAATGTCAAATAGCCTCCTTTCTGACTTTGGAGAGAAATCAGCATTTCACCCACAGAAATCAGCTTTCACCCACAGAAATGGATTCTGATAAGATTTCGAGTTGGGGCAAAAGTTTCCATATCGCCACGATGGAGTTTAAGCAAATTTTCAAATACATTATAAATGGCAACGTCGCACAGTGGAGTTCACGGGCCTTATTTCTGCATATACAGACACAGAAAATTTGGTTGCTGTTGTCAGAATCGACGAGGAATCCCCATGCTGCCATTTGGGAGCTCTTCTCCACACCCCCATTCCCATAAGGGTAATGTGCATTTACAGAAAAAAAGGGGGTTAAAAATCAAATCACAACAACGCTACCTTAAATAGCAATACAACCACAAGCAACGTGGCACAAAAAGCATGAAATACTGATGGAAAAGAATTAATACGAAGACAAAATGTTCCAGAGGGCTCTCACAGTGGTTAAATAATGCTGTATTTTTAATATTTAACTATACCTGTTTCTCTCAGAGGATTGACTGAGTAAATTCAGCTTCGCTTTCCAGTAAAAGGCTGCAGGACAGTTATTGAAAACTTTTTGGAGAGAATAGCTTAAAACCAGGTTATCCTGAGTGCTGGTTAACCAAGAGATGATATGGCAAGTGCTTAGCAACCATCTCTCCCAATTTTTTTTAACCTCCACCAGCCTCCCACAGAGAATGACAAGGAGTTATTACCTCCTGACAATGAGCTCTTTCTTCTGCTTCTTGTCCCATTAGGCCCTGATCTTTGATGTTTCTGCACAGAAGTTACTTTGAATACCTAAATACCTAAAACGGTGATTGTGTGCACAAAAAGCTCTTCGCAGCAGTGAGAATTTGGGACTGCTGAACACAAAATCTCAGAATAAGGGATCTGGATGTTTTGTCCGTAAAGTGCTCTGGACTTAAAAGCTTATAATGATGGCGTCAATGAAAAAACAAAATGTAGAATCATGGAATGGTTTGGGTTGGAAGGGACCCTAAAGATCATCCGGTTCCAACTCCCCTGCCCTGGGCAGGGACACCTCCCAGTGGATCAGGGGCTCCAAGCCCCATCCAACCTGGCCTTGAACCCCTCCAGGGATGGGGCAGCCACCCCTGCTCTGGGCAGCCTGGGCCAGGGCCTCCCCACCCTCATGGTGAAGAAACTCCTCCTTATGTCTAGTCTAACTCTTCCCCTCTCCAGTTTATACCCAATGCCTCTAGTCCTGTCACTCCAAGCCTTTGCAAATGTCCCTTCCCATCTTTCTTGCAGCCCCTTTTAGGTACTGGAAGGTAACTACAAGGTCTCCTCGGAGCCTTCTCCTCTCCAGGCTGAACAAGCCCAACTCTCGCAGCCTGTCCTCGGATGGGAAGTGCTCCAGCCCTCAGTTTCAGTTGTTTATATTAAACTACCTATCAGAACTGGAATGCATATATGCATGTGCTTATATAGCTTCACTTTCTTAACAAGAAACGAGAGAAGCAAAGTATCACTGATGTAGTCCATTAAAACAGAGATTCCTCACTTTGAGACAAAATCCAGTTTTGTGGGATTTGAAATCTCACAGCATACCTATTGCTTTTTCTTTCAGTATGCAGAGCAAGTGACACAGGTCAGCGCCTGTTTCAGTGACAGATCTCAGTCTTAACAAGATAGTGACACACAGGCAGCGAAATAAAAAAAGTCCTAAAGATAATCAGGTGATTGGAGGCACTGAATGAAGCAGACATTGATCCCTATTCACAGAAGAAAGGTTCAACGGTCACTTACCAGTGTTTAAAGGAATTAAACATACAGAAGCAAAATATGGAGGATAAGTCTAATTCTGCTTTTTCCACTTAAAATCTTTTCCCACACCATGCGTGTAGATGAACACGCAGCTGATTGCAAAAGAGAGCATGGCTAAACGCATCCGGGAAGATGCATCAACAAGTGTCTTTTTCTGATACTTTTCTTTGCAAACTCCACCCTGCTCTGATCATCCCTTCCAACCACATGACATCAGCCCCAAGTTCTTTTATGTGGGCAATTAATAACTCGTATCCATCGCTTAAATTATCTTTCTTTAACATGTGTAGATCACATGGCGATGAACTGTGTGAATTATTACCCTGTCAAGGCAAGTAAAGACTTTTGGTTTTACTGTTCTGTAGTCCTCATTTCTTAACTCCAACAAATAAGAAATGCCATGTGTATATATTTTTCAAGAGGGACACAAGAAGCTTTCTTGCCTAAACACATGCTTTTTCTCTTGGTTGTTATTCATATTTATAAATGTACTGTCATCAGAGTTTGAGTTACACAGTTATTTTCTATTAAAAAAAAAAAAAAGAAGGAATAAATCTTAACCACAATGCCTTGATTTAAGCTTCATTTTCCCAAGCATCATTTACTTCCTTGCTTTTCTGCCTCCTGCAAATCAGAGGTTAAGTGACTAAGCTCTTCCTGCTGCCACAAACTTATCCTTTAAACACAAGACGTCTCTCGTTTGGCTCATGCATAGAATACCATAAAATCGAACCTTTGTTTAAAACTCACTCTGGAGGCTCAGCGTGCCTTTTCCTCTAGAGCACACTGGAGGCAACTCTGAGGGAGACAAAGAACGACAAGATTCCTCCAAGGACAGTTCTAAATCAGCTCCAGAAAAGGAGCACGGAGCAAATAGGAATTTCAATAGTTCAGAATTCAGCCTTTCAGTTACATTTTATGGAAAAAAGAGTTCTCATCCCAGTGTAGCATGATCCATCACTACATAGCATGGAGGAGTTTTCAGGGCAAAGATGCCTTTCCTGTGCAACCGGCAAAATGAAACGTGAGAAACAATCTCTGGTGCCTTTTCACTTTTATGACCCTCGATCTTCACCTTTGCCTTCATATTCAGAGGCAGCTGATTACAGAGGTATGATGCCAAGGAGTTCGGAGCAGTATTTCTCCTCGCATGCCTGTGGCAAGTGCATTGAGTCTAATTCATTAATTAAAAGCCATTAATGACTGTGCTCTACAAAACTCTGAAGCTTTTTCTACCTCTGCTTCCAAAACGGAGTTAGGCATCACAAGTTCAAATAAAAATACAAGAGTAGAAGCGCTGCATTAAATTCATCAACATTATTTTCTACCTAGATTAGAGCAGCTGCAGCCAGCAGCAGTTTCACTCAGATTTGTATCCACAAGGTGTTACTGTTTGGGGGTCGCTCTGACATCTTCAGAAATTTTCATTGTCATTTACTCAGATAAAACGGAGAATATCACGACAGCAAGCCCCAGGGCACTCTGAAAATACTTTTAGGTCAAAGGACTGGCAGTCTGTCTGTCCATGAGGATCAGCATTGTCAATATTGGTCACACCATCTGGTCTTACCACCTCTACTAGACAATCCAGACCAAGTCAAGTCTCAGCAGAGCTTCTGGGGACTGTCAGGCTCAAAGCCCAAAGTTTGAAGAGTAACACCCTAGGATGGTTTGTATAGATACAAGCAAAGTACCGAATTAAAACTCACACTTGAAGGAGCCTGTGGTTCTTGAAGGAAACATAATCAAGTTATTGATTCTACTGAGTTAGATAACCCTCCTTTTTGTCACCAAAGCTGTCCTGTGACAAGGCAGAAGACATCTGCTCCTGAAAAACTCTTCGTATTGAAGAAAACCCACCCCTTCTGGAGAGCAAGGCAAGTGGTCCATTAGATATGATGACATAATTTCATCGTAGCCAACATTTAGCCCTTCCAGACTTTATGTGCCATCTAGTCAAACTGACTTGGAATGATTAATAAGCAGTAAAAAGAATTGAGAATAAAGAATAAAAGCATACACCAACCCATACGTGAGATTAGAGACGGTGCTTGTATCTGCACCCTTAGAAATGAATCTGATCTTAAAGAAAAGCCCATGTTAAGTTTAATACTTCAATTACGATTTGCAAGGAGCAGAAGCAGAAAACTGAATGCATGCCATAATGCCTTCCTCTTACAGACACAGCATCCAACGTGAACTCCATACGTAAATTGAGCAATTACAGCCCAGTCGGCAGACAGGATTTTCTTTGTGATGATTTCTGTACCAACACACTTTTCAAGGAGATGGTTTGGTGTTTCCCACAGGTCTTTTTTAAGACAGCAACACGGTAATTAACAAAGCATTTAAAAAAAGCCATATATAAACGATGCAAACCAAAGGTACATAAGACATAAAGCTCATTTGTGCTACAGCAATCTTGTGGTTTCATAACCTAGTGGATAGCATAAACAGAATGATCCTTGCAAACTGTAGAATGGGGCAGATATTAATTAAATAAGATAGAAAAAGGACATATTAAAAATTTTTCTAGAAAGAAAAAATCAAATCACAAATACATTATTACAGAACCTGGGGTCAGCAACAATATTATTGGAAATTATCTTTTTATTAGTCTCTCCTTGCTTATTATCTAGACAGTCGTATGGTTCTCATCACTGAAGTATCTGAGTGGCTCCCAGCTGCTAGTAGATTGGTCCTTTCTAGTGCCCTTATGCAACAGAGAGAGTATCATTTGTTCTTTACACATGGAAAAAAAGCAAACAAAGGGGTAAATAACTTGTCCAAAGTTACAGAGGATCCTGAGAGAGTAGGAAATTCAGGAACGAAACAGCTCTCCTGCATCCTATTTAGGCAAAATGCCTGCTGGTGTAAACAAACCGTGTAAAACTAGCTTTACCAGATTGGTCTCTTTTCCAAGTTCACATCTCCCTCTGCTTCCTCATGTTCAGGCTATTCACTTGCAATGACCTTCTCACACAACCTTATGGAAGCAAGAAAATATGGCTTAGAAGCCCTACTCTCCATATAAGCAATAATGTCCTGATTAGATTGTTTTGGTATCTGCTCTGATACTCAGTTGCCGTATTTTATCACAGTCATTTTTATTACTAAAACCATCTCACCTTCTCAGCACAAAAAAAAAATCTTTTGTCAAGGATTAAAAGCACACAATACCTTATGAAAAGACCAGAATCCTTCCTAAGTGAGAGTTAACCCTAGAACAATGCCTAAGACAGGTAGATATTATCAGAGCATCTTAGTTTGAAGTGTTCATTTTGTTTTCAAGCGAAATTCCTGAAAGACTTTCTGACACTCACAGTGAAAAGATCCCAAGTCAAGACTTTGCTTAGCAATTTCATTCAGTTTGTTTTGTTGTAGCAGTTGTTTGTTCAGTATTTATTCCCAGGTTTGGTTTTCATGTCACCTCCGTACCCACTCTGCTGCCCTTGTTTATCACGTGGATTTCTACACGCTCATAATTCTTTGAGCTGCCCTTCAAGTAGCTTGAAAAAAAAAATAAATCACAGCATGAGTTCATGAAACAATGCATGAATAAGTCATTTCCTGCCTTAAATATGCCTCTGAGTAAATGATCCAGAGACTTTTCAAGAACCATTTACATAACAGTCGCTGATACAGTCTTCAAATTTTCATGTCAATCTCAAAATGGCATTTTAAATCACCCCATTTTCCTAAGTGAGGTGAGGGAATTTTAAGAGCAGATTTCCCAGCTTCTAGAGGTCTTCTTTTAGTTACAAATCTTTAAATGCTGAATTCCCCTCTTCTTTCTTCATTAGAGGTAGTGCAGAAATGCCAGAAATGTTCTGTACGTATAACCTATAATCCAAGCGCAGTAGGGGTGCTTCGTCAAAGGGTACATTTTCTTTTGCAACTACAAATGCCATAAATTTCAGCAACTGTCAATCCCACTGCACAGTCTGCATTTTGAAAATAAAACTTGGAGGCTTTGCTAGTGTGAATAACCCTCTAGTGCAGTACTACTGGAAGACACCTATGAATCACAAGATGCTTAACCAGTTACAAATAAATTCAGGTAATTTCCAGACATAATTCATAGACAAGTGTATAAGAGAGGAATTTGGCTTCCACGTGGATTTCTGAATTATTGTAAGAACATCTGTGTTTCCTTTGAGCCAAGAACAGGCTCAAACGCAAATCCCTCCCTGAAATCTTGTTGGTGTGGGAACAGCAGTAAAGCAGGTCAAACACCACGAACTGGCATGCAGAGTAAGTTTGTGGATATAGATCCTGCACCAGCGTGATTGCTCCGAAGACACCAAGGGATGCACGCTAATTCATAAACTGGATCATCGAGGGGTCACAAGCTCCACGTGCTAGCACCACACAGTATGCTATAGGGCATTACTGAGAAGTTTTTCTTTGCCTTGGGGTAGTACGGGGCTGTGCTGAAAAGCTGCTCTTTCCCTTTGATTATATAGATGGACTCAAGGACTTCTGCCGTCAGCTTAAGAACAGAAAGCCAGTGTTCAGATGAGCTTCTCTTGAAACGCCTTTGTGCTCCAAGACCTTGGAGCACAAAGGAAAGGGCAGAGACAGAGACTGTGATCTCTGGCACTGTTAGAATTTCTTTGGAGACCGGCTTCTACATCTGCAGCAGTCCTGAGGATTCTTTTTGCTGAGCCAGGAGTTTAGGAGATGAGGGATAAAAGAGCACGTCCCTCGCAATTGGCACTTTTGTTCAATTGACCAAGAACTCATGGGTTGGGAGACATAAATTCCCAAAGATACAGCCACATTTCTTTTTTTGGCTTCGAGTCTGAATGTCTAAAAACAGGACAGTTGACTTTGATGTACCCTATTCCCAGACAGAAGAGGCGGCTTTGTGACCCTGAGAGACTAAAACCCATAGAACAGCCTATTCTTCAAGTTCCCTGAACAGGTCATTGCCTTGTAGGTGTTGAATCCAGAATACAATGTGATTTACAACAGAGTTAAAGGAGAAGACAAAGCAACTGGGGGAAGGGAAGTTGCCAGAAGGCTAACTCCAGGCTGAAGCATAAAAAGAATAAGAAAAAGGCAAAGCAAGTTCACAATGACATTAAAAGGGACTCTGCAATGAGTCAAAAGGTGAGGACCTGTGACCCTATGCTAATAGATTTGAGCATGAGCACTGGGTCACATAGGCATTTGGAAGGACCCGAGAAGCAGAGGTGTAATCCATCATTTTTATTACCAGCTATGCCACGCAGAGAGAAGGGGAGAAGCTTAGTGGCACCGCCGTGCTGGGTGATACCAGTAGGATCTCTCAGAAATCCTTCATGCGTGGCTTTTAGCAAAATGACACTGCTGACAGAGGAGAGGAAATTAAGAAAGATGACATCAAAATTAGAAAAATGGCAAACCAGTGGAAAAGCCAGCAGAAATCAAAAGGAAAACTGCACATTGGTTTTGTTACAGTAATCTCAGAAGTGCCCTTTTCTGGTAGAAGTCACGATTTTATCAAATTTCAACAGGTAGTGGCGCCAAATCTGTTGCACAATCAACAGTGGAGAAGAGGGTTCAGAGGACATATCAGTCATAACTACATGACATGTTCATGACGTGTGTTTCTTAGAGTGAGAACAAACAGTATAATTCAACTTCTAATGAAGCCAAACAACCCCCAAAAAAGTAAAAGAGCAAAAGGAAACACTCTCTCTCACTCTCTCCCATCACAAAACACATTAGCAAAATGGAGTGTTCATGATTAATTCACATTCCTTCCCGATCGTCTATCTTGCTAAAGCAGCATAAAATCCAACTCATTGTTTCTTCTCTCTGAAGATATAGGAGACATGACATCACGGCATCTCATGTAACAGTCAAACCAGAAAGCAGAGCTGAGAGGTTTTGAGGTTTCCTAGCAAACATCAGGATGTCTGCAATTTTACCTATTTGGTGAGAACTTCAAACCATCTCCACAAGGAAAGGATTTATTAGACACTTCACGAAGAGCACGACATTTGCTGCCCCCGCTGTGTGTTGATGGACAGAAAGCTCTACAACATTGTATTATTTTAGGACTTAAGGCTCCTAAATTAGGCCATAAAAAAGCAGAGAGTGGAGATTTTTACAACTATAGAGAGACTCGGGAATGAACTGAGATGGACTCCTTTGCCGGACAGAGGGATAAGTAGACGTTAGTGACATTTTGTACAATATACAAGGAGAGAAAAGGTTTTTCTTTTCTAAAGAAAGCTAAAACTCTTCAAGTATACAATACCTCTTCGTAAGAGCAAGCTTTTTGAAGTTATTTCAATTAAGCCTAGGAAACTCTTCAAAATCGTTCAGATTGTTCCAGATCTCACCTGACTCTGTTCTACATTTTCATGCAAGAAAAAGTTATTTTACTTAGAAAAATCTGCATAATTAAAAACGCTACTGTCTTCTGATTGATAAAGTTTCAAGTGACAGCTTTGCAGCAAGCTGCCTCCCACACAGAAGCAATTTGTAAAAGCCTTTCAGAGTTTTATGTAACTGAAAAATCCAAGTTGCTTTCACCCAGGTCTCTCTTTCCAGTACCAGTTTAACCGTGACTGCAAGGAACTGCAACAAATATAGGCTTGAATATAAGATTTACATAGATACCAATACTTTTGCCTAATTATGATGTACTGACTGACAGCAAATGTTTTTTTCTCTCGTGACTATTTTGTATTTGGTGAATTTTGAAACAATTTTATATTTAAAGTCCAACTTAACCATAATTTATCAAACACATTCGGACACCCAATACACATTGGCTGTCTGCTAAAATGGGCTTGTGAGCCTCACGAGAGCAAACTCTAAAGGAACTTAAGCAAGAAGGAAGGAAAGATTACACCAATTCTTTCCAAGGGTTTTTTATGAATACAAATCTGTATTTGTTCTCTATTTGCAGGCATATAATTCATTAAACACTAGAGGGAGCACAGAAGAAGGCTGAATATTTCCTTCAGACAAAAGGGGAGGACGATCAAAATTTGAGCGTGAGTTGTAAAGGTTTCATTTGAACCCACATATCTCAACAATTCCACGAGATCTTGAAAGCTGGTGGGGGTCGTACAATTGCGCAGGATAGATATAAATTTATCTGATGTCTGCTAAGAGTTCTAGCTCCTGGAAAATGATCTAAAACCCAAACCAGTAACCTGGATATAGGTACCTGCCTTCTGGTTTACCTTTAGCTTTAAGGTAAACTACAAGTAATGCACTTTGCTCATCAGGAAAACATAAAAGCAATGCAGCTAGGTCAACGTTTCCCCAATATAATTTAGTTAAACACATTTTTACTAAAAGCTAACATCACCTTGGGTGTTCTGTTATTTGTTTAACAGACTGGTCTAATTCTTATAACCAAATAGTTGTGATTATTTACAGACCAGCTACTCGGACAATGCTTAAATGTAGTCAAAAAAAGGTGTTAAAAGAGTAAAATACTAAGAAAGTTTAAAGGTATTTCTATTTTAGTACTGTGAATTATTGTAATGCTTTAAATTATAGTCATTTATTCCCTAAGGTTCACAATAAGTAGATGGCCAAAGATTGTGAATATGAATTTTCATTTACATTGTATTTTGATTGTTCAACAGGAACAGGATAAAATCGGTGAAATAGATTAATAATTTAGATGAGATTGCTAGGAGTAAAAGTCAAATCAGAAGAAGAGCTGTTTATATGTAATATTTTGCTTTATACTTTTCCTTTTTAAGAATAAAAATCAAAATCAAGCACAATTTCCAAAAATTTCATAGTCAGATAAAAGCATAACGAAAACGTTAGGAAAAGCCACATCTTACACTGAAGCAAAACAGGACAAAGATTCTGACCTCATAAAATAAAACTCTAGTATTTTGGTGTAGCACCAAGAAATCAGAGACTCATAGAACCACCTCATCTATCAGACTTGTGGAGATCTCTGGTCCAAACACCTGCTTAAAACAGAGCCAGCAAAGCTAGATCAAGTCACTGGAGGCTTCATCCCTTTCCTCATTTCCCATAGCATTTTAAATGTTTGAAATACTATTACCCTGAGGCCGCTACAACAAGGGCTGCCACTGCTCTGCACATCCCCAGCCAGTTTCTTCTCATTCTTCTCCAGCAGATCCAGCACCTCCAATAAGCAACCTGTCCAGGGGCCACATCAATAAGTTGTCCCTCACCCTCTCCAGAAATCTCCTACGTTGCTTCCACTGTAACCAGCTACCCTTGCAGCAGATGGTTGAAGTTCCCCTCAGGAACGACAAGGCTCCCTTAAGCTGTTTGAAGAAACTAGGTCCAGCTATCCCTCTGCACCATACACTTCCCATGCTGTGCCCTCAAGGAGCTTCTCCAGTTCTCCAGTTCCAGATCCTCTCATCCAGCTCAGCACCTGCTCCCTATAAGAGCTCTAAGCACGAGCTGCTCTTTTGAACATCAGCTCCCCCGTTCTCATCTCAAACTTCATTCCTAAACACTCAAAATACCCGTTTAACACACTAATTCATGTCCCAAATGGAAGGAAACAGATTTGTTTCATACCAGTTTCCTGCCCTTAATGCAAAGAAGACATCAGCCAATTAGCTGTACCCCATTCCTTCAAGACTGAAGACTTTTGTTCCATACAGAAAATGACAGCAGCCTGAATGATGAGGTAAAAATGCTCAAGACAGCAACCCCAGCACACCCTTTGCCAGGCTTATTTGAATGACTTGCTTTTTTTACAGTCAGTAGACTTTTCCCTTTGTTCCAGCTCTGTTGTGATCTTTCAACATCCAAGTATCACTTAATTCAGGAGTTTGTCAGATAAAAGAGACTTTTTCTTTAAAGGAGGTTCTCACTTCTGAGTGATTTGTTCCTGCTGGGGAGTATTCTTAACAGCAAATCTATATTAATTGTTATATTATGCAAATCAGAGCACTAAATACTTACCTTAAATATATTTTTTGCTAGTTACTTGCAAGAGAAACTTGCTTTATCAACTTGCCCTGTAGAGCAGGAAGCCGACACTCTCTGAATCTTTGGACTATATAGGGTCCAAGTTCCCTTATACGAGAGAGAGAGAAGGAGGAATTTTGACTCTCATCCTGCACAATTTTGCTGCAAACTTTGTTATGCATCGTTCGCTCTCCGAAGAGCGAACATGGAAAATATTTGCATCACAGTAACGGCCTCATCTGTCCGTAGTACTTGACACCACAGCTGCCAGCTGTGCGGATAAATATCATGTTGCAGCTAGACTGTGTCTGCAAAAGCAGTGAAAATGGAATGTTAATTTAAGCTCAGCCATGCCAAAACCAGGGAGCACTCTGAGCAGGCTCAGGGCAAAAGAGGTCTCCACGAAATCTTGTGCCTTGCTCAGACAGAGAGCCTTCTTAAAGTACTTTAAATTATTAATTTAACTAGATTGACTAATGAATCTGATCGCTACTACAGAGAAGTACACATACAGAAAGAGGATCACTCTTTGAAAGTCCTTTTCACCATCTTATCCACGTTCCCCGTTTCCTTTTGACGTCCCTTTTCTTACTGCCTTGTCCCTTACACTTATTCAACAGCTCAATCTCCTCGGAGATGAGGTTCTGCAATGGAAGGAATGACCCGTCCTCACTATCGCGACGCAGGCACTGCTATCGCTCTGCAGCCTCAGTACTCACTGTGCCGCAGAGAGGGAAGGACCAGGGTTGAGCTTGCAGCAACCCCTGACGGTGCTGGAACTGCCCTATCACGGCAGTGAAGTTCGCACCAGGACCTTCTGGTGTTCACCAGGCAGGCACTGAGAGACAACAACTGGCGAGCTCGGCGTCGTAAGTCCCTGCCCACAATGAGCACCCTGGCATACGCTTTCATCGTTACCTCCACCACAGACTGCCTGCGGGAGGCCAACGGTGACCTACAGTTCTTCCACTTGCTTTTCCACAACTTTCAAAGCCAAAGCTATGTTTGAAACCTTTTCCTCTAACCCCAGTGAAGATATTCTCCTTTTATGCAGCTGCCTGCCCATCCATCTGTGAGATGACAGGGATAGACCAAAGATAGCATCTACCACATAAAGCAATGAGAACTCCATCACTCTTTTCAAAGTGCAATATATCCAGCTCTGTTTTTCTTGGACTCATGCAGACAAGCAGATTTCTGTGGCTTAATGAATCAACGTCTATCGCCTAAACCAAAGTAAATCCCAGCATGGGTTCTTGGCCAAACAGAAGGTGAAGTGCAGTAATTGCTTAAACTACAATAACATATTTCATAATTAGGTATCTAAGCCCTCAGAAGTCATAACAATTATTCCAAATTAAGCCAAAAAGAAGTGGGGAAAATCCTTACTCAACAGCTCCAAAAAGAAACCTACTGTCCAAACGAATGACTGATGTCAACTTGACATCCAGCATCTGGGGGGTGAAAAAGTCAAACAAAAGGAAAGTCAGCTCAGCCACAGTATTTTACTAGCTTGTGCTTCTCAACAGCTCTAAATATTAAGCCTTCAGTTCTTCAAGTGGCCAGACTTTGTTCTCCTTGAATAGCATCTCCTATTGCACTTTCTGAGACAGAAAGCTGGACCAAGATGGACGCTAGCCTCTTCTGGTAGATCATTTCTTATGTTATTATCTATTTTTAGTAAACAAGGCTAAAGCTACTGCTAAGTACATGCTAGGATACGTAGGCAGAGAAAGCACTCGTGTCAGGACAGGTTCCAGTACATTACCGCAGCTCACTGGAGCAAAAAACACTGGACTCCCCTTGCTGTCCACCAGACTCTGCTATCGATCTATGCACTTGCTTATTTAAACCCTGCTTTTCATCAAGACACACACTATTTCCTCTGACTTTCATTGAGAAGCTCCTAGATGCTTTTCTAAACCTTGTCTTCATCAAACAAGCTTGCGAACTCATTGACTTCACCCACTTGAGGTCAGGCACTTAACTGGGATGTCTGTGTGGAAAAGCAACTTATTCTAGACGAAATGAGTGACTTTAAATATTTGGTAAGTTCTTAGAGTGTAAGGACTAAATTAGGCTAGATGGTGATGTTGGGATGGTGGTCGAACTGGATGATCTTGGAGATCTTTTCCAACCTTAATGGTTCTACAGTTCTGTGACCTCAGGAATTACTCAGAGTCAGGACCAAAGCTACTATGAACTGATGTTCTTCATAAGCGTTCCAGGCCAGATAAAGTAAATCTGGTCAGGTTGTAGCAAACACTTGTCTTAGATGGGCTCTGAACAGCACCAGAGTGCCTGGGCACTACAACGCTGCAAGAAATTAGAAGAAATAACCAAAGCACAAAAAAGCAAGGAAGGACACTAAGAAAGAGTACTGAAATGGGCAATAAGGATACAAGCAAGCCCTTCTTAAAGGACAGCTGGATTTAAATCTTTTGGTTTTAAATCATTTCTGTCAAGCTATGTAATGAAAGAGACTACTCTCAGGCTCTAGACAATGTCTATCCTTGTTGTCAGTCAACTGTCACAGAACTTCAGCTAAGCAGTGTTAATTATTTAATATCTAGGCACGTTTTCTAATTCATAGTGATTTTCTGTCCTATTAGGTTTTATATTAGAAGTCATGCAAAACTGCCTCTATTTATCTTTTGCACACCGGTACCGTTAGAGCATCTTAAAATGCAGACCTGAATAAAATCTTAATGTCCCTGTTAATTTGTCAACGATATGAAAACCGAACTTGAAGTAGTTTTGCAGAACCTCTTCCACACAGGCCTTTTGTTTTAATTGAACTTCTCTTTTTCCCACAGGAAAGCTAATTTAGTACGACTTGCCAGTAGTAAAATTGAAATTCTTTGGCTAATTAATTTTTGTACCTGAAACTGAATATAGGTGACTTTTTTCCCTGCTCCACAGTTTTTAATACCTACGTCTTAAAAACTCAATCCTTTGTTTATGAAACCAAAGGAGAGTTCAAAAAACTTTCAGGAATTAGAAAAGTTTACAGGAATTAGGAGGTTTAACAGGAGTTACTTTCTAGTGTAATAAAAGTTTCTCCGCTCTTCAGGGCTAATATCTAAAATACATGCAAAGTCCAGAGCCAGTATGGGCTTCCACTACAGAAAAGTTGCGGGGTAAGACAGGAATGCAGGAAGTTTTCAACCTCACTTCCACCAACAAAAACCAGGAGAGACATTAATACTAATGTTCACAAGCAAATATGAGATACACTGTTTGTATGATTAGATAAATCCATAAGAGCAAAAAGAAACAGCTTTTATGTACTTACACTTCAAAGGGGTATTTTTCACCCCAGGAGAATCACTGAAGCTGAATGTGACTTCTAGCATCAGGACTGTTGCTGACCTTGGCTTTTATACTAAAATCCTTGAATTGCTTTCGATATTTCTTCTTTTTTTTTTATCTACATTTTTGTATTTACATACTGCCACGCTTTTAACACTCCAAAACTACTCAAGCTTCTACAATAACGCTTACAGGTATTTCTAATCGTCCTACATCTTTTAGCAATCGTTCTTCACTTCAGATTTTTGTTTAGCTGATAGAATAATATCTCACTGACTTACGCTTGCTGATGGCAGAGTTAAGATCAACTCTTATAATTGCAGCAAGGCCTGTAATGAATTTAAGCCACTTACACACGACAAGGATCTAAAGCTACTGGAGAGTGTTCAGAGGAGGGCCACAAAGTTGGGTTTAGAGAGGAAGCTGTATGAGGAGCACCTAAAGCAGGAGCAGCCTGGAGGAGACCTCAACGCAGTCTACAGCTTCCTCACAAGGGAAGAAGGAGGAGGAGGCACTGATAAATTATAAGCTCTGAGGGAGTGGCAGGAAGATGTGCCAGGGGATGTTTAGGTTAGATGTTAGGTGAAGGTTCTTCCCCCAAAGGGTGTTGGAGCACTGGAGCAGCTTCCAGGGAAACAGCAAACCTGACAGTTTCCAAAAACATTTGGCTAATGCCCTCAGACACACGGTGTGAATGTTGGGGTGTCCTGTGCAGGGTCAGGAGTGATCCATGTGGGTCCCTTCCAACTCAGGACATTCTACGTTATGCACATGAAAGCTTCTCTGCAATGCTCAGAATCCATAAGAGCTCATATTTCACATCCAGGCGTGATACAAAGGGCCAGGGCTCAAGGCTGTCTCCTACCACACAGGACTCTCCAACGTGCATCCAGAAGAATTTCCCTCCTAACCACTGTCTTGCCTCCCTTAACTCACCATGCGAGAGCCTAGAAGGCAATAGAGAGAAGTGATATACCCCAAGGCAGAAGGTAATGCACACAATATTTGCCCGTGTCTCCAGCTGTGCCGTGTCCCTCAACAACAGATGTGCCGAATAAGCCGCAGAACAGTTGTTTTCTTTCTCATACATAGTTCTGAAAGCAGAAAAATCACTGGTTTTTCTTTTCCCTTTCCCTTTTCCCTTGTACATCTTTCCACACCACTGGCGATCTGGCTGAAAGCTTTCAAAGAATTAATTTGAAACTCTGAAAGAGAAAAAGAAGCACCTGTTGGATGAGGGATGGCGATGCTATGTTGCAGAGCGGCTCGTTTCACTGCTTCTTTATGGCTTTCTGACTAGTCACATCTTTATCCCACAGGTTTTGAGAGCAAATGATGCACATTTAACACTGCACTGGTCAGGTACCAAGGCCATTTGCGCGCAACATCACACAGATGTACAAGGATAAAAGTTTCAGCTCCATATTTTACAAAATGTAACTACACGTTTGAACCTTTTGAACCTTTATAAACAAGGGTCAGCCCTCAGGATCGCTGCAGTGCAGGTGGGCTACCTCTCTTTTACAGGATGAGACACAGAAATTCCTCCTGGAGACACTTTAGGGCACTTAGAGCAGATCCTCCCAAGCTGCCTCTCCAAACCAAACGCAGTAGCCTGGAAGGTGATGCAAACAAGACATGACAGCAACACCCCTTCACTGGCTTAGTTATCTTGAAATGCTAAATTAAAGAATGAGCAGGTGTCTGTGAAGTCTAGACTTGCAATTGCTTCAGATACGTGGGGAAGTGTCAGCACTAGGCTTGCATTGATCTGGTTTTGGCTAGCGATACAAGTTCAGAAGGCAAGAGCAGTCCCCTCTACGTGCCCAAACACCCAACACGCACGAAGCACAGTTCTCCCCTTCATCTCACCCTCCTTTGAAGGCTTCTTTTCTCTGTCACGCAGTCCAAGTAGACACTCCAGCTCCTCCCAAGCATTCCTACAAAGCAATGCTGATTCCTAGCAAACCAAAACACTCATTGAACCTGCTCTTTAAACTCATTTCCCAGTTTGGGAGCTCTGCTTATGCATTTGAATATGTGCATGGCAAACATACAAAGCATGATATTTATGGAATTCAGGACATTTGAAGCAGCAACAGATAAATATGACTTCTTTGCTCACATTTTAAAATTATCTTTTTACACGTGCCTATTTAAGGAAAAGAAATGACACATTTTACGAGCACAAGCTACATAGGAAACCACATGAGGTACCTCATCAGTTGTGACTGCATTGCAACCAATAAAACACTTTATTGGTTGTACTTGCATATGAAACATTCATCTATAATTTATCATCTTTCTCAATCACGATGTCCATAGAAAATGCCTTTCTGAACAGAAACGGTATGATATGCAGCACTGCATGAAATAATTAAATTTCAAACTTATTACATTAACCTCAATTGACCATACATCAATGTCCAGATCAAAAGGCATCTTTCGAGACGTGATACAAAATGCAAGTATTTAATGAAAAGGGGAAGGAAGGGTCTGGAGTTAATTTTTCTTCTAACGAATGACCTCGCAAACCCCAGGAGGACCCCCCGTGAACTCTGAACCCACTCTGGTGTGGATGCACTACAATAACTGGGGCTGTTCTGCTGGGTTCTGTTGTGGAAACAAACTTTTGGCAAAACAGCAATATTTTTGAATTCTGCATAACTGAAGTATGTCTTACATAGGCTATTTTTCCCTTAAATCTTACCAAACTGAGGTGGCTTTGTCTGAGAGAAATCTAGGTTTCAAGAGACATTCATCAAGCGGGATGTCACCTGTCAAACATAAATCAACTAACCTCTGCTGGGTAATTTTTCTAATTACTTGAAAAGCAAAACCTTTACAGGTACATATGCAAGGGGATTTTGTTTTATAATAAGACACTATTTCACTGTATATGTTTTTATCTTGGTCAGAAGCCTGGGGGTTGGTACATGTGGTTTTGGACTTTATAAATAATCAGTAATAAATAGATGCCTATAATTCAAGGACAGCACAGGATTCTGCCACTGCTGTAACTCAGCAATATTTTAAAATGCAGCAGAGCGATACTTCTGTTATTTTCTGACCTGCAAGGGGAAGAAGCGACACCTAAGGCTATGTCTACATTATTTATACCACTTTGATAGATTAAATCTTTACCACAAGGATGAGCTTTTAAAACATGCCTGAAAATGTTTAAAGATTCCACAGGTGCTCTTCCTGAGAGCAAACAAAGGCTTCTCTTTGTAGTAGAAAACAAAATTAAAATGTAACATAGTCCTGGGAGCTATAGTTTCTGCTTAAAACAAGTCCTTGACTGGACATGTTGGATTTATTTATTTTTAACTAACATATTTTTGGAACTCACCAGAGCAATATCTGTACATACATGGGGGGCAGAAGTGTGTGTATGTACATGCATTTATATGTGTGCATATATGTACATATACTTGGAAAAAAAAAAAAAAAAGAAAATCACAAAACCATAGAATCCTGGAATCCCAGGTTGGAAGGGACCTTAAGGACCCCTGGTCCAACCTTGCTTGGAAAAAGTACAGTCTAGACAAGAAGTCCCAGCACCCTGTCCAGCTGAATCTTAAAAGCATCCAGCACTGAGGAACCTAACACTTCCCTGGGGAGTTTGTTCCAATGGGTGATTGTTCTCATTGTGAAAAATTGTCTTCTGGTGTTTGAGTGGAATCTCCCAGGGGTTAACCTGCAACCATGACCCCTCATCTTTTCCGTGTGACTCCTTGTAAAAAGGAGTCTCCATCTTCTTCATAGCCACCCTTTAAATATTGGAATACCATGATAAAGTTGCCCCTAAGACTTCTTACCCAATTCTTTTAGCCTTTCCTCATATGACAGGCTTCCCAGTCCATTGGTCACCTTTCATGGCCCTTTTCTGGGCTCTCTCCAGCCTGTCCACATCTTTTTATATAGTGGGGGCCAAAACTGAACACAGTATTCCAGTGCTGAGTAGACGGGGACAATGACTTCTTTGTCTCCGCTGGTGATTCCCTTGCTGATGAAACCCAGCATCCCATTGGTTTTCTTTGCCACAGGAGCACACTGTTCACTCATATTGAGCTTATTGTCCACCAGGACTTCCACGTCATAAAATCATAGAGTCACCAGGTTGGAAAAGACCTCTGATATCATTGAGTTCAACCATACCTATCTGCTGCTGAACCATATCCTTAAGTAGCTCACCTACCTGTCTTTTAAATACCTGTAGGGATGTCCCTTTCCATCGAGCTGCCCCCCCAGCCAGTTAGAAGCCAGCCTGCCCTGCACTTCTGGATTATATTTTCCCAGGTGCAAGACCTTACACTTGTCTTTGTTCGACTTCATACAGTTCTTGCCAGCCCACTCTTCCAGCCTATCCAAGTCTTCCTCCAGGGTGGCATTTTTTAAATTCATTTCTATATTACTAAAGACTGTGTGTTTCCCTCATGCCCCTCATTTTGGAAGGAATTCAGTCCTGGAGGAAAAGCTCCAGTGCAGGGAAGCTTCCATCATAAAACTCCTCATCTACGTTATCACAGATGTCCCATGTTGTTGGAGATCTGACTACAAGACACGCTGCCTTCTGATTTAATGGCTTTTAAATTTTTTTTTCAAATCATTAATAAATGACAAGAGTAACTTAGGCTGCAAAACCACCTACAGACAACAACTTTCTTGAAATATAGCTGGAAACAAAGTAAATCAGTCCATTTGTAATTTCAGGACATACCATATGCTGTCAAAAATACATAAAATAAGAAATGAGACGTGCTGAGGTCCTATCGTGGGTCTGCGAAGCTAGCAGATAGATGAACATGAATGTCTTTGAAATCTGATTTATTCTAATATATTTCTTAAGCATTGCTGGCATTATTTGTACACGTGAGGATTTCAGTCAAAGCGGCAAAAATGGTGACTGGTATCTTATAATTATTTCAAGTAATTAGTAGGACCATGACTTCTATTGTTTATGACCAAGAATAACAGCAAGCAATGCAGAAGACAACACTCCATTAAGAACTTTCTATATTGTTAACCTCTGTTGGCTCTTCAGAACACTGAGTTTTCTAACTACCGTGAATATATCAAACATTCATGCTTTAGCTCTCACAGCAGTTTAAAGAATTAGGTAACATGGCAATGAGACTGATTGAATGACTTTTCCAGGTATCATACGATATGCCCTATAGAAATTTGACTTCAAGCAGCCCATCTCCGAAGAAGCTTCCCAAGAAGCACAGAAGGGTTCCTCACTGTTAGTTATAAAGGGCAGAAATCAACAATTTCCCTAGTGAGGTTTTTCTTCTTTCTGAAACTGAACGCTTTGGGCTTTTTACAAGGTTTTATCAAAATGGCATTTTGTTAATGGCCTTGCAAAAGTAACGTAATCGTGATATCCTTCCATCTTCACATTTGGAATAGTTGTATTTTTATAGCTCACAGATCCAATCACCCAAGATCTCGGGAAAAAAAAAGCATGAAATTTTTGTAACAAAACTTGTCAGGTGTTAAAACCAGAATAAGGGAGAACATGAGAAGTGACACAAATCTCATCACTACAAATGGCTCTGGACTCCTCCTTTCAAATCCCAAGCCACGTTTTATTAGGACGATACCCCTAAAATATTAAGCGGGGGGGTTTTGTTTAAAAAAAAATAAATTATAGCTATTATACCACTGACATTGATTTTGTTTCTTAGGCTATTTAATATCTCTTCCAAATTTGGAAGCAAGCAAGAATTAAAAGATTTAAAAACTATAAGCTGTATCTGAATCTGCCCTTAGAGCTGGAACAGCCTCAAACAAGACATCTATTAACTAGCTCCACCGATTACAGTGGTATTAACAGTACACAGGTTGGTTCTTGAATCTGCAGCTGAAGAAAGATGCTGAGATCCACTGAAGTCAGTAAAAGTTCAAGCAGAAGGGAGATCAGAAAAAATGTTCTTTATCCTGATCACTGTAACCCAAGGACGATCATTGGCTTCTCTGTCCTTACGCCTCCGTGACAAAGAACAAAAGGCCAAAATTTTAGGACTCATTTCAGCATAAAATTGCCTTAAAATGTGCTTGCTGAAATAGATTTCTCCTTTCTAATTCCCAAGGAGTTCATAAGTGTATTTTTAGAAAGGCAATTTGGAATTTAACAAATACAGATACTCAGAAATGTCTTTGTGCTTTCTTACTTTCACAAAAAGGCATTAAGGTCATCTTTTTTTCAGAAGCGGAGATTACTTTTGATTGGTCGTAACCACAGCTGCTGAACTCAGAACCAAATAAAGCTGCTGAGATTAGAACCCAGAAAGATGCATAAAATGTACATGATTTGATCCACAAGAATCGTGACTCAGAACTATGGAAAATCTTCTTGGTTGACATTGCAAACATTCTGAATTGGGAAGAGAATAGAGTTACCCGGCATCAAATTAATTCATGGGTCTGTTAGGCCACTTCGTAGTATTCACTCCAATGTTACTATCACCCCTACTCACACTTTTTGTTTCATTTGAGGCTTCACTGACCTGTACCACAGTCTTTCGTTTTGCGATAGGCTTGTTCTCACCTGAGCAGAGGGACTGTGAACTTCAGGAACCAGGAATCTGGTTCACTCAGTTCAAACTAAGCAGAAAAGAGAAAATTAGATGCCATCTGATTTATCTAGAGGGAAAAGCACACTTTTTGTTTGTTTGTTTTTTTTTTACAAGCTTTGTTGAATCAGCTTTCCTGTTATTTCAAAAAGATTTTTCTGTTAGTGAATTCAGGATTCTTCAAAGAACGAGAAAGATGGAGATTTAAAGGACTAAAAGGGGTGAGTTAACAGGTATATTCATTTTTGGAGAGTGATGACACCATTTTAAATATTTAATGCACTGAAAAACATATGGAAAGAAAAATAACGTGAAGTCAGCTTTTGCACGATAACATAACACCATATTTTCTGTATCTTTCTATGTTGCAGCCACATTATACAGAACTGTAAAAAAAGAAAATGGCAGATTTCAAATCAGTTATCACGGTGCTATCAGCTTAAAAAAAAACCAATCTTTTTTTTCTCCATTTTTTCCATTTTTCCAGTACAATCAATAAAGAAGCCATGGCTATCAATCTCCACGCTTTGTAGTAATAATTTATTTTCAAGCTGATAGCTTCGCATGATGAATTACAATCATTAGAAAGCATGATAGCGCTTTACAGTAGTTTCAGCACACTCCTAAGTGTTGCTGACAGAATTAAGTGGGAGTGTTTCCTTATTATTATTATCTGTATATGAGATGGAAATATTACCTCACGTATGCACCACTCCCAGCAGCCCATCAGAGCCAAATTTAATTTTTCCAAACCTGTGAAATGGCATTTCAAGGCAATTTCCCCAATAAGTATATTTTTTTCCGTGCAACATTGGAATGCAATTTTATGTTCAAATGTTTGGACAGGTAACCATTTCTGTTATTGAGATGCGAAAAGAGAAAAATAAGTCTGAAGCATTTATCCGCTATCCAGGTACATTAAAACGTCCACAAAGACAGCAGCACGACTGCAAAGTGAATTGTAACGAGGCGCCCCCGACTTGGAAAGGGAGACAAAGAACACTTTTAGTAAATAATTATGCACGGAGAGTAATAAAAGTCATCTCTGCAACACAGGGAGCTGGCGTTGTGCAGCTTAACAAGCTGCCAGGAGTCTGAACTGAACTAGCCCAAGTGACTCGCTGTGCCAGGAAAACAGAACAGCTTCACCACCTTTGAGACCTTCCTTCTAAATCTTTTCCACGTAAAAGCTCTTTTGCTCCTGCGTTTTTAGCGGCAAGGCGTCTTCAGCTGGATTGAGGGACTAGAAATTAAAGCAGGTCTCTCCAATGCCTTTAATGTCACAAAAATCCAGCCTAGCAGGAGGCACCCTCGGAGGACAGAGAGTGGGAATGGGGGTTGTGGCTGGCGAGTTCCACCTCTGGAGCTCCGGGATCAGCAGGGGATGAGCAGAGGTAGGAGGGGAGCAGCCTGGACTGGGGAAGCTGGAGAGACGATGAGGATAAAAGCCCCAAGATAAAGCCTGGGAGAAAATACAGTGAGGGCACCACAAGTGGAGAAAATGAGAGAAGGGGAAGAACCTTCCCTAAACTCCCTTTTAGCTACGAGCCATCCAGAGCTGAGATTGCAGCTACTTTAGAAGAAAAAAGCTTCCACTGTCAAACTTAATGGGCTTCAGACCCAAGATGTACCTGGACACGTTGTTGTGTTCCTGGACGTGGTAATAAATAACGTGCCCAAGGATGCTGGAGGTGATAGGTACAACATTTGAGCACACTCTGCTTGGCGATGCTTACGTCATTATTAATGTTTTCTGTTATGCGATCTGCAGTGAACCCTGAGGAATACAGAAACATTGGAAAACAAAGAAAAAAGGGCAAATTTAAAAATAGAACACACAAAACCAGGATAGGAAATCAATATAAATTATACATTTCCACTTAAAGGGATGAGGAGGCCACGGCTAATTACAGGACTGCAAAGTAATGTTTTCTAGCTGGCTGCTGGGAAGGCGTCCAGGACAACATTGGATCAGTCACCCCGAAACAGAGCACAGACACTCAGAAACAAGCAAAGCAGCAGCTTCTGACAGATTAACTCAGGCTGAATTTTTTCTCTTGCCAAACCCTGCAACAAACAAGAGCTTCAAAACTTTCCCCAAACTTTCGTATAAGTTTGTTAAATAAACCTGCACACTATTTTGGTCAAAATTCTGTCTGGTATCGGGAGCCAGAGTGAAGGGGATCAAAACTAGTCGGATTCAAATCCAGCCTTTTTGCAGAGACCAGCTTCCTGGGAGACACCAGGGGAGCCTGAAAGGACCATATCCTACTAATTTGCAGGGTTTTATCCAGAAGAATTTGCTTTGGGGGAAACTGTTTATCTGAAGCATTGATGGAGTGTCATAAATGAGCATTAAGGGTGTTATATCTCAGCACCATAACTGAGATAACTTTCTGAACATGAATAATAAAAAAAAAAAAATTCATTGAATTGATATTAGCTGCTTGATTCTAACTCCTACAAAAGTGACTTTCAATTGTTTATCTGCTAGTTAAAGGAATGAGCATAAAGCCTAACTGCTTCAATTAATTGCAGTAAAGTATATAAGATATAGATATGCATAAATTTCAAGCGTGTCCTCAACTGAAAAGTAAATATCTGGCATATTAAATTCCTAAATGAGCATTAAGGTGTCAGTCTTCTTTACAGTAGGTTACATTTTTAACCTACCTACCTCATGTTATATCAGTAGGTTATATGATAACCCATCAGTAAGTGACAGTAGAACCACCAGGTTCTTCCACAGCCTACTGTAAAATTAAAAAAAATAAATTTTGTAGCACAATAAACAATATTTACAGATGTATATTTTTAACACCCTCTGCATAATGGTAACTAATACGCATGTTAGCTCTGTAATCCTTACATGCCTTCCGCACCTGCCGAAGCCAAGCAGCTTTACCCCATCTACGGTTATAAAATACTCAATAGCTCCACTGCATTTGCGTTCACTAACACAAATACGAGCCAGACCAGGAGAGGCTCCAGATTTCGGCACAGAACTGCAAATCTTCCTACTTTTCTATCTAGTTCAGTGTGCAACTAGTTAGCAAGACAGAAATAACATAGCAGCTGTCAGTCATCGCAATAGTCTCATCTCTTTTTTTTCTTTTATATGTTCCAGCTAGATGCAACAACCCACCTGCCTGTCCCGACTCCACAATTCCGCTTTGGACATTTCTTCTAAGTCTACTCACCCAACACAGACAATTTCTATAACAAGAGCAGCAGAAGTGCATTCAATCCTGACACAGGCCAATATTAAATTCAGCCCTATTCAAGAACCTTATTGCTTTTAGGCAGCAATGGATCTAAGCCGACTGCACATTTTTTTCATTACATGCAAGCTGCCATCTTGTAGGAACGGAGGAATAAACATATGGATATGAAATATGTTGGAATAATCACTTTCGGCACTGATACTTGCCTGTCTGTGTAGACATCAGAGAACACAGAATATCTAGCTCCCTACATGTTGTGTTATTTCACACCGCCTCCCATTTCACACAGAAAAGGCATTTGACTTTGTCTAATACGAGCTCAATTTCTCATAGATTTACCACGAACATGAATCCAACTCTCTGAAGTAGTCTTACTTATTTCAGCAAAAATATTCTAAATTTAAGGTATGAAATGTTAAAAGAAAATCAACATTACAATGACTAATGAAGACAAAGGTCATAGAACTTGCGTGAGTGCACAGTTCACTACTTTGCTGAAAGAATAAGAAAAAAAATGGGTCTAGTGTGTAGCAGCTAAAAAGTAGTTGAATACTCATCCCATTTAAGACTTACACTGTTCAAACGTAAAATTATATAAATTTTTTTTTAAAATGTACTTTATTAGAAACCACAAAAGCATCAAATAACTAGGCACAACATTTCAGAACCTTATTTTGCTTTTCTAAAGAAGATGCAGAGCCAAATAAACGTGAAACAACAAAGCACAAATTTCTGTCCTAAGTGATTTAGGTATTTAGACAAGAAACAATCAGGGGAGAGGGAGAAAAGTAAGCGAGGAGCAGAGACGTTACTCTGTCTGTTCTCCAAGACGATTAATAAGCAAATTATATATCACCATTTCTACTCCAACATTTCAGAAGCGTATCTGGTCTTTCTGGGAATCTATCTTAGATGCCAAGTAGCTGCCAAGACTTCCACACTTTCCATGCAGATGATTAAACTGGTCAAAATATTGTTATGTGAAAAATGAGTAAGTCAGAGGATAATGAATCTCTGGATTTTGAGTTGCCTGAAAATCCTTACGAAAAAAAAAAAATTGGCAGCATAAAACATGCTCTGGGTGAGACAGAGCAGAGAAGATGGGCATGAGGTCTCACAAAACAGTCCTGCACCATAGTGCTCAGAGGTTTGTACCACTTTGTAGCTTGAACATATTCGATTTTGTTCTGCTTATTTTGTCTCCCTTGAATAAATGTGAATGTGATGAAACAAAACAACAAATTTTTTTTCGTGAAACCTACCTCGGCAGCTGAGTGAGCTGACTGGCTTTGTAGAGAACACCAAGAATTTGTATTTGCACTTACTGTGCACCTTGCCTGGAAGGAGAAAGCAATGAATTTTAGTCTCTGTTCTTCCCATGCCACATGGTATGAGCGTGGCACATCCACTGCACTGCTCACCTCACTGATTCTCATATGAAAAATGGAGAATATCTGCTGGCAGCACAAGGATCTTGGTTAAATTAATTGCCTCTTCTCGCAGCACAGTGTTCAGTTCACAACACTATTATTATTATTATTATTATTATTATTATTATTATTATTATTATTATTATTATTATTATTATTATTATTATTATTATTATTGAAGTACAGATTCTCCATGCTAATGAGCATCCTGGAAAGATACGCAACTAAATGGTTAGAGATAGGAGATACTTGATGATATTAGATGTGTTAATGAAAAATGCCAAAGTTTTGAGTCGTACTTTGACCTAGGTGTGCTTTCGTTAATTAAAACAAGGTAATCTGGAGCCCTCAGCACAAAAAAAAAGACAGGAATTTGTTAGAGCAAGTCCAGAAGGGGGCCATGAAGATGATCCAAAGTCTGGAGCACCTCCCCTACAAGGACAGGCTGAGAGAGTTGGGGTTGTTCAGCCTGGAGAAGAGAAGGCTCCAAGGAGACCTTAGAGCAGCTTCCAGTGCTGAAAGGGGCTCCGGGAAAGCTGGAGGGACACTTGATCAGAGAGTGCTAGGATAGTATGAGGGGATAATGGTTTTAAGCTGAAAGAGGGGAGATTTAGGTGAGATCTTAGGAAGAAATGTTTTCCTGTGAGCACGGTGAGGCCCTGGCCCAGGTTACCCAGAGAAGACGTGACCGCCCCACCACTGGAGGTGTTCAAGTCCACACTGGATGAGGCTTTGAGCAACCAAATCCAGGCATGGAGGTGAGCAGCAAGAGCTCAGCTCTCAATCTGACACTCCGAGCAGAAAGACAGCCAGAGCCATCACCCGCAGCTCTGCTGATCAAAGAGTGAAGTGAACAATTTCACACACACAGACACACACACACACAGAATAACCAGGTTGGAAGAGACCCACTGGATCGTCGAGTCCAACCATCCCAACCAATCCCTAAATCATGCTCCTAAGCACCTCATCTACCCTCACCTTAAACACCTCCAGGGACGGTGACTCAACCACCTCCCTGGGCAGACCGTTCCAATGCCTAACCACCCTCTCCGTGAAGAATTTTTTCCTAATCTCAAGCCTAAATCTCCCCTGGTGGAGCTTGAGGCCATTCCCTCTTGTCCTGTCCCCTGTCACTTGGGAGAAGAGCCCAGCACCCTCCTCTCCACAACCTCCCTTCAGGTAGTTGTAGAGAGCAATGAGGTCTCCCCTCAGCCTCCTCTTCTCCAGGCTGAACACCCCCAGCTCTCCCAGTCGCTCCTCATCAGGCCTGTTCTCCAGCCCCTTCACCAGCTTCGTTGCTCTTCTCTGGACTCGCTCCAGAGCCTCAACATCCTCCTTGTGGTGAGGGGCCCACAACTGAACACAGGACTCGAGGAGCGGTCTCACCAGTGCCAAGTACAGGGGGAGAAGAACCTCCCTGGACCTGCTGGTCACACCATTCCTGATACAAGCCAGGATGCCATTGGCCTTTTTCAGCAGTCATGGGAAATAATTTTCAAGTGTTTTCATTTTTATAGTCTCTTCTTTCTCAAAAAAAATGAACCCTCTTTCTAGGGAGTAGAGCCGAGCTTTGTCATTTATACATAACTTGAAAACAGAGCAAGAAATTCACCTGCTTCCCTTTTGTATTTGGACGAGAGTTCCCCAGGGTTGCTCTGTCTTTACAGGGATGTGAAGGCAAGAAATCTTCCAGAACACAGAATTACCAGAGACACATTTTGATCTGTAAATACTATCCTTAAAAACAAGATCCTCCAAACCTACGGTTATAGGCTTATTTTCATAATGAGGGTTTCGCTACATTTGTTGAATTGTAAACCATGTAAAGCTCAGCAATAGAACGTCTGCAATCTGTAGCAGTAATGGGAGGCATGTCTCATAAACAAGATAAGTTGTTTCTTGCCAATATTGTTACACTTCATAAATACGAACTCAAGTCTGTTTTCCGTTTCCTAGATCAGCAGCAGACTTCTATTTTAATTAAACACAACATATAAAATATTCATTTAAAAAACAAACATCATTGTTTTAAAGACATTGTGCTAAATTAAATTACAGTGCCTTTGCCATTAAATTCTTGCACAAAAGAACACATTTGAATTCTATGTGGACAAAGAAAGCACAAGCGTCCATCAAAAACCTACAGTAGGAAAATGGCAGTCGCCCTGCAAATAAACTATTTAGACTTTCCTGATAATGTCAGTGCTTGTATGAACTCATTCTGATTCCCAAAGTCTACTTATTTCAGCCGTGGTTGTAATTAAGATACTACATCACATGGCAGCAAGGAAGATGCTGCCTGTCCCATTTTATGCAGCAGAACTACTAAGTGTTTCACTTGGCGCAGGCATAATTTATTGTCCTATTTCATTAGATTAATGCTGGATAACTTTGATAGAGCAGTCTTTGACAGACTACATCCCCCAAAGTACTTTAGGTTTGGGAACCTACCCTTCTGAGCACTGATGGACCAGGATCCCGGCATATAATCACAGTATATATCAGCTAAAGCCCCATTCAATAAATAAAAAGATGCTATTTCTAGCTTAGGAACACAAATCCAGCTTCTGGATTTAGCATGGAATTGCAACGCATTTCTTTGGACATGAGCCTCAGAAGCAGTGTAAGTTGCAGAAATTAAGTTTTTAAATTGTCACTATAGAGGAATCTTGGGAATTGGGAAGAAACTACCCAGAAACATCTGAATACTGGTTTGTGCTACAGCACCAGCAACGCATGAGCAGGCAGCAGCTGTATGCAAAAAGTTGTTTGTGAAACTTCACCAGAAAGTATGTCTCAGCACCAAGAATTAACTGTGCCACAGGAACAGGCAGACATTGACTTCAGAAACTTCTTAACTGACAGCAATATCTTAGTCGCATCACATTACCCTTGTGTGCCCTTAAATAAAAGTTTTTTAGAAAACTGCAATCACTCAATTCAGGATTTAAGTGCTACACTTTACTATACTGACCTGTTTATTACTAAAGCCATTTAAACAGGTTTCAGAAAGTAGACTTGGGCTCTCGATGTCCATACAAATTAATTGCAGTAATAAACTGCATTAATCAGACCAATTATGGTACAGGATGGGGATCACAGAATCATAGAATAGTTTGGGTTGGAAGGGACCTTAAAGATCATCTAGGGGTGGAGAGAAGGGATTAATCGTACTTCCAGAATGAGAGAAATCAGTGTACTAGGACTCCTGCCCGTCTCCTATATTTAAACTTAGCAAGAAGCAACTTCAGCCCTGGCAAAAGAATCTTTCAGGCTCCTCGAAAGAGATCTGAATAAGTTGCGTAAGTATTTAATGAACTAATTTTGTCACTGTTTCCTGGAAGCCTGAGCTACCAGATGTGATGTTTTAATCATACATCCATTTATTTCTATAAAAATGTAATATTTAAAATTACTAAATTTGAGTTATACTCTATGCATCAATTAACGGGCAAGTAATTGTTCTTCACATAGTTTCCAAGTATAGGTCTGTTTCCCAATCAGTCTTTTCCACTAATAAAAATCTTTCAATGTTTTCAGATTTCAACGCAACAGAGCTATAAAAGCTGTCACTTCAGTCTCTCCCGTAGTCTGTGAGCTGTAAAATCACCAGATAGATCCTCTTTGCTTACCCTAAAAGCCCAAAGAGGTTCCTTCAAAAGAAATCACGAGCCTTGCCAGCTCCAAAAGAACGGAGGCACATCAATTCATTTTGCACTTCAGCAGGCTGTAAGCAAATTTATGGTTTTTCTCCTTTTCAATACATCTAGTGCCGGTGGAGGGGAGCGATGACGGATAACCCCGCTGGCTGGTAGGCTGTGGGAGCAAGGAATTCTAAGGGCAGGAGATCTGTTCTTCTCATAGGAGCACACATCCATCAGCGAGGCAAAAATTAAACTCATTTTTGGCTGAGAAACACAGAATTTCAGGCGTGGTGGATCCAAAGAAGGACTAATACGTCGCAATGCAAAGAGGCAGAGTGCAGGCGCCTAATGTTTCTGTACATTTTTTTTTTTTTTCATCTTGCAGAGCTTTAGAATCGCCACTTTCTCTAATAAAAGTTTGAACAAAAGCTGGGCTTTTTAAATCTAGGATTTGAGTCGGCTTTGGAGGACATTTCGTATCATCAAAGTCTTTGTGTTCTCCTAAGCAAATACGATCTCCTCAGTTTCTCATTCTCAAATGTCCAGCTTTTTCCGCGCTAACCAGAGAAGGCTGTTTCTTGATTGAATATCATATTTTTAAAAGCCATAAATGTTTGCATCATGTGAAAAAAGTGACCCGCCAAAGTTATTTAATTACAGAGTAAACTGAGAGGATCTAGATGGTCTTTAAGGTCCCTTTGAGCCCAAACCGTTCTATGATTCTACGGTTATTATTTATACTGCCACACATAGTTCAGGTGCAGGTCTCCTCCGCAGCACAGACTGTGGCCAGGGGCACTTAATTCACTTCTTCAGTGAAGCAAGCATTTCACCAAGTTAAGATTTCTTACCGCCCTCAAAGAACTTTGACACGTTCTATGTTGTTTGCTATAGCCTGGAATAAAAAGCATCCTGAAGCTGCTGTGAGGATGTGAGCTGGGGAGGGACTCTTTACAAAGGCTTGGACTGTGGGCACTGGGTATAAACCGGAGAAGGGCAGAGTTAGACTAGACATAAGGAGGAATTTCTTCACCATGAGGGTGGGGAGGCCCTGGAACAGGTTGCTCAGTGAATCTGTGGCTGCCCCATCCCTGGAGTTGTTCAAGGGATGGGGCTTGGAGCTCCTGATCCAGTGGGAGGTGTCCCTGCCCATGGCAGGAGGCTTGGAACTAGATGATCTTTGAGATCCCTCCCAACCCAAACTATTCTATGATTCTATGCATGCAAGAACTGGACCATAAGCCCAGGTAAAAGCAGCTCTGTGAACATTTACAGGACATGAAAAATTTCTTTGCATTTTTACAATACAAAAGGTGCAGTTATGCCACATGACAGATAAAGCACGTTATACACTTCTTGGTGCTAAGAAGATGGAGCAATGTGTCAGCAGGAAGATACTACTCTGATCATAAGGTGGCTGACCCATAAATACTGATACAACTCAGGGTGATGTTAACACCTTTACTAAGTGAGAATGCCAGATGGTTTAGTGTTTGATAGGAATGTTTGGACTCGACGATCCGGTGGGTCTCTCCCAACCTGGTTATTCTATGATTCTATAGAATTCTATGATTCTATAGAATAACCAGGTTGGAAGAGACCCACCGGATCGTCGAGTCCAACCATTCCACCAATCCCTAAATCATGCCACTCAGTATCTCATCCACCTGCACCTTAAATACCTCGATGGAAGGCGAGTCAACCACCTCCCTGGGCAGACCGTTCCATTGCCTAATGACTCTTTCAGTGATGAATTTTTTCCTTATGTCGAGCCTGAACCTCCCCTGAGCGAGCTTGAGGCCATTCCTTCTTGTCCTGTCCCCTGTCACTTGGGAGAAGAGCCCAGCTCCCTCCTTTCCACAACCTCCCTTCAGGTAGTTGTAGAGAGCAATGAGGTCTCCCCTCAGCCTCCTCTTCTCCAGGATAAACACCCCCAGCTCTCTCAGTCGCTCCTCATAAGACTTGTTCTCCAGCCCCTTCACCAGCTTTGTTGCTCTTCTCTATGATTCTATGAGGTGCTACAGAGCCTTCAATTTTCCCTTTTCAGTCCAGCAATACTGTACTTATGCTGATATAACCAAATCGTAACAAATAATTTTATTTTTTTTAGTGATTGTTATTTACCTTGAGTGGCTGTGAACTACGTTTTTTGCCGATCGGAATGAATTGCTGTTCTGAAAAACCACATTAAATTTGGTATTTCCATTAGCGTCGTGAGAGCTTTGAGCTATTTATTTTATAATCATCCAAATAATGTTTCTACTCAACAGCTTTCTCCTAACATTTTCATAAGCTAGAACTAGCACAGCGTTTAGCAAACTGAGAATAGCTACCAATATCGATGCCAATACCAGAACACGATCGGTAGCTAGAAACGCAGTGGTACCTCATTCTATAGAGGGAAATGCAAGCAGCACATTGAAAACCTTCTGCACGATCACGTCGAAAGTTATTAGCAGAATGTTTCTAGCAATTATTTCTGTGGAAGTTAAGGATATGTTTAATAGGGAACATAGAAAACATTACATGAAATTAAGCATGTTTGTAATTACTGTGATGACTCACGTTTCAGCAGGTGTGGAAGCAGCGTCACACCTACTGAACAGGAACGGGAATACGAAATTGCCTTTTTATTACAGTACTAGTTAGGAAAACAGCTTTTAGAAAAACACATACTGAAAGTTTCTGCCAAGTTAAATACTTTCTAACATGTTAACTATTATTAAAAATGTTTAAGCAGGTCCCCAGGTATCTTTATTTTTCCCAAATGTGTATGATATGTCTCGAAAAATAGTGTATGATGCTAATAAAGAGTTTCGTACCTTCTGTTACAAATATATTAAAGCACAGAGTTTACAACAGGATGTATCTGGGTGTTGGATTCTGCATACGTATTTGGGAAAGGAAGGAGCTGCTCACGACTGCTTCACTCTGTAGTGAGGAGCAATGAAAACCTCTCACAGGATTCGGCTGGGTCCCTGGAGACAGTAATTCTCGACATCATAGACATGGGATCAAGAAATGCCGCTGATATTTTTCAGCTGGAACCAAGTCCAGCTCAGCAACATTTTCCGAAGTTAAGAAATTTACTTCCATCAATTCTAAATATACGTAGAGCTAAATATAGTAAACCTCAACTTGAAAAATCACGGCTAAAGCTAACATACACTCAAGTCTCAGTCTGTGCACCAGCTGTGGATAAAAATGTGCTGAAAAGTAGAACATTTTGTCTCTTTTCATTTATCAAACATTCAGTTGCAAACACACAGTCATCTGTTTAAGAAGAGCTGAGAATCTGTTAAAATTATCCATTTGATGGTGTTGCGAATTTAAATCACAATTTTCTCTGGCGTTTAAATTCTCAGGTAACTTTTTTATGGATAATACTTACAATCAAAACAAAACGTGGTTACTGGAGGTCTTTTTGTAACTGTACTTAGACATTTTGGCAACAATTTTTCATTTATTTGTTCAAATAAGGAATTAATTAATATAAGCAATGTCATGTTGCTAGACAGTTGTAAAACACATAACTGCATCATGCCTGCAGATTAATGAATCATCCTAGCTGCTAGTATAAATTTAGATATTATTTCGTTTCTTTTTTTTTATACGTTATCATAGGCATTATCATAGGATAGCTAAAGCACTGCCAACTTTCACATTTCCATCCTTCACAAGGAAGGATTTACAAGCCTATACATTTGATTAAGTCCCTAAATGAATCTGTAATCAGGAATAAGGCAACACAGGACTCGGTTGGAATCCACATGAAAGGTCATAAGCAGACCTAGGCTTTATCCTTTATTTCCTTTTCAAACCTGAGAGAAAAATAAAGGATGGTTCAAGGGTCCATTGAACTGGTGATTCTTGGCGAGCCAAACAAAATTTTCCCTGTCCAGAACACAGTAATCTGTACTTGAATGAATTCTGTACAGTCTCTTTAAGGCCAAGAGAAAGAAATGTTTACTCTTCCTCCTTGAATGCTCCTATTCCCTCACTGCCTGTGTCCCATTCGAGCTCCCACCCTAACTCTCCTCGGATCACTCATTTTCTTCTTTCTTCCTCACACGGCCCCTTCGCATCCTGCTCTCCTCTTCTTTCCCTTTATGGTACAAACACGTATTTAGCCTCAGTCATCTTAAAAATGCCCTATGCTACCCGTGCTCTTCCCATTACCCTTTCTCCTTTTCTTCACCTTTTTTTCTCAGTTCCCTGGAGCTGCTTTGTCATCTCTCTCTGGTGTCTCTATTCCTTAAGTTTCTTCCAGATAGCCTTTCTCCACTTCCCTCACCCTCGGTCTTCTTCAGCTCTGCTAAAGAACCACCTTCCAAGGACAGGAACATCACAAGTCTCCCATACTTCTTGTTAACCTCAAAAGCCAGTATGACTTTGTCTTTATTCAAACCTAATTTTCATGCCAGTTTTTATTTTCCTGACCTCAGCTTCCAAGGCTCCACCACCTTTTTTCTCTTCTCCACTTTCTACAGGGGAAGATGGGCCCCCGAGTCACCCCTAAGCTACATTTTCCACAAGCAACTTTGATGTATCTTTACATTTGAGGACACCATCCCACTCGACTACCTCCTCGTGCTCTCTCAAACGCTTCCTAAAATCTCCTGGTGTTCCTGGTGACAGGAAGAGAGTTCATCAAAGCACCGACACTGAGCTGCTCTGTGAGTGAACCTCCTACGCCCTGAGACAAAAATAAACAACAACAGTCAGAAATATCGCTAAGAAACCATATGCTTCAGATTTTTGGCTGTCACCAGAAGAATGGGAGTTGCTGGTACTCTCAGTCCCCGAGAATCGCACCACACACAAAGTAAAAATAATGATAATATTTCTTTCAGATAAGTTTGAAGAACAGACAACCTGATGAAGTGCATTGGCTCTATTTTCTAATTCTTAGCAAATTATTTTAGATGGTTAAATTGTCTGTTGTGTTATTTTTCCTCCCAACTCAGAGCTCCAGACAGCTGGAGGTGTTTAAAGAAAAAAGCAATGTGCATTTTTTCCACAATATGTAGAATTCCTATTCTTATATTAGTTTTTATTCTTAGAAGCTTAAGCTGAAATTTGAGTTCCACTGCAATTCTCCCACTAATTGCCTTGAATAATTCAAATTTTACCACTCTCAAGGGCACAACTGGAGCCAGACTGTTATAAGCCATATTTGTTCCTCTGGAGCCAACAAAATAAGGATGCTTTATGCTGTAAAGCACGCTGAGCTTAAGTTACATTATTTTGTTTGTTTCAAATTTAGACAAGGGAAAAAAAAAAACCACAGGGGATTGGTTTGTCGAAGGAACCTACCAATAAACACAGAACGAGGGAAATTTTACTTTTAAAGCGACAGGAATACATTAAAATCACAGAACAACCCTGAAAACTGTACTTTGCCAAACAAAATTAGAAAAGACCTAAACTGTGGGCTCTCTCTCTATTTTTGGCTCAAGAGAGAAATTCTGAAGCTGCTGCTGATTTGAAACGGGTCCTGAAGAGAAGGAAGGAAATTAGAAATTTTTTTAACTTACCAAATTGTCTTGCCTGTGTAATAACACTGAGCACGACTGTCACTCTGAAGACATATTAGCTCATTTAGGTAATTAGTGTGAGCAGCATGTTTCTCTGCTTATTCCATTCAATTATAGGGTGCTCACTTTGTCATTACTGGAGTATCTTAATGTGACTTGTAATTAGTGTAATTACAATCCCGTGTTAATTATATCTGCCACTTAGACATAATTTTATATAGTAATGGTCTTATTCTCAATAACCTTATTATGTTGTTTATTCAAACAGGAATTTAGCCTTCTTTCATGCGTCAAATATGGAGATTACAAAAAGTACCGCCTGTCATTTTTTGTAGTTATGACTAGGGGATCTTTGCCTTGCGAAATTATATTTGGGGCAATCAATGAATAGAGAAAACCAAATTATGGAGCCCGATTATTAAAGACATGCTGAACTAACCAAAATAATTTGCACAGGAGGCACATTAAGAACTACTCTGGTTCACGAGTGCTGCAGAAAGAGAGGTCAGTGGCCACAAGATAACAAGAGGCTGCAAATATAAAGTATATCTAGGGGTGTATATGCTTCTAGTTGTTGTATTACTACTTCTCCTATTAGCAGAGTAATAAAATAGCAAGACTAGGTGGGCCAAATAGCGTCCTGGGGAAGGTTTTTCAGCTGCAGTGACACCTTTTAGCACCAGGCTCGTGCATCTGTTATGGGTTTGGGTATTTTTCACAGGCTCCCTTTCTCTAACCAACAGCATTTTGAGGGGTACAGCCACACTGTGCATTAGAATCCTAGAATCATTAAGTTTGGGAAAGACCTCCAAGACCACCGAGTCCAACCATCAGTCCAACACCACCCTGCCTACTAAACCACGTCCTGAAGTGCCGCATCTACATGTTTTTTGAACCCCTCCAAGGATGGAGACTCCACTGCTGCTCTGCGCAGCCTGTTCCGATGCTTCACCTAGTTCACACAAGGAGCGGGGTTTTGCACAGTCTTCCCTGATCTTTTCTTTGCCTTACACGGTTGGACCTCTTCTGGATGAAGCAAAACTGAAAGAAATGCCCCAGGATAATCCCCAGTGGCTCAGTAAAGTGTTCTCTCTCCCAGCACCAGACCACGGCGAGTCAGAATTAAGGCAGCAAACGCAGCCAGTGAGTTCTCAGCACCATCCTGCTCTACAGATCTGCTCCCACTGGGCCCCACCGCTTGCTGCTACAGCTATAAGCTCATCAGCCTGTGAAGACAACGTTGTTCTGTAAATCAAGGTTTTCTTGGAATTATCTTCAGACTGGAATAAACTCTTTCTGGAAGTCAGGATTGCTCCAGACCCAAAGCACACCCCACCCCACGCATTCTTACCTGCTGTCTTTAACATACACAGTTACATATATTTAAATTAAAAAAAACCCTAAAACAGCCAGTCAAAACAATGCACATATGGCTCCCTCCATCGGGACCCTAAAGGACAAGCAACACATGACAAATATTAGTCATGTTATTTAATGCGCTACATCGAAGAGCGGCATAAGAACTGTACGGGTAGAAAAGGGAATTTGGCAGCTCTCTGGGAGATGGAAACCGAGATCCCCCCTAATCCACGTCTTTTACTGAGTCTGAAAAGGGTTTCAGGCTTTGAGCTCACTCTCTGGAGGCTAATGAATCATTTAAAATTTCCATGGCTCAAGGTGATGTCCCAAGACAGCTGGCAGCTTTCTTCGAGCTTAAGAAAATCAAGGAGTTTCAGAATTAAAGCAGAAAGTCAGGGAAAATAAAAGTAAATCACGGGCATGTAGACCGAAGAATGGTGTTATCGCTAACCCAGCTGGACAACCAGGAAACATTCTCCAGTACTGAAGAGAGGCTTAAGGAGTAAAATCCTATGTTGTGAGTTAAGCCCTCTCCTTTGCTTTCTGCTGCTGAGAAGCCTTTCTCCCAGGTCCGTGAGGCTCTCCATGCCTCCAGCCTCTGCCTGCTACCAGACACGCAACACAAATTCAAAAGTTTGTTCTGGTTCGCCTTCCCAGCTATGGCCTTTTGGAAAACGTGTGTGCCCAGGCACGTCCCCTCATGAGCCACTGGAAGCAAATGTTGCTTCTGCTTTAGGCCCTTCTGAAAGGCAACGAAGCTGTCCTGTGTTTCTCAACACCATGCATAGCTTTTCAACTGTTTTCGCAGTCTCACATGCAAGACACCGCCTTAGCCCCTTTATATTTCTTCTACAGAAAACAGAATTATTTTTACTCTTAAATCTGGTGCATTACGTGGGTATGGTATCTGGTTAGGTTTACTTTAAAACTCCCAGGCATCCTAGTATCATTCTATTGAAAAAAAATAGATATTTAAGATTTTTATCGACATTTTTTAAATGTTCCAAGGAATAAAAACACCACCTTTTTTTGTTGTTGATTCAGTGGTTGAACAGAATGCATCTGGATTACCACAATTCTATAATACTGAGGTTATATTAACATGACAACTCCTGCTCTCTGTGAGTAGGAATATCACATATGAAAGTATCTCAACTACAATAAACAACATAAGGCACAACATTGATCAGGTAGATACCTTGGTATTACAAAATCAAATAAATCACTTAGTTACACGATAACTATGATTTATCCTTCATACAATGCAAATCTAACCGGTACTTCTGCATAAATAATTTCTTACTGGCTGCCAGTTAAATCATGTTTCTGCCAATAATACTCAAGAAGTTGACAAGCCAACCTGATTTACTTGCCTTTTTTATTTTTCTTTTAAACTCAAAGTCCATCTCCCAGTAGCAAGCAGTGAATTTACAGTTTTCCAGTGCTTAAAGTCACTCAACCCTCAGACCTGTGCACCAGAACATCCCATGAGGACTGCTGGAATCACCTCAAAAAGTGCCACCTGTTGCATTTTAGTGCTTAAATAGAGTCAGCAGGGGCATCTCTGGAATGTGCATTTGAACCAAGGCTGCTCATCAACTACAAACCATCAGACATCTTGAGTTCTTCCACTTTCTTTGGCACCTGAAAGGACAGAGCCTGAAAAGCAGGTCAGCTGTTTAATAAATGTCTCTTGTCTCTTACCACCTTGCTGTCCTGCTAAACTGGTGCAAAGTTATGTGTGAGAAAAGGTTAGCTCCCTACCTTTTAGTATTTTTTATAAATAAAGCGCTGTTCCTGGTCAGTACAGCCAGAGGTAAGCTACAGATAAAAGTGGATTCAAGAAACTGGAAAAAGAGAAGTCTGTACTAGCTCTTCAAAGGTATTCTTAACCCTAGGACAGACTGGGAGCTGGTTACACCTCCAGGAATCATTTCCTACCTGGACTTGTCTGTTTCCCTCGGAGGGGTCAGGAATGACTGCACAGGAGCCCACTGCACAGGCTACGACATCTGCTCAGGAGGGATTTCCCCAGGCAATCTCCAGGATGGGTTTCTGTCTTCCACATAGTCCCCCAAACAGCAGAACTTGCCCACCCTGGAGCCACAAGAATCAGGTGGGAGGAGGCGGCCAAAGATCAGAGGGTCCAGTCACCTCTTCCAAGGAGGCATGAAGGTCCACCATGGTGCTTCTCAGAAAGGTTTCCTAGATATCGTTCGGAGACTCACAGAGAACAACTTTTCACAGTCTCTGTAGGGAATTTATTCCAGTACTTAACAACCTTAATATTAAAAACTGTTCCCTCGTTTTTTCAACCAACTCTTCCCTGCTGTGATTTTTTTTTTTGAGATCATTACTCTTCTGTCACAAGGGGCACGGGGAATAGATTGCTTCTTTTCTTCCCACAGCAGGCTTTTCCATATTTGAAGTCTTTATTACTGCCATTGAGCATCCTGAAGCTAGAGGAGAAAACAGTCCAAGAACTGGATTTGGGAAATGCACTCAGCCTCTTCTTTTTTGGGTCATCTTCTTCATTCCTGCAGGCTTCCCTCTTGGTCACCTACCACACCCACAAAGACAAGTCGCATCGCCACGGCCCTTATTCCTGCAAAGACCGCACTGAATTGTCTCCTCAGCACCACGGTATCTCCTGAGCCACCCGTATCCTTGACCCCACAGCGAAGGATGTAAAACTGGAGAGGGAGTACCACCAGCAGGATATCTACTAAGGCATCCAGTAAACACACTGAGAGCTTCCAGGGAGCTCACAGGCCAACAGTACAAGGTTACCTAGCGCACAGGCACAACGCTGAAGCTGGGCTACGATGAAGGCAAACGAGAGGGAATGGCCTCAAGCTCCGCCAGGGGAGATTTAGGCTTGAGATTAGGAAAAAGTTCTTCACGGAGAGGGTGGTTAGGCATTGGAACGGTCTGCCAAGGGAGGTGGTTGAGTCACCCTCCCTGGAAGTGTTTAAGGTGAGGGTAGATGAGGTGCTTAGGAGCATGATTTAGGGATTGGTGGGAATGGTTGGACTCAATGATCCAGTGGGTCTTTTCCAACCTGGTTATTCTGTGATTCTGTGATTCTGACAGCTACGATCCATCACTGGTCAGACATCCTGACAAACCGTCTGCAGCTAAGCGCCAAATTCCTGTCTTCTTGTACAGCTTCACAGTAACCACAACACCAAGTCTGAAAGAAGTGATGAATTGTGTCAATTACTGTATTGCAGACATACAAGTCACACTAATGCACAGCATATACAGAACTCCCTTAATTACAGTTACAGACATGTACATTTGTTTTTCTTAGTAATTAAAATGTTCTATTGTACTTAATACCGTTATCTGTATTCTTTGGTTAAGTGCAATTTAATTTGCTTTCTTAAGAAAGCTGGGTAATTTAAAATGAAAAACATATCTCTCTTGCTAATGTCCTTTTTTCCAATGCTATTGCTTTTTATGTCTGCAGATCTAGAACACAGTAGCTTCTCCTGAGTTTGTTCATGAAGTTTCTGGAAGATAATGTTGTTCTAAAGCCCAAGAAAACATTTCTTTTTGATTGGCTTGGGAAAGCTGCTAAGACATTTAATATGATAAATGAGATACCTGAAGCATTTGGAAGGCAAAGTTTTCACAAGCAAAGTGGAGGCTGCTCCGTGGCACTGCCTTGAGTCCACTTTTCATAGATGATGTGCTGTAATTAACTCAAGAACAGCTGCAGGAACTCCCCTTAAGCCCTCCAAGATGAAAAGTTCGCCTGCTAAAGGGGAAACATTTTAGGATGTTCCACACTCGAGAGAAAAAGTCACAGTGGTGATGGAAGCAGCTCAGTCCCAGATCTACCCAGAGAACCAGAGACCATTCCTACTAATATTTCTCAATATTTCAGCTCACAACTGCACATGGGCAGGTCTTTAAATACAAATTTGATCCGTCATTAACATCATTATTATTTAACTTGTCACAGCATAGAAAGAATTTCTTCCCTGCGGGAAATTATCACATTCCTTCTCTGCAAACTGTCCCCTCCGCAGCCACAATCCATCCACAATCAGCTCGCCCAGAATGATCAAGGATGGAAAAAGTTACAGGAAGGAAAAGTATTTCAGCACACATTGAGGGATGAAATAGTGCAGCCTGTAGTACCGACTACCATCCATCCTACACAAACCAGGAAGACATCCAGCCCAAGAGCTTTAAACCACAGTTTGGCTGACTGGCAGTGCTAGAGGAAAGAGAGTTTTTGTAAACAGCATGAGCAAACAGCAGGCTCTTACAGACGCTCCAAGAATGTCCTCGCTCGTGTTTGCTGTACAGTGAAGGATTCATTTCGAAACGCGCTCTCCCCAGCGGCGCGCCGACAGCAGACTTTCTCCATCCTCTAGTGTCTCAGAAATGGGGATATTGTGAAAGCTTTCACAAGGGATGACCTGCTTTAATCTCAGCTGTCATTTCCAATACTGTTTAAGTTTACACAGCCTCTCTAGGAAGGATGGAGCAATGTTTAAACATTATCCACTCCCTTCCTGTAAATTCTTATACTGTTTTTATTCCTTATCTCAAGCTGGAGAATCTCAAACTGAATCTGAGCTCCTGTTCACCCTCTATGACTCATTAGTAGAGTGCAGAAAAAACAAGTCCAATATTCATTTGAAATGGGTTACAGTCCAGTCCAGATTCCAACTTCCACATATTCTTAGTTCAAGAACTGGAATTTCCCAGCACACCTTTCATGTACAGGCTCGATTTTGTCACACCGTGTAAAAACTCCTCCAATTCAGATTTTTGCTTCATATGAAACGCAGTGCTATTCAAACCCAAATACAAATACCAGTAGTATCTCATCCTGAAAAGATTCAGACATTACGTCAGAAACCAGATATCTTGCAGGATTACCAATTTCCAGGCAGGGCAAGAGTCACCTCAAGCCTTCAAAGAGCAGCAGCCAGTTACGGAGAAGTTCCTTCTAGCCCTCGCCCATGAGCTTGAGAGCCACACTGCCTCGTCTTGCCCTCCACCAGCTGTGCTCGTATTGCCCTGGATACACAGATCCTGCCCTGGTTTGCAATTTTTTCTCAGATTCAAGGAAACCCAAAGCTTGCAAAATAATAATAAATACCACAAAGCCTCGTGGTATAGAAATAACCAAAGCTAAGGGAGGAAGGTTAATTCAGAATAAATGCTCTTCCTCCCACAGAAGATATCTCAATATCCAAACAGTTAATTAATTAAGACTGCATTTGTAATGAGGTTAAATCAAGCAAGTTTGGGCCATTACTATGAAAATTTCACACTGCTTTAATCACAAAACTGTGAGCTTTCAAAAGGGAAACTTGCAAATTGCATTGGTATATGTAACTCCCATTAACTAACAGGTTCAGGTAGCTAAACATCTTTGAGAGTTTCTTGCAACATCCACTTTTAGCCTCACAGATGAAAAGGGAATTTACTTCATTAGCAAATTCCTTCACTCTGCATGTTGAGAAGCCAGTTTTCAGGCAGGTATTGTAATTGCATGTGGTCAACAGGCCTTGATAATTTAAAAACACAAAGGAGGGACAACAATATCCAGCATATGATAGCTGTCAGCCCAATACAATGTGAAGCACCTAACACGCTGCACGACGCTGTCCTTCATGCCAGGAGCTGCATTGATGATGTGTCAACCAGCCTAGCAGGGCTTTGTATTTCATTAAAATCTTACCGTGTCCCTACAGGACTGCAGCCCAAAACGTGCTGCCTCTACCAACAGCTTGAACATCACATGTTATAAGACACGTGGCTCCCAAGGATGAACCCTTTCTGAATAAATCACCAGCAACTTACTCCTTCAGCTTTGTTTTTATAGCAAGATTTTCCTCGTCTCGTGTGCTTAAGCTCCAAGCAACTCACCTACATTTCCTTACGACGACTTCCTAACTCTTCAGAGAGCACATCGAGGCAAACGCTATCGTGGACAAGAAAGCAAGCAGCACTCTGAATTTAAATCAGTGTGGTTTAAGCCCTTTAGCAAACAAGACCTCAGCTGCAGGCTCTGCTCTGCTTCGCTGCCTCCCAGGCATTGCCACCCTCACGTGAGAGTCCCTCCTGCCACGAGTCACCGCGACTCCTTTGACTCAACTAGCTGTGAACCCATTTGCGCAGCTGGTGATTTCGCCTCGCTTGCTAGTATTAAAACCTAAACAAGAAAGGCACAGACACAGAATTCATTTTGTTTTATGGTTTTTTTTTTTTTTTCTTCTCCTGGCAAACAAAACGCTGCCAGAGTACTCTGCTGCTACAATACTCTAACCTAGAGTTTAACGCAGCCAGCTGACACATACTAAAATTACAACTTGTATTCTCAGCACCAGGATTTTAACATGTACTAGTTAACCTCTGTTAAAAATTCTCCTGTTTCCCCTTGTGGCTGCAGGGACACGTATTTTCCTACAATGTTCAGTCAAGGTTGAAAAGTAAGAGCCTTTCTGGTTTGCAGCCCATCCACCTGAACTGCCCATCTGAATCCCTTTCTCTGTCCTAAGAGGAAGGGATAATATAATTAATATATATACAGTTATGTATAATTAATACTATAACAAAAGCTTTCTCCTCTGAAAAGCAACAGTTAGATATCCAAGCTCTCTATCAGGCCACATAATGTACTTTGCAAAGCACTTTTCAGTATATGTGCAATTTCAATTTTACAGCAGAGACCAAAATAAATTAGCAGGTTGTATTCCTCTGTGCTTTGATAATAATTTGCTTCCAGTTCTGTGTTGGTGATCAGGTTTAGTCTAATGAGGGGCAGGAAATAGTAACATCCTAATTAAACTGGGGCGTATAGGAAGTAAACCATAAATCAGCTAGTTAGCTGGAGCTCGGTGGGCAGTAGGCCTCCAATGTGCTGAAAATAAATGAATTTTAAAAAATAGTAATAAATTAAAGGCCAGAGGAGAAACAGAAAGACAATTACTTTGACCTGGATTGTATTGGCTCAAGTTCTTCTTCAAAACTTTTTCCAGTACTGTGTGGTGGTGTTATACATGTGGGCTCCCAGATGCCACAGAGAACAATATATTCAGCCCCAAACCTAAAGACGTACTTTCTTCTTTGGGGGAATCAAAAAGATGATTCACAAGTTGCACTCTCATGAAATCAAGCTATTTTTCAATCTACAATAAGCCACGTACTTTTATGGATTAAGAAAACTGACCTCGGCAGCAATACAGATGATACAAACCCTACAACTAGGAAGAGCAGGAGCAGTAAACCTATACTTTTCACTAAGTTCACCAGCAGCACTTAGAGAAAAACATATTTTCTGTAGGAATTCTGCCTCACCTGCATAAGGAAGTCTCTGTCCTCTCCTAGAGTCACATATACAGAGCCCCCAGAGTAGCACCAGCATATGCTTATGGCAGGACTTTTTCTGCTGGCTTAGTAACATCAGCTTTTAGGAACATGAGTAAAGCAGACAAGAGCTTCTTGGTCAGGGCAGCCACATTCGCATCACTTTTTGCACAGTGATATCATCTAGAGACATGAATCTTTTACAACTGGAGCAAACATATCTATGCCAGCAAAACATTGCAGCGAGGCCACATTTCATTCTTCTTGCACCACAAGGGAAAACTGCACATGGAAATCAATGGGAGGGAGAGGAACAAAACCTAAGTGCTGGAACGTTTCAGAAGGGTCAATCAATCCCTTATATTTTGGAATTTCCAGTTGCCTTGCTGGAGAAGATCTTATTTCCACAGTCAAATTATCATGCAAGCATCACATCTAGAACTGTAAACGCCTTCATTCATCACTTTTCACAAATGTACGTGCAGCTTCAGGACCAGGACTTCAACATTGATATATTCAGGCTTTTCTCAAATTGCTTCCAGTTATTCTTATATATATTACATATGTACATATATATATGTATTATGCTTCTTGGTTTTATTTGGATATAAACTTGCTTACGTGGCCTATATCAAAAATTGTGTTGAAATAATTGTCAATAGGGTCCGTAGGAATAACACCACGTATCAATGGGAATATCATATATCATCACAGTCATTCAAGGAAAAAAAAAAAGATATGTCTAAAATCAAATTTAAAACATTATCTCCTTCCAGCACAGTGAGATTTTCTGCGGACCTACAGAGCTTTAAGGGTTTCTCCAGGTCGATTCAATAACCTCCCTTTGACACTGAGACCTACACATGAGGACTGCTGCGTCCATGACGTTTCACAGCGTAACTGGTTTCTCTTCATCCTTGCCTAAGCTTTCAGTCTTATCAATGAACAAAATCAGTTAAAGATTTTGAAGCTACCTGAACATGAAAAAAGAGCTAAGTATATTTAAGTAAACGCAAGAAGAGTTGAAATCCCTCAAAGCCCTGCAGATCACTGCAGTGACACTCCAGAAGCCCAACATATTATTGCTCTACGTGACAGAGATCAGGGATGATAAACAAAAAAAAAAAAAAAATCCCCTGCTGTGCTGCATTAACATTAAATCTCCAGCAGAGCGCTTGCCCTGATCTATCACGGAGCTAGTCTGAACTTAGCCTCCCTCTATCATTTATTAAGATCTATTTATTTCAAAAGTGATGTTGTAGCTTCAAGTATTACGTGGTATTTCTCCCAAATAAATAGCATAGCTAGTGCTAATAAATCCCCTAGGCTGCACTTATTGGCCCTGGCACAGCAGGTCTAATATCTGATGTAAAACATATAAGATGTTCTCTTAAATCAGGTGTTAGACCATGATATTAAGAATCCTGCCAGAGGGCTCAAAACCCCTATGTAATTTTCAGCCTGGAGAAGAGGCGGCTGAGGGGAGACCTCATTGCTCTCTACAACTACCTGAAGGGAGGTTGTGGAGAGGAGGGAGCTGGGCTCTTCTCCCAAGTGACAGGGGACAGGACGAGAGGGAATGGCCTCAAGCTCCGCCAGGGGAGATTTAGGCTTGAGATTAGGAAGAAATTCTTCACAGAGAGGGTGGTTAGGCATTGGAACGGTCTGCCCAGGGAGGTGGTTGAGTCACCATCCCTGGAGGTGTTTAAGGTTAGGGTAGACGAGGTGCTTAGGAGCATGATTTAGGGATTGGTGGGAATGGTTGGACTCAATGATCCAGTGGGTCTCTTCCAACCTGGTCATTCTGTGATTCTGTGATTCTGTAATACTCATTATAATTACTTCATTAAGCCTGCTTCTTTATACTTTTACACCAAAGCAACATCATCAGTGGAATTTGAAGGAATCAGCTAATAAAACTTTAGGTAAGTTTTGCTAGGGCTGGGACCTCTGTTTGTGAATCATCTCCAACAATGTCCTTCAGAACTACCTAAAGACCGAACGCAGAGCTGAAAACCGTGTCCATTACGTGAGGTTTCCAATCACGGACTGATGGTGTGAAGTGCAGAGCATCCATTTCAAACGGCTTCACACTGAGCCAAGCAAGGACCCTTCAATGTGCCCCCAGCAGAGGCAGGAGGACTTACTCAAACTAAATTAAGATTCTTACAGCTTCACAGTCTCTTGTATTAAATTTCCGGTTCACAACATTCACAGAAGGAGCATAATAAAAGTTAAGACAACCAACCATTACCACGACAAGAGTCATGCTGCCTGCAATGTTCCTCATCCTAAATATCATGAGTAAAAAATACAATCACAAAATCCCTCTTGGCTTGGCCTGGGGTACGTTACGTGCATCAAAGGTAGGAGCAAATAAATTGGAGCTTATTACTGCAAAAAATTATTAACAAATATAAAATTAACATATTATTATTATTTCTTTTCACTCTTTTGTTCAAAAAATTTGCAATCATAAGCAAAAGTGTCCATAAATTTGTCATAGATCAGTGGTGAAGCTGACACCACCTGTCAAAATATGGTATCGCTTTTAACGTAGGAAATCCATTATCTGCTGGGAAGTGTCTAAAATGTCTGCTGTCCAGCAGGTTGTGGGGTTCCCAAAAGTAGGGCAGTCATGCCTAAACAGCAGAGGTCTAACCACAGTGGCCACATAGGATGCCACATCCAAAAATGCGCCTCTCTTAGCTGGTCTTGCCCCGAGCCTCTTGCTAATCCACCAGGCTGAGACCTGGAAATCAACATGATGCAAGTTTTGTGTTCGGCTGGCTAAAAAACCCAAGAATGCTGTTTCATGAAGAGTCCTACATTCATGATTTTTTTCATCTCTTCCACATCAGTTCAGTCTCGTGTCAAACAAAACCGATCCTCCAGAGCTGCGGGCAATGTCCTGATGATCTAGCTATGAGTTATTCACTGCCTCCCTGTTAGAAACCAGTTCATAGAAAGAAAAATAAAGCCCTCATTGTTCTTCTATCCCAAATATTAAACTAGAGAGGAAAAACGTGTTGGTCAGGAAATTGGACTCCTACACAAATTCTCACCTCTACCATCTGCCTGAGAATACTGGCTGGCAGAAGACATTGTTGGTATTTCAAACACATTAAACAGCAGTGATGGATTTGAACAGCATTTAGCCTTCAATCAATTCAGATCAAGTTTAAGATGTAAACTGTGGCTTTCCATAAGAAATCATCAGGAGATATCTTTCTAATCCACTTAAACTCTCCGTAGGAACCCTTATCTGCATACATATTTAAAGACTTTTTGAAAACAGAGCCCTAATTCCACCCTGGTGCTCCATTGACCTATGCTTAATTTGTACACAAACTTTTCCCTGTGGTTGTACCCCAAAAAGCAAGTTACAGGTGACAAACATGGGAGAAAGACACAGCATAATGCAGGATCTTACATACATTATTTAACCCTAATTTTATTTTCTTCTCTGTCACTCTTCGCTCTTCTCTAATCCGGTTTCAGAAAAGCATCACGCGGGTCTGGGATGAGGTTGAAATAAGAACTGGTAGCCCCGGGGTGCAGTCTAAGACATGAAATGCAACCATGAAAAACCACAAAGATATTTGAGAAGCCACCAGGTAAAGTCTAGAAAAAAAAGGTTTTTTCATAACATGCAGCAACCAGCCCAAAGAGGCCAGAACTTGTCTAGAGTGATCCGCTGGAGCACCACGTAAATGTTCGCAAAAATACACTTATTTTAATTCCCTTTCAACACCACGCTCCTCTTCACAGCTCTCGTTTTAGGATCTTGGTGGCATTTCTTGAGTTGTCACACACCTATCAGATACACCTCTTCAGAACTGGCACGCGTTCCAGCACTGACTTTGAAAACTTTTCATACTTAGCAATCTCACCAGATAAAATACATGCATGCGCATAGATATAAATAAATTTGATTATGGCACTATCCCGATAGATAAGCTTTTTTTGTAATTTATTGCAGAGTCTCGTGAGCACATGATTAAATGGTATTTCGAAAAAAAACGTTAAAAACTCTGCTTTGAACCAAGCTGTGTTTAACTTATTGCCAACTATAAGAAAGAACTACTGTGAAACACAACACTTCTGCAGAATATATGATAATTGTACTTTTTGAAAGCAACGTCAAATCATTGACATCCACTTGGTATTCTACGGTATCAGAAACGCAGAAAAGTTACAACATATATAAGCACGAATTAGATCCTAATCCAAACTTATCACTCTGAGAGTTGTTAGACAGACGATTTGGGTGCGTATTTAGCTCTTTCCTATTCCTTAGATTTTCAAGATCAGAATTTTTAATAACCTCTACAATAAATTACACTACGATTACAAGACACACTTAAAATAAAGATAAACTGAAGCCAAATTACAGATACTAACTTACCAAAGACTGATGAAGAGGAAAAAACAGCGTTTGTCAGATGAAATACACAATGCCATGTTTGGGGCAAATATTTATGAGTTCCAACTTCTTGAAAGTAAACACCTGAAAAATAAAAGTCACATCAGTTCAGAAGCGAGCAGTTATCACATTCAGCAAATACGCTGATCTTTTCATCTTGTCTAATTGATGCTTTGCCATTCACAATACACGATGCAAGGAACAACCTAGGCTACGTCTACACTAGTGAGCACTGACAGCCAACAGGATCGTCTCAACAGAGCACAAGCATCAGCACTGAGGGTCTCCGAGGTGTAAGCCTAAGTGCAGTAACGTGGACCATCACAGTCCCAATCCCATCTAAAACGCTCATGGAAACTTTCCTTTTCCAGGAGAAATCCTGGAAGGATTCAGACTGAGCAGGCATTGCCATGGTATGGATTTACATACACAAATTCCTCCATGTGACAAAGGAAGATTTTAGAAGTGGCTTGCTAATCATCAGATGTTTAATGTGTTCATTATCACCTACTTTGATGCTATTTCATAAAGCTTTCAGATGAAGATTGTACCTTCCAGATGGAAATGAAAACATAACAACACTTATGTGCAAATATAGGAGAAAAAAAAAAAGAAAGAAAAGCATATTTTCCAGAGAATACAGGTTCTTGTTCTCTTGAGGATCCTCCCTCAACTGCCAAAACTACAAAAACAAAAAACACACTGGAGAAAGCGAGATTTTAAAACGATGGTTTGGTGGCATTTTTCTTATTCTGCCATTCCTCACACAGTCATGAAGCTTAATTAGCTGAGGCTAAACACACACAGAAGCATGAAAGCCAACTTACATTCCCTGTGCTTTCTGATGTCCTGGAACTTCTCGATTTGAGAATATATTTACACAGCATATAGAATCACAGAATCGCTAAGGTTGGAAAAGACCTCTAAGATCATCCAGTCCAACCATCAGCCTAATTCAACGAGGCCTTGCCCTGCAAATTTACATCGAAAGTTTAAGGGGGCATGGTGAGAGTTGCGCCTGCGGACAAGTTATTGGACTTGCTAGATCTTACTGGAAGCTGAAGATGCTCTTAGGTCCCTCAACATTTCTGCATCTCACACGCACAGTGTTTCACATTGGGTCTCTCTTGAGACCTGCAAGACAGTTTTAAGTTGGGAAACTGGAAATATACGGACACTTTGATTATCTGAAGTTTTGAAACCGGTGAGTAGAAAGTGAAGTCGCTTGGCGTATGAAACACCAAAGCCAGACAGAAATAAAACAGTGGACTGAAAACACAAAGTGAGACAAGTAAAGGCGTCCAACAAAGTCTTTTATCACAGTTTTGCAAACCGCCACATAAATCCCTCCTTAAATGACCGTGGTGTTTGTGCAACAGATCTCTCCCACAGTTTTACAATACATTATGCACCTTTAACTGCTTTCCTTGCCTTCCCCCTCCCGCAGTTCGATCTCTGCCTTGACTACTTCTAACATTTTGAACACCAGAAGAGCTGCCAAATCTCTGAAGCAACCTACTTCCAGAAATGTTTCTTTACCTCAAGATATATGATTTCTCCCAAAACACTCCTCTGGAGCAAAGCCCAGGACTGGCAATATGTTACCCAGGATCAGCGAGAGGTTTACATTTCAATACCTATCGCACCTGTCACGATAATACCAGGCATTTTCCACCCACCATGCAGGAGAGAATCCAAACTTCCTGTGGGATGTGCAAAACTAGCACTCAGCCTTGGGAGCCATCCAGGCATGGTTATCAGGAAGAGAAAAGCTATTTCTGCTGGCTTGCAGGAATTGATGGCACCATTAATGTCTTGTCTTTATATGCAAGTGCGTATAACCCAGTTTTTCCACAGCTGCTGTGACGTAAATAAATTCAATATTATCTCCATTCTCCATTGCAGGATGTAATATAAATAGCACTGGAACTTATGCTGGGTATAATTCAACATTTAAGGCATTTACCCTTTTCAAGTACAAGACACCTAACTAGCTGTCTAACACTTAGACAAAATATTTCACCTGTTCGAGGTTCAGGAAGGGGAAGAATCTTGTATACATTCTGTAGATATATCTCCCAAAGTAGGGTAGCATTTCTGGAAATAGCATCATTGACTCGATCATTTTTTATTATTGCAAACCGAGACTTCACTTCAAGATCTCTTTTGGACATCATAGCTCAACTACAGCGATCAAGAAACATTCATCTATGTGATACATGAAGAATCTCCAAAATACCTACAGCTGGACACTTGCTTTACAGTATTAGCTACACTTGAAGAGCAGCTATGTATAAAATCCTAAATTTGTGCACATCTTGTTACCTAATCACACAAAATTATTTACTTCGTCTGAATGTACTAGCGAAAAGACATATCTCTTGGTACCTATAATTCTCATTCAGGCTTTCCCTCTTAAGGTAGTAGGACATCAGCTGCAGGCTGCAGTGGAAGCCCATCTTTCCCAGAAAAATCAAGTCCACCCTTAGAAATATCTAACACACAAAATTAGATACAAACTGATAGTTTTCTTCACAATAAATACAGCTAAGGGCAGCAAAATGCTTTCTGTTTTGTTTCAGTAATAATCCACTTCCCTGACTCGAGTTAGTAATGAAATTTTTAATCATGCGTATTGAACACGTCCCCAAGTTAATAAAAAAGCATGGCTTCTCCTTTATCTTTAATAAAAGATTTGTACACTGCTCAAATGATTAGTATTACATTTTTAAAGAACATGAGATTGATGCTTTTCAATTCTCTTTCCTATTTTTCTAGGCGTTTATAATTCAAAGGTAATACAGGGAAGAGTTAATAATTCATAAGGTAATTTTAAGGCTTTTATTCAGAAACCTTTTGCCTATTGACTTAAGGATGTGCCATAAAATATCCAGGTATTACTATCTTAGCAATCTGCAGATCTACACAGATGAAATCTCTGAATTTATGCAAGTAAGGATTCGTGTTTAAGAATCCGAGCACATCATTACAGCCTTGAAAGGGTACAGAGGGAGGAAATAGCTTTACAGGACTATTTAAACCAGTATATTTCATGTCTTAACACAGTTCCGGTTTTTCACCCTTGTTTGCAGGTTTATTCTTGATGGAGTTATTTTTGCAGTTGCCTAAGAGACAAAGGAGCTAGCTGTGTTTTTTTAATAAGGTAAAATCTGCTACGCTGGTCCTGGGCTCCCCACCTGCATGAGATAGAAACCAAAACCACTGCTCTGGGACAGCTCAGCTGGACAAAACCCAGCTTCTCGTATTTCCTTCTAACAAAAAAAAAAATAAAATAAATGGACTTATCTGAGATGAAAATGTCAAAACCGGCTACCAGTTAATACAACCCAAGTGTACCCAGTTTCAGTTGCTAATGACACAAAGCTGATGCCGCGCACTGGCAGGGTCCTCGCTGCCTTCGGGAGGGGGGAGCAATATCCATGCAGCCCCAAAAGCAGTGCAGCTGCCACCGAGCGCTCATCAGGCTCTCGCACATGGAGCAGCCTCCTCCAAACGGCTGCTGGATGAGCTGACTAAAGAGTTTCCATCCAAATGTTTTTCAGAAAAGTGGCATTTTTGATTGAGTCCATTTCTAGTCCACAAGGAAGAGTGGAAATCAAAAGTGGATTTGGGGGGTGTCAGCACTTGATCCTTGAAAATGAATGTTTGGTGAATTCTAACAAAATTTCACTTTAACTTCTTATTTCCCTCAGCCAAGAATTTAATCTTATATCTCAGAGCTGCTCATCAGAATGTCTTTTGCTGTCTTCACAAAACGCTCAATTAATAGCAGCCAACCTCTAACAAAGAATCGAGGAATGCCCTGAGTTGGAGGGGACCCACAAGGACCATCGAGCCCAACTCCTGTCCCTGCACAGGACACGCCAGCGTTCACACTGTGGGTCTGAAGGCCTCGGTCAGATGCTTCTGGAATACTCTCAGGCTTGGTGACTGTGACTGCTGCCCTGGGAGCTGTTCAACGGCTCCACCACCCTGTCGGTGAAGAATCTTCTCCTAATCACAGAATCACAGAACAACCAGGTTGGAAGAGACCCACTGGATCGTCGAGTCCAACCATTCCCACCAATCTCTAAACCATGCTCCTAAGCACCTCATCCACCCTAACCTTAAACACCTCCAGGGACGGTGACTCAACCACCTCCCTGGGCAGACCGTTCCAATGCCTAACCACCCTCTCCGTGAAGAATTTTTTCCTAATCTCAAGCCTAAATCTCCCCTGGCGGAGCTTGAGGCCATTCCCTCTCATCCTGTCCCCTGTCACTTGGGAGAAGAGCCCAGCTCCCTCCTCTCCACAACCTCCCTTCAGGTAGTTGTAGAGAGTAATAAGGTCTCCCCTCAGCCTCCTCTTCTCCAGGCTGAACACCCCCAGCTCTCTCAGTCGCTTCTCATAAGGCCTGTTCTCCAGCCCCTTCACCAGCTTTGTTGCTCTTCTCTGGACTCGCTCCAGAGCCACAACATCCCTCTTGTGGTGAGGGGCAACCTAACCTAATGTCCAACCTAACCCTTCCTGGGCAGTGTGTCCTACTTCCACATACGTGCACAATAGCTACTGCGACCACCTCATGCAAACTTTCAGATATTGCTAAGTAACAACTTAGCTGAGAGCAACAAAAATGCATAGTAGTTAATAACTCCAAATCTAACATAGAAATTGAGTTGGGCGGTGCACGTGGCCATCATTTATTGCCAGGACAAAGTGAATAGCACTACCTTTATCAGTCATTTCCCTACATATGAAACTGTTGTCCATTCCTCTAAGTTTGCCAAATGTTAGTACTTTAGGTAAGGGGTTTTGCTGTTACCCGAGAGACAAAGTTTCACCAGCCCAAGGAAAATGGTATCTTTATAGAACCATAGAATCACCAGGTTGGAAAAGACCCATCAGATCATCGAGTCCAACCATTCCCATCAATCACTAAACCATGTTCCTGAGCACCTCCTGCACTCATTTGCTGCCAGGTACTGAGCACTGCTTGTAACTGTTGGGTTTGCTAGGAGATGAGAATATCACTGGTAGTGGGACTGTGCGTAAAGAATTAACATGCACAGATAAATTTTCATAATGTTTTCAAAGAATCATAGAATCACCAGGTTGGAAGAGACCCACCGGATCATCGAGCCCAACCATTCCTATCAATCACTAACCCATGTCCCTCAACACCTCGTCCACCCGTCCCTTAAACCCCTCCAGGGAAGGTGAATCAACCCCCTCCCTGGGCAGCTTCTGCCAGGGACCAATGACCCGTTCTGTGAAGAATTTTTTCTTAATGTCCAGCCTGAACCTCCCCTGGCGGAGCTTGAGGCCATTCCCTCTCGTCCTGTCCCCTGTCACTTGGGAGAAGAGGCCAGCACCTTTCTCTCCACAACTTCCTTTATTATGAAATAATAGCAACACTAACTAGATAATATTTCATTCAAGACCAGCTCTTTGTGCTCCATCTCGTTACCGTCAGAGCAGCTCTGAACTCCTCTTCCTTGTTTGACCTCTAAGTCCCAAAACTTCCTGCCTGAAGCTTGCTGCCTTTATTCTCTAGCTCCAAAAATGCAAACTGCTGTTGGGTTCTATGGTTCCCTCTGCAAGACAGGCAACATATGTCGCGTGTATTATTCAGAGCTTTACATAGCTTCTTATCTATGAAGGTTTAAAAATAAACAGCAAAATGTGTATCAAGATCAACCCCCTTGCAATAATAATGATAATCATGAGATGAAGTAAAGTCTAAAACCAGATTATCTCTGAAGTAATGGAATAGCAACACATTAATGCATTTCTGCTTCTTGGATGGACAGGTCTGAAGGTATAATTTACACAGTTCAAACAGTTCAGGTCTTTTGCAGATGAAAACTTTGACTCAGGAAATAGTCCAAGAGGAATAACATGGAAAATACAGTTTGTATTACTCTGAAGAGCAGGCAGCGAAGCACAAGGAAAGAAGTTTCCTTGGTAGTCAGCTAAAAAAACAAATACACGCGCCCTGTAATGAGTGATTTTCAAAACCTTGTGAGCGTATCTAAGCTTACACACCAGAGAGAGGATCGGAGAGTTCACAGGAACATCATGGAGGGTGAACAAAGTCTGCTGCCTACTAAACAGTATTCGTATTGGTCACCAATACGCATCTCTATTCTCCTTAAAGAAATGTCTCACGAGGATCCAGACTTAAAAAAACACCCCCAAAAAAAATCCTCCTGAAAGTGGCGTTCACTGGAGCTTCTGCCTCCTGCATTTCCATGACAAAAAGAGATAAAGTGCTAAGACATTACTCAAAAACTGTGCTAATGATACTGCCGTACACAACTCAGCTAAGCTAGTAAGCTGCATAAGCTGTGTAAAATATTAATGCTATGATATTTGTTTGTGTTCCCAGAGATGCAGACTCTATGCAAGCACTGAATGTTATTAGAAGCATCCCAGCCAACACAGCAAACCCCAAATCCCAACCTAACATCCAGAAAACAAAAAGCCCCAAACTCTGAATGACTCCTAGAACTCAATTTAGTGGTGCCTGCCAGGAAAAAGGGAATTTCAGCAATGGCATATCATCAGTTTTCTTCATTTGTGTCAGAAGTTGAGCAGCTGTCTCCTTACCAGACTGAAGCGGAGCCAAAAACCTTGTCAGGCAGCTGAAGAAAAAGCACTTCAGAGGAACTAATCTCAAAGACTCAGAAGAATGTATCACATTTTTCAACAGGCATGTGTTAATATTACTACTACATTATCAATTGGCAATGTTTTGCAGAAGAGTGGGAAAAAGACTACTTTGTCTGTTTACACTGCTCGCTAAGGAAAAGCAAGATACCACACATACTTGAACTCAGGAGTTTGTTTATATATTTACTTAAGGCCAGAAAAAAAATAAGATTTTTAGCATTATCTTCCCTTAAGCTGATGAACAAAGTGAAATAATGGAAAAGAGAAGATGCACCTGGACTGTGTGCGGCAAACAGATCTCAGTGTCAACAAGCTCTGCTATTTCCCAGGCACTGAGATGTGGCTGCATCAGCAAGGGATAAATAATCCCACCGAGAGCTGCGTTTCAATCAGCTCCAGCAGGCGTGGATTGTGACAGACTGGGAAAACCCCACGCACGGTTTGTTTCTGCCTCAGCGTCACCCCAGTAACTGTGTGCTGGGTCCTTCATGACAAGCCTAAGAGTAACCTCAGACTTACCAGCACCCAGGATGTGATGAAGAAAGCAATCGAGTTACAAGAGTTATTGCTCAAGAAGCTTTCCCAGGTGGGACTTATCACTGTAAGGCACAGTTTGGTCAAACTGAGAGTACATACAGCACTCAGTGATCATACTTTGGCCCAGGAGGGAAGGTCGTGGACTCCTCCCAATGGTAGGTCACCATCCAAAGCACTGGGATCCAAAATTCCACTCACCATAATTTGTATTCGTGTCTGACTTCTCACAGTATGTGTTTTGTGATCACATTAACCTATAAAGTCACAAAACCCCCCTGGTGTGCGACAACTCCACTCATGAAGTAGATCTCACTTGGCACAGGATGGGGGGAAGCGTTGCTCTTAAGAGGAGACAACAACACTGCGGGATTTTCTGCTTTCTCTTGGTGAGAAAGCTGCCTCTTCAGACTATATTTTAGAATGGGAAAAACTGGAATTTGCAGCCATACCAGGGTATTGTTTAATTACATTTTGATTTTGGTGGATGAATTTGTAATTTGCCAACAACATAGATATGGGCAGAGAACGGATTGAAGGTAGTGCTGAAGAGAACGGCTTGGATGTGTTGGTAGATAAGACGTTTTGCCAGTTCAACAAGAGCTGGCGATGTGTGCTTGCAGCCCAGAAATCAACCGTGTCCTGGGCTGCATCCAAAGCAGTAGGACCAGCAGGGCAAGGGAGGGGATCCTGCCTCTCTGCTCCGCTTTGTGAGACCCACCTGGAGCCCTGGTTCCAGCTCTGGAGTCCTCAGCACAGGGAGGACATGGAGCTGTTGGAGCGAGTCCAGAGGAGGCCATGGAAATGATCCGAGAGCTGGAGCACCTCCTGTACGAGCACAGGTGGAGAGTTGGGGTCGTTCAACCTGGAGAAGAGAAGGTTGCAGGGACACCTTAGAGCAGCTTCCAGTAGTTAGAGGGGCTCCAGGAAAGCTGGGGAGGTGCTCTGGATCAGGGACTGCAGGGATAGGACAAGGGGGGAAGGTTTCAAGATGAAAGAGGGGATATTGAGATGAGATCTGAGGAAGAAATTTTTTCCTGTGAGCATGGTGAGGTCCTGGCCCAGGCTGCCCAGAGCAGGGGTGGCTGCCCCATCCCTGGAGGGGTTCAAGGCCAGGTTGGATGGGGCAGTTTGGTAAACTCTTCCAGGTTGGAAAGTTTCCATGCCCATGGCAGGGTGTTGGAACTGGATGATCTTTAAGGTCGCTTTGAACCCAAACAATTCCACAATTCTATGTTATATGTGCCATATACAAGGGAAGAATTAAACTGAATCAATAAATGGAGAAATAGACGTTCAAGATCCTTCTTGGCTAGTCATCTTCTTTCAGGCAGCTTTTCCCTGAAATGTTTATTTACTACACAGCTAGGCTTTTGGCAGCATTCCCACTGTGAAATGTGCTGCCCAAATATCACAAAGTGAACTCCACAAAGCAAAAAAGATTTTTCTTTTTAGGGTTCCCCTTCTTCCATGCAGATATCCTTTTAGTTCAGAACTGTGCCTTTAAGACACAATTTTGCCCAGAATTTCTGGAATACTTGGTTTGAGAGAGATACATTTATAGACCATTGCTAAAAATGAGATTTCCTACGTGGTCTTCAGCAAGCTACTTTAAACAGAGATTCTTGTTTTCTCCATTTACCAAAGAAATGGTTCCTTGCTTTTCTAAGTTTTACAAATGCAAACGAATCGATGGACATGAAAAATCCTTGCTGTTGCATTTTTAACATGTTTAAATTAAAAAAATATATATACATAAGAAATCAGTTGTATAGTAGCCCAACACGATTCTGGCATCCTGGCACTGCGTTCTGAAGAATGAGGTTTCCTTAGAGCCAAGCATAAAAAATTAAATAGAAAATAATGATAATGTGAGTGCATGACATTCCCCTATTTCAGTATGTATGTATTCAACTACTTTTCACAATGAGGTTCCAGTCATTATTAAGTGCTCTGGAAAATCAATTAATGCAAACCAGTAAGAAAACACTGTGTCTTAGACTCTTTTGCTATGGTACGGCAGAGATTCTCTGATTAGCATTAGCAGGCTGTACTAAGCATATCTAATATAAAGGCAATACAGACTGCACAGCTCTCAACAAATATTATCAAGATGGAAATGCCTAGTGACAAATTCACAAGCTGCAAATGTACAGTCATGAAATTCAATAGCCTCACAGCTGCACACTTGTAACTCGCGAATGCAGAAAAATGTATGAATTGGCAGGAGGCTTTCTGGCAGATGATATCATTTTACAGATGACACTGTAGAGTCGGCCAGTTTGACGTTGAACTCTCCTCTTTTGCTGTTGTTGATGTTGTCATTTCATAGCTCCTTCTCCACCATCTACTAGGATCGCAGTGGCTGTTCTCATAGGAGGCTGCTATTTGCTTTCGTGACTCTGCAAAGTGTTGCTAATTGTTCAGCTCAACTCCTTGGGCTCTGCTTATACATTGCTGACACTGAACAGCGTTTATCCTGGAAAAACGTTGCCTTTCTCTGCAGTATTCCAGATAAACAAGGAGTAATATTCCATAGCTTTCCCCTACTTCTTTTTTTCCTATGAAGAACAGCCCGGATTTCACTGCAAGTGACCGCCCTTCATAAATAGTTGAAATGATTGAGCCTTGATACTTGTAATCTGCATATTTTCCAACCACTTAGAGAGAAGGAAGCATTCCTCAGAAAAGAAAAAAAGGCCTCTATGCGACCTGTGTGATGTCCGCTCAGGGCACTAAGTGCCAAGCTGGCCTGGTTCCATCCAAAGCTCGACAACACAGGAGGCCGATCCAAAAAAGCTCAGATAAAAAGAGTTTATTTTTTATTATTTTTCACCTCTGAGCACTGTGGAATCATCTCTGAAATGTCTGACTGGGATCTGTGATCAGATTCAAGTAAAAAGCAAAAAAAGGATACCCCTAAAATTAAATAGTTCTTTGTCACATCTATACAGCAAAGAAATTCCCAAAGAGTCCGTAAGACCACATCATGTCTAACTGGGCCGCTTGGGATATTTGCAAGCAGTTCAGCTCTTACTCCTTGTCTGCTTGTGCTTTGCTTCTCTTGCTGCCTCTATCCTGCTGAGAGGGGTGATCTCTGCACATACACGGATTTTACTATTTAAACCATAGAATCATAGAACGGTTTGGGTCGGAAAGGACCTTAAAGTCCATCGAGCTCCAACCACTGCCATGGGCAGGGACACCTCCCACTGGATCAGGTTGCTCTAAACCTCATCCAAGCTGGCCTTGAAAAATCACACCTCTATGTAACTTCAAGTCTTGAATTATCATAAAATACAATGTCCATACTTCAGCAGAATGGCATCAAATTTGCTTTAAATAGCCAAATTTTAAGACGTTTCACCCAAGGTTCAACAAGCATCATTCGATCACTGAACACCTCCTTTCTGCAAACTTGTGCAGTTAACAAAATAAAGTACAGGAACCCCAAAATGCCCATCTAAAACAAACACCACGAACATACAGGTGTGGGCAATCTCCACAAAGGGTGAGAAAAAACTCAGCTTTACTTCTTATGGTCGTTTGTCTGATGCTGCTCCAAAAAGTGTCTGAGATTTCAGATGAGGCTCTCTGCCACAGTTATCAGGGCAGGCCAAACTCTTTGGCTCTATTTTATTAGATGCTTGTTCATGTAGTCTCAACCATAAAAGCCCGAGAGCCACAGCAGGCTCTTTTTTCGATGCAAACCTAAGAGTATTTTCCCTGGTTTACACACATGCTACTCTCCTCTGAATTTATTAAAATGGTAGTAGCTCTCCAGTAACCTACAAGCAAACGATCAGGGATTTATCTGCTGCTGTACTACATGTACTATTTTGCTTTAGATATTCATGCCCAAGAATTACTGTGCAAAAACCTCCAGCCTGTAGTGATGCGTATAACTAATGTATTTATTATGCTAGAAAAACATGTTATATTGACATTTTAGCTAAGTTTTATTGTGATATTAACTGCTTTCCCTGTACAGATTTTTAATGTGAGAAATGTCTTCGACATTTAAAGCTGCCTTTAATCAACGCACCTTGAGTCGCCAGTTCTTAACGCATTCACAATCCAGTCGTTTCCACTGTTCAGCTTAGAAAACAGTAGAACCTTTCCTTAAAACACTCAGATTCTTTATATAAACAATGAAATATTATTTACTGCCTTCTTTGAAGAGCAGACACCATCTCCTTGAAAAAAAGTTCAAATTCTGAGTTTCTACAATATCTGTAACAGTTGGAATCATCCACAAAATACTTTCACAGGAAGCCTTCGGATTCTTGCTGATGCTAAGAAACAGAGAGGCAACAAAACTATCTGATCTCCCAAAATAACACTCAATCTCTCAGTGTCTCCCATTTCTGAAGGAAAAAGAAACGTGTTCTGCAATACACGAGCACAAATCGCATCACCAAATTCACATTATGAGCCACGATGAGGGGTGATATCTGTCACACCACTTGCTTTGCTGGAAGAGAGAAAAGTGAGCGTAGTGAGAGATGCATGGGGAAAAAGAAGGACCTGTTGCCCCCCATGCCCTGCTCTCTGTACCAGAAGGAAACCACAATAAAATTGCAAAAGCTAATAATTAACATGAATTACTCTCCATTTTTTCCTATTATGAAAGGACAGAAATCAGACTTCCCAGCACCTTCCTCACCTTTCTTTTGGATTTTGATGCTGTTGACTAGGATGGAAAAATTTTCCTTGAAAGTAGGTTGGAAAGACACATGATAAGCACTTGCTTAACAAGAGATTACGGACAGAACCAGAGGACAGTTCATTCCTAGCCTATCTCTTAAGACAGCAAATATACAGAAGCATTACTTATCCCCCCTCCCTTTTTATCTGTTTCGAGAACTGTTGCACAATCTGCAGTTTCACATGATTTCAGCAAGAAGTATTCACCACTTTTAAGGCTTGTTTTTCACTCACTCAAAAAGCTTTAACTTTCCCCTCAAACCCTGGACGTCATCCTCATCAAATCATACAGAGAAATGTGTATTAAGTGCTTTGTTTACTCATAACTTGTCGGAGCCACAACAAAGAACAGAATGTAAAGAATGAGCCCCCTCTCCCCGTTCACAGAAATCAGTCATATTGGAAAAAAATGCCTTTACCTTTCTGAAACAGATTTTCTAAGTGGGTCCCATATATTTCTGCATTGCCCAACATTACAGTGACCTTTCAGATAAGTAAGAAATATTTGAAAGACAATCTAAAAACAGAAAGAATGAGAAAGTTCTCCTGGATCTGATTTTTTTTCATTAAAAAAGCATTAAGAAAATACGGGCTTTTCAACGCCGTAATCTGAACAAGCAACCGCTTTCCATATAACATGTAGAAACCTGCTGAATTCAGGCTATTTCCAACTTCCCCTCGGCTGCAGCAGCTGGGTAGATTTGTTTCCACCTGCTTTTATCATTTGTCATTACCGAGGTATGTTTCAGGAAGCCAGTTTAGCTCTAAACTCTCAGCGTGGCTGAAGCCAAAACAATTCATTTCTATTATTTGGTCACATCCTTTGGCCTGTCTCGTGTTTCTTTAATTCCCAGCTCCCCGCACCTCAGCACCCATATATAAAGAGAATGTAGCTGGGTATTTGGAGTTTTTTAAAGCAAAATGCCCTTTCCTTAAGAATCATGGAATCGTTAAGGATCACCATTTTAAAAATCACGCAGAATCTTAGAAAAGACCTCTAAGGACACCAAGACCAACCATCAACGCAACACCAACATGCCTACTGAACCACGTCCTAAAGCACCAAACTGAAGCATTTTTGGACCACCTCCAGGGATAGCTACTCCTGGGCAGCCTCTTGTGGTTCTTCATCAGTCTTTCAGTAATGAAATTTTTCCTAACACACAAGCAAAACCTTCCCTGGCAGCCAAATTCAAACCACACGCAGCTGAGCCTATGCACACATCGCATCTCCGCTGTTCGCGAGCTTCTGTGGTCATCACCACCATCAAACGTGGCTGCAGATAACAAAAGGCTCCTGAAACACACCTCATTAAAAAATATTAAAAACCTCTTCCTCAAAACCTTTTTGAAGGCTGCTGCCTCTATCTGTCATGCCAGTTTTGGAATTAAGGCTGTTGATATATCTTCTACCATTCCTCTAGAATTTCAGGGGGATAGGAAAGAGTAGGTGTGGGGAGGGAAGGTATCTCAAGTACAAGAAAGGATGATTATCAAGTCTAAAGAGAGCACATCATGAAATGAAGGAATCTAAGGCTATATTTAAAACAATTATTTTGTTTTCGAGATTAAAACATGCTGCAATATTCCCCCCCTGCTTGGCATTCCAGAGGAGGTGCTGCACTTAGCCAGAAAAATTAATTCAATTGAATAAAAGAAAATTGAAACAGTGGAAGCAAAACAGCAAAGCACATGATGAGAATTTGGTTTCTTATATTTCAAATAGGAAAGAAATTACGTTTTCAAAACTTGATTAACTCCAAGGCTCAGTTCTGCAATAACAACCACAATGATTCACCGAGGCTGCTCGTGTGCATAAACTCCCCCTGGTACGACTGCAGGAGTAGGACATAAATGTGTGAGTTCAGATGAATTTCTTAACCATCTTATCTGCATAATTCATCCGTAGATGTTCTCAAAGTTAACAAAACTCTCCAGTAAGTTAGAAAGATTTAGGAACTTTTGAAAAATGTGACCTGTTATATAAACCTGTATTTTAAGAAATGAACTAGAGCCAGGAGGAAGGATCACAGGGGTTGGACACATAACCAGCTGTCCCAATTTGGCTGAGCTGTTTTAGCTGTCAGCGTGTGAATTCTTAATGTGTGGTGATTATAAAGTACGGAAAGAGAGCTCGGCTCTCTCATTTAAATTCTTTGCCTCAGAGTAACAGCATATACTGCTACCCCAAAGCTAATGCTGGTGAGCTCTGAGTCCAAGACCCACATGTCTAAGCCACTTGCAAAGCTTATAGCTCCGAATATTTATTTATCAAGATCTAAAGTGGTAAAAACATGCTTATCCTAAGCTCAAATTTTCCTGACACCTTCGCTAATTACACAATATAATGAAATCCCAGAAGCACTGAAATAATTCTTCCAGCAGGATCCCAGCCAGCAAAACACCTATGGAAGCTTCTTTGTGTTCACTCATCACTATGGGAAGCGATCTCACAGTCCTCTCCAAAAAACACCTTCAAGCAGATGTCTTGCTGCATATCAAGAAATTATCAAATTGAGCCTTGGAGGAAGCATGTTCTAAAATCCAAAAGCCCTCCAAAGGTGTGCTCTGCCAGACACGCCTTATCATCTAGAGGAAAGGGAGCGGGATCTAGAATGGGCACTACCAGCAAGATAGGAAGGAACAGGGAAAAGCAGCTCTTTTGCCTGTCCAAGCCCAAGTATGATGAAATAACCCATTAAACCTAAGTAATACCACAAGAAGTAATGGCATAACCTCTGTCTAGAGATGAAATATCAGGCAAGATACCACTCTGAAAGAGCTGCAGGGTGACTTCTGTATGATCTCCATGCTGAGATTACGGATGCTGCGTGTCGCTACTCTCACCTGGGAGCCTCCAAGTGCCATTGCTGAGAGCATCTAGGAGCGAAAACCCAGTCCTGGGCTGTAGATGTGCAGAATGAATGATGAGAGCGGTCGTTGATGAGGCACCCACACCCCTGGCAGCCCTGCAGAGGTCCTGCTCCTATTGCATGGGTGCCCATATTTATTACCAGGCAACACTAAGACAGGTTCTCAGCTTTCCCAAGGAAATATTTTCAACTGGGATTGATTTTTACTGTTCTAAAACTAACATTCGCAAATGTGATTGCACAGTGCACGGATCTGTCAAATTTGTTCTCAGCTGCAATCCTGAAACATATCATTATCGTGTACTGTGTGAGCAAAGCTGGGCTTGGCTTTCACGTGACCGAGCTCTAAATTAGTTTATGGATAATGTTCTTTTACAATGCGTTCAATCTTTCGCTCCATCTTATCTTAATGAGTGCTTAACCTCTTAAAAACAGGTTACTGGCAGAGAGACTAAGTACAGAGTATTAAAGAAAACCAAAGGAATGAACGTCCCTGCTCAGGTAGCTCTGTCCTCCTTGAACACAACTTCTTTGCAGTGAAGTTTTCAGATGGGCTAGGAAAAACAATTTCCACTACATTCATTTTAAAAGTCGTTTGTGATGACAAGGTAGTGTTGTTTTCTATAAACACGTGCAGGAACATAGACTGAAAAAATGTACCTTCTGGGAAACTCCATAGGTCCTGCACTCAAACCCACAGAACTGTGTTCTGTGAGAACTTTTGAAAAATAAACACACTTGGAACCTTTTAAAAATGAAAATCTTACTTCGTAAAAAGTAAATAACATCGAATCTCTACCACAGCAGTTTCCTGGCATTTGGATGCTCTACATCCCATAGCAGGATTCTAACCCCTGAACGTGGCTTGGGCACAGGATCATTGACTGAATCTTAGCTTTAATCCAGAGCAACCCTTCTCTCCAGCCACTTCTGCTGGAAGGACATAAACCTCATGAAACATCATCCTGTTCGGTTTGGAAGACCCCAAAGCACCTACCAGACTGCAGCTGAGCACAGAGGTGCTGCAGGTGTTGCTGCAGGAGGCAGGCAGAGGAGCCCAACTAGGGTCTAAGGTGGCCAATGCCACAACGAACACATTGCAAGAGGAGCAGCCGCTCTCCAAATTGGACCTGAAGCAGCCTCTGTTTTAAAATTCAGCCAGAGTTGCAGCACACAGTGTATAAAATAATTAATCATTTAATCCCCTCAGATCCTTGGATAAAACTCGTATTTGAGAAGCTAAGGAGCTGGCTATGGACCAGATGGTTTGTTGGATTTGTACCACTCCAGCAACAACTTATAAAACTTTCAAAAGATAAAGACATCAAGGAGATGCGTGCAGTTCTGGACTTCCTTTGTGGGGACACCAAAACAGATGCTACTCCCACTCTCTGTGCGTTTAATGTGAATGTGTCACTGGATCAGAAAAAAAAAAAAAAAAAGAAAGAAAAGAAAAATTAGAATTTCCTTCCAAAAGCCCTACTTTTCTTCTGCTTCTGCTTCTCAGCTGGCCTGTAACTCATGTTGGGAATTGCAAGAAGTGCGGGACGGACAAACTGTTCCCCACACCCTGTCTTCTCAGAAAACTCATTGTCATGTGGAATTAATTACTTACCTATTTTTTTTTAAATACATATAATTTCAAGTTCATGGTCCAGCATCTCTGATTCACAGCAATAAAGGTTGCACAACAGCAGAGTTGTGTCGGACAAAGGTTAATTGAAGGGTAAAACAACCCTCCTAATGAAACACAATTGGAAACACCACGTGCATTTGCAGCGCAGAGAGCCAACCGTGTCCTGGGCTGCATCCAGAGCAGAGGGACCAGCAGGGAGGGAGGGGATCCTGCCCCTCTGCTCCCTCTGTGAGACCCACCTGGAGCCCTGCGTCCAATTCTGGAGCCCTCAGCATTGGAAGGACATGGAGCTGTTGGAGCGAGTCCAGAGGAGGCCACGGAGATGATGCAGAGACCTGGAGCAGCTCTGCTATGAGTTTTCTGGCCTGCGATTCTCTTGAGATGTTCCAGGCTAATTCTTCTGTGTCACTTAACAGCTTTATGACACCTACACCTTCTTCACTTAAACAGTACAGATTTTAGGCAATTTCAAAATCACCAAAGATCAGAACACAGGTCTCTGCGCCAGCCTCAGACATTCAGAAACCAGAGTCTGTTCTCTCTCTAATTCCCAAACTAGGCGACTGTTTTAAAATAACACTTTTTAACTGCTAGTTTTCATATTTTCAGGTTCCCTTGTAACCCAGCAAGGACTAGAAGCGTCCTTTCTCGCTTCAGTTCAGCCTGGAGCCTGAAGGACTCACAGGACTGCGGCTTTGGGAAGAATACCATATATGACGAGACTCTGAACAACATTATGATCTCTGGCAGCCACGAGATCATGCTGGAAAACATAAATGAAGCAAGAAAAAAAACCAGAGAAGCAGAAGATATGACAGAAAAGCAACAGGAAAATAAAGAAATTGCATGAAGTAACCAGGAAGAATTATTACTGAGGTCAAAACTAAAGCTGTTCCAGGAGTTTCTGATTAAATTCTGCTTTGTTCAAAACTGCTGACGTGCTGAAATCAAAATGATTTCAGGAAGATATCAATCTGATGGGACTTGCTCCTCTCAGGTCATTTGCCTACTTGTTTTACTAGAAACCTTGGCTCCTAGGCAGTCGCTCAGATGGGCTATTGGGAAAGCCAGATTCCCAGGCTCCCCAGAATCTCAGTATTAAAAGAAATTAATTATTGATACAAGTCTATGTTATGCATGTTTTCCTTATCAGATTATCTGTAGCTGTGCCTGTAGCATGGGAGTAGCACATCTGATATGTTTTAATGATGCAAAAATCTCATTCAAGTGGCAGGGAAGCCAAGTTGAGTAACGTTCCTGCCCCGTGCTCCCTCTCCCTAAAAGTGTTAAAAGGAGAGAAATAAGAAGCGCGATGCTTCGCTCCAAACGTGATGTCGAAGTTTTAAACAGCTAAAGCTTCCCCATTTCTGTTAGGCAAATCATTTGAGCCAAGCACTCTGTCTGCCCCTATGAATGCTTACTTTGTAGTATAATGCATTTACATGGTGAAATCATAATATGCTGGGCATTTGGGGCTGTATTATGCTATAAAAATGAAGTCCAACTCCCTCCAGCGATTACATTTTTGGACTGGTATTTGATCTATTAAGTTCTGCAGCTTTGCTTTTGCTCCGAGGGATCCGCAGTCCAACAACTGGCAGCTGTTGTGCGGGGCCGCGCGCTCTGCATTTTGCACCAAATCCATTAGGTGGTGCTTGAAACAGAAAATTGCAAGAGAGAAAAGGAAAGTCTCATGTGCTGCCTGGGCAGCTGGCTTAATAAAATTTTTCTTCTAGCAATTAAAAAACAAAAGCGATTAAAAAAGAACAACGACTCTTTTTCTAGGATTCGGTTTATCTAGCTGATTTCTAGGCTTTGGCAGAGCAGATTAATTAAAAGAATAAACAGTCAACTTTTCCTCCTGCCTCAAGCGTCTCTGCTGACACACACACTCTCCTTTAAATAAGCCTCTGATACTTCAGTGCTCAGCCAAACTTCTGCTCGTCGCGCCCTAGATCTCTATCTCTCTTCTAGGTTCATAACTGGATTTCCAGTAAGTTTTGAGTCAGAGATTGAAATGCTTTTTAATGTACCAGCTCCAACAAGGGTTTCCAGGAAAAACCATCCAAGTGAAGAGTGGTGTGAATACTTTTCATGTAAAAGGAAGATCTCACCAGCACTTAGGGACAAATCCTGATTCTGCATGGAAAAGCACTAGCTTACTCCTTTTCCCATTCTTCAGCAAATGCCTGCAGGCAGTCTCTATTCATAAAAAAAGCTCTCTTCAGATATATTTATAAAATTTCGTGGTTTCCACTTAACATTGCACTAATGGAAAGTACCCGGTGATAAGAACTAAGAAGAGGTCATCAGATAATTGAATAATTAAATAATTGCATCCTACTCGAGACAGTGCCCAACCCACATGTCTAACCTCGGGCTCCCATTTTCTTATTCTTTTTCTCTCCCTTAACCTCCTCTTCAGTCAGTGGCATCGCCCTCTCTTGCAGTGACCTGTAACTACACACCTCATGGCACTTTACCTCCATCTCGCCAAGCCCCGTAAAAAAAGTTCAGCAAAAAATCCTCCTGCACTTTTGTTGCAGAGGTTGGAAGATGCCAAAACAGCTGTACTAGACACGAACACAGGTTTGGTCCAGCCTCACGCCGTATCCCCTGGTGGGAACAGATAAGGATGCTCAGGGAATGCACAGAGCACAGTGACCCTCTTCTCATGTGTCCTTCCAGTTGACGCCAACAGCCAGTGGAGCTGCCTGAGCGACCAGCTCTATCCAGATCATCATATCGCACACATATCATTGTATGCACCCACAAATAAATTCTTCGCTCAAATTTTGTCTGATTCTCTCAACATCTCCTGACTTCCACCACCACCTCGTCACAGTGAGACCCACAGGTCAGTTATACCTTGTGAGAACAGGCACTCCCTCTATTTCTTTTTAACCTGCTATCTTGTAATTTCAATTCTTGCATTATTGAATAATCACGAAAAAACAAATAACCGTTTTCTATTCATATTTTCTGTGCCAGTCTTGATTTTACAGCAACTATATTTCAAAGACAAAATGGTTGAAGTTATAATAGAAAATAATAATCCTCCAGTAATTGTTTATGAAGCTATTTAGAAACGTACAATTTGCTTACACACAGAGCAGAACGATTAAGAAATAGGGAGAAATCCATAGCTGAATATTGTGCTTAACAAAGGAGGAACTGCTTGTCGTGTTTGTATGAAGACTCGGACTTAATAAATCCCTGGAAGTGGACTAAGCAGCTTTCTCACCTCTTCAGAAGTTGTATTAAATACCAGGAGGTGGGAGGTAGTTGAACAAATGCTGTAAAGGGAAGGAGCTGATCTGTTTTAAAGCCTCTCTTATTCCTTTTAGGCTTTAGGTTTCATATAAATATTTCTTTAAATGCATACATCTCTGTACCAAAACTAACATTTGAGAAGCTTCCAAAACTTGGCTTTTAATTAAACCCATGAAAGTATAATGCTCGCACTGAAGAAGTATCAAAAATAGAGACAAAACTGAGAAAATATGCAGGCATTTTTCTTGGGTTTTGTCAGGCACTGCAAAGACAATTAAGTTTCTTTTCTTCACTACACATATAATACTCAGAAGTGAAAGCTTAATTAACTTGTCAGAGACTGTGGCATCTCTTTTCTTGAGCTGCTGAACCCACCTTCCCAAAAGACTTGAAGGGAAAATAAAAAAACTAAACGCTCTAGCTGAAGTACCTGATCATGCATGACATTCCTGTCCTGTAACACAGTTTGTCTGTCATTACCAGAGGCTTTTTTATCCATCTGGGTGAGCACACTCTTTTTCCATTTGTCTGGGAACATCTCAGCACAGAATTGCCGTTGCTCCGAGACGACGGACGTTGTGTGATGTGCTGGAGGAACAAGGCACGGTGGCACTTGTGACAACGTACAGCGCACATGTTTATCAGGCAAAAATCTGGAAGTTACAGCAAAATATCCTTGATCACACGGCTTTTCCTGCCAGTTAATGGCCCTGAGCTCTCCTGTGAGGGGTAGATACAGCAGCTGTAAAAGTAAAATCTTTTCTACCCCTAAACCATACAATTTCACTGCTTTGCGGGGAAGACTGAGCATAGAATAGTAGAATCATTAAGACTGGGAAAGACCTCTACGATCATCAAATCCAACCATCAACAAAATCCGGCATTCCTACTAACCCATGTCCATCTACACGCCTTTTGACCACCTCCAGGGATGGGGACTCCACCACCGCCTTGAACAGCCTGTGTTTCAGATGCATGAAAAAGCAAAGCCCAAAAGCTGAGGAGACCTATTTATGCTACGGCAGACAACGCAGCAGGCCTGGGACCACATTGTTCTCTGCTGGCTGACCTCTGGTTTTTGCAGATATTTTGCATTTCTTCTGGCTGAGTCCTGCAGCAGCTGTGGCCAAGAAGTCCCTGTCAGCAAGCGCTACCTGGAATTGTGCTCGCAGCAGCTGGAGGAGCTGCCACAAACGTGGAGCAAGTCCTGACCCTGCTTCGAAGAACTGGGAGGGTGTTGAAGAAGGCTTCGGTGAGAAGTGTGGCTCAGCCTGGGAAGCCTGCAGGGTTTGCAGTCTTGCAGCAAACGCCTTTCCCCTGACCAGCAGATCCACTCCAACAGAAAGAAGGTCTTTAATTTATCAAAGGTTAAGTTAACAAATCCAACATTAACACTTAAATTTGGCAAGGGCAAATGAGTGGCTTTCACATTTTTAGTTTTTTAACACAGTCTGTCAACCTGAGCTTACTTAAGTCTGAAAAATATTGTACTTTATCCTCCTGTAATCTGCTCTCCAAGATATGCATGTTTAAACAAAGTGCAAAGGTCCAGGTGCTTTACTGCATTAGTAATGACCCAATGTCTTCTATTTAATAATGCAACACAGAACGGAGCGCAGCAGTTTTTAAAAATGTATTAAACCTTTTCACTGTGGGGCCGGGTGACAACACAAGGCAGTAGAATACATGGGTTTTTTTCAAGGCAGAAAATAGTGCTGAGGCATTCAAGGCATAATTTTCAACCTCTCAGATAAATCACCATCTTTACTTCTCTGCTAACTTTGCTACTGTCTTCCCAGCACTCCAAACCTGTGCAAGTAATTCCAAGCCCATGCAGTCCCACCTAATGCATGATACTGAAATAAACTATTCTCTTCTAACAGATATTAAAAACACACACGATTCTTAACTACTCAACATGAACTCCTGCTTCAGGTCTTTCTTTTCTCTTAAAAATAAAAGAAAATTAAAGTTTCAAGTTTTCTCTGTGACAGAGCGCTTCAGAGACTCAAACAGACCCAACCATGTGAGTTTTTAGAGCAATTTTCATTAAGGTATTTCTGTTGGTATCAAAAGAAGCTCTTCTGTTGTGCATCATTATATTGCCAGCTTTCTTTGGGAACTCCTGCTGACAAAAGATACGACAGCCTTTTGGAGAATATATGTTATAAGCCATATCAAGAGTGAATCATAGTTCTTTGGTTAGATGTGTAGCAGCTCTCTGGCTTTGGAGATACCCAGTTCAGGTCTCCATGTAGCAGCCAGGACAGGAGTACAAGCAGTTTAAGGAAAATTAACACCACATCTGTAGTCACAGCTCAAAACAAAAACAGATAACTGGTCAAATTAGGAATGGTTGGACTCGATGATCCAGTGGGTCTTTTCCAACCTGGCGATTCTATGATTCTATGAAATTTATCACTGGGAGAATAAAAAATATGGGGTTGACTCCCAGCAACTGGAGCTGCTGCCTAAGCTGAGTTAGAGACAGGAGGCACGCTTGAAGGTAGAAAGTTCTCCAGGAAAAGGGTAGCTCCTTCAACCCCCGTGCACAGGCTTCTGACGTAAAAGCTGCAGCCGTACCTCTCCTATATGCACAGCAAGCCACGTCTTTCTAAACTATCATTTTATCTGTTATCTGCAAAATCCAAACAGAAAGAAGTGCTGCTTTCCCAGATGAGCATAAACACCCGGCTGTGGATGTTAGTAGGGAATTTTTCCCCTCCCGTACATGCTAGCATAGGGCAATAATCCTTCCCCCAAAACAGATTTAGATTAGTAACACCAGCAGTATTAAAAGGGGCCTTTTGAGCAGGGAAGCATGCGCTGCTAGTCTGGGAAGGGTGTTTACAACATGTGTTTTGCAGGTATTAATGCTCGTGAGGGTGGTTTGTAAATGCATAATATGTCCTGCCGTTTCCCTGGGGCCACCGCTTTCCTCCCCACCTCCCTGTCCCTTCGCTCTCTCCAGAGGCACAATTGAATTCTTAATTGTTCTGCTACAGGTACAGGCAAAGCCATAAAATACACCAGTTGGGACACAATTAGCGCTTTAAAAGACGGGAAAACCACATCTGGCAAACAGGAGTGAGAGCCCAGGGAGCACTTTATTCAAAACTGAACTCTCAGGGCAGGGGGGGAGAAACACGGCTGAGCTTTCCAGTCGTATTTTGGGCTCTCGTTCTCCTTTTCAGGCTGCTCTCTTTTTTTTTTTTTCTGATAAAATAAACAAACCACTCCCTACCGAGATGCTGAATAAATCCTGGTCACATTAAGGCTGGCTCTCATCCCACGCAGACAAATGCCAATACCAGCCAGGTCACTGTGGTCGCTGCGGAGGCTTTTCCAAACAAGCCTAAAGGTGTTTGTTCATCAAAGCTGAAACCTCCAGAGAGGCCCTGCTCTAGCTCTGGAAACACACGCTTCCCAATATTTAGTACACCCAAAAAGTCGAGACTTAACCAAAGTAAACTTGGAAGTGGAAAAGGAAAATATTCAAGGTTTGATATTGAAATGAATTCCCCTTAAGTTACTGCTTCATGTTTTATGAAGATGCAGATTATTCTGCCTGTTGATGCTGCAGTCATGGCACTAGTAGGAGAATATATATATATTTATAAAATAAAACATACCCATCTAGACATTCCAGCCTTTTCTCTAACCTTAAAGGATATATTTGTCCTAGAAAAAAACCCCTGTATATTGAGAAAAGAAGGTAGAATCAACTGGCTCAATACTGAACTGGACTGACTCAACGATCCGATGGGTCCTTTCCACTCTGGTGATTCTATGATAGAGCTGTATGAAAAAGATCTCCTATCTGCCTTGCACTGCTTTCTGCACCAAACCCCAGAACTGCTATCCTCAAGGATTATAATTTAGGATTATCGCCCTTGTGATCTGCCATTTCACTGACAATAAAAACATATACGCACCTTAACGTGCAGATTATTTGGGTTTAGAGGTACAAAATCCATTGATGGAAATAGGCGATACCTTTGTGCCCAGACTCAGTAAGGAGTGAGGTTTTGTTGATTTTCATGATTCAGAGGAGGAACAGGAAGTTCTATATAAGAATAATGCAAAACGTTGTGGCAAACAACTTCATCAATTAATCTTTCAAGTCTCTATGTTACTTTTTAACCTCATATTTGATTACATATACCCTCCGCCTATAAGCAGAGCCTGGACCTGGACACCCGGTTGTAACCAAGTGCCTGTCTCACACCAATAACTACACTTAGAAAAGACAATGCAAGCAGGAGGGATCTCACTTACAGTTACTCCCATGCACTCTCACTAGCAGACAGAGAGCCTATGATGTGTCTATATAAAGAACAAAATCTCCCTCCCAGCTTCTCACCAAAGAAACAGCAAGTTTAAGTGAACGTTACACATGAAAATTGCATTTTAGAATATTAAACTCATCCAGCCTAGAGGATCCACAGTATACTTGGACGGGGGAAAATCAACAAACCTTTAAACCTCACAAGTATGTTAGAGAATATGTTTTTCATAAATATATCATAGTTTCAAATAAAATTATCCCCTTCAATTAATCAGATCTATGGTTATTCAGTGACGTGAACAGCACGCTGGTCTCAGGGATGTGGTTAAGGATCACACAAAAGGCTCTAAAGTGATTTACAGTTTTTTGTTCTTGGTACTGACATCAGCAGAAAAGTCCAAGAAAAGCCAAAAGTCTAGGAATGTCTTTTGTCTTTTTTTTCTACCATTCTTTGACAGATATGTCATTGAGATTCTCCCCTGTGCTTCAAGCCCTTACACTTTGGTTTTCTGTGGTTAATTAGAACAGCAGAAATCTTGCAAAATGTGCTGGCAAGTACCTAAAAACCCTGGTGACTCATAATGAATGTAAAAGTTTGACCAGTTCCTTTCACTTACTGATTCATTAGAAATAACAGTAAAGAATAGACTTGAATAATTCCGGCCAGCAAAAAGTAGTTTAAATATGACTTTGATTAAAATTGTTAGAAGTGATGAACTCCACCTAAGTTCCCTGAAATAGTGGTGATAAGATGTTCGACATCGCCTGCCCCAGAACTTGTTACAAAACACATTCGAGCCAGATATAGTCTGAGTTAGTGCCAATGAGGATTTACAATAAACAATTAATCTGTGGAGTTAAGGATGTAAGGACTATCTCAATCATTCCTTTCACTGGTAATGAGCCAGTCTTCAGTGTTTACCAGTCCCACTCTCCTTACCACTGTTACACACCCTTATAACCCTTGTACACATTAGTTTATGTATATATACACTGATATATAGCTTGTCTCTTACAATTAGTCTTGCACAGTAGCTGCACAATGTTACATCCAGGTCCACGTCCAGCTCCTCAGTTATTTTTCTATCTTAGAGATAAAGATACTTGAATTAAATGATATGAGAGAATAAACTCCACCTCTTTTGTACGGAGGTTTATCTATTTTGCTTCAGTGGTTATTGTTAATAAAGTGCTCTGGCTTTCCAGAGAAATTTAGCTGGAAAAAGCTACTTTTCTGTGACGAGGTTTTATTTCTGTCTTTATCTCCATATTATAGCTTATATATAGAACTTATAGCGACCTTCCAGTACCTGAAAGGGCTATAAGAAAGCTGAGGAGGGGCTGTTCACAAAGGCTTGGAGTGATGGGATGAGGGGCAATGGGTATAAACTGGAGAGGGGCAGAGTTAGGCAAGAGGAGGAATTTCTTCACAATGAGAGTGAAATATCATATAGTCATAAAATCATAGAATCGCGGATCTGTTCATGTTGGAAGGGACCTGAAAACCCATCCAATTCCAACACCCCCACTATAAGCAAGGATCATAGATCAGGTTGCTCAAAGCCTCCCCAGCCTGGCCTTGAATGCTAAAGAAATACTTGTGCAAGCAGTATAATTTTTTAAAAAATAGAAGCCTTTTGACCACATTGGTAGAAATAAGAATTTCATAGAGCATACATTACCTAGATAAATAAGAATATTGTTCACGTTTGTCTACTAAACATGTTGCAAAAAGCATTTAAAATGTGATTTGTGTGTTGAAGGAACACCAGCAGTTTATGTTTGTTCAGAAAATTCTCAATGAAACTGTCAGTTCCAACAGGAGGCTGAAGAAATCTGCTTCCAACTCACGGAAATGACTGAACCAACAGTTTTTACTCGAATCTTAAATGACTGTAACTGTGTTTCGCTCAATAGTCAGCACCCCATCCCATGTAGATACAGTTGGTTATAGGTAATAAGATTACTTCTGGGTTACTGCCTGTAGCCTCTAAAATACTGCCAAGAGTGAATACGCAACATGTTCTAGGGTTAAGGAAGCCTAATGCGGTGCCAACATCATACTGTGACATTGCCTGCAGAGTGTGAAAGGATTATATCCTGTCTCCACATACCATTTCACCCATGCCAGAAAATGGAAGAGACTCTAATCACTGAGGAAGTATGCAAGTCACTAAATATAAATCTAAACCAGTTTCTACTGCTGTAATATCAAGTTTCCCTTAAGAGCAGCTCTCCTCCGAAAAGCGGCTCTGAAAAGTTTGCGCTGAAGGTTCTCGTATTTGTGGCATCTTGGTAATTTCTGGTTGAAATCAAATCACACCGTAAGTAAAGAAGTAGAGGGTTGGTGTGGTTTTTGTTTTTTTTTTTTTTTTTAATACAAGCCCTGCAAACTTACTCCGGTTCTGGATTCTTTCCAAGTCACGCATTATTAAACAACAAAGATTTGGCAGCCAGATTTTACAGCTAATTTTTTTTTTCTTCTGGCTGCCTGAGTCAGAACTGAATTCTAACTCTGCTCTCCTTCGTACATACTGGGTCTACAGAGGGAAAAGTAGGTTGTGAAAGATAAAAATGAGTAAAACCAGGACAGAACAGTGGCCCTAAACGGCAAAGCTCTGATTTTACTGGGGCAAGGAAATCATTAGTAATATGCAAGGACTACGAGACACGAACACAGCTTGAGTGAATTCCAACGAGGCCATTTTCACACATTTTGGTACAACGTGACACTATTAGAAATTTAAAATTTGGCGTTGTAAGTCATGCGAAACTGTCTTTCGCCCACTTCTCAAAGGGAAGATCCGTAGCACCAAAGAGACCTCCTGACCAACCGTGCCTAATCTTGGCGCGGCCCAGGATGACTCCAGCAGATCCTGAAAGCGGCTGTGCGCCCCTGGGCTAAGGAGATAAAACAGGATCATCTAGGATCTTCCCATGAATGTGCAGAGTGTGGGAGCACGGGTTCAGCACACCAAAGGACAGAGAAATGCCAGGGCATCACATGAGAAACCACAATGTTGGGGAAATACCACAGCAACCAACTCACAGTTGTAGTTGTACCTCACTCGGAATAATCATAGAATCACCAGGTTGGAAGAGATCCACTTTAGAGCCTTTTGTGTGATCCTTAACCACATCCCTGAGACCAGCGTGCTGTTCACGTCACTAAATAACCATAGATCTGATTAATTGAAGGGGATAATTTTATTTGAAACTATGATATATTTATGAAAAACATATTCTCTAACATACTTGTGAGGTTTAAAGGTTTGTTGATTTTCCCCCGTCCAAGTATACTGTGGATCCTCTAGGCTGGATGAGTTTAATATTCTAAAATGCAATTTTCATGTGTAACGTTCACTTAAACTTGCTATTTCTTTGGTGAGAAGCTGGGAGGGAGATTTTGTTCTTTATATAGACACACCATAGGCTCTCTGTCTGCTAGTGAGAGTGCATGGGAGTAACTGTAAGTGAGATCCCTCCTGCTTGCATTGTCTTTTCTAAGTGTAGTTATTGGTGTGAGACAGGCACTTGGTTACAACCGGGTGTCCAGGTCCAGGCTCTGCTTATAGGCGGAGGGTATGTGTAATCAAATATGAGGTTAAAAAGTAACATAGAGACTTGAAAGATTAATTGATGAAGTTGTTTGCCACAATGTTTTGCATTATTCTTATATACAACTTCACATCACATGAGAAACCACAATGTTGGGGAAATACCACAGCAACCAACTCACGGCTGTAGTTGTACCTCACTCGGAATAATCATAGAATCACCAGGTTGGAAGAGATCCACTGGATCATCGAGTCCAACCATTCCAACCAAACACTAACCCATGCCCCTCAGCCCCTTGTCCACCCGTCCCTTAAACCCCTCCAGGGAAGGTGAATCAACCCCCTCCCTGGGCAGCCTCTGCCAGTGCCCAGTGACCCTTTCCGTGAAAAGTTTTTTCCTAATGTCCTCCCCTGGCAGAGCTTGAGGCCATTCCCTCTCGTCCTGTCCCCTGTCCCTTGGGAGAAGAGCCCAGCTCCCTCCCCTCCACAACCTCCTTTCAGGTAGTTGTAGAGAGCAATGAGGTCTCCCCTCAGCCTCCTCTTCTCCAGGCTAAACACCCCCAGCTCTCTCAGTCGCTCCTCATAAGGAAAGAAGCTCCTTCACCAGCCTCGTTGCTCTTCTCTGGACTCGCTCCAGAGCCTCAACATCCTTTTTGTGGTGAGGGAAACAAGAGCTTTTTGAAGGACTGCTGACGTCTACCTACCTGGCATGATTTTTAAGAAAACCCAAAACCATCATTGAAATAGAAAAGAGTAGAGTTTGTATTCCTTTTACAGTGGCAAAAATATTTGGCTAGGATACGTCATTCTCTGCATCTTGATTTACTTACAGTGTAAACGTGGTGACCTTTAAAATCTTGAACAAAATGTGCTGGGCAAGTTTTATTGTTATGTTATAAAATTATCAAAAATATGATTGGAAAGGAGAAAGGAGACTTTTTTTAAAAAAAATAACCCTGAACTCTCATGCCCTTTAAGTTCTAGTTATCATTCTTAGAATCTTAATTTTCTCCTTAAATCCATATCATCAGCATTATACTTTTCTTCTGTACTTTTTTGTTTCCAAGAATTAATCAGATTAACATTCCTCAAGAAGGGGCAAATTTGTTCTTAGTTATACTGCTTCTGATGAGTTCATTTCATTTTCATCTGACCTCTCATCAGGAAAAGCTTTAAACAATGCCTAGGAATATATTTTATATCACAAAAAAAAGCAATCATAACTAGAAATTAAGGACTTAAGACCTCCAATATTGCATTGGCCATTTTACCATTTAACAGTAAATCAAAATAGCGTTTCCACTAGCAGACTATAAAGTCAAGTTGAAATAGCCTCGACTGTATTCACTTCTTCCCAGAAAGGTTTAAGTTACCCACAAAAGAAAGTTAAAAACCAACAGCTGCACTGGAACACAATGCCTGAAAAAGAAACCACAAGATTATGTCTGCATGGGAGTGGAAAAGCAAATTAAAGAAGAGACAGAATAAAGAGGGTATAGACAGAATACAGATTATTGGTAGCCTGGAAAGGCAAATACTCTTATACTGCAAGATGTGAATTTATAGATTAAAATTGCTAGTAAATATAGAAATCTCAAGAATGGTGCTTTCCGCCTTCATGAGGTTTTCAAAAATGCGATGGATTTTCCTGATGGGCAAACTCCACATTTTCCTGACACAACAGTTGCAAATCAAATTCTGTTCTGACAATCAGAGTGAGGTGCTTACACATAGGAAGTAAAATTTGCAGTTTTGGTAGGATTAAGCAAAATAGTGTTCTATGGACTAAATCCAAAATGGATTTGGGATCTTTCAGTACTAACCCATAAAGCGACTATTTTCCGCTTTTCTATGTTTTAGCTGATCTGTGAGCAGGTCTATCAGAAACGGACAGTCCTGCTTCCCTCCTCCTTCTCCAGCTGTGTGTCTCCTCTGCTTCCTTAATAACGTTACCTGACCCCCTCCCCAAGCCAGTTCAGTCCACGATGCTGCCTGGACACCAACACGGCAAACAAAGCAACTACTTTCAACTCATCAAAGGAAAAATAAAACAAAAAACAAGACAGTTTTCACACCAGCTGGAGAAGACACAGCAGGAACTAGTCTTTGGTGGCCCCTTGCACGCTGAGAAGGGCAGAAGAGAGAGACTGCCACCCACCTGGTGCCCCAGTACCGCTACGGGAACTGACCACCAAGCTCTGGTCTCCTCAAGAAGGGCCTTGGGATGCCCGGCAGCTCCCTCCATCTCACCGCTCCCCCCGTTTCCTTATCCTCTCCTTGCTTTGAACACCAGGTTGGTGCTAGAATGCACTGTCACTCCAGATATAAATCTGGCCAACTTCAGCTAGGCATCCAAAACTGAAAAAATTGACATCTGCTGCACTCGCTTCTTATTCCCTGCACCCATTAAACAAAGCAGTTAAAAGAAACTCCTGAAATAAAATGTTGAGCATGCAGGGAAGATCCCAAATGTTTTTGCAGCAGGACATCGCAGCCCTGATCCTGTGTGTGGACACAACTCCATATACCACTTCGAAGGTGACTCTAGCACAGGCTGACACTCAAACACGCTATCACAATCCTTTCAGGGTGATTTCACATTCTCAGCAACAGGTATTTCATCCTTGCGTTGGAGCAAATTATTTGGCAAATTTCGACTTCTGTTCACCTTTTAACACAACACAAAAATCGAGTTGTTGGACCAGCTCTTGCCGTCCAGGTGAAACTTCATCTCTGAAGTCATCCCTGAAATGAACCATTTCTCTCTTCACAGATAGAGGCAGCTACTTGATTTATATGAAAATAATGACTCGAGCATTGAAATACAGAGAGGCCAAACATAACCAATAAATTCAGTATTAATTAAAACATCAATAGTAATAACAGCAACTCGCAGTAACATTTAGATGTAAAAAGACCATGAAAATGATCAAGTTTTAAAGTTCTTTACAATAAATCTTAGGAAATTATGAGGAACAGCTGGATTCTTGTGCAAAATATAGGAGCTCACAAACACACAAGATGCCACAACATTTCAAATCTAATGTCAGACACGCAAGTATCTTTGGAATCACTAAGAGACGTGAGAAACTACACGGCTCACAACTCGATGCTCACACAAGTCATGCCAGTAAGAGCAGTATCACAGAATCACAGAATAACCAGGTTGGAAGAGTCGAGTCCAACCATTCCCACCAATCCCTAAATCATGCCCCAAAGTACCTCATCCACCTTCACCTTAAACACTCCAGGGACGGTGACTCAACCACCTCCCTTGGCAGACCGTTCCAATGCCTAACCACCCTCTCCATGAAGAATTTTTTCCTAATCTGAAGCCTAAATCTCCCCTGGCAGAGCTTGAGGCCATTCCCTCTCGTCCTGTCCCCTGTCACTTGGGAGAAGAGGCCAGCTCCCTCCTCTCCACAACCTCCTCTCAGGTAGTTGTAGAGAGCAATGAGGTCTCCTCTCAGCCTCCTCTTCTCCAGGCTAAACACCCCCAGCTCTCTCAGCCGTTCCTCATCAGGCCTGTTCTCCAGCCCCTTCACCAGCTTCGTTGCTCTTCTCTGGACTCGCTCCAGAGCCTCAACATCCTTCTTGTGGTGAGGGGCCCAGAACTGAACACAGGATTCGAGGTGCGGTCTCACCAGTGCCGAGTACAGGGGGAGAATAACCTCCCTGGACCTGCGGGTCACGCCGTTCCTGATACAAGCCAAGATGCCACTGGCCTTCTTGGCCACCTGGGCCACTGCTGGCTCATGTTCAGTTGCTGTCAACCAGCACCCCCAGGTCCTTCTCCTCCTGGCAGCTTTCCAGCCAGGTTTCTCCTAGTCTGTACCTCTGCTTAGGGTTGTTGTGCCCCAAGTGCAGGACCCGGCATTTGGCCTTGTTAAACCTCCTGCCGTTGGTCTCTGCCCAGCAGTCCAGCCTGTTCAGGTCCGTTTGCAGAGCCTCCCGACCCTCCAGCAGATCCACACTTCCACCCAGCTTGGTACTAACTACTTTATGGACTTTATGTCCATTATTACCATCAAAAGGCAACTCTTGTCCTTTGATTTTCTTTCTAGGTGAAGGTGATGGAGGAAAGAGTATGGAAACGTCGCTGTAGTTGAAGATGCAGGAAGGAAAGAGCAGGTGTTTGATCAGGGACAGCTTAGAGGTGGAAGAGGCATACGCACAGAGCGGGGGGATGAGGGAAAGAAGTCATGTCTACGAGCAGGTGGTCCCCGAGGCCTGTCAAGTGACTGGATGAATGTGGACGTGATTGACAACTTCTGTGCTGGCTGTCGGGGGCTTGCTTCAGCTCAAAGAAGTTGCCAGGGACATATGGCAGGAAAGGGATAGCCAAATTTTAGGAGCACGTTGACAATGTAGTCTATAAAAATACCTTCTCTGGAGCTTCTGGTGCCTGAAGGAGCTGCGGGAGGGGAGTGGAGAGGGCAGAATACCTCCCACCCCAGTGCCCAGATTACAGAGGAAGCCTCCAAGGAGCTCCTAAAAGAGGACAAACAAGCTGTCAGCTCCCAGAGTCGAGGCGGTGACTTGTCCTTATCTCAGGGCAGCCCACACACGCACCCTACACCTCCTCACCACCACAGTCCAGGTTTGCAATAGATCCTCATCTCATGATTAAAAACCACCTGAGATAAGCATAACCCAGACCAAAGGCGTTCTGCTCTCCAGGAGCCTTTAGAAACTGGTGTCACGGCTGAAAATTTCCATCTCAAAGGGCAGGTGACTTTGGGAGAGCTGCAGAAAACCTGGTGGGGCAGAGCACCTGGACCGGAGACAGCATTCGTGTGGGGCACAGCATCCACACTATCTCCAACCCCGGCAGACACGAGGGAAGGCTAAGCACAAACCAGATCCTGAGCGGAGGCCGTGCCGCGGGGAAATCAAAGGGGACCTGGCCTGTGGCCAACCTCAAAGCAATCCTGCAGACAGCACAACACCCCTGCGCGCCGCACTAAACCACCTACCCCCCACACGGTGAAACTTTGATGGAAGTAGGGACCCACAGAGTTTCCTGTTTCTCTTCATTAATAGAATTTGCCTACAGGCATTTTGGAAGCATTCAAACAACCATTATTGCTTGCGTTCCCACACTTTCTCTTCCTCTGCTGAATCTCTGCTGTTGCAAAACTCAGAGGCAATGACACAAAACAATGTGAGTTCAAAAACCTTAAGGAATGTCGTAGTTTGCCCCAGATTCTGGCTCAGGCTCCTCAGACTCTGCAGACGCGGCACCTCAAAGCTTGCAAATGTCTGCACAGAGGCCAGCATTCAACTGGCTGCTGAGATTAAAATGCCTGTTGTTTTGATACATATTCTGCATAGATTTTGAATGCTTTATCAATCACGCAGAAGATAACATCCAAACAAACGAGAAGCGGGTCTAACAACAAACCCTATTGGAAGATATTAGCTTCCAGATGTCAGGTAAATATGTCAATGTCTGGCCAAAGCAAACGGAGACAAAGCCAAGACGTACATTCTGAAATGAAAAGAAACGCATTAGCTTGATTACAGTCATCTCAACGGATGACTTGCATATGACTATGACAATCATGCGAATACAGAGATTATCTTGTGGAGATGGATTACACATTATTACACTCTGTTTGGTTCATCATCTCAATCTCACCATGTTAATGGCACGTTTAACATCAAGCCAATATTGGGCAAAAATATAAGTTTTCTCACTCCTTTCTCAGAATTCTGGATTCCTAGACTAAATTGATTGAAGATAAGCCTCAGAAAATTTCTATTGAAGTTAAATGAGGCTCTAGAATTCATTTCACAAGCTCTAAGAAAGCTGTCGCATGACCCTACCAATAAAACCTCTTAACACATGCACTAGGATATCTCAAGATATCACAAGAGCACAGAAGCTAATGGAGCAGCAGTGGCTCAGCCTGATAGATTTACTGCAATCTTACTGCTGAAGGACTGAAGGGTCCTCCCATCTACAAATACTGGTTAACATACTAAGTACAAATAAAAGGAGAGAAGGACCCTCTCTAGAGCCGAGCACTGTGACATAGATTCTCGTCACCTTCAAACACTTCTGGCACACAATGGGGTAGAAAACTACCAAATTTCTCTCTGTGGGGTGCTGTAAAAATATTTCCTCCGGTTTCACTCCATGAGAAAGTCAGTTGAGGTCCCCAAGTTTCTCCTGGTTGCTTGCCAAAGCCATGTGAAAACACCATTGTTGCCTGATTTCAACATATTATGTGACACAGACTTGATAAATAGCAGGCTCAAGTTCATAGGCTTTAGAAAGCTGTTTCATCGCATGTTTAAAAGTCTCAATCTTGTTCCAGCTGGTCAATGGACGTTCTCTCATTTACCGTAGGACAAAGTCCCAAAGCCCTGAAGGAATCCAGGCCTGCAGTTATCAAACAAACACTGTCTCTCATGAACAGAAATGTCACAGGCTCATGACAAAGCCTGACTGATGGACAAAATGCAAATCAGTTACTTGGTGCAAAATCATTTTGTAGTACAGTGTAAAATATCTAATTCCATTCTGACCAGGTTTGGGTTTGTCCAGTCTATCTCTTCTTGGATTAAGTATGCACATAATCTTCATTATACTGGTTCTTAACATCCTGCAAGCTGGAGCTAGTGGAAAGGATTCTCAAGCCTTTGCAGACAAACCTAAGGTAATGGAAGCAATTTCTGAAAACAGGTTCATGTACCAAGCACAGCAACATGGCCTCAGTGCTTTATATTTGGTTGCACTTGAAGAGACAGTGTTAAAAGTTCAGAAAAAAAAGAAAAAGATGTAATCTTGAACTGAAGCTAATCTCAGTTCATTAAAGTTATATTCTGTAATATAAAACCATTGCTTAAAATAATATATTTGTCAATATTAGTCTAATATCTATTGTGGAATCCCTTATGAAGGTTTCTTCTAAGGGTATGTAAACTAAAAAAAAATAGGCTTGAACTGCTAGGACATCTATGTCAAGGCAGTACAAATTCATCAAAGGTTTCTGAGCTGTGTTCTCATAATTAAGAAGTGGAAAGTCTAAAAGTGAGATTACTGCTAACATATGGTTCAAATAACAATATTTTCTACAATGCACAGTTGTTCGTCTGTGAGTCAAGGCCAAGTAGAATCATAGAATGGTTTGAGTTGGAAGGGACCTTAAAGATCATCCAATTCCACCCCCTGCCATGGGCAGAGACACCTCTCACTGGATCAGGAGCTCCGAGCCCCATCCAACCTGGATTGAACCCCTCCAGGGATGGGGCAGCCACCACTGCTCTGGGCAACCTGGGCCAGGACCTCCCCACCTTCACAGCAAAACATTTCTTCCTTGACTTCCTGAAGATGACAATATAAAAAATATGCAGATGGTTTTCTAGAGTACTGAACGCCCGAGTCAAGCGTTACAAAAGTAGGTCTTCAGATGCAATGAAAGCAAAAGCAGCCATTGCAAATGCTTGGAATGTGGGGCAAACATTTAAATAACTAGGGCTGTACAACGCGTCCCTACCAAAAATAAGCATTTACAGTCCAAACTCTGCCATTTTACTACTACCTCTTCTTGTAAGTCGTGCCATGGAAATTAAGAACCGCTGCCCAGTGAGTAAGGGAAGCATAACCTGGTCCTCAAAGAGCAAACATGCAGCCTGCAAATGGTGAAAGATCAGCACGTTGCCACCTGGAACTTAGCAGCTACCCCAATTTCTGTTCCTTCTTTAAACAGAAGTCCAACAAACCCTGAGTCTCTGATAACAAATGTCATCCTTTTAGACAAATCTCTTCCTACTGCCGCTGCACAATCCATAAATCTGACAGGAAATCAGTCACTACCACTGCTAGAGCATTTTAAAGAAAATCCCTATTGAATTCTCTAAGTTTCAATAGAGAATACCAAAAGAATCAAAAATCCCTACTCTGAATTTCTTTTAAATGTACCACCTTCCAGTGCTTTCTTTGCAAAATCAGAAACATCTTTGATAATTAATTAGATAATTCTCACACATTAGCACTCCCCTCCGCAAGTACTGAGAAAGAAATCAAGCATTATGGGAATAAACCCTGCTTTCCAATGTGTACAGCATCTCCCACTGTGCAAAACCTCTCATCCTGGGAGAAATTCTACGGACACCAAAGCTTTACAGCTACGACCTTACTGAGATCTGGTCTTCTTCAGCGAGTTGACGCTTGACTTGTTGACACTTCAGACAAGAAGTAGTTGCAGTGACTTCAGCAGGACTCCCTGACAAGTAATGGCTGAAGGGCTCTTCCAGTCCCATGGAAGAGCCAAGGGCTTTTTTAAAACCCTATAGATTCTCAAAGACCTAAAAGGTGATATCAATGACACAACTTCTAGGCAAACCATTCAGGAAGGCAGCATGAACCAACAGTTTTTAAATAGTAACTAAGTTAACAGAGCCTCTACAAAGTATGTAGATACTGATTTCCCTCAAAGTCTGAGGTAGTTCAAAGCCCTCTTCACAGTGGAGTGCCCGATTCATAAAATGGTTTGGGTTGGAATGGATCTTAAAGCCCATCCAGTTCCAACCAACCAGCCATGGTTACACATCTTCCACTAGATCAGGTTGCTCACAGCCCTATCCAGCCTGGTAGTGAGAGGACTTTCTCTGCTTTTCCTTATCTATTGTGACGCCGTGCAACAAAAACGGAGGAATTGTGGAACCAAAAGGAGAAAGGTTACAAAAACCCTGACTCTGCAACATCATGTCTTCAATTGCACATCCTACAGTCTAATCTTGCTGCCAAGACTCGATGCATTTAATATTAAACATGTAACATCAAAAAGTCCCTGGTGTTAAAGTCTAAAGTCCACTCAGCAGGATGCATTTGTTGTGCCTACGCATGCCACAGATTAAGCCACATTTTATTCTTTTTTTTTTTTTTTTTTTTTTCCCCCCTCAAATCTCTGCTGCAATACATCTTGCACTGATTCCCACACAGTAGTAAAATTCCAACAAAGTCTGTAGAGGATGAACCCACTCCACCTGCTCTACACCTTACTGCTTGGACCACTCATGGGCAATACGGCAGTAACCCCCTTGAAGATACGAACAAGCTGGGTTACCTGTTTCTTGGCCAAGTGTCTCTACAAGCCTGGCTTGTAGGCTACAGAGAAGGCAGCGCCACAACCATCTCTTCCATCAGTAACAAAAAAAAAAAAAAGAAAAAAGTGAGTTAGAGCAATCGAATTCTGTGGGGCCAAGGACTGCCAGCGTGTGGGAGGATGCGCTCTGAGGATCTACACGCCATTCCTCTTCCTTTCTGGCTTCCAGCAAGAGCCAGACATCTCGCAGGCTGAGGCAGCTGGGAAACAGGAAAGCTAAAAATCAGTGAAATTTCTCAGTAAAGGGGGGAATGGCCGGTACGTTTTCATTACTTCCACACTAAAGCTGATGATATTTTGGATTTTCGCACTGAAGTCTGCCCTCACTGCTAAATCCTTTTTTTGGATTTGGCCTTAAAACCTTATGTTCAGCAGCATTTGTTTTATCTTCGAGACTTAGAACACAAGGAGAATTTGGCTTGACTATTTTCTTTCTTCCTTCGCACTAGGAATCCTGTGAATTCATGTGGATGGATATATGATAATAATCTCTCCTCTAAATTCATCACCGTTATAGGACACTGGAGCTGCACAGCCGCACAGAGCGGAAAGCGACTGATTAGCAGTTAAGGATGTAACGTGTATCTCCAGATTCCTTGATTTTCACGACAATATTTAACGAGGCTTTTGGTAGCAGAATGTAAGCTCTTTTAAAAATAGTTTAGACAAGCCATTTTGTAGAAAACGTTAAAGCATATTAGCTAGTGGATAAAAACGAACAGAATAATATATTTTCCAAGCTACATAGTTACTGAAGTCACAGCTCTGAGACCTGTAACACAGTCTCTAAAGACTTAGGCAAATTATACATAATGGGCCAGTAAATTCTATATAACAGCAACGTTTCTGTTCTGCGTTACACTTTCCTTTTTAATTCATTGCATAAGGGTAACAGAGCAGAAGTTAATGTTACATCCTTCTTTTGTTTAATGTGTTTATTAAAGAGTAAGAAAAATTCAGACTAAAAATAAACTTCTAAAAGTAACTTGATAGTAAATATTTACTGGCAGAGCTTTATCCCGTAGCTGCTAAATAACAGGGAAAATTAAGACCACCTTGTTGATTAGAATCAACAACAACAACAAAAAATAAATAATTATAAAATTGCAATAATTTGCATTTTGTCCCTGTACAGAAAACCATACATTTTCTCCAGGATGAAGCTGCCCTTGGAGCTCACATCCAGTTCTGACTGTTATTCTACAGGAATCTTTACATATTACAAGGACAGGCAGAATATATATTTTTTTAGTGAAGTTAAATGATTTTTGTGTTTAGAAAACCAGTTTTTCAGCAAAGTATAGTACGAAAAAAATAAATGTAGTATGCTCAGCACCTACGTAAAGCACTGTAACTTAATGTCCTCGAGATGGATAAAAAGAACAGCAAAAGGTAATTAAGAGATGAGTGGACAAATACGGTAAGAGCCGGGTAAAGATAAACCAAGTTTCTGAAGTGCGATGGAAAGTCTCTTCAGTGAAGTGATGTCGTACAAGAGGAGGGTACCAGATGGCAAACTGGCAGCGTGTGCTCCTCTGCCAGAACGAGCGTGTCAGTGGAAAGAGAAAAGTAGAATTAGACGAACGGAAGGAGATAAGAAGTGATTTGATTTGGAACCACTAGAGCTGTCAGAAGATGAGGAGGAGTTTGGCTGAACTTTGTGAAAGTGAGAAGCATCCTGCAAAGCAGGGCAAGGAGTTTATGCTCCTTCAGTAAAATCTAGTGCGTGCTCTCAAGGTAGTCGGAATGTGACTAGCTACCAGAAGAGCTACGGCTACGCTAGAGGGGCAGAAGAGAGTAAGTCCCGCTCCCTCGCACGGCTAATTAATTTGCACGTGCTCTGAATAAACGCAGCTATAATTGCAGCTCAGTGGAGGTACCATCAGCCAGCACTTTCCTGGGCTGTGTAAGCTAGGAAAGCCACAATGGAAAGACACGTTTCCGTGACTGTAGCAGGAGATGATGGTGTAAAAGAAAATGTCAGTGAGATCAGGGCAACGCAGTGATGGGAATGCTGTGAAAAGCGATCCATAAACTTCAACGATGCGCTGAAATCCTCAAACCAATGACTCAAATATAACTAACTGAAAGTATAAACTAGACCGTTCGTTGACCTCACGATCTAAATACGTAGACTAAGCCTGGTACAGGTGCCAGACACAGAACATAATCGTTGAGTTCAACAAAGAGAAGAGTATTCATAGTGTTCGGCACCAATTCAACACGCGCAATGCCACCCATTCCAGTCAGTACCACAGCCACACAAGAGTGATAGAACCACAGAAGCATAAAGAGACCTCTAAGCTCATCCAGTCCACCACCAGCCCAACCCCTCGTGCCTACTAAACCTTGTCCCGAAGCACCATGTGTTGATGGTTTTTTAACACCTCCAGGGATGGAGACTCCCCACTGCCCTGGGCAGCCTGTTCCAACGTTCCTATCTCCAGTAGGCACTGCCTTCACTTTTACTTAGTATCCAAAGCAATGTGGGCATTCCCACACACACTTAATCTCATTTCATATTCTCTTTCCGATATTAGATACCACTGGGTGTTTAATAGGCACATTAATAAATGTATTATACATTAATAGATTATGTATAAATGAATCTTATGAAAACGAAAAACTAACATAATGGGTCTTACTGGAAGACAGTGTAGAGATATAAAACGCTAAAAAAATAATTATTTTTCAGTGCTAAATTCTCAACTGCTTAAAATAAACATATATGCAACCTTTAGAAATCTTTAGAATTTTTTTTTAAGAAACAAAGTTTAATTTTGAGATGTAGTGAGAGGAGCAAACTCTCTTATAATAGTAACTTGATGAAAAAGCCTATTTAGAAAGGGAACAAGAACAACGGTGAAAATGTAATATATACAGTTTTAAACAAATTTTACTAGATGTTAATAGAAATTATGTTTGAAACATAATAAAATCTCCTTCCTGTTATATGTTGCTAGATATACCTGATCTTACTAAAACTGTAATCCTTACTGAAAAATTCCAGTGTGCTTTTCTCTGATGACAATGTTTATTTTGGCTCGGTTTACATTCTGTGTTCTCTCAAGCGAGTCTTTACTTTGACCTTCTGGCCTTTGCAAGAGGCTTTTATTTTTGTAGCAGCCCTTGTCTGGAATAACGCATCTCTCAGGAACCTCTTCATAGCTTTTTCTGTAAAGGCTGCTTGCTACCTTCCCTGGCTGCAAAATGCTACGTGGGCTGAGGGAAAGCTGCACGTCCGACTCTTCTGCAGACTACAAGGAGGACCCTTCAATGTGAATAAAGCCAGAAATGCCAATGAGAAGAATTAAGTCAAACATTGCTCTACAAAATCTCACTCCAGAGCCCAGACAGCCAGGAAAGTCTCCTTTCTGCCACTAGAAATTTTTAAAAAAGAAACCCATCAACTAATGGATTGTAGCTGTGGCTAACAGTCAGCTTAGAGGCAAGCAACAGATTTCTTTATGGGAGAGTGCAGTGATAGGATGAGGGGGAATGGTTTTAGGCTGAAAGAGGGAAGATTGAGATGAGCTATTAGCAAGAAACATTTTGCTTTGAGGGTGGGGAGGCCCTGGCCCAGGCTGCCCAGAGCAGGGGTGGCTGCCCCATCCCTGGAGGGGTTCAGGGCCAGGCTGGATGGGGCTTGGAGACCCTGATCCAGTGGGAGGTGTCCCTGCCCAGGGCAGAGGACTTGGAACTAGATGGGCTTCGAGGTCCCTTCCGACCCAAACCATTCCATGATTCTATGCAATATTTCAAACCTGTTTTTCTAAGGTTTATTCCTACAATCCTATTTACATAATCCTGCGCTGAAACTGATAATTATAACTGGTTTAGAATAGCAGGATCAAATCCTCACTTGAAACCATCTCAGTTTTCATGTTTAAAGAAATAATGAACTCATACATAAATCATAAAGAAAAGCCTTACTGTTAGTTAGTACAGAAATAATGACACGTGCACACTGTATTACCTAGTGATTTATAATCGAACAGCTTCTGGTTCTCTTACTAGCTTTTACTAATGGCGTAACGTTCCAAATTTCATTTCAACTGGAAAACACTGCTGTGAGGCAACAGGGAAAGAGCAGTTTGACTCTTTGAGATAAATACCAGTATGTGCACTGCTGTGGCTCTTGTTCACTGCAGTCAATGAAGTCACCAAGTCTGAATGTAGATCTGAGCTCGGAGTGTTTTTAAAAAGGTGAAAAACATGCTCTCTCTCCCCTCAGGAAAACCTCAAGCCTTTTTCTTAGCGCTATTTTAGACACCATACAAGTTCATACACAATGTGTATCTGAAAGATCTAGAAGGAAAAACCTTTAATCAGTAACATTGCAGATGATAAAGATTTCTTTAATTAATTGTCCTTTCTGGCAACATTTGCCACTGTAAAATTAGCTCCAAATTTGTTCTGCCATGTTTATGGGCTCCAGTTCAAAAATCCATGAAGTGTGGAGTATTTTACAAGCTCCTACAGCAACTCAAAAAAGCAGCTGGTTGGACACAGTATGAAAAGAAAATAAATGCCACCGTTTATCTAGAACAATTTGCAACTCACCAGGAGAGCTCAGATACCAAAGGAGTGACAACTTCAGGATAGCCATCTAGCAGCAGACCTATAGATTGATTTGATTTCCACAAGCAATCTGTAAAACAATTAGGCTGCCAAGGAGAAAGAAATGTGCATTGCACGTGGACTCTCCTGCATCCCGTTACTCCCAGGTCTGTATCCTCACGAATTTACGTATCACATAGCCTTAGCTTTCTTGCCAGGCTTTCATCAAACTCTCTGGTTTTGTCATTGTTACTCAAGTTTGTCAATAACTCCGCAATAGTTAAGTAACTAATTAATTGCTTTGCATGCCTGAGCAGCAAGGAAAGCATCGCCAAGGCTGACTTTGTTTATCTTGTGGAAGGCCTGGCCACGGTCTGACAAGAGCATTAGTGCTCATTAGAAACTTCTATCAGTTCTCCAGACCAGGCACTGCGATGGGAGGGAAAGCATTCAGGGGCGTAAGCCGCTCCCCGTCTTTCCCAATTAACTCCCTGTCCACAAAGTCCTTTTCAAAGTCCACAGCCACAGAAATCACTGAACTGCTGGCTTGTTCCTTTGTGAGGCAGTGTATGGGCAAAGATTTCTAGGGATGCCAAGGTTTTAGGGCAAAACAGGACTTAATTGCCTTTTCTTGCTGCCCAGCTCTCAGACTGATGACCAGATGCTGCCAGTCTTCCCATCATATGCCGAAGTTCTGTGGATTTAGGGGTTTTTTGCTTCAAACAACACTCGGAGTTTGTTCTGATGCATTTCTCCAATAATACATTCCTTCTCCATGAGACAAAACATTTTGCCTGCGTCAAATAGCACTTTGAAAAGCTAAATTTAGGCTGCCCCCAATACACGTTCACGCATCGCTCTTATTCTTTTGCATGCTGCACAGGTGCCTTCAGAAGGATATTAGTCAACAAGATGGGACCTCAAAGCAGCTGAAATCTGTGACACTCTTCTCCAGAAATCACTAGGTACAGATGCAGGTGCAGATGCAAGACCATCAACTGAAAAGTCCTTCAAGGCTTATAAAACACGCAGTACATCTGTTCCTAACATATCTTCATGGCTTTGTCTCTGCATCTGTGTAAAACCGCACAACAATGAGGCACAAATCCATTTTATTTCTCTAGGCACAATTTTTGTTCTTCTTTTTATTTTTTTGGTTGGGTTGGGAACTTTTCTTCTTTCGTAATTTCAAGTAGTTCTGAATGCAAAGTCAATTTACACTATTCTATTGTTTGGTCTTCTAAGCAAGTTGGCTTGACACTTTGGTATTCCTCTCATGTAACTTATAACCTGTTAAGGGCAGATTCTTCTCAGACCACCCAAAATTCATTACATGAGGCAGGGGGTCTACTCCACGCTTTGACCCATCATGAAGTGCCACATGGGAGCTGTGTTATTGGACTTCTGTGTTTGTATCTAATAATCACAGACTCATAGAGTGGTTTGTTGTTGGAAGGGACCTCAAGGCTCATCCAGTTCTACCCCTGCCCTGGGCAAGGACACCCCTCACTGGATCAGGGGCTCCAAGCCCCATTCAGCCTGGCCTGGAACCCCTCCAGGGATGGGGCCGCCACCCCTGCTCTGGGCAACATGCACCGGGGTCTCCTCACCCTCGCAGGGAAACATTTCTGATTAAATTGGAGCAGAAGAGTTACGTATTTATTGCCCCTTGGTAAGATCAGCCATCCCCTCTTTCCTCTACTTTTGTGTCTTGTTAGGCTCCTCCTATGCCAAACTGTCTCCTCTTTGCTGTGCTGTTTATTTTTAATGCAAGCAGCTTGTTTCAGGGCAAAGAATGAGATTAGGAAGTCAAAACACACATTTTGATCTCTCCACTTCATCTTGGACATGTCGTTCACCTCTCTATTACTCATTTTATGCTTCTATAATAATACAAGTACTGATGCTCACATTGCTTTGTAAACAGAGCCAAGAAGCAGTACATGGAGATAAAGGTTATTTCTATGAGCTTCTGACCTAAGTGGAGAACTAGATTTCTCTGTCATTAGAAAGTCCCTCCCCCGGCTGGCTCTCAGCAGGAGGACAGCAAATTTCTTGTGTTCTAGGAGACGTCCCCTGAAGGATATTATGAAAAGTTCAGCGAACCTAAGCTTCAACAGGTTCATTAATAATTAGTTAACGTCATTAGCATACTAAATGAACAAGCAGGTCATTGATACAGCCTCAAGTGCCTTACTTGGCATAAGCAAACAACATCCATTTCAGCACAATGAAATTTCGGGTGTACTTCTAGGAACAAAGAATGCAGGCCCTATTTCTGGGATGGGGGATTCCTAGGAAACAGTGGCTCTGAAAACAGTCTGCCAGATGCTGTAGGCGTAAAGTTGAATAGGAGCTCCCAGTTCAGTGCTCCCTCTGAAGAAAAACATCCCTCTGTTTCTGAATGCATAAAAAGAGAACAGCCTTTGTGAACCAGGACCCCTTCCCACCATCAGGTCTGACCTGGCCACGTTTTCTGGAGAAATAATACAATCAGCAGGACTAATGCATCAAGGGCACGCCTTGAATGACTTCTTGTTTCAAAAAGAAACAAATGAAAAAATCTTCTAGAGGCTCTTCTTATCACAGTTTTAAAAAAAAAAAAGCTTTCCTTATATAAAAGTAGCTTATAAAATGAGGCTAGCGTACAAAAAAAATCACAGAATGGAAGTAATGATACAATTTATCTATAATTAGAAACACTTACGCCGACACTTTTTATATATCTTGAGGAATAACCGAGATTGTAATCAACAATACAGTTAAAATTAAGAGAGCTTCATGCTCTCCAGTAATTTTTCATACTCCATAAGATTGGCTTTACTTCTCCTTATTCAAGACTTTGCTCCATGCTCGAGATAATTTCTTCACTTCAATACACTCACTTCTTTTTTTACTTAGGATTCCCATACAACTCTCACCTTTTCCTGCTCTATACACCAGAGAACGAAAAAAAGGCATCACATACCTTGTGATTACTAACATTTTGAAATCTGAATTTACATCCTTTGAGTTGATGAACTAGTTTTTTTCTGCACTGGCAAACAGACCTCAATCCTTTAAGTGTAAGAAACCAAGAATTAAATACGTTCCTACATTCAGATCTATCTATCAAATCTGTCTACATACATATGCACACACGCATACAATATATTTCAGACTTGCATGCTAGTCCTAACAAGTTTTGTAGCCAAGCCACGTTCCATTTAAAACTTAGTTTTAGAGATCTCCATTCATTGTCCCCTCTTCGGAATTTAGTTTTCAATTAAGTTTAAGTACTTTGAAACTCCTGGATTTTAGAAGGAAAAAAAATCAACCAACCAAACAAACCAAAACAACAGAGGACTTTCCTCAGAGGCAACTACCAGCCTTTTTTACGTTACTTATATAAAATAGCACATTTGAGACTATGGTCATGGTGCTCTGAAACACTATATGCTGTTCTTTAAGGCCTTGGGTGGAGAGTAGGGATTGAGAGCCAAGATAAAGCCCTGAGGGAGTTTGGCACGATACAAAGAAGTAAGAAAAAATGAAGCAGATGCAGGGGATGCGGGATAATGCCGGACACAGGGTCTTGTCGTTTAAACTTGATACTGCTTGCAAACAAAATTTGCCATCAGCACCAAAGGGCCCAGAATGAGAGCAGACCATTTATTTCGAGTGTAACGTGCCAGTGAAAAAGAAGAGGCAAGAAGAATAACACAACGTCCAGTAAAACATTGCTTACAAAAGCACGTATATTACTTCAGATATTAATTGTGTTTGATACTCAAACAGAAAAGGCACTTGGATAATTTCCTTAATTCTGACAATATCCTGGTTATTGTATTCTCAAGGATTTCTGTTTCGTTTCAAGAGTAAAAAAACTGCAGTAATAACAAAGAAATCACTTCAGAGGTTCGCAAACATTGCTAACTTGGATTCACATAAGAGCACATCATTTTCCCAGTCCCTTATTTAAAATAGTTTTAAAACAAAAAAGAATAACTCCCTTAAGAAAACGCATTGTTCAACATTCAGAAAATGAAAAATCTCTCTGGCATTCAAAAGCCAACATCTTTACTTGATGAAATTCCACTTGTGTTTGCTGTTCCTCGTAACAAACCGATGCAGTAAACCGCACTGCACTGAGAGCATAAATATTCCATAGACTTTGGTTCATTTTCAGCTTCTTGAGCTTTTCTTTTCCCCTGGGTCTCAAGAAAAATTATACTTTCTTATTTGAGAAATCACACAGGTAGCATCCTCCTCCCCAACATCCCCCCCCACACTCCCCTCCCTGGAAATGCTCCCTGCTCTTAGAAAGTTCTCGAATTAAATATTTGTCACAGCTGTTCCACAGACACAGTATGTCTGCTGTCTACCCTGGAGTGAAAACAAATCGCAGCCAGTTTGCTGGTCACACGTTCCAACTGGGATTTTGCCATCTGTCATTGTGTTTGCAGAGCTATTTAGATTTCCAGTTCATACCAAACAAATTCCACCTCCAGCACCAGGAGGACTTCAAAAGGCGGCCGGAGAGATCATGTAGAGGGGGAAACGTGCCTGAGAGTCGGGGGGCCTGCATCTGTTCGCAGCTTTAAATATTGTTTGGCGTAATTGCATTAAAGGCTCCTGGAGCGGGGTCGGATCGACGTTACCAGATACAAGAGAACAATCAAAGTAAAAACGCCCTTGCCCGATCGTATCCTGGGCTGCGAGGAGTTTACTCTCTGTGTAGGTGTGTTAAACCGCGCTAGGCAGATCACGGCTTTATCCGCAGTATGAAATTCTAATAAAAACATACTATTAGTTAAAGGTATTTACGGTTGATTATGCCTGAAAATGGAGAATCTCAAAACATTTTACAGACATCTAAATTCTCTAAGGGTTTTAGTGGGAAAGAGATTCAAAAGTGGGTTGTTTTCTTTTTCCCCTCTTTCCCAGGGCTCTCTCAATTCTGCCTTATTTTCTAGACAAAGCCTGTGGACGCTGGGCAGAGGAGAAGTGAGATTTTTTGATAAAAACCAGGGGCCGATTTGATGCCTATTTAACCTCACCAGCCCTCGCTGAAGAGGGAACTCCAGCCCTTGGTTGTTCCTCCCCCAAAAGCAAAGCCTGCACGAAGCTGCCAACTCTCATTCTTTTGGAATGAGACACTCTCATTTATTGTCTCAATTTCAATCAGCCCGAGGGCAAAAATAAAGACAGTCACCATTGATTTCAGGCAGATATTTAGAAACACATTCGGATTCCTTCTAAGTCAATTAGACAATCATAAAACGGCAACTCGATATGTTTCCTGCTGGGGGATTAGGTTCTTGAACCAAAATGTCGTACTCCCTTCACCCAAACTCTCACAGTTTTTGGTGAAATAGGATGTCAAAAGGGGTGGCACTGAGTGATAACAGAACGAGGAAAGCAAACTCTCCAAAACGTCCCACCAGGTAATGAGAACGACCCCTATAATGCAAAACGTTCCTAATTATATTTTGGACCTACTTCCCCTGCAAAGAGCCTGGCCTTGGAACTCATCAGGAAACAAAAAGCAGAACAAAACTATAAATTTGAATACACCAGAGACAGAACTTCTGACCGTTTAAGTACTTTGATGCGTACACAAACAAGTGGCACGCAGATGCTTGGCTTTTTCACTTGCCAGCGAGCTCGGAGCAGATGGGTTTGAAGGAGGATTCCAAAACTGCTGCGCATAAGGACAGAGATCCCCAGAGGTGCTAATAATACTAGTTTTCCTTCATAAGATGCTGTGCTTCAGCCACAACTACTGCTCCCAAAGCTGTTTGATCAATCACTTCACATCTGAGAAACATTTAAAATCTAAGATGCAAGGTAGATTCTGCTCGGGCGACTGCTTATATTTGAAATGCAGCCCAAATAAACGTGCTGGTACAACAGGAGGGAAGGAGAGATCCATGTTACAAGATGAAGTACGCTCTGAGATAGCGCCACCTTAGCAAACACAGAGCCAAAAAAGCTAAGAAAACAAAATACAATAATTTTGAGAATCAGCCGCCAACCACCACACTCTAATTTTTCTACCTAGTTCAGAGGTTTGCAGGCAGTGATACTCAGCTTTCTACATAAGTGGTAAAGACCATTTCTCTTTATTTAGTGCTGCTAAGAGGGAAGAACTAGTGAAAGATTATTAAGCACCTTCAGCAATTATAGAATTGTGTTGTAAGTGAAGAAATAAAGGCAATTTAACAGCCATACTTACCTTTCTGTGGCCACTTATGGTTTAAATTCTAACAGGGCTTTAAAATCTTCACAAAAATGAGTTTAGAATTTGAGAAAAGCAGCAAGGAGGCTGTGGGGAAAGATGCTACGGGCAGTGCAGGGTTTCTAGCCAGCTGATATCCCACTGCTTCCCAGGACACTCAGGAACACTAGGCACACCAAACTGATCCAGCTCCATTCTCGTTCCAGAGTACCAGCTGGGCACATAAATCTGAACATATTAATCATAGAATCATTTGGATTGGAAGGGACCTTAAAGATCATCTAGTTCCAAGGCTCCTGTCTTCCTTAACCTTCCTCTTCTGATCGATATACCTGTAGAAGCAGTGCGGGTACTTCATACGTATCCCACGCAAAAACAAGGAACGAAAATCAGCATTTCTTATCCAAGCCTTACATCTATTTTTTTTGCTATTTTAATCATGTTTACTATAGTAATACCTCAACAGCCAACCACATATAGACTCACTCAATTATATTGAGGCATAAACAGTCCCTGCTTATTTTCTAAGCAGATGCTGCTCATGATTTTCCTGCTCATATTTGATCATTTCTTCAAATAACAGTTATAACTGAGAAAAGAATTGAGAAAACATTCTGTGACAGGTTTTCACGTTCCCGATTAACCGAAAAGCATAATCTGATATTCAAACCGTGCTGTAGAGGAGTGATTTGACACGTAACTTGCATCCAAGTGTTTTATTTCCTGCCTGGATGAGCGAGCAAACATTTCTAAGTGGACACAATCACATACGAGCGCAATCCACTGCTCTGCAAGGGCTACCAGGAATAAATTGCATCGTACTGGCTTGTGGCACTGGCGACGCTCACGCAAGGACACACTTCAAACGCCTAAAGAAACGCAAGTTAATTGTCCACCATTCATGGCTACATTTTGAAAGTATTAGTACACACAGAAAGTGGTCAGCAGGGTGCTCAGAGCTGACCATGAGGGCATCAAATAAGTTACGCATCAGATACGAATCGTCTGTATCAAGCGCAACTATAACGATGAGAGCAGCAGAGACGATCCGATTTCAACAGATGACAAACCCATTCTGAAAGGTTTGATATTGTGACTCAAATAGCTTCTCAAAGAGAAAAAAAAAACAACCAAAAAAAACACAACAACCCCCAAAACTTAGCTTAACATTTATGTTCCATCTTACTCTGAGCTTTTCCAGAGCATTAATCAAGCTAAAAACAGGGCAAGAATCATTGTTTGCATGAGAAGGGTCAAACATACTTTAGTAGTTTCTGTGGGAAATAAAAAATATTTTGCTGGAACTGAAGCTAAAATATTAAAATACATAAAAAAAAACCAAACAACCCCAAAAACCTAATTAGAGTCCTTTATCCCTAGCATATGGTGTAGAGGTATATGCTGTGTACTAATGTCTTTTCAGCGCTATTTTAAGATCATATGAGGCTGCAATCTGAGAGGAGTGGTGACAGATACACAGGCACAACTGGGTTACATTCATCATGTATGCGACTCGATAGCTCCTAGCAGAAAAAAAACTTCGCGGAAAGGATAATAAACTTCCCTCTTCAGCCCTAAAGTCTCTATTCCTAAAGGTTTTTTTGGAAAAGAGGACAGAAGACATGTTTAGTGGACAGAGCTTCATGGTGAATGAGAGTGACCAGTTCACAAACCGGGACGTGACAAAAGGATCGGAGACAAATGCTGCTATGAGATGTCTCTCCCTTTTTACAGGCTGTAATCAGTTTATGTATTCAGGTTTAAATATTCAACTTTTTCATGCATTAATGTATCCACTTTAGTCTAAGCTCAGTTTAAACTTCAATCAGCAGAGAGAACACGTTGAACACTCAGCATTCTAACTGTCGTAGCTTGCACCACTCTGACAGTGCAACAATATAAATATCTGAGGTATGTATATTCTATTTACACCGAAGTAAACAGGTCATTTTAGGGAAGCAAGTTCAAAGCCTAGTAAAACCTTCAAAGAAATCAAGATACTCTGAGAATAGCAGCAAAATTCCCAATGATTTCAACAGAGACAGGATTTCATCGTGATTTTAGCAGATGAGCTCAGAAGCTGAGCTATATATTCTGCTGGCTAATAACCTGCTGGACAGACCTAATGTTCTTCTGGCAAATTTATTTTCGATGGAGGGAGGGAGAGGTCAGATTCTCAGCATTGGCAAGAGGAGGATTGCTAGCAGTAATGAGCTTGCTGGTCTTTTCTTGATGATGGATACAAAACAGTTGGGTCTACCTCTTCCCAGATTCTTCCTCATGCTTATTAACTTGGTGAAAGCAGCACTTTCTCCTGCTCCCTTCTATTGGGGAAGGCATACCCCATCATAGGTCTCCATCTCTTTCTTGGGAAACACCTTAGAAAGCTAAATAAAGAGATTCTATTTCATCCTTATACGTTAGAGTTTAAATACCTTTAGACCTCAGAGCACTGGAATGTCATCCAGCTTACAACAGAGAGGGAGGATATTTGCAGCTCAGGGACGATCAAGTAACACAGAGAGCGACGGAAGAGCGCTTCATTCTTCCAGACCCCTGACACCTGATTGCAGTGATGTATGAGGAATGAAATACCAACCTTTACCCATCGCTCCCCAAGGTCTGGACGCATGCACGGCTTACGGAACAGGTTCTGCCCCTCCCTGAGCAGCAGCTGTGCTCAAGCACATACCAGTGGGATTTTATAAGTCCATGGGCAAGGTTACGGAGAAGGAAAAAAGGAAGGTTTGCATGCTGCCAGGTACTGAGCACTGCTTGTAACTGTTGGGTTCGCTAGGAGATGAGAATATCAGTGGTGGTAGGACTGTGATTAAAGAATTAACATGCACAGATACATTTTCATAATATTTTCAAAGAATCATAGAATCACCAGGTTAGAAGAGACGCACCGGATCATCGAGTCCAACCATTCCTATCAATCACTAAACCGTGTCCCTCAGCACCTCGTCCACCCGTCCCTTAAACCCCTCCAGGGAAGGGGACTCAGCCCCCTCCCTGAGCAGCCTCTGACAGGGACCAATGACCCTTTCCGTGAAAAGTATTTTCCTAATGTTCAGCCTCAAAATTTTGTGTACAATAAGAGTGCATAAATCCCATTTGCTTCTATTAAATAACAATAATTATTCTGCCTGATAGAAGCCTGAGATCACGCTCGCTAGGGAACAGCTACCATCAGCCAGGATGCCCCTACCTGAGCCGCATACCCAAGCCTGAAGTCAAAATGTGAACTGATACTATATATGTGAGTTCAGAGGAACAGACTCACTCCCTTATTTGTAAATGTAAACTCCTACTTTATCTGTTATTGATGTCACAAAGTCATTTTCTGAGTATCCATTTCATAAAAACATCACCACTTTAATTGCAAAATAATCTTTTAAAAGGCAGGGTTATTGTGAGTGCTGAGTTCACTCTCATTCCAGCTCCTTAGAGGGTATTTTCTGGAATAATTTACATGGCAGTCGAAGCATACAAAAATTTATAAATACCAACACAGATGCCAACATGTTGGGAGAAATGTAGTTATAACATTTGAAAGCTGGGAGGAAATTAATGTTGATCCTGATTGGAACAGTCACTGTGTGCAGTGCCTAGTAATTTCAAAAACACCCAACAACATAAATTTGGTTTGTAGAAAATACTCCATGTCCCAAACTCCATTTCTTGGCCCCAGCGTGCCAGTGTTACAGGAAGAGAACAACAGCTTATTTAAAACAGTTCCAGGATTTAAGCCTGAGCTGACATAACTAATTTTTCCATCCAAACATTGCAGGCTCCAATGTAGGCACCAGCTCCAAATAAGACATCCTGGAAGTTCAGCCGGTGCTGTCTAAGAGTAGACGGCACTCTTGCTAGTACTAGTGTGATTGCAAAAATAACCCCAGGCTGCAGAAAAGCAGATCCTCTCCCTAAGACCAAACGGTGTGGTTGCCTTGACTGAGTCTGTTTGTCTCCACAGGCTGAAAGCAAGGGAAATCTTCTAGTATAGCAATTCACCCAAAAGATTTAAAATACTTCATAACTATTACTTAATTGATTTCCTAACAAAGCACTTAGTAGTGAGGAAAGCGATGGATCGCTGAAAGGATGGAGTTATGGGGTTTACCTGCAGAGCCCAAGGCAAACTTCCATTAAAAGTCCCTTACAGGGCGAGGCAAAATCCAGCAGCGTGCAGAAACAAGTAACTGCCCCAAAAATAAGTGTAGTCGTATCTGCTCAGCCCTTTCTTTGGCTTAACCAAGTTTCATTCCAGCTTTTCTAAACCATTTCGCATAAACTTAGAGAGCTGTTCACCTTGCATATTGCATAGAATCACAGAACGGTTTGGGTTGGAAGGGACCTCAAAGCCCACCTAGTTCCAACTCCCCTGCCATGGGCAGGGGCACCTCCCACTGGATCAGGGGCTCCAAGCCCCATCCAACCTGGCCTTGAACCCCTGCAGGGATGGGGCAGCCACCCCTGCTCTGGGCAACCTGGGCCAGGGCTACACAGTAAAAAATTTCTTCCTAAATTCTCATCTCAGTCTCCCCTCTTTCAGCTTAAAACCATTCCCCCTCATCCTCTCCCTCCCCAGCTTTCCCGGAGCCTCCTTCAGCACTGGAAGCTGCTCTAAGGTCTCCCCAGAACCTTCTCTTCTCCAGGCTGAACAACCTCTCAGGCTGCCTCATAGCAGAGGTGCTCGTGACCAAGACTCCCTGTTGCACACCTGGGAAAAAAGAATGCAAATTCTGACCCCCAATTTTCTTCCCAGATCCATGTTCCTTCTTGGCGGCGCTCTGACATTTCCTCTCCTAGGTGAGTCAGTGGGACCTTCACTGTCCGCCCTGCAGCTCCACAGACCTCTCACACCAAGGGCACTGCTACTCTGTAAGCAACGCCACAGCATCCACCAGACCATGCCTCCCACGCACATCAAAAAAGCAAGTGGAACAATAGTTTGCCTTTTTTCATTAATTCAGTCCTTATTGTCTGCAGCAAGTAGAGAAAGCGGAGGACGGCTGAGCCAGGGGAGTGTCAGGACACATTAGGACTGCTTCGACTACAAGCCTTCAGGACTTTGTTTTGCTGAGTTGCTAGCAAAGGTGAAAACTTAGCTTTGCTTCTAATTACTTATTATCTATCCAACTGAAATCCCCTGGGTTAAAGAGAAAAGAGATGCTAAACACCAAAACTCTGGATTTTTTTTCTTTCCCCTCTCCATTTCATCTTTGCTGTTAACACTATCCCTTTATAATCTCAAATGTGGCTTTCATGGTGTGCACTAAGAGGTGATTCCGAGTCCTTGGATTAGAGAAAAAAAGCATCAAAACTTATTTACTTTGAAGAATGGTTTAATATATTTTGGAAGACCTGCAAGTTTAGGTGTAAATAGTTTCAAAACATTCTGGTGAACAGATTTAGCTAACAGGTCATTCTATGTAGCAGGCTGAGATACAGCATCTATTTTCTCTCTCATATGTCTATGAGGATCAGTAAGAAAGTTAAATAAAAAACCAGCTAATAAACAACTTCAATTAGATTTGAAATCTTAGCCTTGCCTGGAGCTCAGACTTTTGAAACCTCACAAATGTAAAATGTAGAATCATAGAATTAGTCAGGTTGGAGAAGACCTTTAAGAACATTGAGTCCAACCATAAAGCTACAACTGTCAAGTCCACCATATATTTTACTTCACGCTTCACCCTGGGATTCGGACATCTCTGTTGGAATGAGGACCGTCTGCGGCCAGGCAGGGACATCAGCCCATGGCATCCCACAAGCATTGCTGGGGAAGAGACTGAGAGCCCCTTTATAAGTCAAGGTCTTGAGCTGGCACGCTTATCAGCTGTTTATCACACCAGCAGAAGATACATGAGAGTTCCACGTGCCTAATGCCATGGTCTCTCCACCAACATTTCTTAATAAAAATCTTTATAAATTCTAAAATTTCCACACTTACGGCCTGTACAAGTGGCTCTTTGCAGTTCAGTAACAGTGGATCTTTACAGACCCGTGCTACCAAGGAGTTTGCTCAGCAATTCAGTCTGTCCAAAACCATGAAAATCTACAGGCTCTTTGCTAAATCAAATACACAGCAAGAATAGTGCATACGAAATAAAACCACAGATTTCTGACAAATGGGTTCCAAAACCCATTCATAGAGATTATGACTTACCCATTTTGATCAATATATAAACGGCTGTGTTCGAATGTAAAAAGCATGTGAAATAATGGTCTCTATATCTTACTTCGAAGAAGTGTCAAAACAGAAATGAACTTCAGTACGCAATATCAGGGGTTTATTGTATTGATTTTGGAAGCCAGTCTGTATCTGCTTTTCTGCAAGCATCACATATTTCACAGAGGAACTGCTTTATGCTCTTTACACTGTATTAGAGACAGGCAAATAGGTTTGGACAAGATGTGCCAAAGCTAAAACAAATGTAAGGCTGATTTTTACTTTACACATTTCTTGCCTGTCTCTGGTTCCAAATACCAACCCAGAACACTGAAATACCACAAAGGTCTGTGTCTCTCTCCTGTTCAATGACCAGAAGAAAGAAGAAGCAAGCAAGTCACAGACTTCAGACTGTCCCCTGAACCTGAGCCGCAGAGAGTATTTGGGTCTAGATGCATTTTCGGGTGAAAACTCTGAAAATGTCATGAGAAAACACATCTTGGAAAGTACTCAGCCCCTTCTGTCTACCCTGAGAAATTTAGTGACTTTGAAAAGGCAGCCAAACTTTGGAGGTTTTGTCCATGAAGTTAGCAGAACCGAGCTGTTGAATAAAGTCGGGTTTTTATGATCACACAGTATTTCCCCTCAAAGAGCATCATCCCATCACTAAGCCACAACATTTTCTGTTGAAGAGTCAAAGGACTATACCCAAACCTTAAAAAGGAATCAGAAAATCTTGCCACTGCCTTAGCCTCAGTTTTCCAAATGGCACTTTTTGACAAAATTGTTTTAAGCTCAGCTTTTTCACAGGAACATCGCTGGTGCTCACAGGATGAAGATGTATCAGAACACTTCATCCACATATGACTGACAGGTTTCTATGGTCTTAACTGCTCTGAACTCAGGAGAGGGCTTAAGATATTCACACCTGCACACGTCCCTGCCTGGTGCACCAGACCGAGGGAACATCTCCAGCAGTGACTCCAGCTGACATAATGCTCTGTTGAAAAGTTTATTAATAAATATCCACTGAATAGACAGAGATATTCCCAGGAAACTATAGTTTGTTGATCAAGTCAACCCAGCCAGTAAAGCTTCCTTTTTAGCTGAGACCATGTTATCCTCTAAATAAAGTTTTCATCTCAATTGTTGAAAACCATGGTACCATATGCTAAATGGCATGAATAGCTTGTTCATCTTTATAATTAACTTTAACTCTCTTGAATCGTCTGTCTGCTTGGTTGTCTTTGGCTGCTACACTCCAGCCTTCTCCGATTAACACTGTGCAAACCTATTTTGAAATTTCACCTTCACCAAGGTCATCCACATTCGCAATTTATCAGAAAACAGGCCCATAGTCCTGACCCCACTTGTTTCTGCTCCTCACTCTGAATTTTCTCTTTCACTGACACCCTGCGTTTCATCTCCATAAGCCAGGTCATAATCCATTTCAATGGCTCTTCTCCTATGCTATTTTTAATCTCGAAAAGCCCCATCAGTCTACGACGTCACAGAGCGTCTATTACTCCTTTGAAATGAGGACTGAAATAAGGCAGCTCTTCCCCTCTTATCTAGATAGTTGGTATTTTCAAAGACATTGCGGGGACACCTCCCACTGGATCAGGGGCTCCATCCAACCTGGCCTTGAACATCTCCAGGGATGGAGCAACCACCACTGCTCTGGGCAGCCTGAGCCAGCAAACCATTTCTTCCTGAGTTCTCATCCCAGTCTCCCCTCTTTCAGATGAAAACTGTTCCTCCTTGGCCTATCCCTGTCCTCCCTCATCATCAGCCCTTCCCCAGCTTTTTTGTAGATCCCTTTTAAGTTGTGGAAGGATATCACATCATATCAGTGATAGCTTTTAAGAAACAATCTTCTATTTTATCATTTAATTTGAAATAAACAGCGTTTCAGGTGTTCTCTCTCTCCCTACTTCCCCCTAGATCCTCATTCCCTATTGCTGAACTGACTCTTCTTTTCACTGGTAAATATGAGAAGGAGAAGAAAAAGAGCTTAAGTAGTGGCAAAATCAAGCATTTGCAATACTTTCCCCTTAATACCGAAAAATAAAAGCATTCTCTACATTCAACAAGAGTAACAGAAGGAAACACAATGGGAAATGTTGAGGAATTGTCTCAATTTCCTCATTTTTAACCATCCCTAGTAAAAGAAAGGGGAGCTATTCAACCACGAGTACATTTCACTGAAGTGACGCTTAACAATCCAAAAATATGACTGTTAGGGTTGCACTTCTCTAAGCAGTAGATAACTTCATGAGTGGCTGCTGCAGCAGCTGCACCGGCCCACAAAAATTCATTGTTTGCAAGGAACAAGGGGGTTAATCGTGCTGGATTCATGATTTATATTTTCTTTTTCCAATGAAAAGTCAGACTTTCACATTAAAAAGATTATGAAAATTAATTTTCAGAGACAAAAGGTACCAAAATACAAATGCTATTTTCTTTTTTCCTGTGACAACAAAGACGGATTATATTGACACAAAACTGGAATCTGTCACCTAACGTGGCTTTGAAATTGCTCGGTAAGTGCTGGACAGTGATAATTTCTGCTGAGTGTGCAGCAAAGAGGTTAAGATCCAAGTTTAATCAAAAACAATGACTGGATCCAAGTTCAACCGCTCCTCTGCCAGGGATATGAATAATTTCACCTGTTCCATAGTAGATTTTACACAATATTAAACCCTCCTCTTTTGTTTCAGCGACCTTTGTGGGCGAAGAAGGGAGAGGCAGACAGAATCTCAAAGGAGACAGCATTTTGCTGGCACAGCAAAGGGAGGATTTGTGGGCTGACACTACAGCAGGGCAGTTCCCTGATGCTCTGTAGGGAAATTATGTATTTTCCCCAAAACCAGCATGCGACACATCCCGGTTGGCCAACACAACTAAAGAGATTCTTATCACATAGTCATCGGCATCGTGGCTAATCGGTGCTGGCAAACACAGGAGTCACATTTCCTTTTGCTTTCCCAGGATGCGATTGGAGTCTAAGTGCTCCTGGGAAGACTTCTAGCTACATATCAAAAAAATATGAATATTGACATGGAGTAGGAGAGCGGAGGAAGGAATTATGTCATGGTGAGTGATAGAAGACAAGAAATATCCAACCCTTTGTCCCAGCTGCAGCACCTCTAACAAGAGAAATGAGAAAATCCCAGGCCGGAGAGGCCAGTTCTTTAAGGGGTTACCAAGTCCACAAAGGACTGAATTGCCACTGTCTATTCTAAACCAAACATATTGGGGAACAGAAGTGTTACCTGCACATACTAAAAATACAGCCAGATTCTGGTTTTCTGATCCCATCCTAAATTATATTTTATGTTGTTTTTCTGGCATCATTTCCTTGTGCAAAGGTCTCACCGACAATTTGAAGGCAAAAATTACAAGGGGAAAATGAAAATGGTTATTGTAATCCTATGTTTTTTTTTTAAACCAGGACCTGATTTGTGGTGTTTTAAAAATGGGACACAACTTCTTACCGTTCTTCACCATAGAAGTGAGATGGAGAAGGGCAGCAGTGTCGTGCCTGTTTGCAGTCATCTGCAAAAGAACAACTCCGCAACACCTATCTTGGCCTGAATAACGTGGTTCATCTCAAGGTCTTTTGCAGAAGGAAAGCTGCATATATAAGAAAAACAAAGCCCTAAGTAAAAAACTAAATATTCCGCTCACCAGTTTATATATATAACAATCCCAGTGCCACATCAGCAAGGTAGCAAGGTTAAACACAATTCGTAGCCTGTAACGGTTTTCTGCGCTAAAAGACAATCCCCTTAACTTTGGAAAACATACTTTCTCTTAATAGCATAAAAGATCAGCCACAAAGTTTTATTTTAACCCCGATCCCTTACATACGATTTCTTATTTACTTAGATAACATTAAATATTTGATGTCATAAAACGTGTCTTGACCTAACAGATCTTTAAAGTATCTCCCTTTTCTGACTGATATAAGTATCCCCCTGCACTGGCCGAGTTCAAAGATAGTCTAAACCATTTCCTGATTATACCTCGCATTAAGACAACCACGAGCCCTCTTCGTTTGTCCCCTGTTTCACAGTTCCAACTGCTTCAAGAGCGTTAAACTTCCAGTCATGTATGGTAGCTAGGATGTAAACGATAAAATATTCCATAGTATGGAGACATATAATCTCTTCCTTATTGTCTAAATACTGTGCTAAATGGAGTGGTACATTCAATTTCCAGTAGAAAACAGTAGGAACGCACATTATTTTTGCAGAAGAGTGTATCTTTATGCTATATTTAAGCAAAGATGGATGCATGAAGATTATTTCCTGGAAATCAATATGCCACCAGGGATAGCTGATGGTCTCAGATACATGGGAGAATCATTGACTCCAGCTGCATACGACATAGAAAAGAGTCTACATGGAGGCTGAGAGGGCTAAAAATAAAAGTATAGGCATATGGATTTTTATATGCATTATGCAGTTCACAATTGCAATACATTGCATGAGACAGTACTAGAAAATAAACGTTCTATATCTTGCTCAAATGTCTCAAAATTTATTTCACGAATATTTTACCTCGATCAGTTGTATTCCCACAAACGATCGATAACGTTTGCACAAGATGAGAGCCTAACTTAGAGCAGTAGGTGCAAACAAATTGTCAGGTTGCTCTCCTCCATACATCTTGCCTCACACCCTGGAATTGAGCCGATGAGCCAGTGACCGGATCCCAGATCCAGGAATAAGATGGAACAGCCCCAAGCCAACTCTAAATTACACGCTAATTTTTTTTTTTTTTTTTTTTTTTTTTAAAATTACAAATGCTTCTGTATTGGGAAAGTGGGACGCAGCATGTGTAATTAACTCCTCTGGGCAAGTCACAGGCTGCTTCTACGTAACTCCACCTCCTTTATCTGATGGGTCCACACCCTTGTGCGCCTTCAACGCTGCATGGGATGCGTGGGATTTCTCTGATGGCAGATTCCCAATTTTGCATAATGTAAACAAAACAGCTACGTTCAGCAACTCTTTGGCTCCCCTGTAAAATTGCTTCAAGACCCAGGAGCGCAAGTAAAATCAAGCTGTGGCCTTATGAGCCAGAGAGAGAGAAATTAAATCACTTTTAAAAGAGCAAGTCTCTGGGGCGAGGGAAACACCTAAGAAGCGGAGCGAATTCCAAGAAAAAGATTTTATGCGGTTTAAAAATAACAACAAAGTCAACCAGCTGAATGCAAAATTCTCCAGCCTCACGCGCGGTGCCTGGGAAGCCAGCCTGAAGCCACAATTGGTTTAATATGAGTGGAAATAACGTTTGTCCCTCGCTCTCCAGCCGAGCAGGAAATTACACTTGGGATATCGCTTGGGAATTTGAAAGTTTTTAAGATGCTTTAAAACTGCAATTAGGTATTCTGAATATCCACTGCCTGTAAGGACCCTCCATCACTTTTTTTTTTTTTGTGCAGGGGCCACAGAAATGAGGATCCACAAAGGGCGAAGTCCAGAAACCCTGGCCACAAAGCTAATTTAATATCTTTGTAGCCACCCAGCAGCTCCAACCAGGAGCAAAGTTAAGACAGCAAAAGCAATAATAAAATTCCAGTGAGGATCTGTGCTGCTGAAGGGCTGAAAATTAGGGCCTTTGTGGGGATACTCCCTATGCAAAGGCAGACTCGTTTTAATTAGTTAGGTGTTGAGGCACATGAGTAGGAAACACAGTCACATCTCTTGACTATTCTCAAAAGCCACACTGAGGGTTTTTTTTTTCTTTCCTTCCCCACCTCCCAGTCTAACGAGTTAACACCGGCTGAAGCAGCTCCTCCCTTATTAAACCAGCTCACACCAGATGGCTTGACACCTGGCTGGAGTTGGGCTTGGTGACCTTTTGAGTGGCAGCAAGTTGATATATTGAAAAGAGAGAGTCCTTGGGGGGATCCGCTAGGACACGAAGGATTTTATACAGCAGTCAGAGAGGGCTTGGTGGGAAAGACACGTCGTTTCTTGCAAACGGGAGCTGACTTGCTCCTGCTGAATCTCTCAAAGCCAGTGCGTGCACGCTGCTGCTGGTTTATCTAATCTTTACAGGAACATTAATCGGAACTGTGTGAAATCTATAAATGATAAACGGACTAGAAAAAGTCCACAGCTGATTACTATTCACTTATCACACAGAACCGATCCCCCTGGTACCACTTCCATGTTTTTATGCTGCAGCTCTGGCACTCCAACATTTGTCTCTGGCACGTCAGATATTTCTGAGTGCTTTCTCTGCCTCTAGTGCTGGAAGAATTTTACCTAAAGAGTGGATAGAAATTCATTTTTTCTTTCCTTTTTTAACTTTCCATAGTCTTGGCAGCAAACTGTGTCATGATGATGTTGGCAACAACATATTTGCGGCAGAAGGAAGAAAAAGAATCATAAAATATATGAAAGAAAAAGTTGACATTTTAATGAAATACCTTGTAACTTCTTGGAAAAAGTTATTAAAATGCATTCAGTTTATAGGTGTTTGTACAGATAGGAGGGGCAGAATACTTTCTTCTGAAATCTTTAATAAAAATTCCTTGCTAAGAAAAAGTAACAGTGGCTAGAAGGCATACTCAAAATACATAGCTGAAGGGAATTTTAAGTTTGGGACATTCTGGGCTTTACTGAGCGTACATGAAGATTGCTGGCAGATGCACGAGTTCCTGCGTGTGCAGCACAAGAAGAACGAGCAGAATGATGGAGCATCTAATGTTCCTTCCAACCGACTACCAAAGCTGGCGCTCGTTTCTCACACAGCTACAAATAAATGAATTTATTCTAAATGCTACTTTCTCAGCTTACAGGGGCCAGTACTGCCAGCCCCTACAAAGGTTTCGTCTGCCTTTAAACAAGGAATGATGGTTGCAGCTCTATCAATACTCGAGGCCAGATCAACAAGCCAGAATCCCAACAGCAACACAGCTAGAGCCACAAAGCTGCAGCAAAGGACTCCCCGGGTGTTACACAGCAGTGAGGAATCCACTCTTCACCTCATTAGTGTCAAAGAAGAAAGAAATGAAAGACACTCCTCCTGTTGCAGGCTACCATTGCATTTAACCTCTATATTTACACATCTCATTTTCACAGAATCATAGAATCACCAGGTTGGAAGAGACCCACCGGATCATCAAGCCCAACCATTCCCATCAATCACTAACCCCTGTCCCTCAGCGCCTCGTCCACCCGTCCCTTCAACCCCTCCAGGGAAGGGGACTCAACCCCCTCCCTGGGCAGCCTCTGCCAGGGACCAATGACCCTTTCTGTGAAAAATTTTTTCCTAATGTCCAGCCTTATTTTAATGTTTTTATGTTATTTTAATATAACATAAATTTGAGGTAAAGCGTCCTACAGCAAAGTACAATAAAGCCAGCACCACTGGCATCAGCTGCACAATAGTGAGGACAACAGATCGCTAACACCGTGATGTTCTGCATGGAGTAAGAAAACTGAGAGCAAAAACACTCCACAACCACTCATGGATTTATCCGGGTGAAATTAGAAACACTTGACATTGGGAGCTCTGCTCCCCTATCTTGCATCCCCCACAAACCGTATTTTCCCTGACAATAACAGCATAAGAAAAAAATAAAGGGGGAAATACAGATCCCACCGCTGTTGAATACATTGGGCAGTCGCCAATTAACATTTCTCCACTAAAAACTGTGCAAAGCAGGAACTGAGTACAGGAATCTCAGTCCCAACAGCATGATCAAGTGATTCCCAGACCCAAATAAATCTGCCTGGTTCTAAGCCTCCTATTCACCTCTTCAAAATGTATACTTGAATTAAGAGGAAATCTAAGGAAAATTTACTTCCAGTTGATCTCAGCTACAGCTGTAGGAAGGACACACTGCAGTTCTGGAAAGATTCTGACATTGCAGTGCAGTTGGAAACCAAATAAATTCCTCATGTTTAATCAGACCCCACAGTGGAAAAAAAAAGAACTGAGACATCTCTTACACAGTTTGATATCATAAAGCAAAAAAAGAGTTCCAAATGAAGAGTCATTCCATGAGCAGCAGACACTACTGCAAATGCTTTGTAGAAATACAAAGTGCTTTATTACAGCTGAAATCTCCCTTCTCTTCTCCAGAACTAAACTTCAGCCTCTGCCCACGTGCAATATCATAGAAACATTTTGGTTGGAAAAGACCCTTATGATCATCGAGTCCATCGCTGCCAAGTCCACCACTAAACCCTGACCCTAGGCACCTCTTCTACCCATCTTTTAAACACCTCCAGGGATGGTCCCAACCACTTCCCTGGACAGCCCATTCCAGCAACTGAAAACCCTTTTGGTTAAGAAATTATCCCTAATATCTAATTTAAACCTACCCTGGAGCAACTCGAGGCCGTTTACCCTTCCCTTGGTCTTGCACTCACATTTGTGTAACACTGATCCACGTTAAATGCAAACCACGCCAAAAACTTGAGAGAAACGCCAATAAAAGATGAGTTTACAGCACAATCAACTGCCTGAACTATCCCACTGCACAAACCCAAGCAGCCCCTGGGCAGGCACATGAGCCCCATGCCACAGTGGCTCCCACCGCCACGTAACACAGCTCATTATTTTTAATTAGCTTTAGCTTCGGTGCTGACAAAGAAACTGTAATCTTAGTTGTGTCACACCAGAACCAGGTTTGCTGGGTCTCCCCACCATTTTAGCACACGTTGAACTCCAGGCAGGTTAATTAGCCGTGATTCACTAGGGCAAGTGCTGCTGGTGGGACTCCACCCTGAGTGCTCTTAGTGAGAGTGGGACACAAGGCTCAGCTCGCTGCCTAATGGTCAGAGCTGAGAGAAAAAGATGCTGCCATTTAGGGTGTTATCTTTAAAAGCCCTTTTTTTTGCCGGTTAATTAAACAAGATGCTAAAAAAGATCTGATTCTGTAGGAAGAAGATACAAGATCCAGATGTAAAATTCTCCAGTGGTTGTCCCTCATCACTTGCTCAGTGGCAAGTAGAAAAGGTCCCCAGCCTCACCAGAGGTACCACGACACCCATAACTACATACGTACCGCATCAGCTTCTGTCATGAGAAGGATGTACAAGAATTTGTTGTTATTATTAGGAGACAGTCATTCCAAAAATTATCACTAGAGATTTCAAGGATAATATTTGGTCTACAACCACTGCAACTCAACATACCAGACATATTCCTCCATCAGGAGCATTGGGTCCAGTTCTGGAATCCTCAACATAAGAAGGAGATGGAGCTGTTGGAACAGATCCAGAGAAGGCTACAAAGATGATCTGAGGGCTGGAGCAACTCCCATATGAGGACAGGCTGAGAGAGTCGGGGTTGTTCATCCTGGAGAAGAGCAGGCTCCAAGGAGACCTTACAGCGACCTTCCAGTGCTGGAAGGGGCTACAAGAAAGCTGGGGAGAGACATAAGGAGGAATTTCTTCATGATGAGAGGGGGGGAGGCCCTGGCCCAGGTTGCCCAGGGAAGTTGTGGCTGCCCCATCCCTGGAGGGGTTCAAGGCCAGGCTGGATGGGGCTCGGAGCCCCTGATCCAGTGGGAGGTGTCCCTGCCCATGGCAGGGAGGTTGAAACTGGATGATCTTTATGGTCCCTTCCAACCCAAACTACTGTATGATTCTAAGATTCTATAGATACCACACACTAGAATAATATGTACTGCACACTAGAATACCAAAGTGTACCCCAAGCACGGATACGCTTCTGGGATTCTGTTGACGCTGTATTTGATTTAAGTTGTAAAACCAAAACAGACATAGCAGTTGAAAAAGTAGAAGACGAGTCTGATCAATTAGCGGCCCCGAAGAATACAGACTGTTTTGGCAGATGAGTGGAAAATTTCACAGCTTGGAAAATAAACCTTTAGTAACAAAATAAATCTTCTTTTATTGGCAACTACTTATAGAGATTTCCAACACTGGAGTGTATAGCAGTGAATTTAAATGCATGCTGACAATTAAAATTCTGGGTCACAATTGCTGTGTAATAATGCCAATTTGGGAATGCTTATGTCATTTTTATGTTGTTTATGGTCTGTTTAAGAACTTTGTTATTAATTATCATATAAACGGCAGTTAATAATCAATTCATGCCACAATTATCAGATCACTTACATTGTCTAATTAAAAACTGGTGAGTGATTGGAATTCAAATACAGTAATACAGGCACAGGCTGCAATCCTAAACAAATACAAGTGCGAAGTTACCGAACAAAAGATTATCTAAGCTTGAATATCTACTGGCATTACTCTTTCACTCTGGATCATTAGCTGCCAGTCCTATTATTACATACAAATGACCAATTTCTGCTAATTCCTACAGTGAATTCCTTTAAACTGTTATTTTGTATATATTGTGTTAAAGCTTGTTTAAATTTGCATAATTATAGCAATTGTCTTCTACACTTACTCTACTGAAATCATTCTAAATGGGGATTCAGCCTGTTTTTAAAGATCAGTCAACTTCTATAAAGCAACATATTGATATTGCCTAGATCTTCATGAAATTTGGCACAAGTAAAAGGAGGCAGTTAGGAAAGGACCAGAATTGATTATCAATATATACAAGAGTCAGCAAAAGATATCATAGAATCACTAGGTTGGAAAAGACTTTCGAGATCATCAAGCCCAACCGTACCCATCCAGTACTAAATCATATCCCTAAGCACTTTATCCACCCACCTATTAAACACCTCCAGGGATAGGGACTCCACCACCTCCCTGCGCAGCCTCTGCCAGTGCCCGACAACCCTCTCTGCTAAGAAATTTTTCCTGATGTCCAATCTGGATAGGATGAGAGGGAATCACCTCAAACTGTATCTCCCGATGCAGTTTGAGGTGATTCCCTCTCATCCTATCACCTATCACTTGGATGAAGAGACCAACACACGCCTCTCTACAACCTACCTATGTGACTACAACGTAAGAAACAAAGCATCTAGAGGTTAACCTTTCTTTCAGGGATGAACTGACCCTGTGTCTACCACTAAGAAAACACTGGGCAAGATGTTGCTTCCCAGCTGTCACCTCTGAAGAAAAGGTAGAACATCTAGTCCTGTTTGGAAACGCTTTCTTGGTTTGTCCCTCTCTTCTAAGAGGATACAGGTGAGGTTGGCTGCAGATGTAGGGCTCCCTATAAAGAGGGACCAGTCACACCAAAGCTCTTGCTTTCAGAGCTCTGGAGTAATAAAGACCCTGAATCACAGGCTGTCCCTGTAATTCAGGTGGGAAGCAGCCCCCAGTGGCTCTGCCCTGACCTCCTGCCCCAGCCAGATCACCTCCCGGGTCTTCAATTTGAGACTATTCCTTAAAAGGGTCCTTCCCAAAGAGCAGCTCTAGCACAGAGCCATCCTTACCCTCCATCACAGTGAACAGTGCAAATTCATCTCACTTTCCTGCGTTGGCCTTATCTTCCTTTAATGCTCCTGTTATGCCTTGATCATCTATCAGCCTGACTGCTTCTCTGGCAAGCTTCCTGCCTCTGATGTGTTCAAAAAAGTTTTTCTTATTAGCTTTCCCACATTCAGTAAGTGCTCAAAATCTGTTTGGCTTGTCTTTTACGTTCAAATTGAGAGCTGACTCTTTTCTCTTTCAAAAAAAAAGCCAAAACCAAAAACAAACAACAAACCTAAGAGCTCCTCTGTATATTGATTTATCTTATATTTTTGGCAGATCTTCTTTAAAATTCTTATGTAGTGCATATCTGCGTTGAGTAGTAAAATAACTTGTTGTCTTTAAAGTATCTAAGCCGCCTACAAACATATTCCCCTCTTAGCTGCTCCTTTAATTTCCTTTTAATTACCTTCCTCATTATTAGGCAGTTCCTCTGTGGGTGCATTGGCCCTTTTACCCCTCCAACGCCCCCTCCTACAAGGCTGTTCGATGCTGTTATGACTATTCTGGGCTGGCTTCACACACATACTGTTTGAAGTAGATGAACAACTGCAGTGCTCAGAAGTAACTCAAGAATTATTCTTCCTGATGCCGACTGTTCTACTATCAAAAAAGCATTTATGGAAGGGGCAAACTGGCTGTGGCACCGACAGTCTGAAGGTGGATAAAACAACTTACTCTTACTGTGCTTTTTATTAATCCTGTGGCTGTTTTATCACCAGGGCCGTGTATTGTCCCGTTGCAAGGGAACTTTTGTTCTAGTATCATGGTGATTACTATTTTTCTGCAACAGCTGGTACAACATCCTCGGAGCTTTCAGACTCCTGCTAGTCAAACAAATGCACTCACATGGCTGGTTTGGATCTCATACGAGGACAGGCTGAGAGAGTCGGGGTTGTTCAGCCTGGAGAAGAGAAGGCTCCAAGGAGACCTTATAGCGACCTTCCAGTACCTGAAGGGGCTAAAAGAAAGCTGGGGAGGGGCTGTTCACAAAGGCTTGGAGTGATACGACTAGAGGAACGCGTATAAACTGGAGAGGGGTGGATTTAGACTAGACATAAGGAGGAAAATCTTCACAATTAGGATGGTGAGACACTGGCCCAGGTTGCCCAGAGCAGTGGTGGCTGCCCCATCCCTGGAGGGGTTCCAGGCCAGGTTGGATGGGGCTTGGAGCCCCTGATCCAGTGGGAGGTGTCCCTGCCCAGGGCAGGGGGTTGGAATTGGATGATCTTTAAGTTCCCTTCCAATCAAATATATTCTATGATTCATTGTCTATGTCCCCAGGTTTGTCACAAACATTTAATATGATTTCCTACCTGAACTTCATGTGACTACTTTCCAGAATAAAATGTCTATGGCTTCATCTTTCCAGAATCGTTCACCCTGAACTTCACCCACGTGTCCCGACTTCCTTTCAGTTTACCCTCTTATTTGCCTAATTAATAGTGCCAGGAGAACAGAGCTCATCTCTGCTGTAGGTTATCTATATTTCAAAAGCCTCTCATCCCAATACCTAATAGACCCTTTTCTCTGCCTTCTGCCTGCCTGTCTGGCCTTTGAAGCGCTTCATCTCACTTTCATCTGCTGCCAGCACAACTTACTCCTTCCATACCTACGTTCTGAAATATGCTGTTGTACACATACAGATGAGATACTATGCTAATCATTAAAACTAAAGCTAGCAAAAGATAATCAGCAGCAGCCAATAACGCGGGGCAGAGTCCCCAGAAGTTTGTACAGACGCGATATTAACAAGTTGATCTTTTGAGAAAAAGGTAAACGGCAGCTTGGGTTATGATCTGCTCTCTGTAGGATCCACTTAAATAATAACCCCAAACCAATCTAGAGTTAATATATTAAGTATTAAAATCTCTAGAATGTCCTGAGTTGGAAGGGACTTGCAAGGATCATGAAGCTCAGATCTTATTCCTGCATAGGACAACCCCAAAATTCACACCACTTATCTGAGAGCATCCCATCTCATCATCTGTAGTTGTGTAAATAGCCCTGTTCTTCATAAATGCCAATAGCAATAAAAGTCAGTTCCCTTTCGTGTGCCGTAACAAATTGGGTCATTAAACTACTAAGGGTTTTTTCCTGGTTCCTTCTTCTGAAAAGAAATGAAAAATTATTATTACCCATTTCAGTTACCTGCTTCTCACCAAAACACCTGCCACATACTAGAAACAGGCTGAAACAATTAGGCTACATCCACACACAGATTATTTCACCTTGTTTCAGGAGGAGAAGGGGTAAAAAAGGCAATTTAACTTGTTGCTAGCTGGCAAAAAGTAGAGAGTAGTTTACTTTATAGAGAGCAAATCAAAAGAATGACTTTTCGGAGTACAGATAAGCCCTGTTACGCATTGCTACACGCTCTCACCGTGCATCATAGCATCGTTTTAATGAACTTCACAACAATTAATACCTCCAATAAACACCACTTCAGCTATCTAGAACTCCAAGGCAAAAAGAAGAATAGAATTCTTCTTGCATACAAAACAGTCCCCCATCATTTTTTATTTTTTTTTTTTTTTCAAAACAAAACATCAAATAGCTGAGTTCCTTCAGATGTTGCAGATGAGCACAGGTCGTCACGCTGCCAGCGTGGGAGTATCGCCTCCCCAGGCCCCTGTGCAGCCAAACAGGGGAATCCGGCCTCTTCAGCCGTTTTAAAACAACCTGGCTCTGTTCGTGTTGTACCAAGCTGAGAGAACAGAGGGCCTGTCCTCCTCCTTCTATCCCTGCGGGGCCATAGCACATCAGACATTAAAAGCCACGATATTTGTCAGTCATCCAGGATTTTTGCTTCTCTTCAGCTTCAGGCAGTGGCAATTTGTGTAGGTGAGAGTGGAGAAAAAACTCTAATGGATTTCTGTAGTGGGTTAATTTCTTTAAATGAGTATCTTCAGAAAGTAAGTGGCTGGGAGAGATCGATAACGGGCAGAGGACAAGGAAATGCTCCAGGGTACGACAGGCACATGTCCCACACAGCCCTAAAGTTTGTCACATGAGGATAATTTCCATATTAAAAAAATAAAAACTCTTTTTGAGTTTCTCCACACGAATGAGCAAAAGCAAAACTTTCTACTAAATACTCTCTTTGTCAAAAATTCCCATTTCAGCAGAGATAAAGCATTTTTAAAATTAGACCAAATGGGAGGAAAAAATAGTATATTATTTGGTTTCTTTTTAGTTGTCTCAGCTATAAAGATGAGTTCTAGGGATTAGCTTTCTGATTCTACCCAACGTTTATTCCTCACGATCAGAAAATGGTTTCTGAAAGAGCATATAACGATGCAAATGAATCCATTTGCAAAAGGTCTGCTCTGATACAGAACGAACATGGCAGTAAAATATACATGAGCTACTCTGAATAGTAACGATGCCGCCAGCAAAGCAATACGTATGATTATGATCCTGCATTAATTAAAATACAAATTGCCATAAAATTCCAGTAGCTGGTACAAGAATGACAGTATTGTTTAGACACAATATTTTTTTTCTGCCTGTGAATGGAAGATAACAAATAAATACAAAATACAAGCCATCCTAGTATGAAGTAGCTACTAATATAAATATCATATGTGGGACTCCAGCTCATGTTGCTTTTAGACCTAGGAGCACCATCCACTTCGCTTACTGCTTTTGTGGAAGAAGAAGAAGGCAAACAAATTCAGAATTAGATTTGTACTGATTCTTTTCGATCTCTACTTTGACATTTACTTGTATAAAATATCTTAGAATGGCTGAAATCATTTCCAGGACAAGAAATTAAATGGAAAACCTAAATGTATAATGCTCCCTCGTTCCTGAATTTGCTTTGTGTAGATGATAACCAGATTCTAAACAGAGAAAATAAGTAAAGCTGAGTGATACAACTTTTAAATTCACTCTTAAAAGTCTTGGTTTCTATAGAAGGCACACAGTAAAAAATGACTTAAGGATTGCTTTAATTATCCTCATTATTTTTAAAAAGCAACGTCCTCTCGCTTCAATAAGTGTCAGCAAAGACAAGAGTTCCCATCCAGTATTGATGGGAACCCACCTTGTGAGGATTTAGGTGTTTCAGAAGGAGCTTCAGGACACCAAAACCAAAACACTCAGTGGAACTTAAGGGCTCTGCAAGACCTGGGAAGGAGCCCATTTGATTTCCCCAGGAAAACATAATTCCACAACTCCCAGTTAGATACTAAATAGAAAAATGATTCAACGGATCAGAGGCTTTGTAGAAAAGCTGATCCAATGGACGAGCACCGCTCGTCAGCGTGAAAATTTCCAAACCACAGACATTCAGAAACGCTCATGCTTTGAACAGAAAACTCTATAGAGCTCACTTTAAAACCCTATTTGTTTCTATTTTAAATCTAGTATGAGCACTAGGAAAGGACTAACTGTTTGGATTTAACAAAGCCACTTGAAACACATGCTAGAATTGCATTTTATATTAATGAGCTCTTATTATAAGAAGACAGCTTAAAAAGATGTCTCTTTTTTTTCATGAATTTGGGTGCTTTGGTATGAAAAGTTCTTGCAAATATTACAAAGAGCTGCTTTAAATGGTTCATATTAAATTTGGGACAATTCTACATTTTCTTATACCGATTATTCACACTTTGTCCAGTGTCATATAACAGCACGTACATCTATGTCGTCTTTCTTGCTTGGGCGAGCAGAACTTTTGATACTACAAAAGCTCAATATATTTGTTTTGTCATCTGCGTAAAAATGCAAAACCACCACGATATTTTATTTTTCAAGTTACTGGCCAAAAATTCCCCTGAAGTGAGAAAATTTACCAACGTATGTAACGTTTCAATTGAAAAAAAACATGTCTATCATTGTCTTTACTTGTTAAAAAGTTAGCAGCAGCCAAGCAATGCACTATACATCCCTGCAAAAACACGTCAGAAAAGGAAAAAGAATAGGACAACAAAGTAATTCAGGGGGGAAGGGGCCCCAGGAGGTCTCCAGCTGGACCTCCTATCCCATCAGCCCTCAGATCTGACCCGATTGTTCAGGACTTGATCCTTTCAGGTCCTGCAGACCCCCAAGGATGGAGATGGCACAACATCTCCGTGCAAGGTGCTGTCCTCGCGAGCAACCCCACGTGCACACTCCAGACCTCTCCTCTTCCAGTCCAGGTCTATTATCCTTTACCTTCTTACCCCACCCCGAGAACCGAGCAGAGGGGATTAACTGTGCTCCTCATCCTTCTGGCCACGGCCCTGCTCTGGCAGCCCAGAACCTTGTTGCCTCCAGCACTTGCTTCTCTTCCCCTGGGCTGCTCCCCAGCCAGCTCTATGCACCCGAGACCTATTTCTAAGGCAGCCAAACCCCACGTGCCACCCTCGGAGATCTGAGCTTTCAGGGGCTTGGAGTAAGGGCAGTGATGCTCTGTGACCATTGATTATGTTCCTCATCAAGCTACTCATTTGCTTGCCAGTGCAGTACAGATTCAGCTGTTATTAAATGAAGCTGTATTTTTCATTTACATATAGATTCCAAAGTCCAGCTAGTGTATTCAGGATGACAAATAACAGCACTATATAATGACATGAGAAAAAAGAGCTCCACTGCGACTGTGTGATTAAGGGCAATGCTGACGAGAGCAATTCTTGGCTTGTAGCTGACATCTTCAAAGCAGCCATCCCCAGAAAGCAGTGATCTGGCTAACATCAATAATTAACAGATAATAGAAAAATGTTTAAATGGCATGATAAAGCAGGATTTGATCTGCAACGTTCGTGTTTCAGCGTCCAAATGCAAGAAAGAGAAACTGCAGTAAACGGTAGACCGTTAATGGCTATTACTGTTGATAAATATTATGATCCATAATTATTATTTGTTGTGCACCTCTACAGTTACAACATCTACATAGCTTGCACTTCCATATGATTTTTCTGAGTGGAGGAGAAAATATTACTGCAATATTAATTACTTGCCATACGAGCACTTGTACGAGACAAATTGTACCAAGATAACACTTCACCTTCTAAACAGAAGTCGTATATAATGCCACTGCTGGCTGTGCAGAGCCAAGGTGGGATTTGTAATGAGAACCAGGCACGGGCCACATAAAACAAAGCCGGAAAGTGCAATTTGTTGTCAACCCTTCTGCCAACTAAAGAAACCACAAAGAATTTCCCACTCTGGAGGGCTTTGTACTGAGTTACAATTAAAATTTCTCCAACACGCTAAGGTTGAACAGTTGAACAGATTTTAAATCATTCATACTGATCTCAATTTAGGAAAGTTCTACCCCTTCCATCTCAAAGTAAAATATGAGGAACTGCAGATTCTGAAAAGAGGAGGGCTTTGAGACGGGTAAAAGCAAGTCTTAAGTATCGGAAATGCACCAACGCAACCTCGTATTAGCTGAGGCTTTTTTGAGACTTGAGAAAATTACCCTTATTTCACACAGTTGCAACTTTCTAGACATGCTGTATAGCTGACAAACTGAGCCAAAACACTCCTGGTGTGAAACACACTTAATTAATTATTGACCTATTCATAGATCATAAAATTATAGAATCATAGAATAACCAGGTTGGAAAAGACCCACCGGATCATCGAGTCCAACCATTCCCATCAATCACTAACCCATGTCCCTCAGCACCTTGTCCACCCGTCCCTTAAACCCCTCCAGGGAAGGTGAATCAACCCCCTCCCTGGGCAGCCTCTGACAGGGACCAATGACCCTTTCTGTGAAAAATTTTTTCCTAATGTCCAGCCTAAACCTCCCCTGGAGGAGCTTGAGGCCATTCCCTCTCGTCCTGTCCCCTGTCACCTGGGAGAAGAGGCCACAGAAGATCACCCAGTAATCCTACGTACAGCACACTGACGTTGGTTACGTGCACAGAGACCCTTCCAGCTCTATCTCTATAAACCCAACTGCTCAAACCAGCCCCACTCACGTAACCAAACTTCACACCTATCCATACAGTCGGAGTCCACAACAATTCAAACCACAACACTGGTTTGAGAGGATTAAATATGGCACCAACTGCCTCCGCAGTGCCAGGGTGGGAGGCAGTGGTCGGCTCAGCAGCTGAACAACCCTCAAATGCTTTTGTCCTAGAAAGCAAATCCTTTCTTGGCACCATGGGCCACAAGCACGAGCTGTTTTAATTAGCTCTGTTCAGTTTAGGTTTCAAACAGTAAAGCAGAAGAGTAGCCCTAACAAACACGAACAGAATTATCCCAGAGTGCAGGATGACAATATCTTAGGGGTTTCTGCAATTGTTGTTTCTACTTGCGCCCCTGCCTCAGCAATATTAAAATTCCAGTGGGAAATGGATGAAATTTAATACATGTCTCTTATAAATCATGTATTGTTGTGCTCCTTGAATGACGGGGTATGCTAAAGAAGTTAAAAAATAAATGAGTGTGTTTTGGCAAGACTGCATATGGGTATCACCTAGTTCTGAATAATATTTACATGATTTAAGAATAGGCCATTCCATTGAACTGAAAATATGAGCTCATTGTTGAATTAAAGAGGATGGAAAATAATTAATGCAGACAGACTGAAACAACAGGATGAAGGGCTAATCCTGACGTATTTGGAATTATAAAAAACTAAATCATTTCATTAAGTAGCTGACTCGGGAGACTGAAAATAACACTGACTTTTTTTTTTCCACTTCTAGTCTTTTGAATACAGATCAGAGGTCTGAATGCATAATATCAGATGATTAGAAAATTGGTTGCTTTCTGAGTCAAAAATTCAGGCAGCAGGAAAGGTTACAAAACTCCTTCCGTCATTGCTTATTCTGAACTGCAACATCTCGAATACAACAACACAGAATGTGGCTAAATCTCTCCGCGAGTAAGATGGTGCTCCTCTTCTCAGTTTAATTTAAATAGCTTGAAATTGGAAGGGAAATTGGACATTTAGATCAGGAAGACATTAGGAAGACATTCTTCATTCTTCACATGAAGGCCCTGGCCCAGGCTGCCCAGAGCAGGGGTGGCTGCCCCATCCCTGGAGGGGTTCAATCCAGGCTGGATGGGGCTTGGAGCCCCTGATGCACTGGGAGGTGTCCCTGCCCGTGGCAGGGGTGGGACTGGATGGGCTTTGAGGTCCCATCCAACCCAAATCATTCCAGGATTCTATTACCGTCAACATTATCTCAAACATGACTCAGGTTCCTATTTCTTACCAGCACTTCCCAGGTGATTATGGGACCTTATGGAGCGTATTTCCTGCTCTTCTGTCAGCGACTTCAAAGTTCCCACTGATCTCTGATCCTTATGCAGTTCCCGTTGATGACGATATTGCAAACAGACCTGAAAATAATTGTTGCTGTTAGAAGAGAGATTTTCTGCCAGGTGCACAACAGCTTGTGTCACAACAATGTTATAATTGGTCTGAACGAGAACGACCTGTTAAATACATATTTATTTAAAGAAAAGGGGAAAAAAAAGCGCCTTACAAAATCAAAAGAAAATCTTTTATTCTACATGAAATTTTTCTGATTGGGAATAAAACTCCAATTGCCAACTTTTATCTTGAAAAAAAAACAAACCAGTGTCAGCAACCACAACGGAACAACTCTCTACAACTACCTGAAGGGAGGTTGTGGAGAGGAGGGAGCTGGGCTCTTCTCCCAAGTGACAGGACGAGAGGGAATGGCCTCAAGCTCCGCCAGGGGAGATTTAGGCTTCAGATTAGGAAAAAATTCTTCACGGAGAGGGTGGTTATGCATTGGAACGGTCTGCCCAGGGAGGTGGTTGAGTCACTGTCCCTGGAGGTGTTTAAGGTTAGGGTGGATGAGGTACTGAGGGGCATGGTTTAGGGATTGGTGGGAATGGTTGGACTCGATGATCCAGTGGGTCTCTTCCAACCTGGTGATTCTGTGAAGAACGTTTTGTTCTCAGTCAAATGAGTCCTCTGAAGGCTTCCACCCTCCCAAGTCACCTCTGCAGCTTGCACTCGACTTCCAAATGCTTTTGCAATGCGATCATAGAATCACTAGGTTGGAAAAGACTTTTGAGACCAGCAAGCCTAACCATACCTGTTCACTACTGAATCATATCCCGAAGCACTTCATCCCCCCAGCCTTTTTAAACCCCTCCAGGGGTGGGGACTCCACCACCTCCCTGGGCAGCGTCTGTCAGTGTCTGAGAACCCTTTCAGTGAAGAAGTTTCCCTAATGTCCAATCTAAACTTCCTCCCATGCAGCTTGAGGCCATTCCCTATGGAATCACCTATGACTTGGGAGAAGAGACCAACTCTAAAACCTTCTGTGCAAGGTGGGTACCTAAATGACACACTAGGTACGAGCACCGATTTGCAGAGGACAACGGATCATTTTGGATGGAGCGTCAAATACCACAATCAAGTGGGATACGATTCATCCAGAAGCGTAAAATGCGCTCGTACTCCAGGCCTGTGGTGTGCCACCTGGCACTGAAGTCAACACATGCTACAGCTGGGAAACACACCGAGCCAGCCAGTTGTCGTCACCCGAGTTGTCAACTTTCAGCAAAAAAACTAGTCGTGCTATTTCCAGCCAGCAGACGTATTTGCGTACTATAAGGAAGGGAAAACATAACAAGCAATCCCTGAGGAAAGTCTAAAACAGGAAATTAAGAAACCCCTTTTAACTGTGCACATGGATCGAAAACGGGAGAACACAAGACTCGGCGCATAAAAAACCCAGTATGCGCACGTGACATAATAAATACATTTCTGTGTTGGTAATGGGAAAATGTAATAGGGAACTATAACCCAGAGAACGTCTCGCCGTACAATAATTCAGGTGTTGCAGCTGCAGTTCGCCTTTGGGAGAAAAAAAAAAAAAAAAAGAAAGGAAAAAAAAAGAGTAAAGTAGTCACTAAAGGGGAGAAAGGTTTCGGATTCTCATCCAATCGCTGTTAGGATACGTGAGCTGCTTTGTCAGTTTTATGTTGTAACCCAAAAGATAAGCACCTGTTGCCTGAGGAAATACAGCGCGTTGCTTAACGCAAGGACATTCCACGCTTACTGAAATGAGCAGCAAAGAAGGAAAAGTAAATGAAAAATGAAAAAGTATTTTCCTAGCTAAGGGCTTGTTGAATGGCTCGTGAAAAAAAAATGAAATAAAATTGGAAAATGCCAGATTGTCTTTTGTGTAAATGAGGAAACCAAGACAAACCCAGAAAACGATCCTACTTTCATATCATAAAAAATAACGAGCAGGAAGATGAAAGGAGATTGCTAAAAGATATATATTTTTAAAATGCTGTTTATGTTTCTGCCCATCTAAAATGATCGCTCCTGATTTATTGGCGCAGAATATATTGCTGCAGCAATTGAAGTGATGATAATAGCCCGGGAAAAATGTTGATGCTGTTAGTTTGATGATTGATTGAAGCACTACCAAACCAGCAAGGGGATTTATCAATGTGCCTCTGAACTTTGTAAATGATGCTTCTGGAAGTCTGTAAACAAACTAAACTGGGAGAAAACCATCCGTGCCCTCCCACTGCTGAGATGCACAAGGACTCATTTAATGAGTACTGTTTCAATTAGGGCTGATTAACTGTAATAATTCTCCATACACTGTAACACTGAGGCCGACGGGGCTGCTCAAACATAGACAGGAGAGCTAAAGCAAAGACATCAAAAAGGGTTCTTGCGGCCAGCCCGCCTGCAGCAGTTCCCAAGGCTGGAGGGACACAAGGAGGCACCTGAGACGTTCTGAAAAAGTCAATCAGTCACTGCAATCAGAAGCTGCACAGGGAAGTTGTGGAGTCACTGTCCCTACAGGGATTTAAAAGACACATAGATGTGGTGCTTAGAGGTGTTTTGGTGGTGGACTTGGCAACGTGAGGTTCACGGTTGGACTTGATGATCTTAAAGGTCTTTTCCAACCTAAAGGATTCTGTGATTCTGTGAATCAGCTTGGCCATAAACACGACATAGTCCCATCACTTCTGTTCTCTCAGTGCCCAGTCCTTTGCTTACCAAACAATAGCCTTGACTGCCTGATTTTTATAGTTACTTCTCCCACTTTAGTTGATCTCCTAAAAATATTTAGAGCCTTTGTACCTCCCAATGCAAAAATACTCTGACCAGCACGGCTACTTATTTTTGTGTGGTAAATGTTGTCTGAAAGAAAACAAAGTTTCAGTGAAAATCAGTAAAACCAGATCATTGTACTGCCACCTGTTCATGGAATGGGACCTGGATTTTTCTCCAGCATCAACAGAAAGTTCATACAACATAAAATCTTTTACTAGAGACAGAGATAAGAAAAAAAAATAGAGAGAAAACAGTATATTTACCAAAAGAAAGACAAAAAAATTAAGCCAAATGACAATCCTTGAGGACTCAGAAGCCAAGGCACTTGTCAATCTGAATTTTTGACATTTTTGCCCTTTCTTCTCAATTGAAGACCAAGACTTTAAAACAGCCTGTGCTGCTGTTGATGGTTGATTACTTCACTGAACACCACTCCAGAGGAAGGGCTCCCAGCTTCTGGATTAACATCAGAATGTGTGAATCCCAGTTTTTGCTTTTATTGATACTGGCAGATAAAAAGAGAAAAATAACCACCAGAAGCGCCAGAATAAGACAAGAAATAAGAGAATCCAAAAAATCTTATAATTGTGGGTAGAACTGTCAGACGAATGTTTGAGCTGACAACAGATGAATGTTGCATTCCGATACACAGAGATCGTTCGTGCTGTCGAATTTCATAACAATGCAGATAAAAACAAATTAATGAGGCAGCTAAATCTGTGCTTCTAATTGCTCTTGTGGTGCTTTGTTTTGAACTTCTCCATTGAAGCCACAGGAAGACAGGCTGGAGTGCTGGGGTATTTATTTGGTGTCAAGAGAGCTCCACCACTGACTCGTGCAAGCAACTCTACCCCACACGTGGCAGCAAAATTGTTGGACATGATCTCAGGTCCCACAAGCAACGAGCAGTAATTACTCCTTCCTCACCTAATGAGGCCTTCTGCGATGCCAGAACAAAGCTGATCTAGCAGATACGTGCTGCAGAAACACTGAGCTTCCCTGCTCTCCTTTTCCTTCCCTTCTCCGCAGCCTCCTGGACTTCTCCCATGAACCAGGTCAACACAAAAGCCAGCGGAAAACTAAAAAGGAAATAGTTCTCTGCCAGGCTGAAACCACAAGTGAAAGATCTGACAAGTGCAGGAGCAGGAAAGGTGGAGAAAAGGGCGGAGGAGAAGAGGATGAAAACAGGACCTTTCCTTCCTGCGGGGACAAGCTGTAGTATTCACATTTCCCTAACCCAGGCAGACCACGGGGCTGACCTGACCTGCTAGAACACATCTCATCCCAACTTGCTTGTTTGTTGCAACTTGGGCGTCTCTAACCTCCAGTCTGTCAGTATTCAGTACAATAGAATCGAAGAATAACCAGGTTGGAAAAGACCCACTGGATCATCGAGTCCAACCATTCCCATCAACCACTACCCCATGTCCCTCAGCTCCTCATCCACCCGTCCCTTAAACCCCTCCAGGGAAGGGGACTCAACCCCCTCCCTGGGCAGCCTCTGCCAGGGCTCAATGACCCTTTCCGTGAAAAATGTTTTCCTAATGTCCAGCCTGAACCTCCCCTAGTGGAGCTTGAGGCCATTCCCTCTTGTCCTGTCCCCTGTCCTTGGGAGAAAACATACCATCTGATGGGGAAAAAATTCAACTGACCCATCCGTATATCAGCTTATAAGAGAAATAGATTTCACTTTCTTAAAAAGAAGCCGTCTTTAGATTACCAGTAGCTGTTAAGCAACAACTGCGGTGGCGGAATGGATTAGCAGAATGGACTGCAGAAGGGCCCACGATGGATCTTTTGGGGTAGAGACAACTGCAGAATCTACATTAATTATTATATGCAGCAAATAAAATGTTACAGTCAGATAACTTAAGCAGAGTAGTTAAATCACGCTGTGAAAACTCATCAAGGAAATGCAGAGGAGCATCCCCTGCAAAAGCGGGATGGGAAACAACCTCTCCTATGATTTTTGCTGGCTAAATGTATGTTCCTCCAGTAGCAAAGGGAAAAGCGTCCCAGCTTGCCACAAAGCGTTCTGTCGGGTCACATTGTGCTGCGCTCAAACATGTTGCATCGGCCGTGACAGAATAAACAGCGTGACATAACACAACTAAATATAACGCAATCAGACGCCGGCGCTGCTTCCCTGGCCACTAACAATTGTCACTCTGGGTAGGAAACAGCTCACCTCGATTTTAAAGTGGCATTGACTAGAAAGCGCTGGGAGGTTGTTTGGTGGAGCTGCTGCCCACGGCCTGTCAGAAACCCTCCGTTTACATCGAAAGGTCCCTGGTGAGGAGAAGGGCAAACGCTCAGGTTGGCGACCCAAAAAAACTATACGCCGCTCTAAATTGCTGTAGAGTTACTCCAGGATTTTCATAGTCACCAGTAGCAATCTTCCGCTTCTATTTTAGAAAAATAAAATGAAAATAATGCAGAATTAATTTGAAAGGAAAAGCAGCCAGCATTTGCATATTACCTGACAGGCAGGAGACGGCGGTTTTTCCTGCAGGGAGCTGAGAGCCTGAGGATAAATAAACAAATAGGCACAAGTAAAGAGACAAGATTAAACGCAGAGGGTTTTCTATATATACATACAAATTATTTCAAGGAGGCACCAGGAGAGAAGCATGCCTTTGAGTTTGAGTCCACAGCGCACAATTAACTCGGATGACTGGCACCTCAATTACAGCACCAGAATTACCCAAGGCGAGCACGAAGATCCTCACAGCTCCCATCTCGCTGCATCCTCCCGGCAGCATCTCGGAGGCATCTGCACTTTTTTTTCTGTGCCAAAAATGCCTTGGCGTTCCTCTGCAAATCGATGGCAAGAAAAGGCTCGAAGAAAGGAGCGGAGGGGGTGGAAGGAACCTGAGGTGAAGAGAAGATGAAAGAAAAATGGGATTGAAACACAGCTCAGATCAGAAAAAGCCCACAAAAAAAAATGAAAAGAGGCTTCTCCAGGTGTCTTATGCAGCTTCTGCCGCTGGCAGAAACCTTTCCAGGCTTCTCCCTGAAGATTTTGTTGATAATTTGTTTTATGATTTGGGATTTTTGAGGTTTCTGTTTTCTTTTGTTTGGCCAGACCTTATGGGTACAAAGTGGCAGAAAGGAAGCCCTTGTTAAGATGCCCTTAAGGTACAGGGGGATCTAAGGGATCGGTTCAGAGGGTGATGGAAACAGAGGTGCCCTAAGCCACTCAGTGTCCCCTTCCTCCTTCACCCCTACCAAATCACAGGCTTTTTGCCTTTAAACTAGGCCCTGGATCCTTAATTCTTTTTAGGTTCCTTACAGACCGCTATCTACAACATAACGTGGCTGTCTGGTTCTTTAAATGTACTTGAAAATTGTTGTGTTACTGTAAATACTTGTAAATTACTTGAAAAATGTTGTGTTTCTGAATGCACTGAACTAATTTGTTAGACTTTATGCCTTAAGTGGAAAGCCTCTTAGCACCTGGAGGTCAAGTCAACATACACGCTCATATTTCGCAATGGACTTGCTTGATTATAACTGAAATGTTAAGCCTCGACACACAGGACAGTCAAGATTTTTGAAGGACGTGCCCCAATTTCTTTGGGATGTGGAATTTCTGTGTGTTCTTTCAGAGCCTAACCCAGAAGAACTTTAATCAACATTAAGAATACCATTTATTTCATAGAACAAAACATCACTGAGCGATGTCACTGGGGAAAAAAAACTATTTGCGGTCAAAAAAAGTAATACATTAAATTCAAATCTCCAGGCTTTTGTATAATTTCCTTTTGAAAGCATTAAAATTCTTGAGTGTATTCAAACTCACTGCTGGTAAACTGCCACGCTTTCCCTCCCTGACAACTTGGAAGTGGCAAAGTAGAGCAATTTTGCTACGCTCACCAAATTTCCCCCACTTCAGAAGTTCCAGAGCATATGTTTAAAAAGTGGCACCTCCCGAGGCACACCGGGTTCTCTCTTTGCCCTGCTGCACTGCGGCAAAGCCCACAAACGCTGCTGCCAGGGCTCACGGGGTTAAAGCAAAAGAGTCGAACTCGTCGAGATATTTTTGCGTTGCCTCGCAAAGTTGTTTGTTCCGCGGTAGACGCTGCAGGGTATCAGTCACTTTGAAGGAGAGGGTGGCCAAGCAGCCCCACAGTCAGACAGTGACTGGCACTGTCGCTAAATCGTTTTGTCAAGGATTCATTCCCCAGCAAAGCCAAGGAAATTGTGGGATTGTCTGAAGCGAACTGAAGCATTTTGTATTTCTCGGCATGCTGAGCCCGCAATAAAATGATCAATTACGGCTTGTTAATACCACTCAAGAACGGTCTTGGACAACGAGCTTTCTGACTTGCTCCATCGTCAGTAGTTTCACAGCAGATCCTCTCTCCTTTTTAAGTGGAACAGCGGTACCCTTTCTGCTTCGTGATATTTTCACAGAATCACAGAATGACCAGGTTGGAAGAGACCCACTGGATCATCGAGTCCAACCATTCCCACCATTCCCTAAATCATGCTCCTAAGCACCTCATCTACCCTAACCTTAAACACCTCCAGGGACGGTGACTCAACCCCCTCCCTGGGCAGACCGTTCCAATGCCTAACCACCCTCTCTGTGAAGAATTTCTTCCTAATCTCAAGCCTAAATCTCCCCTGGCGGAGCTTGAGGCCATTCCCTCTCGTCCTGTCCCCTGTCACTTGGGAGAAGAGGCCAGCACCCTCCTCTCCACAACCTCCCTTCAGGTAGGTGTAGAGAGCAATGAGGTCTCCCCTCAGCCTCCTCTTCTCTAGGATAAACACCCCCAGCTCTCTCAGCCGCTCCTCATCAGGCCTGTTCTCCAGCCCCTTCACCAGCTTCGTTGCTCTTCTCTGGACTCGCTCCAGAGCCTCAACATCCTTCTTGTGGTGAGGGGCCCAGAACTGAACACAGGACTCGAGGTGCGGTCTCACCAGTGCCGAGTACAGGGGGAGAAGAACCTCCCTGGACCTGTTGGTCACGCCGTTCCTGATACAAGCCAAGATGCCATTGGCCTTTTTGGCCACCTGGGCCACTGCTGGCTCATGTTCAGTCGGTTGTCAACCAACCCTCCCAGGTCCTTCTCCTCCTGGCAGCTTTCCAGCCAGGCTTCTCCTAGTTTGTACCTCTGCTTAGGGTTGTTGTGCCCCAAGTGCAGGACCCGGCATTTGGCCTTGTTAAACCTCCTGCCGTTGGTCTCAGCCCAGCAGTCCAGCCTGTTCAGGTCCCTTTGGAGCCTCCCGACCCTCCAGCAGATCCACACTTCCATCCAGCTTAGTGTCATCTGCAAACTTGCTAAGGGAGCACTCGATGCCTTCATCCAGGTCGTTGATAAAGACATTGAACAGGACTGGACCCAGGACTGAGCCCTGGGGAACCCCACTTGTCACTGGCCTCCAGCTGGATTTAACTCCATTTCCCACCACCCTCTGGGCCCGGTCATTCAACCAGTTTTTCACCCAGGAGAGTGTGCGCCCGTCCAGGCCAGGCCTTTCAGTACAAAGCAGGAAAGCAAAAGATTTTTCCGCATCCTTGTCTTCATTTGACCCAAGCTAGCATCTTCTGTCACGTGGCTCCACGCACACAGTATGAGCTGTTTGCGAAAACAGCAGAGAGAAGTAGAGTTGCAGGGTTGCAAGGTCCTGTACATAATAACCAGAGGTAACAGGCTGTGGAATTAAACGCTCTTAAAGAACACTGGAATCTTCAAATGCCAGCCTGAAGAGAAAGCCTCTGGCCAACAAAATGCGTGATAGATTTCTATTGCTCCAAAAAATTTTAAACTGACGTAGACATCGCTGTACAACCAAATGCATCTGCAACCAGACATCAAAGCACAAAAATAAACCAGAGGGGTTTCGCGGAGCATTCAACCCTTAACTGTTATGTCCCAATCAAAATTGTAAAATTTTTTCACACCACCTCTATAGCTCTTATTTCTAATTTGTGAACCAACAAGTCCTCTGAGACTCGAGGTATGCTACAACTGCATGAGCTGCTGTTTAGTATCGTAATACGCACTGAGTCGAGCTTTCCTCTGATAAAGTCAACAGAAGAAAAGCAGTGGGAGAACAGTGACAATCATAGAATCAGGGAATGGTTTGGGTTGGAAAGGACGTTAAAGATCGCTCAGTTCCAACCCCCTCCCACGGGATCAGGTTGCTCCAAGACCCATCCAACCTGCGTTTGTACACCTCCAGAGAAGGGGCAGCCACCACTTCCCTGGGCAATCCCTTACCACTCTCACAGTGAAAAAATTCTTCCTAATACCTACTCTAAATCTTCCCTCTTTCAGCTTAGAATCAAGTTGAAATAATCAAGTTTTCTACTAATTGACTTCAGACAGCAAATAGGAGAACTTTGCTAGATCTCCCTCTAGGCAAAGAAGAAAAAGAGGAATACTAGATCAAAAATCTGCTGAACGTGTAGAAGCTGGTGCCGTGGCTAATGCTGTACAATGGCAGTGATTCAAACTGTATTAAGAGAGATTTCAACCCACTTGGAAATCTTTCAGTGAAAGCCCTTACTTTTAGCCCGTACACACTCCACACGACAATCCACAGAATGTCTAAGAAAGAAGACTTAAGAAATCAAAAACGACGGTAATTATTTCAGATACACATCAGAGCTCTACAAGAACTTAGAAAAGTCCAATTATCAGTTCATGTTGACAAGAAACGTGGTCTCCTTCCCTTGCTCTGGTTTTCCCAAACTTGGACCCTGAATGCACTTTTGGAAAAAAGTTTAACTAGCAAGCTACTGGCAAACTAGGCACAGAAAGAGAAAAGTAAAAGAAAAACATAGCAGGGGCTTTGGAGGTGGATATGGGAGGAATAATTAAAAGCATTGCAATTAAATACATGTAGTCAAGCCAAGCAATACCTATGGGCCATATAGCTGTCAACACACACATGAAGGGTGTAAACAGAAAGAATGGAAAGGAAAGATTTAGTGCAACTCACTGGGCATAGCTAGGAGTGATGTGATTAAATTAAGAAAGATAATTCAGGTTGAATCTGAAGAGCAACTTCCTGACAGTGAAATGTTTCAGCTTCAAACAATCCCCCAAGCAAGCAGTTAATCCCCATTCTTTAAAACATGACCAGGCAAGAGGCCTCGCACATGCAGAATGAGGAACGCTGCTGCTTCTGCCAAAAGATGGATTGGAAAATGAAGTCAGCCTTTAATTTCCTTAATAACTGTGAATCTACTGTTCCGGCGGTGAAAGTATAATGGTGAAACTGAGCAAAAAAAAAAAAAAAAAAAGAGACGAATGGGAGACAGACCCATTTTTATATGAAATTTTTTTAATATGAAAACATGTGAAATAAAAACTGATGCCAGGGAGAGGGGGCGACAGCCCTGGTGGGCACTCAGTGTGCCCCTATTCATTTATTATGGTAGTTTCCCTAAGGTTTCCAAAGGGTTGTGCCTCGGTCTACGGCAGCACACCTCTCCCTGGATGACGCTTCACTGGTTGCTGGTGTTCTACATGTTTCCTTCATCAAGCTGACCTTAAACCCAGCATCAAGCAGAGGATACTACATCTGCACAGTGCACTTTCTGAGAGTTAACTCCAGCAACGAGGTGTGGAGCCCTTTCCCTATGCTGCTCCCCCCAGCACGGTGCCAGCTGCAGAGCACGTGTCCATCTCCATCCTCCAGTTGCCCAACCAGCTTCTCCTGATCCCCTCCATCCTCCATCCTCTCTCCGCTAACATCCTAGCAACAACGATAAAAAAAAAAAAAAAAGGATGAGACTAAGTCTCATTACCCTGCTACACAAATTAAATCAACTAAGGAAAGGCAAACTTACTTAAGAGCTTTGCCCAAGGTTACAATCATATTCAGAGGCAAAGCCAAGACTGGATCTGGAATCCTGCTTTCTCCTGTAATGTTTAGACTACAGCTCCTGCAGCAAATGCTTTCACACTTTATAGTGTTTACTAACTCTGTAATGTCTGCTAACATACTGCTCTGCCTGAAAAGCTACACAAGAAAGAATTTAATCCGTGGAAAATAAATGCAGTTATTAGGAATTACGCAAGCCAGCACTTAACAGATTAGAACACTCGGCCAATTTCTATTGTTTCAAGAAAAAGACAACAGTTTTGGTATTGCAGTAAGGAAGAAAATCACAGAAATAATTCAGGCTTCACTTGGAAGGTACTAGAAGTCCAAAGCACCATCCATCATCTTTATGGTACATCGCATCACCTGAGGCATGAAGTAATCATCTAAAAATGCACTGCCTGACGTGACCATCGTGTATAATCAATAGCCTCTACGATCAGAGAATAGTAAGACAGATCTTTTATTCTATTGATGTCTTGTTTTTATACAAAGATGCCCATTATCAGAACGGCACAACTGGAGAACGCAGCTGATGTAGACTGAAAAGTGCTCATTTTAAAGATAAAAGTGTACGGCTCAATAAATCCGTAAATCATCACCAAAAAGCTCCGATTGGCTCTGTATGTCAAAATTAAATCTTGAGTATAAAAAAAGCTAGGTTAAAAAAGCAGCGCTCTCCATGTCTGCACAGACTGTTTGCCAATTTCATTTTTATAAACGTGCAGTCAAAAATATATTTGAAAATAAAATTTAAAAAAATCCACATTCCTGCACTACAAAACCAGCAATCTCAAGTTCCAGCTAATAGACACCTATGGATGATGCCAGCCAGCCGACACAGCCCAGAAAGGACAGTGAACCGAACTGGCTAAAGCTGAAGTTTAAGCATATTTTCCTGTCTCTGTAATTCAGCTCACACAAACCAGAAGCTATTTCTCAAATGGACAGGCTCGGAAACAGATAGTTTTGAAGGACACAAAATATCACTTTAACAACCCATTCTGTTGAGGTTCTTGGGAACATCCTGCGCAAACATCCGGAGTTTCTTTCTCAGGTTCATGACTGAATCGCCATAGACTGTGACTTACAGAGAAAAATGAAGTGTTTTGGAATGCACAGAAAACTATGCTCCACGTGGGTCTAATGCACATGCAGTTCAGACGATAAGTAGAAGAAAAAACACTAACTAGTGACTAACGTCTCTTCTGTCTGAAGTTTGTGCTGCATATATATGGCTGTGTAAGCACAAGTGCTGATTTTTCAAGGGACAGGGCTTAATTGCAGGCAGAAAAGGAGATGAGATGGACTGAGAATGAGCTACAGGACCAGACAGACTGTGGGATGGGAGGCTGCAGGTCTCCTCTTATTAGTTTCCATTTCTGATTTCTAAAGGTAGGAGTCATTTCACATGAAAGCTGAAATGAGATGCAGGTTAACAAGCGAAGTTTCCCGAGTAGGACCCGTCAGTAGACTCACGTGCTGCTACAAAGATGACAGCAGTCACTCAAAATCTCATCAAACCTGGAAGTCCCTCTGGACTTCTTCACTACAGCTCACCAGAGAGCATCCAAAGGCAGATGACCTGGATCAAGGCTGCATATAACCACACCAGTCCAGAAAACTCCTGTCAAACAGCCACAAATATTACCAAGTGGTGTTTCCCTTCTGTAACTTTTCTACACACAATCAGACTTTCTTTCTCACTCTCATTCTTTTTTTCACTCTCACAAAATACTCCCAGCTTAAATTGCAGCCTTTGGAGCCAACACGTCTGTCTGTAGCTGCTCTGTCATTCATAACCTTATTATGCAAATAAAACATAGACAAGCTGTAAGTTCCAATTGAATCCAAACACCCTGGAGCATCCAATAGATGGAGACATCTAAAAAACATAACTCCATGGATGACACACATTTGTCATCCAGCTGAGAAATCTTAGATAGAAGGATGAATAAGAGTGAATTTACAAATGTCAAGAAGCTTCAGGATCCTGTTCCCCATATCTATTGCTCCAGGGAAGAGTTGAGACCTAGGGGAAAAAAAAAACCCTCTTGTGAAATGGCAAGCTGTGTTTGCGCTTATTACTTTCCTTGAAAGCTGATCTAGGGAGAAACAGGCTTAACTTGGGGTTTGTTATTTTTGCAAATATCTCTGAAGAACATCAAGAGGCTTATTTCAATCTACGTCACCTGCTTTCCATAAGAAAACAAAAAAAATTAATGAAAAAAGTTGACAAAAGTTAAATACATAAACATTTTCTTTATGTTTTGAAAGTGTGCTTCTAGCTAGATCATGGATTGAGACCCGTGGGTACAGAATCTGTGCAAGAATAATATTTTAGACAATGTGCTTGGCTGATCACAAGCAAAATGGGAAAGAATGAGAGCCACAAAATATCGGTTAACATTACTGGCAGATAGAAGAGATCCTAATTAACACTCCTATTTTAGCAATAGTTTACTGTTGATATTGGCAATATTGACAAGAAAAACATCAGTTTCTAATTGGTAATATTAATGACGCCTACAAGCAATTAATGACATTGATTAGGCATGGAGCAAGTCCAGAGAAGAGCAACGAAGCTGGTGAAGGGGCTGGAGAACAAATCTTATGAGGAGCAGCTGAGAGAGCTGGGGGCGTTTAGCCTGGAGAAGAGGAGGCTGAGGGGAGACCTCATTGCTCTCTACAACTACCTGAGAGGAGGTCGTAGAGAGGAGGGAGCTGGGCTCTTCTCCCAAGGGACAGGGGACAGGACGAGAGGGAATGACCTCAAGCTTCACCAGGGGAGGTTCAGGCTGGACATTAGGAAAAAAATTTTCATGGAAAGAGTCACTGGGCACTGGAACAGGCTGCCCAGGGAGATGGTTGATTCACCTGCCCTGGTTTGATTCCCCCTTCCCTGGGGGTTTGAGGCAAGGGTGGACGAGGTGCTAAGGGACATGGGTTAGTGTTTGATAGGAATGGTCGGACTCGATGATCCGGTGGGTCTCTTCCAACCTGGTGATTCTGTGATTCTATGTGGATATTCCTACCGGCTTAAAGACAAGTAATTCTCAATTTCTGGTTCTATTTGTCCTCTGTCTGGTATTTCTATTATTATAGCAGGGAGAAATTAGTATTTAGAAACCAAATGAAACAATTTAAGGTTTGATATTCAATCTTTTCTTATTGCAACATGTTTGGAAATCACTGAGATGTCTCACTCGTACAGACTGGTCCACAAATACCTGTGATTACAATCACTTAGATGTGATTCTACATGCTGCTTTCGATAACCAGAAGGCTTTAAAGTAGGTAAGGATATAGTGCTGAGAAGTGATAGTAATGATGGTTGCCATGAAATGAGTGTTTATAGAGGTTTGCAATTGCTTTTGGATCAAAGTCAATGGATCTATCAGTCACTTCGAAATGCAGCATACGGTACATTTGTGCCTCTGATGGAGGCAAAATAACAGCAGAGATGAGCAAGCCAGGTCTAACCCAAGAGTACTGAAAGACTTCATGCAAATTCAGGGATATTTTTTTATCACACGTGACATGGGGCGCATTCCCTGCAGTGCTGGCGTGTGGCTCAGTCCAACCGGAGCATCAGTGGTCGCCTCCGCAGGCCTGTCCAGCCGCCCCGATGCCAGGGTGAGGGGCTGGCAGGGCTCCCCAGAACCCCAAGGCACTGCGGCTCCTCACCTTCCAGGAGCTTCCTTTATGCTTCCCCAGAGATGAAAGCAGCTTACTAAAAAAACTCGTATCTACTAGTTTCTTCCTACCATGCAGACTAACGTTATAAATGATTAAAAGCATTAAGAATTACCATTTCCAGATCCTCAGCTGCTACAATAAATCAGCACAGCTCCAAATGCTTTAGTACCGTCAGATCAGTTTACACCAAATGCCAACGTGGCTTTGTCTACGTTTTGTTTAGTGCCTGTACAGCTGCTTACTCTGGAAAAGTCACAGGTCAGCAATTAGCTGAAAGGATTTTTTCACACATTTGTTGTTAACATGTAGTCTCACGCTTACCAAAGTTGTTGTTAGCCCTGTTTCCTACAAATATCAAATGAGGGATATAAATACAGAGGTGAGATGAAATCAGACTGTAATATTATTTACTGCCTCCAGTGTTTTAAGGTGGTTTTAGCGCCGAAACAAGTCTGTTCACATCTACTGACCGGAGCTGGTGTACGTTACCTTGGCAGGAGTGGTCTCAGAAGCAGGTGTGCTTCATAGCATTAATTAGAACAAGGATCCATAAAAACTCTTACAAAGCAAGGGGTTTTCCAAGCATATTCCACCTTGTAAAGATCATAGAATGGTTTGGATTGGAAGGGACCTCAAAGCCCATCCAGTCCCACTCCTGCCATGGGCAGGGACACCTCCCACGGGATCAGGGGCTCCAAGCCCCATCCAACCTGGCCTTGAACCCCTCCAGGGATGGGGCAGCCACAGCTTCTCTGGTCAACATAAGCCTTGGCCTCCCTGCCCTCACAGCAAAACGTTTCTAAGATCCCATCTCAACCCCACCCCAGCTTTTCTGGCGCCCCTTTCAGTACTGGGAGGCTACTCCAGGTTCTCCCCGGAGCCTTCTCTTCTCCAGGCTCAACCACCCCAACTCCCCCAGCCTGTAAGTTGCAGGAAGGGAAGTCTCTTGTATTTACTTTTACTGGAAAAGCACGACGGACTGGTCCCGACGCCACTTCATTTTGCAAAGGCTAAGATTAGATATAATTATAGCAACAAAGCTTCCCACCCTTGGACTGGCTCCATGTCACTGCCAGGGAATTCAGGGATGCCAGAAGACTTTTACAGATCACAGAGTAGTTTGAGCCTGCACCCATTGCAGCGGGACAAGCGCTGCTACCCCTAACCATGTCTGTAAGGGCATTAGCACTGTCTGGGAAATCCTTCGGATCACTGCTCTGGAAAAGAGGCCTCGAGATTTGTCTTGAGCTGATCATCTCACAAAACTGGACGCCTGATCGCATTCATTTGTACTCCAAAAGAGAATTTGAACAAGCAGTGAGTGAGTAATATTCTTTAGGAAAAGCATGCGTACAGCAGCAAGCTGCACTGCTTCTACTGATAACAATTATAAGTAAATTAAAATATTTCACCATTTCAGAGAAGGGGGAGATTGACCAAAGGGACCAAAATGGGCATTTCCTGGAGCATCATGAGGAAGACCACCCATACCCTCCTGAAGAGGAGCACACTCTCTTTCTTTCTCTTATGTGGCACTAGGGACCAGTGCAAGGACCCTAGATGTTGTGTCCATTGGCAGTACCAGAAGAGAAAGGTCCTTTTTCCTCTCCTTTGCCTCCTCTCTACCCTTCATCTACTGCTTTTTTCCTTCTACTTAACTGATAATTTCATTAATGAGTGAGAACCTTTATCCCACTCTCTTCACAAACTGTCAACTAAGGTCACTGCAACAAAAAACATGCCAAAAACCGATGAAGAATAAGTTTAAAGTACTGAATGAAAAACATAAAAAATGTGTTTTAGAAAAAAAATCGGCTTTTCTTTGATTCCATCACCATGTCATTTACTGAACTTAGAGTCTTTCCTAAAGCACTTGGTGAATCTTAACTCCTGAGATTCTTCAGCCACAAAACAACGTACTCGTGATTGACAAAAACTCAATTTCTTCATTGTATCACAAATGGTCTTGATGGAGGTTTAAGATGCTTTGTCCATAGTTTTTAGATTTTCTCTTTTTTTTCTTTTTTTCTCCTCAAGAATGCTGACTTCCATGAATATTATATCACGTTTCCCAAAAGCAGCTATTTATTGCATCTGCTTGCCCTTTATTACTCGAAAAATGGAAAGCTTGTATTTTCTTTCGCTGGGCAAAGATGCTTCATAAGTAATCTAAGAAGCTACTTTCATGTTTGTTCAATAAGTATTTCAAGATGCTGCTATTTTGATAATGTGCTGACTGATACATAATTCACGGCAATGCAAAGTTTAATAATATCTTCAAACTCAAATATAAAATGAGCTCTCAATTCTGACATGCTAAATCTAGTTCTAAAGCATGCTATTTCTCATTTGTTGTGTAAAATGATACGGAACCGCTATTACTCAACGTAATGCATGGGTTTCTTACACCAACGCATTAGGAAAAAAAAAAAAAAATCACTTAAGTCCTGAAAACTCATCTAAACATACCTCCTAGGAAGCCAAGCAGATGAAATAGTAATCACTCATGGAGAAGACCTCTGTCCATTACATGGTGAACACTTATAGAAGAATGAATCGTGCAAGACGCCATTCCCTCCCACAAATTCGTTTACCAATTCATTTTCCCATCAGTAAGAGTTTTGACAAGGAAGCGTTGACCTCCGCAAGGAAATACGGTAAAGGACAAGAATCACAAAATGACAACGTAATTGTCTGGGTTTCTTGTGTCCAGTAGATGATTTCCTTTTGTCATTGGTTATGGTTATTAAGCCTGCTGGAAATTTTGTTTGCTAATGAATGATAAAAGCAGTTTATCTATCTTTAAACTGTTGTCATTAGATATGATCTACTTAAACTACCTGAGGTGCTGCCCCGCACCCCAGCCCTTCCCCTATTACTTCTGTTTCCAAGCTTCTGAGAGCCTTCAGGGTGTTTTTTCTTGGGGTAGGAAGGCATCGTTCTCCACACTTAATAGTCAAAAAAGTTGAAATTTTGGAAGTTCGTTGCTTCCACGAATTCAGAACATTTCATGGGCAAAGTTTAGTTTTTGCCAAGTACAACGAGAACCCAGGCAAGTTTCTGAAGGAAACCTGCCTCATTTCCAACAATCTTGTCCTCCTGGAGACTTGGTAATCACCAGGCAGGATGACAGGGCCTCCTTTGCTCTGTACAAGACGAAAACACATTTCAGCACCTGGTGTTCTTCCACAAGAGGAGCAAAATCCTAGCACAAAAAAAGGTAAAAACTTGTCTAATGTTGACATCTCCTTAGCCCCTGCCACCCTCCTCCACACACACCTTCCCCACTCAAGTCGCACACTTGCTAGTGGAAATCAGACAGAAGCACCGAGGCTCAGCAACCGCCGCAGGCGTTACTTCATCATTTTCCTGACTTAGCTTTGCCCTAAACACATGTAACTGCAGTGGCGGATCCGGGAGGGGAGAGATCTGGGAGAGACGAGATGTTCTAGGTTCGGCAACGTCGCTGCGTGTGGCTTTTGCCTCTCTGCTCAAGTCATGAAACCCCATCTGTGCCTCAGAGTCCCCATCTGTCAAGCGGAGACGATTCTTCCCCACCTCACACAGATCTTGGTGATGATTCCTTTAGAAGCATTCTCAGATCCATGGGAAAGCAGCACAGAGAAGCAAAAGGCATTACTAAGGCATTAAAAACATGTGACGATCTTTGCACTCGGGAGATTTATTTCACAATACGTATTTGTGAAAAATAAATTCACTTATGAGGTGAAGGTGGGGGCAGAAATAAAAAAGCAAAACTACAGTCCCACTGCTTCGCCTTCCTCCCATCCATAATTCATCTCATGCTGCTTTCAAGGGGCTTGCTTGTCCTGCCATCTACCCTCAGATTAAATATTTTCATTTGTGAGCAGGTGAATAAATCAGAATAGGGTTTACCTCCCTGCTACAGCACCTTCTTTTAACCCACTTACCTCCTCTCCAATCCTCCAGCTGCCTTTTACCAGCTCCATCATAACACAGCTTAAATAAAATTGGAAGTTAGACAACCTCATGGCAGGGGGAGCTTCCTTTACCTAACTTGGAATAGCCTGGCATTCACAGGGGCTAAAAAAACAAAGTTGAAAATCCTGCAATGGGTTTCCAGGCACTACAAAGTGCTGCAGTCAACAGAAGAATGGCAATTTACACCAGCAAAGAGTCTGCTCCACCAAATACAATTTCTTTCACATCCTAAATTTGCGTAATGGACCTTCTTGAACACCCCCGATTGCTCTATAATAACCCAAACATTACAGTCACGAGTACTCTACAAGTTCTCCTAACCCAGGAGCCTTCAAAAACTAAACGGTATCAATCAATCTCTGGCTTTACAAAATGAACGAGGAAGATGTAACAAATTGTGGAACGCTTTAAGAAAATTAAAATGCCAAACGTATTTTTCTTCTTTGAGAAATGCTAAACAAAAATCTGGGTCTTCTGCCTTTCTGCTTGCATCGCTGCCAACAGCTACAACCTGATCTGTAACATCAGAAAATTAGAAACAGGAGAAAGATTTTAAAAAAAACAAAAAACACCCTGCTTTGACTAAGACTTGCTCTCACACTGCTGCTACATTAATAAGCACATTTAAAATGTAAATAGGACTAGCATGAGGATAGGGTTATGAGGAAACAAATGATGACAGACTTCAGTCTTCAATATACCAAATATTTCAGTGTCACAACTAAATGAAACCTAGTTATCCAACCATTCCAGTAATCAACACCAAAGAAGCCTTCATACCTTATGCCTAAAACACCATAAAATTACCTAATTTTCCTATTATAGACAGAAAACCTAACTATAGTACAGAAGGAACAAGCGAGCCCTGGGTGCCCTTACCAGACTGTGCTTCGTTGACAGTGTTGTGTGGGATAAATCTCTCCTCTTCAGATATCTCTCCTTGCTTCCTGTGCTTATTATGCAATAAACGCTAAAATAAGAGAGGTCGCTTGCCCTTTCCCAGCTGCCTTTTCACTAAGACACTAAACTATTGGGTAATAGCTGCCTACTTGTAAACTTCACTAAAAGAAATAAGAGCGGGAGATGTTTTTACCTCAGGATCTACTGGCTCGTGTTGAGGGTTGTGCACCCGGAGTCAGACTCGCGCTAGCGCGGCTCACCTGACTCTACACGCTCCATCTGTTGGTGCAGATGGATGGTGGCACTGAAGGGCAGAGGTGTATCCGCTTCTGTATAACAAAGAGAAATGAAAATCCTGATCAATGGGACTTTCAGGCGTAGGAAGCACCCAAAGGATTCATCTGGCACTCCTCGAATCCTGTGTTCAGTTCTGGGCCCCTCACCACAAGAAGGATGTTGAGGCTCTGGAGCGAGTCCAGAGAAGAGCAACAAAGCTGGTGAAGGGGCTGGAGAACAGGCCTGATGAGGAGCGGCTGAGAGAGCTGGGGGTGTTTAGCCTGGAGAAGAGGAGACTGAGGGGAGACCTCATTGCTCTCTACAACTACCTGAAGGGAGGTTGTGGAGAGGAGGGAGCTGGGCTCTTCTCCCAAGTGACAGGGGACAGGACGAGAAGGCATGGACTCATGCTCCACCAGGGGAGGTTCAGTCTGAACATTAGGAAAAAACTTTTCACAGAAAGGGTCATTGGTCCCTGGCAGAGGCTGCCCAGGGAGGGGGTTGACTCGCCTGCCCTGGAGGGGTTTAAGGTGCCGGGTGGATGAGGTACTGAGGGGCATGGGTTAGGGATTGGTGGGAATGGTTGGACTTGATGATCCAGTGGGTCTCTTCCAACCTGGTGATTCTATGATACTATGAATTCAAAAGTCTAAAATGGCTTGCATAAAGCCACAGAAGAAATCTACCGCAACAAGAGGAACTGAATCTTTGGACAACACGTGAGCAACTTTGATCTTGTGCAAAATGCTTCTTAATGCAATGTACATACAGGGACATTGTGCCTCCTCTGTGTTTCCTCAGGAGCAGGTAGAAACCTCCACAGAAGTAGGAGGGCTTCTGCAGCTCTTGGCCATAACCACAGCCAGGGCAGCTGCCTGCTCAGCAGTCAGTTCAATTACGGAACATAAAGAGGTCTAGACATCTTAGCTGAGCCAGCCATTCTTAATATTCTTACATGGGTCTTTCAGACCGATTCCTGCTTCCAAGATAAGTGATTTGTCTCCTTATCAAATAGATAAAGCCAACCTAGAAATTAATGGCAAGGAAACTACTTGGTTAGCCAGCTCTTAAAAAACACCAAAATGACATTGATGACATTTAAAAAATTAAAAAATTTTGTTTATATTTAAGCCCAATTCCCCACTCTAAGCCTCTCTAGTCTGTGCTGCCTAAATAAAGCCCAGATGCCTTCTCCCTTTGTTACTACCGATGAATCTGCATTTACAAATGCAAATTCCTGTACAACAAGAAGCATTTTCTGTTTCATTTGTCGAAACAAAATGAAAGCATCCTGTGAGCACAAATCACTTTGGGTGACATCTGGCAGTGCCGAATTTCATGGAAGATCAAACCCAGAAAGCCTGGCCTTCACCAGGTGTGCTGCTACTCCCCACCACCAGCACGGCCCCGAGCTTTCCCTGCTTTCCCAGTCTATTCCAGAAGATCCCTGGGAGCCCTCTGCTTAGCGCACAACTGCCTACCCTGCTCTGACGTGATATGCATTTCCAAATCCATACATCTTACGGGCAGTATACTGATAAAGCCATCATCTACCCAAGTCAAACATATGGAGAACCTAGAATCGTTAAGTTGGAAAAGATCTCCAAGATCCTTAAGTCCACAAGTTCACCACACAGCACTCCATGAGCTCATGTTGTCTTCACCTTGGACAATCCAAAATGCTGCTTCAGAGCACACAGCACCACATATACATGATTATCCAAAGAAAGAGACTGTAAATGTCTACTTTTCAGCATTTAATAACACTGGGGTGAAGAATTCTTGGCTAAATTAGGAAGAAAGCACTTTCAGTGCCGAGCGGCATGAAGTCTATCTCTGATAGGCTCCTACCACAGCACACTTCGAGAATTAACAAACAGCAACGTTCAGTAGAAAGCTGAGCACTCTCATTGCAAACTAACAATGATGTACTTTCAGGAGGGCAGCTGCCACACGTCTAAGTGCCTCATTCATAAACTCTGTTTTGAAGACAGAACAATGTACTTAGCAATACTGCTGTACAGGCTAATGATAAACAGGACTCACCGCGCATTTATGGTTCTGTGGAGCAATTGCTCTGTGTTAATGCTGCATCATGGTGCTCAGCACTTGCCTCTACAATTAGGTACTCTAAAGCCCCTAATAAATCTCATCCGCACAACTGAATGCTTGAAAATGGCACATTATACACAGATCAGGCCTGGATCTAAATCTTTCGGGTGCACAGCAAATCATGATACAAATAAACTCCCTAGAGACCCATGAATGCTTCAAGTAAGTTGAGGTTCAGGATAAGATATTCAACTCAGAAAAAAATTCACTTTGTGTAGTGTATTTTCTGCCTTGTTTCCCTTTTCCATTTTTATTACTTAGTAAGCATTCAGGAAAACTGGATCTTTGCTTTTGAGATATTCTGCACCTGCTGTCTAGCCTATAAAAATGCTGTTTTCAATTCAAAGCAATAAAACATTGCAATTAATCCAAATCACATCATTACTGTTGGAGCCTAGACTCGCAAAACTGGCTCCCTCCACCTCAGCGTACACCACTTATCTTATTTGCAGAAATATTTCCAAAACTTATTTTGTTATTCTTACCTCTTTCAACTTAATGCTATTACTCCTTATTTGATTGTTTATACTAGGACTTACAGGCTCCGTTTAAGATTGGATGGCCCGGAGTGCATCATAAGCACGAAACCCCGATCCTTGCCATCAGATGGTTCAGATGGAGATGAATTCCTGTACCCTGTGAAGCATCAGCCAGTAGGAAAACTAAAAGCTGGGAGAAATACCATGGGAACTCCATTCCTACAAGACCACGACAGTCAGAATAAGTTGTAACGGGGGCCTCAAGACCCGCGTGGGCTAACGATGCCACTGAACATCACGTGCCAAGCGCTCCGGAGCTGGCCGCTCTATCGTGCCATAATAAACACCTGCAGCAGTGGAAAAGCCACAAGCCCCACAAGCACTAACAGGAGACAAAGTGGGAGCGGGCTGGATGTAGCTGGCAAAAAAAGGCTACAGTATTTTCCACCGCCACGCCTGAGCAGCCACGTATCCTCTCACACGCAAGTTACGTGCCGCAAACACAAAATACAAGCAGCTGCATCCAAATAGTTGATCCCATGGTGGTATTCAGCAAGAACATTACATCACGTTCCATTAAAAAGTACATGTGCCAAATAAAATGACTTTTTTTTTAGCCAGTCTCACTTGGCAATTCCACACAAAAATCAAATTGGGGTAGCTGGTGCCTGTATTAAGCAACTCTGGAATTTCACAGATAAGAGGTTTTTTAATAAATGAATTTACTGACTTCCATGTTGTCCACCTTCAGTCACGCAATAATATCTACAAACTCTGGTTCCTGTCATTCTTACGATGAAAAAGCATGGACCAGCATCAACATGTGGTTCCACAATGCATAATCAAAGAAAGTAAATATGAAAAGACTTCACGGGAATTTCCATTCAACTTCACAAACAGGACTTTCTCTCCAGGGTTTTGCGGTGCCAGAGCAAGACTTCACACCTGAAGGCATACAAACGCGTGGGTAACAAAGATGCTACTCGTGGCGAGAGTAGAGAATGAACCACTCATTTTATCAGATATCCTATTCTTACTTTGAATAAAGTTTTCCACATTGTGTGCGTTTGAGCCAAAGCAGAGACTTATTCTGCACTTTCTGATATTAGCAGGAATGAAGAAGTCGGAAATTTGTATTGATAAGTTTAAAAGCAGAAGCAAGAGATTAACTATTTAGTGGAAGATTGGTTGAGTGACGTCCAAGGAAAATATTTCAATCCCTCTTCTTTTCAGAACGTGAAGGACTAGGAACCCAAAAGAAGACTCTAATTAATTACTAAGCAAATTGAATGCTGAACTGTGTTCCTTGGTGAAGACACCAACAGCTAGATGACCTTGTGGCCACAAACAAGCCATGCTTTTCAGACTTTAGGTTTTAAATATTGTTAAAAGCTTCTGAGATCTGTATCAGGGATATTCTTCCAATAGTCCTCAGGCAGCATAGGCCTGTCTCCCAAGACAATTTTACCACGGTTTTGGACAGGCAACGTAGACCTTGCTAAAGTCTCTTCTCCAGGCCTAATAGATTTTTGCACTGGTTTTCCCATAATGAACAGAGATATCAGGATGATTTCCAGTTTGGATATAGAATGCTCTAACTACTAAAGGAAATTGATCTCTGCACATTGCCAGAATGGAGGCATAAATAAAGTGCTGAAGTGCTCAAGACGAGACACCTCACAGGGACACAGAGGAAATTAACTACTCTCAAGTGCCTCTATTTTGTCTGGTAGTCTACGTTGACACCTTGCCATGGGGCCACCACACTGTATATTATCTGATTATCCTCTCATTTTCTCTCCACTTTCTTCATTTAATGACGTCGGGATTCTTCTGTTTCCTCTGGTTTCCAAATTAACCTCTTTGCCCCACTACTTCAAGTCTCTGAACCGAGCCTCTCCTTGTCAGAGGGGAGCCCATGAGAGATCATCTGCAGTCCAGATGCAGCTGTCCAGACTCTGGTACCACCTATCATGACATTTGCAAATTATTAGGAGAAAACTTCCCTGGTCTAATGTCTGTGTAAAGTATTTCGTAGGAAGAAGTGCACCATGGAAAAATCTCTTGACTGAAAGAGTGGTAAAGCATTAGTAGAGGCTGCCCAGGGAAGTGGTGGAGTCCTCATCCCTGGAATCGTTCAAAAAACACATAGATATGGCACTTTGGGACACGGCTTAGTAAGCACAGTGGCGTTGGGCTGATGGTTGGACTGGACGAGCTTAGTGGCCTTTCCCAAACTTCATGCTTTGAAGAGGGAGGCTGGAGTTCTCCATAAGAGTCAGCTTTCCCGTTGTACAAAATTTGATGCTAGTAGAACATGTTTTGAACTACCAAGACAAAACCAAGATACTTCAGGGTCAAAAAAAGGGACTTCAGCAAGCCTGCACGAGCTGATAGCAGAGCAGTTCCTCAAGGCAGTCAGGAAAGAACAGATCATTTAAATCATAACCTCCAACATTCAAGAGAAGTCCTTTGTGTGTCTACCAGCTGCACTAACAAACCCTATGCTGTATCATTTAGCGGGGAAAGATGTTGAAGAAGCTCAAACTCAAAAAAAAGCAGCCTGTAACTACATTTTTTGTAGAGCATGGAGATTTCTTGGAGTCAAATGGAGATTTTTTTGAAGAAATACGCTAGTCCTATTTAATTTTCCTCTGCATCTTTACATCATCACGAACAAACAATGCTGGAGGGACATTTTTATTTTGAAGATAATCAAATTTCTCTTTCCTATGGACTAAGAAGTTAGGAGAACTTCCTAGAAAAATAATTCCATCTGAAGCTTAAAGTCTGATACATCTCTTTCCCATCATATCTATATGCTCAGGCCTAACTGGTGACATTCCTAAACAGATTTACTTGCTTCTGGTTTCTGAGATTTTTTTTTTTTTCCTGGTTGAACCCTTCTCAGATGGACCTGAGGATGGGATATTCAGACGAGGTGGCTTTAAGCTGCCCATTCCTCTGCAGAGTCAGGAACACTGATGTGTTCGCAGTCCAGAGTGTGATAGGCATCCATACAGCCACTGGTTACTATGAGACAACAGAAAATACAATAGGACCTCCAGATTCTGGGCAATTGAGAACAAAACAGATTAAACTGCTATGATGCACGTCGGTGACAATATAATAATCGAATTTTAAGTTCTCAACCAAGTATGAGCTCAATCCAGAACAAGCCAGAAGACCTCAAAGAAGGCAGTGACAGAAGCAAACTGGAGTCAAGTATTTTGGCCTTAGTGTATAAAAAGTAGATCAGAACAGGAGCAGAAATGGGAGCTGTGAGAAACAGAAATATAACAGAAAGTAAAAAAATAAAAACACAAACCCCCAGGAAATTATTCCTATATCATATTCCATTTGTAGACACATGAATGAGACTCTGATATAGGATAGGCAGGTTTGGTTTTTTTTTTCCTGTTTAATCACAGTGTTGCAAAAGGGCTTTCTAGAAAACCAAACTCTCTTAAATACAACCATGCCAGCTTGAGTTTCTTGGCATTTAGCAACACTGACTGTCCCTTTTTTTCCCTTGCTGCTCTTTGCCATATTTCTTGGAAAACAACAGCTGTGTTTATTCGAATACCAGTATCCTGATGACTTGATGATAGGCTAATCTGCAGGAATTCCAAGTGTGACTGTCCTGTAGGAATCTTTGCAGAGCACCACACAATTGCCTTTGGACAACAAATCCTTGGAAAGACTTCTAAACTTTTGGCCAGTCTGGAAGGTTACTCTTACCCTGGTTAGTTCACTGAATTTCTTACAGCGCACAGCCTGTTTTTCCGGTTTTATAGGATATTTCCTCATACATCAATGTCAGAAAGTAATTCCACAACGTAAACTGTTTCCCTGCTGGACACTGAGCAGAGGGATGCAGGCTGTACACTGAATTACAACTGAAACAAGCCTCAGTGCTGCTTTGGAAATCAGGGTTACAAGTGCAGAGGGACCATCGGTGTTCTCCATGAACAAGCTTCAGACTATATGATATCTTAGTAAGCAGTTTACATAACATATCAAATGATCCAGAAGATAAAAAACCATATGAGAGCAGCCAAATTAATCACATGTATTCAAAGAAGCTTTCAGACAAGGGCATAGCCAGCCAGACGTGTGTCTACTCTTGGAATTGGAAGGGGATGACCAGCTAATAACTGATTGCAAGATGCCGTTTACTCAGCACTTTTACTAAGCAAGCAAGACAACGATAAAAGGTGACTTTCTCCCCACCAAAGTCCTGTGTTACTGGACTTCTGTTTAAGAAATAAACTGTTAGAATCAACTGGAGTAAGAATGATGAGTAAGGTAGATAAAGAATGAGAATAGTGGCGTGAGCGGGCAGGACGGTCTCTTTAGGCATCAGTCAACAGGCGAAGCACACTGGACTTAAAAATGACAGTTGGACTCGATGATCTTAGAGGTCCTTTCCAACCTTAATGATTCTATGAACGCAGAGAAGGACAGGAAGGGACACGGGACATAGAAGGTGGTCCTAAGGGCCCGGCTTCCCCCAAATAAACAGGTAGCATTTACATATTTTAAAACTGAAACATTGCTATTTTAAAAGATATTATTCAGATTATACATATTCAGACTCAGTCCTAGACAGAAGTCATCTTAGTTTCACTAGCTAAAGAAATTTAGGCAAATGCTCATTCATTCATTGTTTGTCATAGAGTTGTACCTTGATCTTTCCATCTGGATTACTGATTTCTTCAAAACTACACCTCTCCAGCAGATCCATTAAAAACTCTTTGGGGAAGTCCAAACATTCCCAGTCTGCACCAAGAACACGACTGCAAACACCTTTTGCAACACAGTGAAGAAGGAAGATTCATAGATGTGCAAGAGAGACCTCTGTACTCCTTCAGTTTAACTTCCAGTAGAACTTAAAGCAAAGCTTCACGCTGTATTTGACAGAGCTGTATTGGGTCACCAGTTGTGAACACAAGCAGATCTATTACTTTAAAACCAGACAGCAGATTTATAAAAATCAAAAGCAACGTAGCATTGCACTCATTGACCATAAAAATAAAAATTAATCGCATCCATTTGCAAAAAGTGCACCTTAAGTACAGTCAAGCTTGCCTACTTTCAGCCCCTAGTCCTGGATCTCACTATAACTTGTCTGCTAAATAATGCTTTATGCACCACATCGCTTATTAAAGATGAGGTCATTGCACAATTTTTAGCTTGATAAGACTAATACATCATATTCTTCACATAAAAAGAATATACATTTCCTTATAAAGTTGTTTGCCAGCATATTAGTGATACTGTTAGTTCTTCTGAACTCTTGTGAACTAGGGCAGAAAACACACAGTTAGGGAGTTGGCGTTGGGGCCAAACATGAGCCACCAAACAGCTGAGGCTGGGATGGGCCAAGCTGCCCTGTTGCTCTCTGTAGGGAACCATAAGATCTGTCCTTGGCCTTCGCTGCCCTCCCAGCTGCACGACCCAGCCCTCTCAGCATCTCCACATGCATTTCGTGCTCCAGCCAGCTCAGTGGCCTCTTCAGGACTCACTCCAGTACATCCCTGCCTGTCCCAGACTGTGGAACCCAAACTGGACACGGTCTATGTCAATGATGTGGCCTCTTCACCATGTGTCACTTCCCATTCTCTCTATCGCACGTGTGTGAGACCAACATCCTTCAACACAGAGTATCTCCAAATTAATCTATCTCTTCATATTTATCAATATACAATCAATCACCATCTCTTGTTTCCTGACCAGTCATGACAGAAACACAAAATAGCAGGGGACCTAGAAGGAACCTAGAAGTCTCTACTAGAAACTTCTCCATTATTATCTAAGCTGCCCTCTGATGTCAGACAGTTAGCCAGCTCTACTTATTCTACATGTGCCAGATAATGATTTATACTTCTTAATCAACATTTCAAATAAGATTCACTTCAAATGGTTTATTAAAGTTTAGGTTTATTACATTGTCTTTTTCAGCCTAACCTGCAGTCTCTGAGAAGCTGAAAATAGAATAAAAGATCAGATTAGCTTGACCTCCCCCTAATTCCAAAACACCCTATTTACTGGTCATTTATTGCTCCCATTTATTTCTTTATTCATACCATTTTATATTCTTTCCTATTATTTTTCTCTGAACTGAGGAAGTAATTTCATTTCTGCTTTTGTCTGTAAGTGTGTATTCAATTACATAGCCCAATCTGCATAGAAATAGAGTCACTTAATCATTTCCTTGCCCATTTTCAGGACACGATAACTCAGACTGTTTTCACACATACACTGAATCCCCAACCTACTAAGCATTTTAAAACAAAGCTGACACACCCTTCTTGCTTTCAATATCACAGAGCACTCCTTAATATTCCCTCTCCTGAAACAAGAAGGAAAAAAATCACAAATAACCCTAAAAAGCAGAAACCTCCCCAAATGAGGTTTAAGGAAAAAAACAGCTTGATTTACATGTAGTTGTACATAAACATTATCTCATCAATGCAGATGGTTCTCTCCAAGTGTATTATCAGCGCTGATGGACTGAATAAAATTGGTGTCATTTTCCTTCACATGACTGAGTTTCTCTTTGTTGAAAAATTAACTACAAGTAACGCTGCTGAGCTTTCTAGATTAGAAAACATCCAAATGATTCCTTTTTCAGTTAGAATATCCAGCCAAAAAACCTTCCAAAGAGTACAGAACCAAACTACACAACACATGGGCTCCTAAAGATAAATAAATGTCTTTGAATCAATTATTAAATATCAGTGCTTGTGGTCCAGCCTTCCAGCATGTGCCCATGTTAAACATTCATTTCTAGAAGGTTATTAGTCTGATAGCTTTCACAGAATAACCAGGTTGGAGGAGACCCACCGGATCATTGAGTCCAACCATTCCCATCAATCACTACCCCATGTCCCTCAGCACCTCGTCCACCCGTCCCTTAAACCCCTCCAGGGAAGGTGAATCAACCCCCTCCCTGGGCAGCCTCTGCCAGGGACCAATGACACTTTCTGTGAAAATTTTTTCCTAATGTCCAGCCTAAACCTCCCCTGGCGGAGCTTGAGGCCATTCCCTCTCGTCCTGTCCCCTGTCCCTTGGGAGAAGAGCCCAGCTCCCTCCTCTCTACGACCTCCTCTCAGGGAGTTGCAGAGAGCAATGAGCTCTCCCCTCAGCCTCCTCTTCTCCAGGCTGAACACCCCCAGCTCTCTCAGCCGCTCCTCTTGTTCTCCAGCCCCTTCCCCAGCTTCGTTGCTCTTCTCTGGACTCACTCCAGAGCCTCTACCGTGTATTGTCTTATGTTAAATACAGCCAGTACAGGTCTTGTCAAAAAAAAGCAGGTTTTTGCTCAGGTGTTGTCTGCAGTGGCAGTATGTAACAAGCAACTGTCAACAAGATAAACTGCCTCTGAGGGCAGAAATACATTTAGTTATTATTAAGGCACTAAACATAGAAGAAGTCCTCAGAATCATATTAAAGTTAAGCAACACATAACGCATGTACTCATATCTTCCTTCAACTTCTTTTTACTTACAACCTTACTTGCAACTCGATCCAAAAAGCAATCAGCAAAGAGCATCAGAGCTCACTTGCAAGAGCACAAAGTATCGCTGTGTTATAAAAGCACAAGAGCAGTATGTTTTCTGTCCTGGACAATCAATTTCCATATAAGTTTCTCTAAACTGAGCAGCTGCCTGGCTTGGAAAAAAGGAATTATCTTGTTAGAGTAGCATGGAATGGTTTGGGTTGGAAGGGACCTCACAGCCCATCCAGTCCCACCCCTGCCCTGGGCAGGGACACCTCCCACTGGATTGGGGGCTCCAAGCCCCATCCGACCTGGCCTTGAACCCCTCCAGGTGTTCTTTCTTTCCAAAAATCCATCGAGTGTGGACTTCCAAGGGAGCAGGGAGGGCTCTAGCAGCTCCAGCAGCTCCCACCTCCTGCACCAGCTCTGAGGTCAAGGTCAGTCGCCTCCACAGGCAGAAGGTTTCTCTCTCTCTCCGAAAGACCGAATACAGATAATTAGATCATTTACAACCCGCTCTATAATTAAAATACAGAATGACCTTAATGCCCCAGTTCATGCTCGCAGTTCATTATTCATCAGGAATCACTCAAACAACGTCAGCCATCCATTTTTTATATTTCCAGCCTATTCAGGAGCTCACACCAGGCCCCCCGCAGGGCTGAGGGCCTCCAGCTGAATTCCTGCTGCTTCTGACCTGGGATCTTTTCCTACTCTTCTCCAGATACCTTCCTAAAGAGGAAACGCTGACACGAGTCCGGCTGCATTTTTTCCCAAGGGAATTAACTGTTGCACAATCCTCAGGTGCCTGTGAGCCATTTAAATAAGGCCAGGCTCAGTGCTCCAGGAGGTGCCTCGCTAGTTTTGCCTGTGGCAGAGTTTGCAACAGCTTAAGATAGCAAAGTGGTTCTCTGAGAAGCCACAGTAACAGCAGAGCATCCCTCCTAACTAGGAGAGATGGGAGCAAGGCTTCCATGCAGAGATCTAGCATCTCTACAACCTGGTGTCTAAAGACTGCGCCGACCCCTTGGGTAAAACAACTAATCTTGGAGAACATCGTATGCACGTCAGAAACATCACTGGGCAGCCTCTGGAAGGCAGGGGGGGTATACCCGTAAAAAGCTTGTGCAGTTACTTGACAATAGATCCATTAATTCCATTACATATGATGATTTTTGCTGCTGGGGTATTCATTTCTTCTTGCAAATTTAACATTAATTAGTTCAGCCTGGAGAAGAGAAGGCTCCGGGGAGACCTCAGAGCAGCTTCCAGTACTGAAGAGGGGCTTACGGGAAAGCTGGGGAGGGGCTCTGGATCACAGAGTGCACTGGTCGGATGAGGGGGAATGGTTTTCAGCTGAAAGAGGGGAGATTGAGGAAAGATCTTAAGGAGAAATGTTTTGCTGTAAGGGTGGGGAGGCCCTGGCCCAGGCTGCCCAGAGCAGGGGTGGCTGCCCCATCCCTGGAGGGGTTCAATCCAGGTTGGATGGGGCTGGGAGCCCCTGATCCAGTGGGAGGTGTCCCTGCCCAGGGCAGGTTTGGATGGCCCCTTCCGACTCAAACCGTTCTATGATGCTACGATTCTATAACTCTTAAAACACTATTTTTTCACCTTGATATTAAGTAACAACAAAAGTCACGGCAAACGAGAAGCAGACCAGCAGATAGTACGATAGCATTCAAAAATGCAAACAAAACTCTCTCAGCATCAGATTCTAGAAGACAGTTACTATTTCTTAGTGTCACTGAGGTCTGGGTTACTTAACTGCTCCCATATAAAGCCTCAGTTGTCACAGCTGACATCTACGCCGAAGGCTCTGTTGCAATATCAAAACACAAATGAGAATAACAAGTAATACAATGTATATTTATGTTATAATTTGAATCATTAAATAAAATGTCACTTGTATACACACAGCTGCTTTTTGAAGAGCAACAGTAATTTCTTGCTTTTCAATGACTTGAACAAATGTGGTAAGTTTTAAATAAAAGTCTTTTTGCTTGTTTCTTAATTGGTGAATTCTTGTGTCAAAGCATCCAAATCATTCACAGAATCACAAAAAAAAAAAACAAAACCAAAACTGAATTAGCTTTGAAATGCTTACTGGCAGAGTACATATACAGAAGACAGAAAAAACCCACAAACGTATGTGGTTTTCTCCTGTTTTACTTCTCGCTAGTAAGTCTAGGCTGACTTACAAAGGGTTGCTACACTTATGGTGCAAGAGTTGACTCCATCCCAGGTCTCTGTGCATTCTCTTTAGGATGATGTAATCAGATTATCAATGCCAGGATAGACTTTCCCACTTGGGTATATTTCATAGTCCTAAAATACTGCTGTTCTTTACAAAGAGAAAAAAAAAAATTTAAGCAAAGCGACAACACTGAAAAGAATAAACATTTCTTAGAGATGCTGCAGTCATGAAACGTGCACAGGCAACAAGGATGGTTTTCAACAAGAAAAACTTTTCAATCTTTAAACTCTGTTCAGTTTTACAATGAAAACAGGAGAAATAAATTCCCAAACTGTAGTTTAAGGGGAACATTGCCTGACCCCATAGTCGCAGACTCCTGGAGAACTAGATACTCCCTGAAAGACTGAATGGTTTTGATACTTCATCACCACGTGGCGAGGAATTTGAACACCTCTGTCACTTGCCTTTCTCCTCCGCAGATGAGATCGAGTCCATCCAAAGGGAGCAGCCAAGCAGCCACTCCAGATCTACCCATCGCAGGGAGGTTGGAACTAGATGATCTTTAAGTCCTTTTCCAACCCAAACTATTCTATCATTCTACGATCATTTGGAAACAATAACTTCCACTATTACCAATTAGACCAGCAGCCTGGGGTGTTGAATACCCAGCTCCAAGTGGAACGTGGTGCGTGAACCCATCATCAGGGAGACAGAACGTTTTATCAGAGAGGAACGGAACAGAGGGTGGGACCCTGCAGTCCTGTCCCAGAATGAATCTCCAGGGCTTATGGATAATATCAAAACTGAAGCGACCCCATCACGTCTCTAGGCTTCAGAGTCACTTGGAATTTATAAAAACCCTTAACACAAGTTTACAAATCAGTCTGAATAAGACATGAGTAACTTAGCATTCAAAGAAGGAACGTTCATAATCAAATTATTATCTTTAGTTTACTTGCCTGCTCCCTATTTCATACTGAAGGCTTAGGTTCTGCTTAATATCCATGATAGGTAACTTTCATTCTCTGTAGATTTATATTTGATCTTTGGAACAGTATAACGGATTTTGCACAAATCTCCCTAATTTACTGTGCATACATCACTGCCACCACTCTTGAGAACTATTAGTTTGTCTGCTACTTGCAGTACACTTTAGATAACACATACACAAATCTGAGTGTATCTGTGCATGTTAAATACATGGAGTTCCTCACCAGCTTCTTAAAAATAAATCTCCATCAATAGAGTTTCTTAAGTATAGAATGGGTTGGGTTGGAAGGGACCTCAAAAGCCCATCCTGTTCGAACAATCCCACTGGATCAGGGGCTCCAAGCCCCATCCAACCTGGTCTGGAACCCCTCCAGGGATGGGGCAGCCACCTCTGCTCTGGGCAACCTGGGCCAGGGCCTCCCCACCCTCACAGCAAAACATTTCTGCCTAAGATCTCACCTCAATCTCCCATTTTTCAGTTCCATGTCCTCCCTGTGCTGAGGACAGGCGAGTCTCACCAGAGTGGAGCAGAAGAGCAGACACCCCTCCCTCCCTCACCCTGCTGGTCCCCCTGCTTTTGATGCAGCTCAGGATATAGTTGGCTTTCTGGGCTGTGAGTGCACATCATAATAATTCTTTTTTTTTTCATTTTGACTTAACGCAGTGCCACAGAGTCCAATACATATTAATGAAACAACAAAAACTTGTCTGTACATAATTAATAAGGTTAACTTATTTTATTCAGAGTCTTACTGGATGACTTGAGGAACTGAAATGAGAAAGGAAAATGGGCACAGATAATGACAGCAGATATTTGGCCTGTCACTGAGGAAATGACTCGTGTTCTTTTTTCATTTTGTGTTCATTTTCCTGCTCAGCCTACACTTTAGTCTCAGCACATGCACCAGGCTTTAATTATTTGGAAACTTTTTGTTGCAAATGATCTCACTGCCAAAATATTGTAGGAAATAAGTGGTGTAGGTCTTCTCATACTGATATTTTCTTTCCAGCTCCTTGGTCTTCTTGCCAGGACAAATCCCTATCATTCTTGTCAGTATTCACTAGGATTATTTTTTTACTCAAATCCAGATTTCCCTGGCTGACCTATAAATTAATTCAGTCCCAAAGGATACGAAATCTTTTAGAATTTGGAATGTTGCATTTTCAAATTTCAAAATCAGTAAGCAAAATCAAAGAACTTCCATGACTGAATGGGTTGCTGGTTTTAACTTGCATTGAGCAGAACTTCTCAGATGCCCAAATTTTACATCTGCAAAGAAAAATGTTATTAAATCTTCCCTTCTATCTGCTTCTCCCAAATATCTGCATGTTTTCCAGAGGACCAGATTTGAGATGACGGGCTGATTTGAGTTCAGCAAGGCTGGAAATTTACTCAACGATCTTGTGACAGAAACTATCAGAACAATATAAGCAGCTGGAACAGCTGGAGACTTTGCAAAAAAAAAAAAAAAAAAAAAAAAGCACACATCCCTCTTTGTCCTACCTGGAATTTGCTTCTTTTTAGCCAACCTTAGCTTCTATTTCTTAGGGTTACAACTCACATCAGCTAGAGACTGGAGAGGAGTGAGCACATCACACCTCGAATCATAGAAAATACCCACTGGACCATCGAGTCCAACCATTCCTTGGCTACGAGGGACAGCACGGCAATGACATGATGCGCAACACAGATACAAGGATCTTGCTCTGCATGATCTATTTGCTCATTGGAGGAAAGATACAACGGATTTATACACTTATAGACCTCCAGTTTGTCGCGGCAGAGCCAGCTGATTAGCTGAAAAGAATCTATTTATGAATTTTTGCCAGTAAATTCAGTGTGGAACAAATTTCATGATAGCAACCCGTGGTGAGTTTCTCCTCGCTCGAGTACCTTCTTGCAGAGTAGCGAATGGTGACTGTGCCCAGACGGAAGAGCAGCTTCCCCACACTGAAAACAAGGGCTCTTTGGTACCAAAAGGTGTTACCGGTAAAATGTATGTTCCTTTCTTTCACTAAGGTTTGGGGAGGGGAGAAGAAAGCTAAGGGACAACCCATCCCTCCACATTTCTCTTCTATTTATCGACTTCAGAGAGCTATAATTTATTAAGTAAACTACCTGGCACCAGTAGGCAAACTCAAAGTCTATGCTTTCCATTTCACTCAGAGGAGAATGCATCTAAGATATATGCACATAGGTAAAGTAATCGATACGGGGAGGAGGAGAGCAGATTAATCACAAGTTATGCAATGCTGCACCCTGAAAGCCGTTTGATTTAATCTCCACCGCTCGCAGCTATTTCTAATCTAGCGCTGTACAGGTGTTCGCAGGCAGTTTGGCGCTAGCCTTGTGTGACCCGAGTCTGGTTTTAATTGCTTAACAAACGTAATTTTATTAGAGAGATAAAGATATAGCTAACACTAATAAGCTGACTTCAAAATATAAAGAGCCTTTCAAGATTGGATTTTTAGTTAGCTTGCTGCTCTTTCTTTAGTATCTAATTGATTTTCTTGCCATCTCTTTAGCCTGGCATCCTGCCTGCTTAAGTACTTTATCTGACCTTCTGGCTCGTCGCCAGGTATCGATTCCCATCCTTACCAGGGTCTGCGTTGTAGCTGCTCTTCCAACTTTGATAAGGGCTAATGTACCAGCACCAGCGAGACGGGAAGTCAACGGTCACCAAATTTCTACCATCCTGTCATCCCCCCCCATCTACTTATGGAAGCGTTCTGCCCAACGCTGAAATAAGATCCTAAACGGGCCATATGGGCTTATATTCCAAATGTCTTCCAGGAAATATTTTACAAAAAAAAAAAATAAACACAACATTAAATGAAAGTGTTTAGATAGAATTTTCATCGCAGAGCCAAAATAAAGCTTTCCTGATTTGATGAGCAGAAATAGAAGCAAATTAAAGCTGTTAAATAAAATATCAAAACAACATTTAAAAAAAAAGGAAGTCAGATTTTTCAGTAGCATCTCATACACGCAAGTCAATGAAAATATTTGACACTATAAAACCTTAAAGTAAAAGAAAGGATTTTTACTAAGACTTCCAAGGCAGTAATTTATCACAAATCACTAATAGCAAAATAGCACAGAAATTTAAAATGGAAAAGATAAAAAAATAAAATAAAATTTGCTAGGATTCTTGCACTAGCAGTAGTCAAGGTTAAGTTTTCCCAAATCCCACTTCGTTCATGTAAAGCCTTGCAGCCACGTTATTAGACCCATTAAGCAATCTGAAGATAAGACTAATATAAGCTGTTCCCACCAGATGTTATGCTATATAAGGGGCTACACCATAAGGCAGGGGAAGCTAATGGATCATCTCCTCGATGCAGACTCCTTAAAACCGCTGTATCTGATTAAAATGGCAGCACGCTATACAAGATCTTGGTTCGCGCAAAAAAAAAGCATTACAAGCAAATAAATGCTTGAACCATGTGTGAAAGAACAACACTCAACAAGAACAGTGGCTGACAGGGACAGCTGTGTCTGCAGACACATCCTAAAGGATCGTTCAAATCTTTCCAGTGGAGTCTTTTAAATGTATTTTGGTTGGATTTATACCCCACAAGGATGCAGAGAGGAGCCACGGTTTCACGGTGACACTCCAAACTTGGCATGTGGCTGTTGAATCCCAAAACTGTTATAAACACTCTTCGCAACTATCGAATCGTTCAGTCCCCATAAAACATGGATAATGGACGCACAAGGAATGCTGCCAGATAAATACCTTAAAAAATATATTCAAGGAAAATGTTGCCCAGGGAAGTTGTGGCTGCCCCATCCCTGGAGGGGTTCAAGGCCGGGTTGGATGGGGCTTAGAGCCCTTGACGCAGCAGGAGGTGTCCCTGCCCATGGCAGGGGTGGAACTGGATGATCTTTAAGGTCCCCTCCAACCCAAACTATTATATGATTCTACAAACTGCTGCAGAGCAACACAAATACCACAGACGGACAAGAGCACGGACAAGAGCCACGGTTAGAAGATACTTCTGCCCTAAGGCTCCTGCTGGTCCAGAATGAAGTCCAACTTAGATATAATTGCAAGTTACTCCGCATGCAAAATATACACTAAAACATTGTGCATTTATATGCTCCTTATCTTTGCTTAAAAGAGTTAAAATACACCATATTTCAAAAGTTGGGCTCAGCAGCCCCCCACCAAAAGGTAGGGATTGGCAAGAGAAAAAATAGAAACACTTCAATCTTGTAAAGAGAAAGTTAGCAAAGAACGTGACGGATTCTTTTAAGTGATGAAGAAAATATTGCAACCAGAGCATCACATTAAGGGCCTTTTTCAACACAGAAGAAAATCTCCTGCGTAATACCTTGCCCTCAGCTATGCAGGAAACATCATATCCTGCAACTGCTCTACAAACCGTTGTGCCTCCTACCTCTTTGGGAACAGCCTGGAAAGAGGCTTTAAAAGTCCTGTCATTTTAACAAGGACTCATCTGTTCCCCTCCGAAGAAATAATTTAAGGTACAAATGAATATTTTGCAGATGGATCCGCTATTTAAATTCATTTGCCCTCCCATAAGTGCTGTGCTACTACATGCATAAGCAGAAGAGGAAGCCGTCTCCCAGACAGCTTGGCACGGCCCCAGCAGAACATCAGCAGAGAGGAAGCTGAAAGATCTTCTCTTGCAAAGTGTATGGGGAGGAGCAGGAGAGCTCTGCTTTGACTAAGACTGGCTGAAGTCCTGGCTCGTAAAATAAATGCATCTGACAGCAGAGTCAGCAGTGAAGTTCACAGGATCAGCATAACCGAAACCCTGATGTATAGGGCTTTTCATGTCTTTCCTAGTGCTAAAACACAGTGATGGAGATAAAGGCACACGTCAACTTGTGCTTCTCAATTCTGTCTTGCGGCAGAAATTTCCTACTGTGGTTTCTCACTTTCTGCTCAGATGAATGAATCGACAAGGAGGAAGGTGAGGGAGGACCCTGCTGCACCCACAAAGGGCTGCTCAAGTGCCCACTGCTCCACCGGGAAGGGGAAAATCCCAGAGGATCTGCCATGGGAAAGGTCCCCCAGCAGGACCTGTGCTGCCTGTGAACCCCTTAGCTTCTCCCACAGGAGCAGCCGAGGAACGGGGAGGGGAACAGCAGAGACGGCTGCACAAAAACTTAGAGGAAGCTCTGAAAAGAGGGCAAGTAGGGCATGTAACTCAGAAGAAATCTGGATTAGGGAACATGATTAAGTGGGACATGGGGCCAGGGATGAGGGAGATATACAGGATCTGGTTTTCTTATCTTCAAGGGAAGGACTGATTTGCTTGAGTTGCAATTAGCCTTTTTACCTTATAAGTGCCGACACTTAGTCCAGATTTATATGTTGCCATGGGTATATCTGGGAACAGTCTGTGTGTTTGGAGACAGTGATTTTTCTTTATTATTATTGCTAATGACACAGGCTGAACAAATGTAGCATGGGAACTCCTAAAGTCTACAGAAACCTCGCTCCGTCTGGAAAATTTCTTTATCACCAATGACCATGACACTTAGAGGCAAACTTTCCTCTGCAGAGATGCGGGAGGACAAGCTCTTGCTGTGTTTTTTTCTTTCAGGAAAGGAACAGAATTATGTTCAGAGCAATTCAAATCACCACATTGGCAAAAAAAAATGTCACAAGGCATACGCTTTTCCAAGCTTTTGCTGAATTGTTTCATTGAGAGGTTTGAGAACTTTGATATAGAAGCTTATTTAGTTGGGAAATTTGTATTTCATCATCAACATCTAGAGGGATTTTTTGTCTAATAATTTTTGCTTTTGACTAGTGAATTTTTAAGTTTAGGGTGAACATGTTTTTTAACAGAGACATTAATTAAAGGAAATTACGATCAGAAAATTGAAACTTTGGTTGCTAACTCTACATCATACAAATGTAGAGGCTATTTTCAGACTGACAGATCACTTATATTCTGTTTGCAGTCAGGCTGCTCCTACTCCCAATTATTTCTCTCTTCCGAGCAATTCCTGATACGTAGGCTTCGTTTTTATTGTAATCCCATCCTATCTCAGCTCCCTGTTATCATCAACCCTGTTGGAGTAATACTGTTACTTGAAACATTAACGCTCAGTTTTCTTTATTAATCATCCCTTAACTGCTCTATTGCTGTTACCTATAACTTGGAATTCGAGTATTATAAATTTTAGTAGAAATAAAAATATCTGTTGATGGAATACAGTCGAAGGCTCTCACAAAGTAAGAGACTTGCATATAGACCTGCAGCAACTGTCTCCGATAAGCAGAGGTTTGAAACGCAACAGCAGGAAGCCAAGCTAAACTTCATCACTTACTTTTAATGAGTGCAGAAGTTTACTACAGACAATTAAGCAGCTTAATATCAACATGGGAATACACTTAATAACTTAATTACCTTCTCACTTCTTTAGAATCTGGTTCAAATTGGGCTGAAACGACATGGGTGAAACGAGTCTTCTCAAGTGAGGGTCATGTTGTAACAGCACAACAGAATTTTTCCATGATACCCAGAGTTTCCTTGGACTCAAATTGACTAGAAAGGGGGGTCCAGGTTAGATACAATGGCAGAGATTTATTGAAAAGCCTATTCAGTCCCCACTTCTATCCCTGCGCCCTCGAAATATATGTCTATATCTCTTCTATGATGATTAAATTTCTCCCAAAAGAGAACCTGATCCATGAAAACGCTGGTTTAATCATCATCGACTTAATGATTCTTCGGCAATGTCAATTAAACGGTATGAAAAATTAAACCATTTACAGAACAGGAGGACCTTTTAAATTACACATTTCAAAAAATATTAGTCAAAATTCCAGTTATATAATCCTTTTAAAACTGTCAAAGAATAATACCGCTCTAACATTTGACTCATTACTCATGCCAGTGCTTGTTGGAGTTCATAGAGCTGGCAGATATTTAAAAACCAAACTCACTAGAAATGAAGAAATTAGCATGGTGTAACACAGCAAAACAAGCTGGGGTTGAGCAGAAGCTAGGCACACGTGCCATTCAGGTGCTAAAGCTCGTTAAACATTTAGTTTTACACTGCTAATGTTGTGGTAAAGCTCCAATTACATAACAACTTAAAATTCCTATAAAATCAGTCAGATACTCAATGTGGGTTTCTATCTGTGTTCTCAAAGAACACATTGAGCCATTTAACTGGGAATACATATGAAAGCTCAGGAGGGACTTTCTCCAAGGGCACAGAGTGATAGGACAAGGGGGAACGGCTTTGAATTGGAAGGGGGACGAGGTGCTGAGGAACATGGTTTATTGATTAATAGGAATGGTTGGACTTGATGATCCAGTGGATCTTTTCCAATCTGGCGATTCTATGATTGAGATTAGACATTAGGAAGAAATCCTTCCCAATGAAGGTGGGGAGGCCCTCTGGCCCAGGCTGCTTAGAGAAGCTGTGGCTGCCTCATCACTGGAGGGGTTCAAGGCCAGGCTGGATGGGGCTTGGAACAACCTCATCCCATGGGAGGTGTCCCTGCCCATGGCAGGAGTGGGACTGGATGGGCTTTGAGGTCCCTTCCAATCCAAACCATTCTATGATTTATCTTCCTTTCAAACCAGTTTTACCCTTTCCATCCATCTCTTCCTCCCCATCCCCACGTTGCAGCACACCCCAAATGGATGTTAACTGCTTCGTTAATTTGATTCTCTTAGAAAGTCGGCTTGGTACTCCTAAACACCCCAAGCAGCTTTACAAGGCCGTATTTTCAACTTAAATGTACTGTGGAGCATTGATTTAGTCACCAAGTGGGAAACCGCTACAGCTCGCTCTTCAGGGACTGCCTGCTCCTGCCTTCACTGCCTCTCCGATGGGAAATGGGATGAGAGATTTGATCCGGGACCTGTACAAATGTGGGATCTGCCCTTGGGGGAAACAGTCAAATGGGCCCAAACACATACTATAAAGACTCTTCTTGCTTCTCCTAACACAACACATACACACTACAGGTCACAGCGTTCTTCATGTGAACATCACGGGTAAGCGTTACAATTAAGGACACTAAATAAAAGCTGACAGTTACATTTGTAATCAAAGACACCATTCATGAAGCTGTCTGTTTTCCACGCGATACCAAACATAAATTAGCAAAAGACAGTAAAAGAATGGCAGGCAGCCAAGTGGCCAGGATAATTCCTGGATTCAGTGTCCATTGAAGTCTCCAGTGACTTTTATCAGTCAAGTCTCATGGCTGTTGTTGAATACACACTACCAAAACTCACTTCTCCTTCAGCCCTGCCAAATCACAAATACATTCCCTGGGCCAGGGCCTCCCCACCCTCACAGGGAAACATTTCTCCCTAAGATCTCAAAATCTCCCCTCTCACAGCTTAAAACCACTCCCCTACGTTCTATCCTTGCACTCCCTGATCAAGAGTCCCACCCCAGCTTTCCTGGAGCCCCTTTCAGTGCTTGGAAGCTGCTCCAAGATCTCCCTGGGCCCTTCTCTTCTCCATAGGCTGAACAACCTCAACTCTCTCAGTCAGTCCTCGTATGGGAGGCGCTCCAGCCCTCTGATCATCTCCACAGCTTCCTCTGGACTCGCTCCAACAGCTCCATGTTCTTCCCACACCAAGGACTCCAGAACTGGACACAAGGCTCCAGGTGAGGTCTCACCAGAGTGGAATAGATCACTGACAATAGTAAGAATACTCTGGAAAAAAAAGCAGTTTTAAAGGTCTGTCCCTAATGGTGAAGAACTCCAAATGAAATTTCAAAAGTACATGACATTTTTGTTTCCATGGGGTAATGAGTTACTCCGTAGCTGCCTATGTCTCATATACCTCTGACAACCTGAAGCTAACTCTGTGTAAATGGAGCATATCTCTCCTGTTCAGACCTCAGCAATCATTAACATTTTATGTTCCAAAGGTTATTCTCCAAATGACCCTATTTTGATTTTTAAAAGAGAATCTAATGGAAACTTCCATCATGTTAGTAACTTCGGTTATGCTTTCTCTTGGCAATGTCAGTTGAAGGAAGAAAGTAGAAGCTAGGAAGCATGGCGTTCTACACCAATTTTAATGTCATTTTGTGATCCTTCACCTCAATTTCTACCCTTTCCACATGAGGATACCTTCAGTTATATTAAGTCAACTGCAACGTCACTGAAAAGTTGCAGAACACAGAAGGATACAGAGATAATTTTTCTTCCACAGTTACAACCTAATATTCCGTGGATACCTACTAATAAAAATGAAAGTGATAAGTATTTATCATTGCTTCACTTGCAGCTCAAGACCACAATGAGAAGATGGTTGTCTGTGTCTCCATGATATGGAAAACATTGACTAACTGGTTGCTTGTAGGGAGTCCCTAGAGTTTGTCTTCAGGCTTCTAATAATTTATGACCTGGTAACCCGAGACGGTATCTCCTAAGGACATAAGCAAGAGCGACATGGACACATTAGAATTTGTTTCCACCTTTATCCCCTTCAAACTAGACTTTCTTACCTTCTGAACATACAGTAAAACGTCAGCAATGAGGACCGGACCGGTGTTTCAAAGCTGGAGAGGTATTTTGCTGCTGCTGGACAAACACTCAATATTTTGGGGCACCTAGACTAGAGGTACCCCTCGAGATCCTAGCTGAGAAGCAACAGCTTAGGACCATTTTCTCAGGAAAACTAAGCAATTCATTTTGGAATTTCGGGACAATATTGTCAACTGTAATTACCAGTTTTTAAGGAAAAAAAAAGACTAGTAAAATGAAATGTCACACCAATTTACTAGCCCAACTACAGATTTTCCAGATGATGATTACCTGAAACAAGATATGTGGGACACCTTGCGGTAGCAGTTTATTATGACTTGAGTGACTAAACTCTTGGACGAGGGAAAGGCTGTGGATGTATCTTCCTGGACTTCAGTAAAGCCTTTGGTAAAGTTTCTCCCAGCATTCTGCTTCGGAAACTGTCACCTCTGGCCTGGACGGGCGCACACTCTCCTGGGTGAAAAACTGGTTGGATGACCGGGCCCAGAGGGGGGTGGGAAATGGAGTTAAATCCAGCTGGAGGCCAGTTACAAGTGGGGTTCCCCAGGGCTCAGTCCTGGGTCCAGTCCTGTTTAATGTCTTTATCAACGACCTGGATGAAGGCATCGAGTCCTCCCTTAGCAAGTTTGCAGATGACACCAAGCCGGGTGGAAGTGTGGATCTGCTGGAGGGTCGGGAGGCTCCAAAGGGACCTGAACAGGCTGGACTGCTGGGCTGAGACCAACGGCAGGAGGTTTAACAAGGCCAAATGCCGGGTCCTGCACTTGGGGCACAACAACCCTAAGCAGAGGTACAGACTAGGAGAAGCCTGGCTGGAAAGCTGCCAGGAGGAGAAGGACCTGGGGGTGCTGGTTGACAGCGACTGAACATGAGCCAGCAGTGGCCCAGGTGGCCAAGAAGGCCAATGGCATCTTGGCTTGTATCAGAAATGGCGTGATCAGCAGGTCCAGGGAGGTTCTTCTCCCCCTGTACTCGGCACTGGTGAGACCGCACCTCGAGTCCTGTGTTCAGTTCTGGGCCCCTCACCACAAGAAGGATGTTGTGGCTCTGGAGCGAGTGCAGAGAAGAGCAACAAAGCTTCGGAAGGGGCTGGAGAACAGGCCTGATGAGGAGCGACTGGGAGAGCTGGGGGTGTTTATCCTAGAGAAGAGGAGGCTGAGGGGAGACCTCATTGCTCTCTACACCTACCTGAAGGGAGGTTGTGGAGAGGAGGGTGCTGGCCTCTTCTCCCAAGTGACAGGGGACCGGACGAGAGGGAATGGCCTCAAGCTCCGCCAGGGGAGATTTAGGCTTCAGATTAGGAAAAAATTCTTCACAGAAAGGGTCATTAGGCATTGGAACAGTCTGCCAAGGGAGGTGGTTGAGTCGCCGTCCCTGGAGGTGTTTAAGGTGAGGGTGGATGAGGTACTTAGGGGCATGGTTTAGGGATTGGTGGGAATGGTTGGACTCGACGACCCAGTGGGTCTCTTTCAACCTGGTTATTCTGTGACTCTGTGATTCTGTAATTATCACCGTGCTATCCTCTAGGAGCTACAACACCTCCAAGAGAGGCAAAAAAATCAGAAGGCGTGTGATGTCTCAGCTAAGCCTGTTCACAGAGTGGCATCATGGTTTAAGCTGCTGATGAGAGTGGTTTTTTGAGCCAAGACTCAGTTATGACAGAAGCGCTTTTTCCTTCCTGCCAGTCCTGGCACGGGCTGGTGAGCTCTGGCAACAAAACAGGACAGATTTCTGGGGCCAGGAGACCTAACCACCTCAAAGCAAGATCAGCTGGAACTCGTTTGTCCAAGCTCTTGTGCATCATCAACTTGAAAGTGTTCCTACAATATCCTACTGTATGAAACAAAGCCAGTTTAGAGAAACACCACTGAAAATTAACTCTTATCAGTGCGGTATTAGAAATACATCACAGTGTTCACACCATGGGAGCTTCACCCTGCATTCAGGTAGATTTCTGGGCAGTTTCCCATAGCAGTTCGGAAGATGATAATCCTTCTCCAATGGCTGAGGGAACCTGCTGATGTACATTTGCAGTAGGGGAAGCTTATCATGTACTTCACTCTTTAGAGGAGGTAGAGATGGAAAAGGGTGTTACAAGTAATAATAATTCCTTTTAATAATCTTTTGGCAGCTGTAAAGAGGCAGGCGCTGCCATCCAGCAAAGAACCAAGAACCGGCACAGACGAACAGAACGGCTTTTTGATGTTACAGCTGCCTTATCCCAGCTCTCTAACGGGCAACCCTGAAGACGAGCAGTGAGAAGATGCTCCAGAGAAGATGCTCCTCTCCTCTGGAGGGGAGTGGGGTACCCAGAGTTGTCCAGGTGAGGACACCAGAACAGCCACAAAGCAGAGCAGGAGGCAGCACGGGAAGCTTCGGACAAGCCAGGCAGCATCTGGGAGCTATCAAGCAAGACTGACTTCATGCTGCTAATCGCTCCCTCCGTGTACAGTTTATGCCTCGTAACACTAACCCAGATAGCCTGGATAATGAGACTAGAGAACTGCTTTCCAGGTCATCGATGATTAAAAGGGCAGAGTTAACACTGATAACACACTGTTCCTCTATTTCAGAAATTATTACCGGCACCAGGCTACAACTGAACAGAACTCATTATTTTCTCTGTGTGTGAAACACTGGAGTTTCTTTGCTTCCATCTGCTTTAATTAATCTCATTATATATGAATTAACAGAGTATTGCTTAAGGAAATTATACCTTGCTTTGGCAAAAGAACGTTTTAGTTTTATTAAAGCTTTCTTATTATCTACCATAATCCAATGCATTAAATGTTTCCAAACCAAATATTTGGTAGGTCAAGACACAGCACAGAATCCACCCCGTTCACACTGTCGGTCCATACACCGCCTTTGACCACAGTTAATGGAATTAATGTTACTTGTTTCAGCCCAGCCGTATTCCAAAGCCTATGTCTAATCTCTGACGCCTATAGATCAAACAGATTTACAAGTGGTAGTTTACATGGCACATTATCTCTCAAGGTCACGGGTTACACTGCAAAGAAGGCAGCTTCAAGACACCTTTACAGATGTACTTGCCTCCAAGCTTAATGGCATATATTCATCTATAGATTCATCCAGCCTATAGACATGCTCAAAATATCAGTATATATATATATATATCCAATTTCTTCCCGGATTGAACAAAAGAAGTTATTATTCAGATAACATGATCCTATGTACTGAAACAGAACACATGGACATGGCATAACTTCTACCTGACTGTACTTCAGAACAGCCTGGGCTTCAGTCGGGGAGCCGCTTACAAGACATCAAAAATGAGATTAGCAAATAACTGTGAGATAATGCCAGTGCTGCATCTAGGAATACTTTTCTATCATTTCCATGTTAATGAACACCTGCCTTTAGAGCTGTATTTTCCTGGACGTTTGCAACAATTGAAATTAACAGAGGGAAAAGAAACTAATTCGTGGCTATTTTCATATAGTGTCTTAGACCAAGGTGCTACAACTCCATTTTCTAAACCGGTTTAAAAAGTCCATTACAACAGATTTCCTTGTCAAAAATAAATAAATAAACCAGAATGTATAAGCTCAGGCCATTTTACAAGCTCTTAAAAACTGTGCTATGGGCTAGATCTTAGATTAATGTTTGTGATGCACACTGAAAACCTGTAAAGCATTTATGTAATTGCTAAGCATTATTATTTTTATTACTGTAACAGATGGAGCCAATCCATCTTGGTAGATAATATCTCATAAATGATTCATTACTATTCCTTTAACCTAGTCTTTTGTATTTTGCAGATCCATGAGAAATAACTATTAGGAGGCTCCATGCATAAAATAACACAAAAACTACCTAATGTCTTCCAAACGTAGCAGCTTTGAGAACATTTGGACCTTAGAATTTTCGTGTTGTTCTTATTCCTCTCAGAACCTGTTACTTCTGCAAGACACTCCTCCTCGTTTTCCATCACTGCTTTTCAGGTCGTGTAAAATATCACTGCAAACTACTGGTAATGTTTATAGCTTATGTGGCTGCCAATAATTGCAAATATGGACTAGACAAATGCTTTATGAGAGACAGAACTATCTCCCGCAAATGCATGACATAGTTTCATAATGCAGCGTTCTTGGCTTCGGTTGCTACTGAAGAAGAGTTACGTGATCGCACCATCCATCTTTCCTTTATCCAATAACTTTTTGACCCGTTTTAATCAAATTGGAAAGCCAGGTAGACATTTCACAGATATGAGTTCCTACAGCTTAATGAGAACCGATGGCTGGAAGAGGAAAGAAATACACAAATTAGTACCGTCACTGGTAAAAAGCCTTAAATTGGAGCTCGTCAGCCATCCCCCAGGCCTGGGCTGCCTCTGGCCATTCAGACGCTGTTAGTTCAGAGTCAGACACAGCAGATGCCACCTCCTACCCACCTTATAGCTGACAGACAGACCATTGCTGATATTTTGAATGAAGAAAAGCTTGCCTAAAAACATACTAAAGGTTGACGTAAGCGAAGTAATCAATGATATCAGTGACTGATGAATACCCCAACACTTAAAATGTGAAAAAAATGCTTGTTTACATACACAAAGAAGCATTTATTGGATCACTATTAGGAACCGCTGAGAGAGAGAGAAGCTAAATCCACCATACCTAGCTTATTACCTTGATACTGGCCTTAAGAACATCACTAGCACAATTCCCAGAGCCCAATCTACTCATCACTGGGCTCGTAGGTCTATGGAGAAGGCGCTGCCTGCACTGTTTCTACAGGGTTATTTGTGTTATTCCATCCACTCCTTACACACAGAACAATAAACCATTTTCAGTTGACTTACACAATTGTAAAAGCTAATTAAACATGATGAGCCCTAATATGGTACCTGAAATCGCTATGGGTGTTACCAATGAAAAAAACAAATCAGGTTCTCCATATAATCCTACAGATATTGAGATCTGATTATGAACAACAGGATCCGTGTTATTCCATGTTGTGCACAATGTGATAAATCAAGATTTTTGTTTGGTTTAGACTCACCACTAATGTCACCTCCCTATTTAGTCACATTATCCAAGGATTTGGGGTGTTTGAGCAAGGATGTCATATACAGTTTGATTTTTCAAACAGCGGGTACCACCCACGTGACAGAAGTTCAGCATGTTGAAGTATACTGGAAATCTCCTTAAACTTCACCAACACCAAATGCCAAGGGACCAGAACTAAAAGCTATCGTGAAAGTTTAAACAATTTCACTTTAAACAAGATCCTCCAAAACAAACAAAAGCCAACAGGTGAGATAATGGTCTGTGCCACAAAGAGCTTAGCACACAGTATCACTCCGGAGACTCCAACAGGTTTTTCCTGCCTCTGTAACTTCGGATTCTAGGGGCTTGGTGCAAATAAAGAAGTATTTGAGCAGCAATCCATGAAAAGTCCTAAGTAAAAACTCTTCAAGCCAGGACTGGCCAGAGGCTCTGTAGCACTTCCCACCACAACTCAAATCGTCACTACCTAATAGAGCGTGAGAAGTTGTCACGGGCAACCTTCAACCCTACCTGCTGATTCTTCCCACCTCACTGAGCTGCAGCAGAGGAGGCTGTACTGGAGAAATCGTCCCTAGATTATATTAAACCCCAAACCTTTAAAACCTCCTGCTCAACCTACGTCTTGCAAAGATATTTTATTCATCACAAACACATTTACTTAAGCTGAAAAATGTGCTGGAGGTTGAAATAATGGAACTTTGCCACCAGCCACTTTGACATTGGGTCTCTTCTAAACAATTCACAAGGAGTTACTATTCCCCTTGAGAAACCACATGAAAGCATTTCTTGAACAAATTGAGCTATCTTTGACTTGAAAACTATCACATGATCTCAGAAATTCTACTTGCAATTAGTTTCAAACTGATTGTCTCACAAAATAGTAACTTCTCCCAAAAGCTTCTTTTTCAGCATCTAAATTCATGAAAAAGTTTCATGAAAATTCATGTAAAAACACAATTTGCAACAACCATAAAAAAGGAAAGTCAAATGTAGAATAACATGTTTTCTAAGCAGCTTAAAATTCGATGTGGAAACGAGGGAGTGCGGAGCCAGATTCTCCTCTGGTTGAGGATGACAAGTAGAACAGGCAGGCGGAGCTCCCAGTCTCATTGCTTGGGGTGATGATGCCCTCCTAAAAATCTTTCATCATGGGGAACCCTACAAAAGGCAAGGTTGAGGCAATAAAGGACCTAAAACCTTCAACTCTGATTTACCTTTTCAATATTCCACTATAAAGACTGACATTTAGAAGCTGCCCTTCTGAAAATAATTTATTTTCCTTTCCTCTTATCACATAAAAGATGTTTTGCATAAATGCAAGGTGGTGGCTGCCCCATCCGTAGAAACATTAACAGTCAGGCTGGATGGAGCTCTGAGAACCTGATAAAGCTGAAGATGTCCCCTGCTCACTGGAGAAGAGTTGGACTATAAGTATCCCACTGGATGTGTTCCACAGTCCCTTCCAATCCAAACCATTCCATGATTCCACAAATCAGCCACAGATTTGGTAGTTTTGCTAATATCTCAGTTAAACACAACAAACTGCACTTTACTCTGCTGTGAAGTGCATTCACCTAAATGAAATGACATTGTTGTAAACATGAACAAACTCTGCCCTAATTCAAGAAAATCCCTCTAGCATCCATCAGTTTCTCAATTCTCTTACAAGCGGTACCAGATGACTTTTAACAACGTAATTTGGCAAGTTACTAAAATAAGTCATGCTTATGAGAACAACGTGCGAGCAAAACTCTGGGTTTTTTCCTAGACATATTTTCACTCATACTCAGCTGTTCCTGCTAAGACACCAGAGGCTCTGTTCCCACTGCGGCCTCTCAGTGTATAGATTTTGACTTTGTTACTTACTTAATTCACTTGCTTTAACGTGAGATTTTTAAATACAACTACCAGCTGTTCAACGTAACAAGGTTTCATTTACAATTTTTAATGACCATGAGGGCACACAGAAAGAAAAATCTCAGCTTTAAAATACACGTATTGCTCTATACCAAGGATTACAGCAAGCATTCATCTGAAGTGACTGGTTAGGATGACGTTTTTGCAGTAAAATACCTTTTCATTTCAAGATCCTCACAGCTACTCCAAATTTTATTCCATGAAAGACCACCAGGATTTCCTCCTCAAACACAAACCAAACAGATCACCAAAGAAACAACTACCACACGCAGGAAACCAATCTTTTGTTTCTAATATGTTGAAATGTTTTAAAAGGAACCAAAAAGGAAAAAAAATTACAGGAAGCGCAACTTTCAAGTGTGCGCCCAACTGGGTTTAGGTGCCGATGAAAGGAACAGTTTGCAAATAAAGCGCTTAGCAGGGCGCTGAGCTGAGTACGAACATAATATGCAACCGATAAGGAACTAGGGGGCACAATAGGAAAACAGGTCTCAGCCCTCTCTCTGTATCAGGAGGGAGCAGAACATCAACTTGAAAGCCTTCAGCGCTTAACTGAAAATGTTCAGCCTCGTCTTACCTTCAGGGAGCTGGGCGTGGGGAGATGGGGTCACCAGCTTCAAAGAAGCGTTGCAACTGCCAACAGAGAGAGAAAGATCATAGAACGCTAGAATAATCACCCGGTCATCAAATGGTTTGCGCTGGAAGGGACTTTGAAGTCCATCCAGCTCTAAGCCACTACCATGGGCATCTTCCACTAGGTTCAGGTCGCTCTAAGCTTCATCCAACCTCATCTTGAGCATCATGACGGATGGACGGGTTCCAAGATGGTAACTCTATTTCGTAGATCAACTGGGGTATGTTTTGAAACAATAAAATATTCTGTATGTTAAAAAGGTATGAGATGGCAAATTAATTCTGAAACATCAAATACATAAAAATTCGCGCCTACTTAATCACATTACAGGAAGTTCAATATTTTATAACCAGGCAGCAGAGAAGAGTTTAACAAATGGCAAAGCATCGGATATAGACAGGTAATAATGGGTTTGTTCTGTAGACAACCTGCTCCAGAGAAAACATGTTAAATTAGAATTGCTGAAACAGGGGGAAGTAAACAAAAGTTACTAAATTGTGCTACTCTATCACTTCCCATTCTGACACAACACATGAATCACAAATAAGGCTGAATATTTGTCACAGCTGTGATTTCAGCATCAAAATGAAGTAATTTTAGCCCTGATTTTAGGGGAGTTTCCAGAAAATTTGTCAGTTCAGCCAAGCGGATACTAGACTTCTCTATGATCTTCTGCAAGTTTAGCTTTACTTGGGTTTGTACCCGCAAGCGGCAGGCATTCACTTTTGAAACCACTGTGATGACTAACGTGGTTAAGTGTCTCGGCATCTTCTTGGATGAGGCCAAATCTCTCAGCGCACTGAGATACCAAGCTGTTATTCTGATGAGCGTCGGTGTTTTTAAACTGATGTGTGCACTGCATATTTTCAATTTGAAAGATGAAGAAACGTCAGCAATACAAAAATATGAAAATGCTGAACCGCTGCTTTTCCCCTTTTTGTGAGAAAAAATGATGCCCTTAAGTTTTCTGCTTTAGTAAAGCAGCGTGTTTTTATTCTTGGCACTGACAAAACTCAAGTTCCACCCGCAGTCCTGACTCACTGAGAGCGTATGGTAGGGGAAGTGGCCTAGCTTCCCAAGCCTGCATTAGAAGCTATAGCTGGCAGCAACACTGCATAGTTTATATTCCAAAAAACATGGTTCTGGAGTAAACAAAGTATTTGCAAGTTCAGATTGAATTTTATCAAGGCGCAGAGGAGATCTGAAACTTGGAAAGTATTTAAAAGCTCAAACCAAAATATTGTTATGTGAAATCAAATATTGCATTCAATTCTAAGTTAATTGTTTCTACATTTCAGGCGCTGAATTGTAAAAATGCCAACAATTCTGATTTTATTTTTTTTTTAAAAAAAAGTATTCCTCTGTACTGATGTTCTTACAAACTCTGCCAAAACCCACGCGCTTGCATAAGTAGATTCAAACCTTACCCTCCATGAGTTCAGTTAGACTTTCCACATTGATTTGGAGAAATAGCCAAGGAAAAAAACTTGTGTTTTCACGTATTCATGCTATCATCCAAAACTTAAAAAAGGCTTTAATGCACTAAAATATATTTAAGAAGATTTTAGCTCAGTGTTAAATCAATCGAGAAGCTGGCTGAAACGGAAAGGTGGTGTCCTGCTGGCTCCCCTCCCTTCGCTGTGCTGCCCACACTCTGCTTCTCCACTCTTCGCTTTGGAGTTTGTCTCACTTAGTGGTGAATCCATGCAGAAAATGAAACAGTGAAGAGCTAAGCACACAAAAAACAGTGAGTAGTTTTCCACAATTTAGCTCCCTAAATCAGCTCAGCGTAAGGCAAAGGAGCCACAGAGCCTGTACTGGGATCACGTAGCTGGAGAACAGGAGAGGAAAAGAAAAAAAGAGGAATCTACGTGTATACGTTCATTTGGGTTTATTTGATTTCTCACATCAGCTAGTTTTTTGGTTTAGAATCACAGAATGGTTTGCTCCAAGCCCCATCCAACCTGGATTGAACCCCTCCAGGGACGGGGCAGCCACCCCTGCTCTGGGCAGCCTGGCCCAGGGCCTCCCCATCCTCACAGCAAAACATTTCTCCCTAAGATTTCATCTCAAACTCCCTTCTTTCAGCTCAAAACCATCCTCCCTCATCCTATCCCTGCACTCCCTGGTCAAGAGCTTTCCTGGAGTCCCTTTTTGGTACTGGAAGCTGCCCTGGAGCCTTCTCTTTCCCAGACCGAACAACCCCAAGTCTCTCAGCCTTTCCTCAGAGGTGCTCCAGCCTTCTTCTGACCATGTCCATGTCCTCCTCTGGACTCACTCCAACAGATTGATACCTTTCTTATGTCAGGGACCCCAGAATAGAACAGAGGACTCCAGATTTCTTAGCTCTAATATGAGGCAGCACAGCAAGTTCTAAGCATCCTTCTACTTCATGCCTTCCAGGCTTAGCTCTCAGGCACAATAATCTATTCTTAAGCCCACTGACGGTAGGCAAAAAAACCCACCCTAGTTACAGTTTTTAAATTCCTCAAAACAAAATAAAAAGCAATTACAAGACTACTTTGGCAGCTGGTCCATCTGAAACATAAAGGAGGCCAACACTATTCTCAAATGTGGGTTTGTGTTTTTTTTTAAACAGCTCCTTGTTCCTTCCCTGTCAACCTCTTATTATTGCATCTTTGCTCACCAGGACCTGTGCCTTCGGAGACAAAGGCAGGATTCTATTGTCAGAGATGTTCACAGCCTCAGGTAGGTGTGGCAGGTTCCCCTCAGCAGAGAGCTCTGAGCTTCAGTCGCACCCGAATCTCAACAGGCAACGCAGAAAGACATCTCCAGCTTTCATCCTCGGGGCAAACTGCTCCAGGAACAAGAGATGCTTTAAGCAGCTAATATCCCGCAGGATGATTTTGCAGGCACGTCGTTGGGGATTGATCCAACAGCTGCCTCACAGCTTACATATAGCAAACCCTTTTTTTTTTTTTTCCCCCTGTGGAAATCCTGCCTAACAGGTTAAAAGGGAATTTTCCATTTTTCCCTGTCAGCCACACAACCTACGGTAAAAACCAAAGTGCAATCGCATAGTGAGCTAAAGCTGAGCCGAGCCCCCTTCCCGCTGCCTCCAGTCCTTCTTTTCGTCTCCAGCTGCACATCCTCACCACCTTTCCTGCAGCAGAGGGGACTCTGGAGCAAAGCCAAGAGCTTTCCTCCAAAAAGCTCACTCTGAAGGACAGGGATCCCTGAGCTGATCCACCGTGCGGCTGCGGGACCCCCGTCTCCCACCCCGGGAGCAGCGGGGATGTGGTTAAACGCAGGTGGGAGGACAGGACTGGCCCTTTCCTCACTTTCACGCTGCAGCTTCAGGATAGAGCTGGTCTGAGACAAGAACGTTCGCAGGAAATCTTCTGCCTAAAATAGGCGTTGTTCTTCTACACCTCCTACTGAACAGTGGGTACAATTCATGAACATAGACTTCTGAAACCGATTCAGAAGAGATCTGAGGAATGTATCAAAAAGTCCATATGGTTTTACCAAATCAAGTATGCAGAAACTGAGTAAATTTAGCCAGGCGCTTAAGATGTAAAATTTATCTCGTTTGACCCAACTGGAAGGAACATAGTCATGAGGCGCTTACATACACATCGATCTGATTACTTCTTCATCTTGGTGAGGTCAAAAATTGATGAGTAACACATTATTTAATGTGTGGAAACAAAAGGACACCTCAGTTACTAAGGAAGCGCAGTGGAACAGGAAAGCGCTACCCAGCCAGGTCTAAATAATGCTATTTTCTCTAACATTTTTAGGTAGCGAAATTACAAGTGACAAGTGGTTGGCACTTTGACAGCTGGGCCTACGTTTCCAAGTTTTTCTCCTGTAACTCAGAAGAGCGAAAGCTTTGTTTTAAATGAAGGCTGAAATACTTACAACGAGACAGGAGGCGAGGGCTCTAAGACACGTTACTTGTTGTTAATTGTAAAAACCTCAGGAGTCTGCAAAAGCGAGATGTCAAGCACATAAGGCTTCCCAAACCTCTCTATAGGGGGTTGAGTCACCTTCCCTGGAGGGGTTTAAGGACGGGTGGACGAGGTGCTGAGGGACATGGGTTAGTGATTGATGGGAATGGTGGACTCGATGATCCGATGGGTCTTTTCCAACCTGGTGATTCTCTGATTCTATACCATCATATTTCCATTGGCACTTCCAGTGCCAATGGAAATATGATGGTATAGAATCAGAGAATATGCCTTGTGGAGCCAGCTTTCAAATTGTCCTTCCTCCACTAACAGCCACCTCCCCACAGCCTTCGGAAGCTGTGCCCAAGGTCAGATTCAAATTCCCAAAAGTTCAACTGGACGAGCTTTTGCTCACACACATTCATAGGAGCAAATCTAGAACGCAAGCCCATTGTTCTCCCCCTCCCTATGTGATGAGAGACTTTAAAATATATTATATTTCCCCAAGAAACACGGGAATTGAGACGGCTACCAAAAATCCCTATTTACTGGCATACTTGGTGTCTACTTGCTGGCGTACTTGCCACATCAAAGGAGGGGAGAGTAATTAAGCAGCACACGGGACAAGGCATTCCAAACGTAAACAGCAGTTCAGGTGCAACTAGAAAAGGAGAACAGGCTGAGAGAGTTGGGGTTGTTCGGCTTAGAGAAAAGAAGGCTACAGAGAGACCTTGGAGCATCTTCCAGTACAGGAAAACTGAGGAGGGTTCCCTACGAGAGCGTGCAGAAACAGGATGACGGGAAACAGTTTTAAGCTGAAAGAAGGGGATTTAGGTATTATTGAGTTGTAGAGAAGCCCTGGCCCAGGTTGCCCAGAGCAGGGGTGGCTGCCCCATCCCTGGAGGGGTTCAAGGCCAGGTTGGATGGGGCTGGGAGCCCCTGATCCAGTGGGAGGTGTCCCTGCCCAGGGCAGAGGTGGGACTGGATGGGCTTCGAAGTCCCTTCCAACCCAAATCACTCCACGACTCTATAAAAGGTACTTTAAGCAGCAACACTAATTTGAAGCTAAGCATTCAAAAGGTAATTATTTATAAAACTGAACATGAAACATGGAAATGCAATGCTTTTGTAATGGGAAAAACATGTAATAATAAAGCTACATGAAAAAGAAACTAACGGAATTCTTTTGGTGACTGAACTTAAGAGTTCTGTGTAGAAAAATCTGAAAGATTCATAGCTCATTTCTAAGCCACATTAATTCTCCTTCTTTTAACACACAGAAATGTATGGCCCTTGCAGCTGAAATGTTCAGGACCTTATCATGACAAATAGTGCCATCCCGCAGGACCCTGCAAGTGAATCCTGGCAGTGAAACAGGAGGGAGTTTTATCTCCTGAGCCTGCACTTTTAAAAAGCCCTCTCCACATTAAAAAACATAATAATGCTTTCCAAAACTATCAGCCTACGGCTGTAAAACTCTCAACATCCCCTTTTCTCTCTTGAACTTTTAATTAAGTCTCCCCAGTTCTTCGAAGCAGCAGTAGTCTAACGGGTGCAGGATATTTTATTACAAATAAGCTGTTTGAAACGCAGAGACTCGCTGTGAGTCGTAGTCTTTGAACACGAGCTTCTTAAATAAACCCATTCATTTTTGTTTATTTTTTAAAATATCAGATTCTAATCCTCTCTAACCCACGCGTTATCAGTAATAAAAAATGTGCAGCTCTCTGGAATTTCTTTTTTGCTGTTTGGGGGATGAATACATCTATGACTACACAGGATTTCCCGCATGAAAAGTGTTCACAGCCACAAAAGAAAGCATGAAAGAGGTTTTTATCAGCAGATCTCAAAGCACTTGTACAAAGCACTGTTTTCTTTAACAGATGGGGAATCTGAGACAGGCAGATAAAATATCTTGCCTAAAGTCACCCAACAAGGTGTTGCAAGCCGAGTTCCTGCTGTGCTCGTACATTGCTCTTGTGACTCTTTAGGACAACCTGGAATAAATCTGTTGCGTTAGACCTTCAAGAATGATTTTGTGGCATCAGATACCAAGTTTTCTTTGACATCCTCAAAAAAAACCACCTTGGAAGCAAGAGAGGCCAACGTTGCACCAACAGGGAAGGGATAAGGAACTACAAAACCCTGGATCCACCTGTCCTGGGTGCTGCAGCGATCGCCCTACCAACACAGCGTAAAAATAAAGCGTTAATGAAAGAAGCAGACTACAGGACTTTGATTCACTAACCTGATCCTATGGTGTGGAATCTGCCACTAGCACATTTAAATCACATGTCTTGCACAATTAAACAACTGTCTTGTTGGAGATGCTTAGGGTCTCTGCATCTTGGCCAGGAAAATCTGCACTATATTCCTGGACAAAGCAGGTATTTAAATTAAAATCAGTATTACAGTGGGTTCATACCAGCAGGCACTCACTCTGCGCTAACATGCCAGGTCTAACCCCACAAAGAAGCCCCTACAGCAGAGCTCAGGGTGTTTGGCAGCTAGAAAAAGCCATAAGAGGGCTATTTGTATAATTAAGAATGATGTAGTTGCACTAGCTGGACTGTGTATCCAGACAGATACACGGATGTTTTTATCACATCCCATGGAAATTATGAATTTCTACACCTGGATGAATCATCCGGTACTTCATTGCTAAATAAATAGCTGAAAAATCATAATACAGAGGAAAACCATTTGGACGAGGATCTCTTAGGCAGACACAAGCAAACCTGACCTTCCATTTCAGGGGTAAACTGTGGTTACAAGCAGCTGAAGACTAATACATAAGAGTTGGACTTCTATTTACCATTAGCGGAGCGACGCTTCACTTCTTTCTGGCAGCTTTCAAAAGATCCACACTTCTGCCTGCACTGCTGTGCTTACTGAAGATTCCCATGACATTTTAATATGGCAGTAGATGCAGAGCCTGCTGTGAGTGCAAGACACATTTTCCCACAGAATTGTTTGAAATATAAACTCAACGCTTCGTTTGCTAAACATTTCTTTTCTTCACATTTTGATATTTGGAAAGAAAATAGATAGCTCCTAATTAGCAAAACATTCAGTGCAGAACAAAATAACCAACTGTCCCTTTAATCTGTTGTTGAGAAGTCTGCAATAACTGTATCCCTATAAATAAATCTGCTTGCTCTTTTAGATTGCTACTAGTGGCAAGAAATTCCCGACTCCGACTTGATAACAAAGAATCTATCACTATATTCTCGAGGTCTGAAGCAACAATGAAAGCTATTGGCTTTTATTACTTGCCTGTTTGAACAAAAGACGACAAAATTTAAGATATTCTGATTTGCAGCATCAAAGCAACCTCTGCTACTTGACACATATTGCATAAAGTATCACAAGTCATGCATGGAAAACACAAAGACTACACTGCTGTAAACATTAGCTGGCATGCCTAATATTCCTTGGTGGTCTGAGTTCACAGTTTTATATTTCAAAGGCTATGAATGAAGACAGCTTTACAGTTGAGCATGTCTTCTTGCCTGAAAGAGCTCTTTAACAGTTCTGAAAGTAGTGACCTTAATGTTCTACCCACTCTGACTTACTAGAGACCGAAGATACACATTTATAGAGGTAATTACAACAGGTAGAACCAAACATTTTCCAGTTTGAACACAGGCACCACTCAGAGCTGTAGGATTCTTTTCACATATACCGGTGGGTTTTGTTCAGCTAGAAGCGTGCTGAGCGTATATACTAAATTACACGTCAGCTTGCAGCAGTTGTTAATTTGCAGCAGTGCAATAGCCTGTGAAAATGAAAGCTTTGAAATGATCGTCCACTTTCTCTTCGACACAAACCAATTCTGACTACTGAGACGTTTACCAAGTTCCAGCAACAGACTGGAGTGCAACACATAAAATCTGTTATTACAGCAACGGAAACCTATTTTATCACAGAATCATAGAATAGTTAGGGTTGAAAGGGACATTAAAGATGATCCAGTTCCAACCTCTGCCATGGGCAGGGACACCTCCCACTGGATCAGGCTGCCAAACCCCATCCAACCTGGCCTTGAACCCCTCCAGGGATGGGGCAGCTGCAACTTCCCTGGGCAACCCTGGGTCTGCGTCTCATCACTCTCATGGTTAAGAAATTCTTCCTTAAGTCTAGACTGAATCTGCCCCTCCCCAGTTTATACCCATTCCCCCCCCATCCTATCACCACTGGCCTTTATAGTCCTTCTCCAGCTTTCCAAGAGCCCCTTTCAGGTACTAAAAGGTCACCATAAGGTCCCCTTGGAGCCTTCTCCTGCAGGCTGAGCAAGCCCAACTAAGCCTGTCCTCAGATGGAAGTTGCTCCAGCCCTCTGACCATCTTTGTAGCCTCCTCTGGACCCGTTCCAATAGTTCCATATCCTAATAATCCATTACTCAAAACCTACTCAAACACCTCAACTGAACAACAAACATTGACTCAACACATCTGGAAACTGCCTCGCTAGAACAATAGGCTGAGAGAGTTGGGGTTTTTCAGGCTGGAGAATAAAAGGCTGCAGAAAGACCTTAGAACAGCTTGCAGTACCCTCCTGTACCATGCAAGCAAAACCTCACATCACCAAACAGCATCCTCTGTGCTGAACGACTGCACTGAGTCCTACAGAGATGAAATAGAAAGGTTGACTGGAACCCCGGCAGCAGCAAATGCTGGATGCGCTCATCTTGGGAAGTGTTGAACATCCAGACTACAAAGGGAAGTCAACAGCAGCTGTATGTGCTCAGCACCTCTGAAAACAGCACCACAGCCTTGAGGCCTTCGGTGTTACGAGTTCAGTTAGAGGAAAATTAAACCCATTCCCTTATTAAGCTGCTTTAAAAACTGATCAGACACATGTAGCACAAAATACATGTATTTTTAAATTCCTACAAATTTAGAAGCAAACACTAGGTAGCATATTTTGAAGCTACACATTTCCATAATGTCAGTAACAAATATTTATTGCCTTGATATTCAGACAGAAGGAACATGTTTTCTTTCAAAAAGATGGTTTTGTGAACTCCTAACACTATTAACCACCCAAGTGACTAATTGAGAGAGACTTCCTGGTCTGTAATAACCAGTAATCATTAATCCTATATATAATTTTGCCTAACTAAGGCATGACAGTTTATATTATTTATGTGAAACATCAACACTGGGGGTGTAAAAAGTCTTCAGACTGGAGATTTGGCTGTTGCCTCACTAAGTAATTTACTGTTTGGATTAATGACTTGCTAGTATTTCAATCAAACACAAGAGGTGATCGCACGTGGCCTGCCAAAGAGGATTTAGTGGCTCCAAAAATGGAGGCAACCAAGAGCCCAGCAGAAGAAGAATCCAAACTACATTCTCCTAGAGGCAAAGAATGACATCTGCTAGGAGCACGGAGATGTTCATAGTAAAGCTCGCAGCAGCCAGCAGGATACGGCATTCTGCATGCCTCCTGCCTAAGAACTGCAACACCAGACAGGTGCTAGGATTCGATTACTGTTCAGGCAATAAATAACCACAGACAGCTAGCGAACCAGATTAACGAGGGACGGCTTTTCAGGATTTGACAGGTTCAGAAGCGTAGAGGGTTTCTTTTCTGTCATCTCTGTCATGATAAACTTCCACAACTGCATTCTTTCATTTGGGATTTTGCTAAAAAACTCTGATTTTATTTTACGTTTGTCAGCTCAGACTAAGGTAATGGCATTTCAGCTCTTCGAAACAACAGTTCTTGAGACAGGATGCAGCAATGCTGAGCGCCACGAGCTCCCCAAGGTCCACACCTTGTGTGCTGCACAGCCAGGCTGGGGAGCGAGTGGGAGAACTGTCTCGCAGTGGGTTTCATCAGCCAGCTGAGAAGCTTTCTAGAAACATTCTTCAGAGAGCAAAGACCTTCTGAATCCCAGAAGAGAAGAGAGTCCCCTGATAGGAAGTATCACACGTGATTAAATTCAGAGCGATAATTTCACATCTTGACTGGATAAAAAGGAAGATATTTTTTTTCTTGCATTTGGATTTATATGATGACTACCTAAAGCTAATGAGATGGCCAACACATTGGAACTAACATCATGATTTAGACTGGGGACAGCAAGACTAAACATCCATATGCTCTACTGCACATTCAGTACTGCCACTTGTATGCAAAACATTTCCAGAGCCCCCTGAGAGATGATGCCATTTCCTATCAGTTTAAGGGAGATGAACTGGAAAACAAAAGGCACTGTGACACCTCCACCCCCTTTCTGCATCCTGATCCTGGCTCACAGAACACATTGCTGAGACATGTGGGTACTCCAAGCCATGTCTGTTCTGCAGCTTAGGGCAAGCCTCCCACCAGGACTAAAGCAGAATGAAAACTGACTGCTTTCCCAAGCCTCAACCGAAGTAACTTTTAATCAAACTTAAAGATATTGACCTGAAAAAGAACTGAGTCCACCTAGTCATGAAACTTTGGGCACTGGGATACGAGAATATTCCATTTGGTAGCACAGGCCGCTTGGCAAACATAAAAGGTTGTGTGGCACTCAAGTGCAACCCTGAGCAATGGGGGGAAAGCAAACACTGCAGTCTAGGATCAAACACAGAACAAACAGTTTCAAGACCTAGCACGGTGAGGGTTGCTCAGCCTCACACCGTTCCACTCCGTCTCCTGCATCGGGCCATCCTCTGATACCAGAAAGGGGAAACTTGCAGCAGAAGCTGCCTCTAGGGCTACATGAATTCATTCAGGCAGTGATTAAACTCAGCTTTCAGGCGAAAATTTAAGTGGGAGTAGCTGTAGGTCCAACACAGACAAAAGAAACCCTATTTTTAAATAAAGGGGAAACAAGAAAAGGCTCAAGAACCAAGAAGTGGAGGAGTAAATGACAGTGGCAGAGCAAAGAGATGTCTCCTTCCATTTAGACAAGCAGACATACTCTTGCGATTTAATGGATTATAAGGACTCAAAGATATTTACTGTCTAGCCACGTAAGTACATTCCAGCTCTTGATTTGCTTTTAGCATTGAAACCAGTCATATATTACATCAATGGGATTCTTGTTTGTTGCAATAAGTGAATAATTTGGGCACTATATTCAATTCACTGTTTTTACATTCCCTTGTTTCATCTGTTCTCAGTTTCCACAATACGATTTTTGGAAAACTAGGGCTGGAAGCACATGGCCAGTCAGACAGATGGGTCAAGAATTCCGACTTCTTACCTAATTTGGTATACAGAGTCCAAACAATGTGAGGACACTATTCAGTTCAGCCAATGTAGTGGCTCACTTGGACCAAAAGTTCCTACTTCATCTCCTCATGTGCAGAGCCTCCCCCCAATTCCCTTCCTCGCACTGGGTCTTGCCTCCCAGGACTCGTCTGCCTCCAAGATGAGCCAGTTGGAACTCAACTGGCAGAAACCAGCCACTTTTTTGGTAGTAGAATCACAAAATGGTTTCGGTTGGAAAGGACCTTAAATATCATCCAGTTCCAGCTCCCACTAGATCAGGCTGCCCAAGCCCCATCCGACCTGGCCTCAAACCCCTCCAGGGATGGGGCAGCCATCTGGGCAAACTGGGCCAGGGCTTCACCACCCTCATTGTGAAGAAATTCCTCCTTATGCCCAGTCTAAATCTGCCCCTCTCCAGTTTACACCCGTTGTCCCCAGTCCTACACTCCAGGCCTTCGTAAACAGTCCCTCCCCAGCTTTCTTGTAGCCCCTTCAGGCACTGTAGTTGACGTTCTTCTAGTTTAGGGCTCTCCATTGAAAGGTCAAGTAGTCAGTACAGGAAAAAAGCACAAGCACGCAGTCTGGCAAGAAGAGAAGCAGACTGCTGTACCATAAACCCCATCAGAGAGTACCTGGTGATGGCTTCACTCTTGCTCTTTTCATGTGAAAAAAATGGTTCTGAAATAGGCAGAAACCTTGTTTCTCTTGCTAAAGCCTTCTCACGTTGCTGGCTTCTGACAGTTTGTGGAATAATTAAAGCAATTCTCTTAAACCATTATTTTTCTTTCTATTATAGGGTTTAAAATCCAGCTACTCAGAGATAGCCAGTGAAAACAGAAACATCAGCCACCTAAATTCCCATAATATTGACTTGAAACAAAATACGACAACGTTTACTCTATTGCTTTGGCGTGGGTTGGTTTGTTTGCAGTCAAATCGTAATTTATACTGGCTCCTCACATATTGATATGTTGAGGAAATAAACAGTAAATACTATTTCCAATCCATCTGCTTAACTTGTTAGAAAAACAACAGTCAGAGGCTTTCGGAATTGTATTTTTTCTGTACGAAACCAAACAGGGAACTAGATTTGCGTTATGCTTCAAGTACTCTGTGCGCGTGCCCATTTGGATGAGGTACCATCCCAGTCTGACTTCCCAGCCCTGATCCTGGCAGACGCTTGTGGGGCTTGCAGAGCGTGAGTGACAATCGTCTGGAGGACACTCACCAATCGGCGAGCCTGGCGAGAGCCGTCCAAAGCTGCACTTGCCTCTCCTCGCCGCTTCCCTTTGTCTGACTACGCTTTTTAGACAACCATAGACTCATTAAGGTTGGAAAAGAAGTCTAATATCACACAGTCCAACTACCAACACAGCTAAGCCTCCTCAACAGTGTCCCAGTGAGCCTCATCTACACATCCTTTTAACCCCTCCGGGGATGGAGACTCCACCAGCCTCTTCCAATGCTTCACCACTCTGTCAGTGAAGACATTTTTCCTAAGAAAACAGCACGCAGCTACCAAAGAGCTTTCTATGAATGGTGCTGCGAGGAGAAGCAGGTCAACTCCTTCATTATTCACCTGCCGGCTGCGGAGGGGAAAACACTTGGCTGATGCATAAGAAAACATTTTTCCCGTGTAACCTTCAATTCTCCACAGGCAGAACAAAGGTACTTATCTAATGTTCATCGTCAAAAACTCAACAAGCACTGAAGAGCTTATGTGGTCTGCCTAATGTACGTCCTACATGTAGCGATGGGTTTAACCGAGTCAGCAGCCCTTTCAGAGTTCACAGCCTGGTTAGCTCCATTCAACTCCAGCAGTCTCATTAGATGTGAACAAGCACGAAGCTGAAGCAAAACATCCTCACAGCGTCCTACCCAGCCACATTTTTCTGGCATTCAACACTGTTGTATGGACTACGCGAAGGTCTATAATAAACGGATATAGTTCAATTTAGACTAGACATCAGGAGGAAAATCTTCACAATGAAGGGGGTGAGGAGGACCTGGCCCAGGTTGCCCAGCGAGCCTGTGACTGCCCCATCCCTGGAGGGGTTCAAGGCCAGCTTGGATGGGGCTTGGAGCCCCTGATCGAGTGGGAGGTGTCCCTGGCCATGTCAAGGGCTTGGAATTAGATGATCTTCAAGGTCCCTTACAACTAAAACCATTCTATGATTCTATAAAGCAAATACAGTACATGTTTAAACCATCTTGTCCAGCATCTCATGGATGCTAAAGACAACTTGGTGCGTATTTAGCCTCTTCAGATAATCCCCCCGCTAAGCCAAAAGAAAGTCTTACTAAAAAGACAAGAAGAAATAACAAGACCTGGCTTACAATGACCCAGGTGAATGCCAAAGCCAGTAGGAAGGAGCACCCAGTTACGAGTTAGGAAAGAAAATGGTAGGATCCCCCCTGCTATTTTCATCTCAACCATCCAGCAGACCAGGCAGCGTAGTCTAACCACATCTGTTTGGATTTGTGTTCTGCTGAAAGATGGAACATCAGAGGGAGGAAAAAGTCCTTCTCTTCAGATAGTCATTTTCTGAGCCTAAGCAATTTAATGCCAGTGAACTAGAGTGGAAAAAAACTGAAACATTTGTTGACTCCGGAAAAAAATGAGATGGAACTAGCAGCTTTTAGGGGTTCAATTACACTGCTTTCAAGATCCAGGACAGCAAGTTAGTACCTTTTTTAAATATTAAAAATGTTGAGATGGATACGAGTCTTACACTCAAACCCTAAGGTAGGCAATTTAAATCATCTGAACTGCAGCGCTCTTGCCAAAGCAAATAAAAATATTTCATAATTATTTTTTCCTTCCTTTTCAGTACTACCAAATACAATTACTGTTGAAGTTCAGAAACATGACGCTGTCCAACACTGACAAATTGCTTCCTTAACCAGCCAGATCAGTACTCAAACAATTGTTAATAGGTTTCAGATACCCACCAGATTTCTGCTACCAGGAGATCACAGAATGGTTTTGGTTGAAAGGGACCTCAAAGCCCATCCAGTGCCACCCCTGCCATGGACAGGGACACCTCCCACTGGATCAGGGGCTCCAAGCCCCATCCAACCTGGCCTTGAACCCCTCAAGGGACGGGGCAGCCACCCCTGCTCTGGGCAACCTGGGCCAGGGCCTCCCCACACTCACAGCAAAACATTTCTGCCCAAGATCTCATCTCAACTTCCCCTCTTTTAGATATCTCAATGATTTTATTTGCATTCTGTAATTGTGTTTTCCTACAACACCCACTCAGAATAATGCTTCAATGTATTTTAGGTGCATTCCATATAAACCTAAAATGACTGAAAAAGTCTGCATTTCTTTTTCTAGCACATCTCAGTCAACTGTGGATCTTTAAAAAAGGATTTAATGGGCTCTTGGGTTTTTGTTTATTTCAAGTGCTCTGACAACAGATTAAAATACATAAACAGGCTATGCATGTTTAGCCTTCTAAATTCTGGCATCTCCTTCCTCCGTTTGGGACTGCAACCTTTGTGTCTTTGACTTTTTGTAGACTGAAATCCAATACTTTTGTCTGCATCTGCTGCTAAAAGCCATTTCTCCCCAGCCACAGACCAATCCCCTTGTGCCTCATTAAGCACATTTACATTTGGCTCTTAAGATCTTAAACAGAGCATTTTATGCCTAGCAAGAGTGCACAGATGAAAGAAGCACTTTACTGATGGCTTCTGTGATGACACATGGAGTTACCCCATTATTTGGGGGACTCAAGCAAAATCTCATTAATAAAGGATTGCCCTGTTAGACATTTTTTTTTAAATAATGGTAAAATCAGAGAAGCATCATAAAATGGTTTGGGTTGGAAGGGACCTCAAAGCCCATCCAGTCCCACCCCTGCCCTGGGCAGGGACACCTCCCACTGGATCAGGGGCTCCAAGCCCCATCCAACCTGGCCTTGAACCCCTCCAGGGATGGGGCAGCCACCAATGCTCTGGACAAATCAGAACCTTTCTATAGCAGGCAACAATTAAATTCAATTAAAAGGCATATAAAAGACACTTTTATATGTGTCAGTGGGTAGGGGTGTTTTTTGAGGAGCTCCTCAAAGTCAATCAAGAAGGTTTACTTCCTCAGGAAGGTGTTAGACACAGAGTGCCAAGGTACGCGAGCCTTTTGTGCCATCAGCCCTCTCAAAGTCACACATTTCAATTGGGAATAGCAGGCATACCAGAAGACCACAATGTAATTAAATACAGTTCATCAGCTCTGAACCAATTCCTTCCAGAAGTGCCCACTGAACCTTTTCAGGTGGCAGGAATGTCAGGAATTCATGATTCTGGCACGCAACAGTGGGAAGTAATTTCAGGCTGGCTCTTACAAGTCATATTGGCTTCAGTTCAAGCCTTCTATTGATCATTCCTGTGGTAGCATAAAATAAACTAAACAGGAAAAAAAAAAAAAAAAGAGAAGGAAGCATTCGGGATCCCAGTCCTGAGTCACCCAGGATTTAATGCTAAGAAATAGTATTTTGCATCATATTACAAGCCAACAAGTAGAACAACTTGCAGGGCACAGGTGCAACATGCTCCTCGCAAGGAGCGATCTTTAATCACTCTGCTCTCTGAACTAAATGTATGCTCCCTGCAGCTCTCACACGGAGCTCCAAGAAAGTGAGTAGCACCAGACTAATCTAAAGCTAATGGAGAAGTCAGGTTTGTCCCCAGAGTGAATTGTCACATTTACCTTTGCAAGAGCAGCCTTTTGAGTATGAGTTTACAGCCAACAGCTGAAGGTCTAGTAGACCTTGAGCTTTCAAAGCGTGACTTTCAAAGAATGGACAGCTATCATCATCTCCAGGTGACATCACTAAACACTGCTTTGATTCCTTCATAAAATCGGTGTCAATTTTAGCTGGATTATGCCTCAAAGCAGATCATGACCAGAAGACATTGTGTCAGAGAGCCTGAAAATCACAAAAGCACATTGGAGAACTCTCCCCTACAACATGGAGAGTATTAGAATGGACTCCAAGTCCTTTTTCATGCTTTGGAGGATCTCTCTAATGTAACAGCATTAACATTGACTCATCTTCAGGCAGAGCAAAACTAAGAAGCTACTAAGAACATTCAGGCTGCTCAGAAAAAAAAAACAACAATCTAACAATCAGAAAATATGATCACAGAATCATGGAATGGTTTGGGCTGGAAGGAACCCTAAAAGCCCATCCAGTCCCACCCCTGCCATGGGCAGGGACACCTCCCACTGGATCAGGGGCTCCAAGCCCCATCCCACCTGGCCTTGAACCCCTCCAGGGATGGTGTAGCCACCACTGCTCTGGGCAGCCTGTTCCATGTGAAAAAAAAAAAAAAAAAAAAGATATCAGCAGGAACCACAGACCTCAAATGAGTATGATGGAGAAAATCCAGCAAAGGAGTACAAAAATCACTCCATGATGCCTGGTCCTTCTGAGCCAACAGGCATAGTGAGACCATTATCCAAGCAGTAGCCTTAAGTACCCTCCTTCCATTCAGAGTCACGAGCCAGAAGAAGGCTCAGTTTGGCCCTTTGAAACATTCTTCTCCACCCACGGAAGCTGCAAATTTTAACTGAGAAATTCTGCCTGCGGTACAACCAGCAAATTCCTCAGCTGGAAACAAAGGAGCGTTGCTGTCATCTGGCAGATGTGGGCTGAGGAAGTTCCTGCCCCCAGCCAGCAGCAGAACTGCCCTGCCAGTCCTGCAGTCGGCATCTACCAGCCTACTTCCCATTCTCTATTCTGTGGCTAAACTTGCCTCCAGCCAGAAAGAAAAAGAGGCAGCCTTCTGCTTGCATTTCGCTTTCACTCTCCTCACACAAGCACACAGAAGAACTTCTAATGAATAAACGCTCTGGCAAGGTTAAATTTAAGAGCCACCTGACCTCTTTCTCTTTGAAAAACTTATTCTGTTTTCATTTGTTTCTGTTGTCCCCACTCATCATCACCCCTGCAGAACCCTTGCATAAAGGCATTCTCTGTCACAGGAGTCACCCTTAAAAACCTCTAGTACCTCTTATGTGGCCTTGTTTTCTCTAAGACAAGATTTTGAATCATCAACATCATTCTCTGGAGATCCTGCGAATCTCCTGCTTGAAAAAAATCTGTAACCTTCATCACATTTATTGACGTAACTCTCAGGTAAAAGAAACTAGTCACAGAATCACAGAATAACCAGGTTGGAAGAGACCTACTGGATCGTCGAGTCCAACCATTCCCACCAATCCCTAAATCATGCTCCTAAGCACCTCATCCACCCTAACCTTAAACACCTCCAGGGACAGCGACTCAACCCCCTCCCTTGGCAGACCATTCCAAAGCCTAACCACCCTCTCCGTGAAGAACTTTTTCCTAATCTCAAGCCTAGTTGTCTGCTTAAAAGAATGCAATTTAGTATTTCCATCTGGCTACGCATGTACAAGCAGAAGAAAAGCTCTTCCTTTCTTCTTTGACCCAGAGAGACCTCAAATTGCAATAGGTATTCAAGTCTACATTATCCTTCCTGAGTAGAGTCTCCCAGCTGTGCCAAACTGAATAACAGTATCTGGGAGACTGTTTGAGTCATTTGTCCTTCATATGGCTTTACTTCTGAACTGAAAAACAGGAAGAAGCAAAAAAGTGCTCATATGCACCACTTAGAGTAGGGCACAGCACAGAACCAATCTCAAAACACAGTCCGAGCTTTCCAAATTTTCCAAATTCCTTCTTCAAATTCATTTCTTTTGTTTATTCCACATACATAAAGTTGGGCAACAAACTATGATCAGTAAAAGGCAAAAGACTTACAAATCTTGTAACTATTAGGTTGTGTTGTACCCTGAGTGGTGCAAACAAGACTCAGTAGCTCTGCTGCAGCATCAGTGACCCAGATTCAAATAATTTTGTTACTGCCGTCTTTAAAGTTCTCTTAGATAATCAGGAACATGGGAAGGGACACTAAAGCCCATCCGATCCCATCCTCCCTGCCCTGGGCAGGGACACCTCCCACTGGATCAGGGGCTCCAAGCCCCATCCAGCCTGGCCTTGCACCCCTCCAGGGATGAGGCAGCCACCCCTGCTCTGGGCAACTTGTTTTTAAATCTGCCTTTAGCAATAGCCTATCTGTAATTTTGTGCATGCTTTCACATGACATGCAGTCAGCAGCCCTGTAGTGGGTTTCACACATCTGCTAGGTGAGATTAAACGTTTTGTCCCTCAAATGACTAATTTCATAAACAGATCAGTGTATTCAGCTGTGTTCAGATGCTGAGAAATCAGTCTCCTGTTAACAGCCTGCTCTTCACCAATACTTTCTCTAACTTCTGTCCTTTCGAGTAATACAATTACTTAGCAACTCCCAGTGATACTTCTCGTGATGAGGTTCTACTGAAAGCAGAAGACACCCTTCTACCAGTTACAATGGGTGTCAAGAACATCTCCTCCTGCTCGTAGCAATACAAGCAAGGCATAGGTGAGAACCAGTCATAGCGCAGCCTGCGTAAAAACACAACAGAAAAAAAAAATAAATTCTGAGCTGTCTGGGGGACAGATTAAATCCAGCACAGAAGCCAAGTGAAGGAGAAAACCCTTCACAGTTGGACTGCTGATATCTCTGCATAATCCCCCTCGTGCTGACCATTAGCCTTATTCTTCCTAGAGGCACCGTTGGGAACAGAAGGACGGCTGGCAATATTTATGCAAGACTGTTCTCAGGGGCGAGGGGGAGCATGAGAGAAGCACCAAATGGTGATTTACTGGGGGCAGCCCTAACATCAATACTGATTTTATTAACATCTCTTGGTGCTTCATGTGTCACTGGATGCAGCCCCAGGTCCCACCACCTTTCAGATTGCAGTGTGGGCTACGGCATCTGTTCAAAAGTGCCGTAGGCTTGTAGCAGAGCCCGCCTTCAAAACTAAAAGTAAGGCTGTCATTAAGGATATGTTAGTACTGTTTTCAGCCCAGGAAGCCAGGTCATTTTGGGTTCCCATAAATAGAAAGTGGCAAGCCAGTAAAACAACTCACTCTTGTTGCACAATTTTTCTCCTCCTGCTCTTGATTTAATGCCAATGTAACCAAAAGATTGACCTACAAGAGCTCAGATTTCCTTCCTGTTTCTTCCCTCCCATCTCCAAGTTTCAAACTAATAAATTTGCGTTATCTGTAAACTCTGCTATAGTTCTCTTCAAAGTTAAACACGCTGTCAAAGGAATCGGCAGTTACAGCATGAGCTAACCCCATCTGAGCACCATCAAGGGTTATGTCAACATCACAAGGGCTTCCTTCACATGGTTTCCTAAAAAAACAAGGCTTATGTAAATATATTAGTTACCCGTCTGCCTATGACCCTGTCCCCACTTCCCAGTAATTCTTGAGCCACTGGCCAATTTCAACCCTATTTAATGAGAGGATGGAAATCTCCATGCCTTAAAGGGGTTTGGAAGGGAAATCGGAGATATCCCAAACAGCACTTCTGTGGGCATCAGGCTCAAGGGAGGGGTGTAAGACTGCTAAATCTCATCTGTAATCAGTTCTTACTCCATTTGCTTCAGAGAAACTCACAAGTTGGACCTTTACCCGAAAAGGACCAGAAGTACTCAGGCACTTGTACAGGTTCACGATGGGGCCATGATAAAATGCTGAGAGGCTGCGAGGAACGACTCCTGCTCAAGTCTCAGGACTAAAATCTCCACTTGTTTCCTTCGCTGTCACAAGGCAAGAACAGGAGATTTGCGTGCAAGTCTTCAGCTCTGGAAGATTTTTACCTAGCAATCTACTCCCTTTACCTCAAGCTCCACAGTACCTTGCATCAGAGCATTGTCCCATCCCTGGAGGTGCCCAAGGAGAGGTTGGATGAGCCTTGGGTAGCCTGATCTAGTGGAAAAAGTGTTCCTGCCCAGGGCAGGGGGATTGGAACTGGGTGATCTTTAAGGTCCCTTCCAACCCGAACTATTCTATGATTCTATGGTTTCCCACTAATAAGACACTAATCCTCAAGCAAAGAGTCAGCGTGACGCGTTCACACAGACGTGTCCTGCAGTAAGGGCTGCATCTGGCAGTCCACATTAGGGTTCGTGACCAAGTTCAAGTTCTTGGACAAAATCAAGACAAACTAGAAAAGTACAAGCAAATCGCACAGTGTTCTCAGCTCAGGAGAGCTAGTTTTACCCAGACGCCACAAAGACTAATTCTCATTTAGTTCTTCCCAAAATATGGTTCCCTCTTTGAATCTCTTCCAGTCAACACAATCTCTCTACTCACACCCAGTTTGCTGACAGAAAAAGAGCCCATCTTGTCAGCTTCTCAGCGTGGCAAGAGCGTTGCCTTGCGACTTCTTTCTGCAGAGTGGAAAGACATTGTATTATTAACTGCTAATGGCAAGCCCTCACTGCATATTAACGAGCCAGCCAATGAACAGCATGTACTTTATTATTCCTATTACAGCTAGCACAACAAACCGAGGTGACAGACAAGTACTGAAAAAAGAGCTAAAGGGTATCAAAAACTGTACATATGCTCCAAGTTTCTGAAAAACATGTTATATCCAGGGAGATATTTTTAGGCTTCCATAAACCGACAGGTGCCTACATTATGCTAGAAGTCTTTAATCTATAAAATTGGATTTATAGCCAGTGCTTCAAGAAGAATGAATGCACCTAACAGCCACAAAGACCTACGTTCTCTGTACATTTAACCAGCACAGATTTGCAGGGCCCCCCTCAGAACTGTAAAGAAGCGTACACATGCCTTTCCTAAAGTTTTAATGGCCACACAGTAGAAGGGAGATTTGTTTTGATTATTTTACTGTTGTTTCGGGTGAGCTTTCGCTTAAGCAAAGCTTTAACAATATGTAACTTTTCCCTTGGCAAGCTGGCCTGCAATCAGCATGTTTAAATAGCAAACAGTTCATTGTTAACAATCTAACAGCTAATGACACATGCACGGGTTAAGGAAAAAAACCACTACCAATGGCTTCCCCAGTCAGTACATCTATTTTGGCTCTAAAAACAAAACTCATCAGCTGTACAGAAAGGATTTTTCTTCCAAACACAGCAGCTTATTTCATCACAAATGCTGGCAAGTCGTATTCTGACAGGCAGAATCCTTTACTTGGTCAAACGTCTTCACAACTGACCTGCTAACAGAAAGCATTTGGAAGGTTTTACGTATCCAGACAGTATCCAAGTATTAAATCACGGTAAGCAATTATTAAGTATCTACAACCCAGAATGCTCAGTTATTGCATTGGGATTACCCTCAATACCAACTCTGGAATTCAAAACTAGCTGTTCCCTACCATTTTCCTACCTAATCCAAGCTAGCATGTATCCTTTATCAAGTGTACGTCCATACATTCTCCTTCAGACTCTAAAAACATGCTCAGCAAACCAACATGATAACCTTGTTTACCCTCTAATTACATATTTAAAGCCCCAAAACCCAGTTCCTACCACCTACTGTAAAACAAGGGTTACTGGTTACTGCGTGGATATTGTCCCTGTTATAAATCTAAGTAATCCACACGTGGCAAAACACTTCTGTTCATGTGGTTCCACCAGTTCAAGGGATATTTATTTAAACACTACCAAAGAGTTTCTTCCATTTAAAGCAATTTAATGGCCTCTCAACTCTAACTTGCAGCTTGTAAATGTGACAAGAAAACACCCAACTGCCTTCCCTCTCCTGGTGATCCCACAGAAAGACCTGGGCACACACCAAATTGGCAGTTTGTCAGATCTCCAGCTGACAAAAAAAATAAATAAAAAGTGATTGCTGATGACTTCTGTGCCTCTGGTTTTACTGTTTTCCTTATATCCCCATATTCTGCCATTCTTATTTCCTCTAAGCCCTCCTTAGTCCTTTAGCAACTTCATGGAAGTCAGTTACATTCTTATGGACCGAGAAGTCACTCAAAGTGAGAAAATAACTATATTTAAAGATAGATGTGAGTAATTATTTTACCTCTAACGAAACAACTTGATTTCACACTAGTAACATCTAGTTTTAATGTCTTGTTGTTAATTCCACTTGGAAATAGGGAAACTGAGTCACTGAAAAATTGACAAGCTTGCCCAGAAAAATCCAGCAAGTGCAATTCCCGGTGTAGATACAGGCAGATTAGCCTGCCCTCCCACTGCTTCCCTAGGAAAGTACTCTCACTATTGCTATTAATAATTTCTACAACTCTGTACTATGCAAAAGTCAATGGTGAACAGAGAAAAAAAATCACAAGTTCTATTATAAACACTTGGCAAAGTTCAAAATAGAGGGAATGTCTTCTATCCACCCTTATTATCCCTAAACTAGAATGACAGCGGGATTTAGCAATAAAAAAAAAAAAAAAGATAAATTATGCTTTAAAGTTATTCTAGCAAAAGCATTAATCCTTTCTGCTCTTTTAGGAACCGTTTACTTATTTTCCCTGAGCAATAAATATAAATTGTGCGATTCTAAGCAATGGAACGAAAACATTACTTGGGTTTTAGTAGGATATAGGAGTTACCATAAAAGCAAATCACAAAGACAGATCAGTTCCTCATTCCATAAATAAGGAATGAAATGATGTATCCTTCACCAGATTTGTTTAAACACTAAAAGGGGGAAAACCAACGAAAAATCAAAAAAGAGAAAAAAAATACATCGGCAAATAGCTCTGAAATCTTTGGACAAGCAGATTGCAGACACAGCAGAACCCACAAGTGAGAATCAAGGTACAAAAAATACGTCTCCAGCACACTCAATCTTTTCCCTAAAATTCTAGAGGAAAGCAAATGGGAAATGACTGAGCAATCTCTGAAATCAAAGTTTTCTGGAAGGATTCACACAGGCAGAAACACAAGGCTGTTTTTACACTCTAGAAGATAGCACCCAATCTGGTGTCGGAGGTCAGGCTCTGAGGAAGAGTAAAAGCAGTGAAGATGATGGTGATGTCAGCTCCAAACATGAGATGGAAAGCATCCAGGAAACTTGTTAGTTCTGCAACCATTCAGGAACAAATATTTAACTTGGGAATCAGCAAGGAGACCAACTTGGAACTGGCAAGGGATCTTTGTAGAAAAGTGAAGCAGGAATTATATAAGAAATGCAGGTCAGAGTCTGCAAGGAACAGGTCCTGTTCTGCTTGTTCCTCCAGCTGTTCCACTCAATCCAAAGCATTTGCATCAGTCAGGCATCCGTATTTTGCGTCGGCTTTACTCAGACTGGGAGCATCCCCACTGCCTCAACATGGGACGCACTGGGAAAAGGCAAACTCCTGTCTCATAGGGAAAAAAAGTAACTTCCATGAAATTATTATATCTTGGAATAACAAAGTAACCCTTTTTTGAACTTGCCATGGTCTGATTCTCTCTCAGTCCAAAGTTGTAAGAACCAGATGTATACATCCATTAATTCCCTCCTTTTGCTCTTGGAACATTTGCCACCCAAACAAAGGGGAAAAGCCCACCAGGTGACCAAGTAACAGCCCATACACAAGTTCGTGAAACCACAAAACAAGCAACTTCCAGACAAGGAAAACTTGAGCTGCCTGAGCCTCACTTCTCACTCCTGGAACATTTCATAGCTGTCATTGATTTTTTTTTTCTGGAATTTCTGCATCCACAGCCATCCCTGCCTTGTAAAATCACCAGTGTTCACACAGGTTTCTTGCTTGTCTTCCCGGTGTTGCCCACAGAGGCAAACCCAGCTCTCTCCTCAAAGCGCATATTTTCTTTCCTCACGTATCCAAAGCCCACGCTGGGGCTTCTCTCCCATGGCATTGCCATTCACTGAGGTCCTTATTTTTAAGGCTTACAGGACTTGTTAGAACTATCCGTAGGTCAATGACATTTCCTCACACTCTTTCTTTAGGTTTAGTGGCTGCAAATTACCCAGGCTACAGACTTTTTAAATGCCTAATTATAGATGATGACATCACATATCCTCTTTTCTTACAGATTGGTACATTTACATCTACTGTTCGACAGATGATCAGGACATAATGTTTACTCCAAGCACCTAGATATTTAATTAAATCATAGAATCACTGAGGTTGGAAAAGACCTCTAGGCTTATGCAGTCCAACCATCACCCCAATCCCACCATGTCTACTAAACCACATCCTGAAGTGCCTCAGCTACATATTTCTTGAACTTTTCCAGGGATGGTGACTCCACCACTGCCCTGGGCAGCCTCTGCCAGGGCTTCACCGCTCTGTCAGGAAAGACATCTTTCCAAATATTCAATCTAAACCTCCCCTGGCACAACTTGAGGCCATGTCCTCTCACCCTTTCGCTTGGGAGATATTTCTGCCTTCTCCACAGTTCAAAGGGAAATATCCCCCTAGCAGAAGCAAGAGCAGTTCCAGGCTCTGCCCACCTCCAGGCTTTGGCATTTTGAAGCCTGCCAGCACGTGCCTGGCTCAAGATGCAGAGCAGGAACCACCACAGGTGTTTTGGAGAGGATGAACTTCAGTAAACACTATGTGACTGAAAGGATGGAGAAAGATTTGAGCCCTAGTTGAAAGGGCTGAAAACCAGAACAAGAGGGAACTGCAATGGTGTAGGAAGCTGGAGCTCATGGTCTTGGAAAGCCAGAGCTGCTGCCACAGCCACCTCAAGCAAAGCACCTGGGAACTCCCAATAAGCCACCAAACCCTAACTTTCCTTACAAATATTCTTATCTGGTATTCACTGCCACTTACTTCCTCTTTCCTGTTCTTTATCCAGTGTGGTGTTCTTTGTTCTTCAGCCAATTATTTTCATATTTTTAAGTGGGTTAATTCTCGACCAAGTTTTTTGATGTCTGCAGAGCCTTAAGTTCTTGTTATTCCAGATGATGTTGTCAGATAATTCCCAGTTTCCAACAGTAGTCCCCACACTAAGTTACATTCCTAAATGCATTCTCCAACTGCACCAATGTAACTTTGGAAAACTCTTCTTCCTGATGTAGTGTAGATACCCATGAGCACACACATTTGAGTCCATAAACCATAGAAAAATAACTGGAGCTACGTCCTATTTAGAGGAGGTAAGTGCTACCAGATTGTGATTAGTATGTAAGGACGCATAAGGAAGAACTCATGTTTCTTTGCCCCTCGGAATTAGATTAGTCTATGTCATAACATAAGCCTTCTGTGTCAAGTAAAAAAAAAAATACAGACTGGGTGGAAAATGGATAAAGAGAAGTACATGGGGTGTTGGGTGTTGAGAAGCTCAACATGAGCCTGCAAAGTACACTTGCAGCCCAGGAACCATCCATGTTCTGGAGAGCAGCGGGGCCAGCAGGGAGGGAGGGGATTCTGCTCCACTGCACCGACCCCTCAGCTGGTGCCTGTGACCAGTTCTGGAATCGTCAGCACAGGGAGGACATGAAGCTGGTAGAGTGAGTGCAGAGGAGGCCACAAAGATGATCTGAGGGCTAAAGAACCTCTGCTAGGAGGACAGGCTGAGAGAGTTGGAGTTGTTAGGCCTGGAGAAGGCTCTTGGGAGACCTCAGAGCAGCTTCCAGTGCTGAAAGGGGCTTCAGGAGAGCTGGGGAGCAGCTTTTGATCAGGGAGTGCAGAGACAGAACAAGGGGGGACAGCTATAAACAGGAAGGGGGAAGATTTAAATTAGACATGAGGAGGAAATTCTTCATGGTGAGGGTGGGGAGACCCCGGCCCAGGTTGCCCAGAGCAGGGGTGGCTGCCCCATCCCTGGAGGGGTTCCAGGCCAGGTTGGATGGGGCTTGGAGCCCCTGATCCTGTGGGAGGTGTCCCTGCCCACAGCAGGGGTGGAACTGGATGATCTCCAGACCCAAACCATTACATGATTCTGTGATTATCCACATGCAACAATTATGTAACCAGAACATCTTTTCAGAGTCACAAAAAAGCATCTTCATACAGGACACCAAGAGGATTGGTCCAAAATTGACTCAACAGTGCACAGCGATACCAAAATTGGAGGAGAGAAGAGGACTTGGTAACAAGTTCTATTATGCACAAGAGAAAACTGAATATAAAACTCATGTCTTAGCAATTTCAGTGAAAGTGTTGCCCTTCTGCATGGCTGAAAGCTTCACACTGTGCTGAGAATAAACTTGCAGACAGCAATGACAGCTGTGGGAATGATGCCACATATTAAAATGTTTAAACTTTCCTCACAGATAACAACAGGAGTAGTCACCCGACAGAGCATCGTTCTGCTCAGGTACAAGTCAGCCTAGACAAGGAGCAACACTTCGGAGAAGACTAGGAAAATAAAGCCAAAACAAGGTTTTAAAGATAATCCTGTAAAAGAAGGAAGAACACTTAAAAAACAGATGAAAACTAAGAAATGATTACATTCAAGTGAATTTAGTCCATAAGCAGATCTTTATCTTGCCAGAGAAAGAGAGAAAGCTTCAAGTGATCTAGAAATAATGAAAATATGCAAGAGCAGGTAAACAATGTACGTTAGGCTTCTCCCCATCATCGATAACAGGCCATCATCTACACTGCACCACATCCAACGACACTAAAAAACATTAGTACACAGCATACACAATCTTTTCATTAATTCACTTAAAATCCTGAGTAAGATGCTTCATTGTGGCAGCCCTCAGGACACTTTCTCACCATCAAATCCGGCCATTGTAGGTTTTGAAGAAGATTAGAGACAGATGATGGGAAGAAGCTACAGTTTGGAACTCCTGATTTGCACATGACTACTTGCACCTCAGTCTTAGGAGTCTCTATTGGGCACAGAATCAGAACACACCTTAAACACATGTCAGAGAGCTGGGCCTCTTGGGGAAAGTTACTTTTCAACACCTGAGTCTTTGCAGAACCATCAAAGAGCACAGAAAGCCAAACTTCTGGCCATAAGACCGGCAGCTGTAGAAAAAACACTGTTGGCTTTCTACACAACTTTCCGTAGCCATCAAGTTCCATCCCATAAACAGCATTTGCATTATAGGATGCAAATCAAGGAGCACCTTCCCTGCTTCTGCAGCTCCCTGAAAGACTTCTACAGGATCCCATTCCTCATGAAAAGCAGCCCAGGGATAAAAGGTGTCTCACCCCAGGTCACATTTTAGCCCTCTCTGCCTAGGTCACCTTAGCCAAGAGCAGGAAGGAGTTTGCAGAAGCAGGGAGGAATTCATTTTCCCAGCTTGGGATGGAGCCAGCATTCGCAGCCCTTCTAGCCCTGAAAGCTGCTCCAGAGGCCGATTTACAAAACCAGGATAAACATTCCCAGCTTTCCAGAACAACACGCAGTGCGCATTTGACAACGTGTTGTGTGCATGCGTTGACTTTTCACTGCAAGAGCTGCCTGGATGTCAGCGTCCCGGGCACTTTCCCTTCCCGCGCCTCCTCTTAGCTCAGCACGGGAATGGTGGGTGAAGGAATGGCTGGAATGTGTTTGTTGTAGCACAGTTTGCTGCTCTGCAATCACTTGCCGCTTCCTGTCGGACTGCAGGGAAAAAACAGGTTTCTTTTAATATCCCCAGTTCAAACTGTAGCTAACGCTCCATTTTCATGGGATAAAAGAACGTTTTATTAATGGGAATTATGCAAACAAAAAAATTCTTAACTAATTTTTCACCATTCATTTGCTCCTTTTATACCAGGACTCAAGCATGTAGGTCTCTATCTTATCCATTATCTATTCTTATGTACATATTTTACAGAACAAAGACATTGAAACTGCGAATCCAGTTCTCCAATCTAGGCGCTCCATCCTGTCACAGCCACATGAAGAGGCACAGAAGCAAGAAGAACAAGATCCACAAGGAATAACCCCGGGAAGAGGGAGTTTCCCAGCTGTCATTAAGCCAATGAGCAACTAAGCAAAGTTTCTCCCTGAGCCCTGGTAACAAGGGCAAAAAGTGCTCCAAGCCACCTCTGCTGTAACCAGCTGCAGGAATAAACCCTCTTGGCTGTCACAACTCGGCATCAGCCGCCCCGCACGAGACCCAGAAGCTCATTTCCCTCTCCAGCTTTCCTGAATTGGTGGCAACAAGCAGAACAAATCCAGCTTGGGTTCTTCTGCTGCCACCAAAACCTCATGCAAGAGATCAAAGTTGGGATTCCTCAAAAGGAAGCAGCACATTTTTAATTGAAATGTTCTGGTCTGCTACAATTAATACAAGATTTTTTCATAGCAGTAGTAGTTAAATCTTTATATTTCATATAATGTTAAGGCAGCTGCACTCAGCTGTTTAGCTTTAACAAACAGTTTCTTATTGCAAGCTTTACAGTTGCTTCATAAACAGCATTTTCATCTGTCAGATGACATCTGAAATTCGTTACTGGCGTATAAGACTCTAGTTTGCATTTTTAGATATATCCCTTAAATGCCATTTACAGAGGTTAGTGCCTGTGAATATCCAAAAGCAACTGCAGCTGTATTTACCTAAAAAAAGAAAACGAGCTCCATTTATATTGTATTCACAAAGCTAGAACCAAAAGCATCCATGGATTCCAAATTATTGAAGTATGCATCTATTTTTCGCTTCCACTATAATTGTGAGGAAAAATAACCACCACAAAAAATAGTAACATATTTCATAACAAGCAGCACAGTTTTAAAACCCCATCCTATTTCTTGCCGATATTTCATGCGGATTTTTCAAAACACGAAGACATGAATCTGTAGGTTTTAATTCAAGCGTGTTTATGCTATAAGTTAAGTCACAACACTTAAAGAACCTCAAAGTGTTCTTCTCTGATAAGGACTTAAAGAGGAGCAGGGTGAAGCTTAGCAGATGTCTCTATCCCTGCTGGAAGTTTCCCCCCAAAGCATTTGCGGTAGGATCACAAGCACGAGATCCACCATTACGCTCTTCCGGGCATTTCCATCTCAGCTTTTTCCTACAGTACAGCTCCCAGTTTTTCTGTAGGGTTTTATTAATAAACCGAGTAAGAAAAAAAAATGACCTGCCACCAGTTCTCAAACTCTGCCACCCCTCAGCGTTTTAACATATGCTCTCTGGGCAGCTCCATGCCATTACTGCCAGCTGAGATCTTCTCCTCTTGAAACATTTGAATCTAGACAAATCCTCACAAATTATAAAGAGAAAAATCAGCCACGGCAAAGCTTTAAATAATGGCACTTTTAAGCTATAACAGCAACACAAGACACTTTCACAAGTACATTTCAGAAAGCAATAATACAGAGTGTTAGCTAAACAAAGATGCTGGCACCAAAGGGACTGCAAAATTATTCAGAATGAGCGTTTGGAAAGGCTAACGTATGGAGTGAACCCAGTAGTAAGTTCGGTTTGATCTAAAAGTTCAGTATCTTTTAACTACAAGTTAACAAGCAAAGTTTGCGCATTAGACCAAAATGTTTATCAGCTGCCTGCCCCAAATTCCAGGGCGTTTCACAAGGCACCAAGCAGTTAAGACTTTTTAGGATGAAATCAGGCAGCCAGACCCAGGTAACTCCCCACTGCAAACTGCACCGGGACATTGCTCTACCTGTCATGGAAACAGCTTTACTCCTAGAGTGATCAAATTATTAAACCACATGATCAGAACAGCTGGAAACATTTTGCCTTTATGATTAATGGCTATCTTGCAAAATTTGATTAATTTCCCTAAAGCAGTGTAACATAATTTGTTAATAAGAACCATACATGACTTGTCCTGACACCATCCTTCTATTTTCAGCGCTGCTAAGTCCAGCACACCATCCTTCTTTGCAGAAGGCTTCCCAATACAAAGTTCATACTGCTGCAAAGAGAGAACTCCAGAGAAGGACACTTCAGATCTAGGGATGGAGAAGGGCTACAGGGAGCTGCCAACTATAAAGTCTGGCTTCTAAGCAACAGCTTTTCTTTAAAAACACAACATTCGATGCTCAGCCATGGAAACTGAGACTTCTCCCCTGCCCCCAGGGCAATCCAAAGCGAGGAACACTAACTGGCTATGTCCTCTCTGCATGAATGACTTTGGGACCTGTGAAGGAGGCAGCCCCCCGTAAAAACGCTGGGTGACATGGACACATAAGAATATTAGAACAAACGGTACGAAGAAAGGAAAAACACCTTATTGCACTGGAAAAGGCACCTAGGAAGCAGCCCTGGCAGGCAGGGAAGTGCAGGAAATGTCACACTGGTTGGTAAAAGTCACATTTAACTCTTTCACAAGAGGCTTCACTAATGACTACAAGGCTTTTCCCTTCCAACCCAAGCCATACTGTGATTCCATGATCTATTCCCATGCAGATTAATACAGGTTTTGTGAAGGCACCAAGGAAGTAAGCGCTGAACCTGGTTTTCAGTCCAACCAGGTCCATCACAGAGGCAGATGGCACCAGGCAGGGCTGTTGTCTGCACTTCAGAGGAGCTTCAGGGATGAGTTCTCTCTGCATTTGCACACCTCCACATCTCCAATTTAACATTAGCTGGGAACATGCTCCAAGACAACAAGAAAGGCTTTAGGGTTGGTAGTGGGCATTGTCTCCCCACATACTAACCTTGCCCGACACCAAATGATTGTGGGAAATGAAGAGAAACTGGTTTATGTTGCAGAAAGTACGTGAGCCACTAACGCTACATGAAAAATGCAGTGTAGTAAAGTGAGGTTTCCTTTAAAATGCACTAAGAAAATATATTTTTTAATGATACATCAGTAACGCAATTTCCTCAAAGCCTTGGGATAAATTCTTAACAATCTGGAATTAATGTAGGAAAACATGTTGAGTTTAATAAAAAATATAGGTCCTCATATGAAATAAGAGCAACGGGTTTGTTAAATGGGAAACATTTGTGAATTCAAGCAACAAGAAAAATAACACATTAAATACTAATTACGATATGACAGGCAAAAGAATTTAAAGTTAATGATGGTCTACTCTGCTAGAAGAGGACCATTAACCTCAGGGCCCTCTGACAGGAGGTTTCTCCCATACTCTCCTCCCCAGTACAGCCCAGGTTTGGCCACTTGGCAAAGAAAGTGGGTTTACCCATCCTCTACCGTCTGGCAGAAGAGAATTAAAGCAATCTCAACAACAAAACTCATTGAAATGTTACCCTCTTGGGCAGATGCAGGTTGCATCTAATTCAGAGTAAAGACAAAATAATGATTCTAGAGTCACCGCTTGAGTTTTACACCAGTGTTCATCTCCATTACCCTTGAGAGAATCTCATCAGTTTAAAAAAAAAGCTAGTCCAAAACACCAGATTTCTTACTTTTTTTTTTTTTTTTGACCTGGTGGGCATTTTGCTGTTTGGATTTTAAGGTTAAATTCAGCGATATTTAATATTTCATATTCATTTTTGCCACTACAAATATTTTAAAGGAAGCATTTATAGCCTGCATTACTGAAATACATAAGTAAGGATCTTTTAAGCCACCTATATATTACTGCATTTTAAATTTATTCTAATCCAACTGAAGTAAGCCCGTGCAGGTAACTCTAAGTTTCTGGAAAAAAAAAAAATCTAATTCATCTACCACTTTACAAGAGCGCTTGAATGTCTCCAGAAGATCAGATATTCATGTAGATCAGCAAACTGCTGTTGCAAATAATCATATGTAGACACAAAACAAAAGGAAAAAAAAAACCACTGCCTCATTTTTGGGGCAGTAAAACTTGCAGCATTCATTGCATGCGTATTTCCAAATTTCGTAATTTCCTAAATTACACAATCGCTGCATGGACTTAATGTTTTTACAGGTTTCTTATTGCTGCCACAGCATTCAGCTTGGACTTTCAGACCTCTCATCATCCTTGAACCCAAACAAATCCTGCCTGCACACCAGCAGGCTTCCCGCATCCCCCAGGGAGCCACTACCAGTGCTGGACCAATAAGCAGAAGAGCTTCACGAATCATTTCAGTAGAATCACGGAATGGTTTGGGTTGGGAGGGACCTCAAAGCCCATCCAGTCCCACCCTTGCCAAGGGCAGGGACACCTCCCACAGGATCAGGGGCTCCAAGCCCCATCCAACCCGGCCTTGAACCCCTCCAGGGATGGGGCAGCCACCCCTGCTCTGGGTAACATGGACCAGGGCCTCCTCACTCTCAACATGAAGAGCTTCTTCCTAATGCCTACTCTAAATCTTCCCCCTCCCAATGTAAAGGCACCTCTCCTCATCCCATCACTCCAGACCTTTGCAAAAAGCCCCTCCCCAGCTTTCCTGGAGCCCCTTTCAGCACTGGAAGCTGCTCTGAGGTCTCCTTGCAGCCTTCTCTTCTCCAGGTTGAACTCAACCCCAACGCCAAACTACTCAAGTCTTTAACTGCTCAGACCTTGAAACCCTCCAAGGAAGCGCACAACGCCTGTGGATAACCTGCTTACCAGCCTGATTGTTTAGTGAGGAAACAGGATGTTTTTAAAGTATCCGTTACACCATTATCGAGTTTGGCTCGGCTTTTGTAAATAAACAGAAGAACTGCATGGTTCTATGTTAAATGAGTTAGACATCCCTGAATGCATGAGACCACCACCTACGGCTGCTCCCAGCATATGTAACTCGCTGTAGACGCAAGATGCATCACCATCCTCCTCAAAAACAAAGCAAAGAAGGGCTATAAATACTTACATTTTGGTAACATATTTGGAGTTTCGCTTTTTGTAATTCCGAAGGTGACAGAATCTAAACAAGTAGAGTACAACTGGGAAATTCAATGCATACATAACAGCACTGAATTCAACTGCAAAATTATGCAGATACATTCACAGATCTCCACGCTTACAAGCCTGCACAGATTTTTGCATATACCTACTGACGTCCACCAGTAGAATTGATACTATTAGTACTAGAAACCAAACTGCAATGCCTTCTGGTGCTGACTCTGCTGAAAATCCAGCTCCTGGCTGGTTGCAAACACCCTTTGATTGGTGTTACACCCACATACCAATAGGTCAACTAATCTCCTCTCTAAAGATAACAACCAGAAAAGTCAGTTTTCTATGAAAAGCAAGAGAGAGATTTCTTCATTTGACATTTACAGAGTAATGATGTTAATAAGCTCCCAAGAACTGTAAGCCAGATAAACGCGTGGGGTTTTATTTTTCTATTGCAGCCACCCCTCATCAAAACAGGTGGGAGCTTTCCCCTCCGGAGATGATCAGCTCCTATTCACCACTAAGTGCACACGTAAGCAGTTACTCCAAGATGCAGCTTCCCATGTAGTTCTTCAGCTGTCTTGAAGAATAATGTAAATGTTCTTTATGTACCTGCACTTGCTGCACCATACACTCCCTAAAGCTTTATTCTTTCATATATATATGTGTGTGCATATATATGTATATTTTAATATAGTTTCTCACACAGTTATACAACTAAGATAGACCAGGCCCCATTCTCTGTTTAACAGAAGATTGGTTTACAAAGCGCTATTTCTGCTATATAGGCATATATGGGTCTATAGGTCAAGGGAGGTGATGCCACCCCTCTGTCCCACTCTCATGAGACCCGAACCTGGAGAATTGCATCCAGTTCTGGAGTCCTCAGTGCAAGAAGGAGATGGAGCTGTTGGAACTGGTCCAGAGGAGACTACAAAGGTGAGCCAGGGGCTGGAGCACCTCCCGTACGAGGACAGGCTGAGAGTTGGGTTTGTTAAGTCTGGAGAAGAAAAGGCTGCAAGGAGACCTTAAATCAACCTTCAAGTTCCTGAAGGGGCATACGAGATTGCTGGGGAGGGACTGTTTACAAAGGTAAATCAATCAGTTCCACGCCGAGTTCAATATTCAGGTAACACCACTACTCAACACCCTGTGCACTCAAAGTTTCACAGCCAAAGCCGTTCAAAGTTGGTCTTGCCCTTGAAATGATCTCTTTATACTAAAAAATTAATTCAGTGATCATCAGATATTTTTCATAATTTCTCTAATCAGCACATGCTCCTGGAAAACTAACTTGGGGAAAAATACATATATATACACGCTCACCTGTTCACTATATATAGATACACTTCACATTCCAATGTAAACAAAGCAACATGCAAGAAGCTCTTCATATATTTCAGATCTTGTTTGGTAATAAATCACTTAGTGAAACTTTAATTTTCTTTCCCCTCCTGTTTTTCATTAATGACCTGGTTTATTTTAGGAAACGTAAAGAAAAGGATGCAACGATAGGTCTGGAATGGCTCCCTGTCTTTCATTCTGTAAGAAAGATATCCATACACCTTCAAATAATCAGTTGTGCAGGGTGTCTGGTATGAACTAACATCCACTTCTTATTTTGATAGTTACTAAAAAGCTATTAGTGGGGCTACTTATGAATGTGCGTAGGACAACATAGAATAAAAAAAAACCCAGAGATATCTATGTTGATATTCCTCCTTAACAAGAGATTCATGAAGCAGCGCACAGACCTTAAATGATATTAAAAGGTAAAGGGAGAGGATAGCTAGAGTAGATCACAACATCAGTTCATCAGCGATTAGCTCATTGCAGGGTGCGCAGCTATGGCAGCCACTCAAGGAAAAGATGTCACGATATCATCACTGAAAATAAACTGTTCATCCTGGAAAAAAAGTGTTTATATTGCACAGAATCATTTAGGCTGGAGAAGACCTTTAACAACAAGTCCGACCCTTAACCCCACCACTAAACCACATGTGTATGTATAAATCCTGTATATACGTCTGTGCGTATATATATGTAAGCATAGATCATATAATGCAGACCTATAAAGACTTTACAAAGATGGAGAACGAACTTTGCACAAACCCCAGAATAAGAACAGAAAGTCTTTGCAAACCTTGAAGAAAATCAATTCAAGCTATAACACAGGCAATTCCCAAGCAGAGCAGAAAGCTGAAGGTGGCACATACTGATTTCTTTATGAATTACTTGCTCATCCTCCACAGTGGCAAGTCTGAAAAGTCCATAAATGCGTGTGCTACATGAAATGCGTCATCGTAGGACTATCAGGTAGTGGAATCATAAGCACAGCAACTACATTTTCACACCTGTTTTGAATCCCACAGCCAAAGGTTATACGATAACAATGAAGCTCTACAGATTTCCCCTTCCTTCTCTGTGGTGAAGAAAGACAAAGAACAAGATTCTGGCAAGAAGCATCACAGCAGTGTTATTGCTCAAAAGAAAGAGCAGAACTGTAAATACAAATGGATTTCATAAGGCACAGAACTCTTTCCAAAGCTATTTGTCCTGTAGTAGAATCAGTAAATATTTCTAGCAGAGAAATAATTATTCTACCAGAGATTCTGTTTAAGGGGGGAGGAAGAGAGAAAGATTTATTCTTTCAACTAAAACACGATCCTAACCACAGAACATGCAGGGTGTGTTTCAAATCCAGAACAGATTTTATAGCAGAGTTCAGTTAAAAATTCTGAAGTTTCACAATGGAAATGCTGACAGACCCTAAAATATAGCGACACTAGTGGGTGTCACTATAATAAAGTGGCATTTAAGGTTTTTTTACACTAGACTTCGATTTCTAAAAGGTCACATTTGAATAAAACTATCAGTAAACCTCATAGAAAGTATCTTTCCTAGAAGGGAACTTCTTTTTTCATCTAACTTGCATAGTTTTAAGGAACAAATTCTTATCTATATCAAATTATTGTTGATACCAAATCATTCTCCTGCATCATTATTGACATAAGTCCTCCAAGAGGTAAAATGAGACTGAGGGATTTCACTCCCAAGCGGCATTCCCTGCTGACGGAGCAGCAGGGCTGACACACAGCAGCAAGGGAAACACTCTTGGCTCCTTCCCAAGCTTCTTTTCTCTTTGATTATATCCCCATGGGGTGCTTAGGAAGCTTAAATACTGTACAGGATTTTAAAGCAAAAGAAGGGAGTGCGAGAAGTTCGACAGCAAAAATTGCCAATTCACTTTACAGAAAAAGGAACCAGATGTCAGGTCAAAGTCACCTTTCCTTGTGGTTTAACTTGCACACCCTGGCTAGACCAGGCAAACCATAGCTGTGGCAAAAAGACACCGTGAAACAGCTTTTACCCTCTTAGTATTAGCTGAAACACAGAAGGAGCACAGCGTGGTAAATATAGAAATATCCCTCGGTTAGAATCTCAGCCAAAGCTCAAGGAATTCTTACAGCTTCACATCCTTTACAAGAGTATTTGTTAATAACTGTCCCATGAAGCTTCATGTTAAATTCGTTTTAATCATGTTTTAACAGCTGCTGACAATTCAGGTTTACTAGCATTCTCAGCTGCAAAACTCAGCAATACATTGAAGGCGCACACGAGCATGAGGACCCCAGGTTCCATTTCCTAAGAGGGTTTCAACACTGAGCTGAACCACAGAGATTTCACCACAGTAATACAAGACTGCTAAAATGAACATCTATTTTAGGATGCCTTTCTCCAAGGAGGAAATGCACAGCCCTGCATCACAGTCCTCAGCTCCCTCACCATCTAAAGAGGGCAGAAAACACTGAACGGATGCCTAGGAGCTGGTGTGCTCACAGGGAGCCTCACACAGGGCTTCAAAGCTAAAGAAAACCAACAAAAAGACAAAAAAACACTACATATCTCCATCATATAATGCTAATACACAAATTCTGGATGGGTTCTTCAGTGTCTTCTCCTTTGGAATTTAATATCTAATATCAGTTCAGTAAAACATTAACACTGGCTATAACTGTTGATTAACTACATGGCATTGACAGACAGAGAGCCCGGAGAAGAGAAGGAGAAGGGAGACCTTAGAGCAGCTTCCAGTGCTGAAAGGGGCTCCAGGAAAGCTGGGGAGGGACTCTGGATCAAGGAGGGCAGGGAGAGGACGAGGGGGAATAGTTTTCAGCTGAAAGAGGGGAGATGGAGATGAGATCTTAGGCAGAAATGTAGCCCCAGCCCAGGTTGCCCAGAGCAGGGGTGGCTGCCCCATCCCTGGAGGGGTTCGAGGTCAGGTTGGATGGGGCTTGGAGCCCCTGATCCAGTGGGAGGCATCCCTGCCTATGGCAGAGTTGGAACTGGATGGGCTTTAAGATCCCTTCCAACCCAAACCATTCCGTGGTTTGATAATTCTGTTTTGGGGGGTTTTTTTTGTTTAAAAAAGGGATAAAGAATAGAAGAATGAAAACATTCTAAATTCTGGTCTCCTCTAGAAAAGCACTTCACCTTCAAAACTTTCTGCACTATTCCTTTAGGTAGCCTATGGCATAGGTACCCAACTGAAATAGCACAGGCAACGCAATGAAAAAATCTTCCTCACACTGGAAACTACAGACTAGTGATAAACTGCAGTGAGGGAGTGCACAGTGTCCTCCCTCATCACTTCTGCATCTGCCACTTCCCTGGTACATTCTCAGAGCTGGCAATGCTACACCTATCAAAGGATTTACAAATGCAAAATCAAATTGCTTAGGAATCAAGTGTGAAAAACATATTTAGGTAGGTTGAATTGTAATTTGTTGCATATCAAGTTATTTAAAAGTAGAGTGGTATAATTTGCCATCGTGTCAATAACTTGAAGCTAAAACCTTATGGTTGCCCTCAACTGTCCTGGAACATCGCAGAGTTATCCCAGTCAGAGAAGTGCAAAACCAGATCATTTTATGATTTATGTTTGCACACGGACGCTTCAGCTGAGCCACATCCAGATGCAGAATCTTACTCTGATTTGTAAGGTGTGATGGGCTTAAAAATCCTTACACAGCGAAACAAGAAATCACACATCTCCGAGATAAATCAGAGGTCATAAGATCATCTGCGTGATCACTGAAGGAATACATTGAAGCTGTCTTCCTCCCGCATTGGTAAGCCCTGATGCAGATTTTACACAGTACACGTCCTTTAATGCTGTCCTAAAGCTGCAGTCATACTGTTCTACACTCTGCTGGTTTACTCACTCAAAGCACCCTGGGTAGTTTTGATCCACTTCCTTTGCAGAACTGAGCTGCTTTTTTCACACCCCTCCAGGGAACTGTTGACCATATCAAAGCTTCTTCATCAACTATGAAAGGGTCAACTTCTTGACTCCTCTCTTCTCTCCCTTTTGCCCTCACCCACAGCAAGATCAAAGCCCAGAGCACTGGAAGCTCACTGAGAACTAATGGTTCTTGAGGGTATCTCAACTCAACAGCCCAAGTGCTAGTAGATTCCTGGGATAACAAGAAACCCACATTTCACTGGATCACATACTCAGTCTTCTGAAATGCGTTTCAGAAATCACTACCAGTCTAGAAATCCCACGTACAATGTTCTTCTCCACTATGGATATAGCTGCAAAAGGGGATTCTTCTAGCACAACCTTATCTCCTCACTCCCATCGGCAGGAGGCTGAAGCTTAGCTATATCCCATTTATTACCTTTTTTTTATTTAAGCATCCATATTTATGTTTAATTTTGGCACTACTTCCATATTTCATCTGCATGCTAAGTCATTTGAACATAAAAATAATTAACACAGCACATCCTTTGCTTCACAGAGGAAATTTTCTGTTCATATTTTTTCCTTTAATATCTTTGCTTAAAAGGCTATCTTTTGCAGCTTGATTCCATCTCTATTAGGCTATATTTTCTCATTTTTTTAATAAATCAACACTTGTCTACAACGAATGGGTGACTTCATTATCTTACTTCTTGCTTTTCTTTTCATTTGTATTATTTCCTACTTAATTTGTTATCTTCCCAGCACCACTAGTTGCATAGCACACCTACTGAGAAGCATTTTTCAGGAATAGTTATAGAAAAAGCCTGTTTCTCTCCTATATTTGCTCTGACTTTCACAGAGCTTCTTACTTGTGCAAAATAACATGAGAGGCAAGAGGTTCTTTCCCATCACAAAACCTTTTTTCCTCCCAAATAATATCGCATTGTCTAATGGATTTCTAAGCCAGTAGTGAAATCAAACAAATCCCATTATTCACTTCGACTTACTGGAAGAAGGAATTGGAAATTGCTTCATCTAAGTTTCTTGCATGGTGTTATTTGCCATATTGACACAGCCCAAGTTACAGCCAACCCGAAGATGTCACTGAAAGCTCCAAGCATCGGGGTTGCTTCCCGTGAGCACTCCCCAAGCAGCTCTCTGGAGGAATCCTGCCAGCCCTCCAGCCCCTGCTGTTCCGCCACGTGGATGCTTTTCAGCTGACAACTCAGCCAAGGAGGAGACGAACAGCTAAAAAGTAGTTTAGGAAATTGCTTGCCTCTCCTGTGCTAATTACTGGCTTACAAACGAGATCCTGAAACCAACTTTATAATTGGTTCCAGTCAGGACAAAGTCAGACAAGTTAGCTCACAGCATTCCCAGGACTGGAGCCACTAATGACTACCTGAACGGAGGCTGCTGATACCCACTCTCATGGGTTTAAGATAAGATGTTCTCCACTGTACTGGGACCATGAGGAGGTGGACAAACCCCACAATGACACACCAGACTTCAACGACCTACAATACGAAAGCCCCTCGGCTGGTCCAGCTGATGCAACGAGCTGCCGAGCGCAGAGCCAGGGCTACAGCTCACGTGGTAGCCTGGGAAGACCTCGATGAACGAGATTTACAGAAGGAAAGGTTTTTGTAAGGGCACTGTAGGAATCACTTGGGTAGCTTACGATGGCATTACAGGGCTCAGCGATGCCGTGCCACGAGATAGTGCTCCTCAGAGACACTTCAGCGCTACCCAGCTCCTATCTGGACCACTCTCCATACCAAACCACCAAATTTCAGCTGTGCTAATATAAATCTTTCCACCTCACTGCCCTCAAAACCTCTACCATAAACTGCCCAAGCCCCACTACTTTCAAACGGCTTTGAGTTCCCCTGTTTGCTGAAAGACCCAAGAAAATGGCAATCAATTTTCTTCACCATTTGCCCCATGTGGACTTCAGCTACCCCATGAAAAGTACACACGCCTGGAAATGTTTCTCTATTCCTACTGCAACAGAGCTTTTAATAAATCAACTCCCAATAGCTGTGAACACTAATAAATATAATCAATTCAGCACTTAACACTTCAATCACAAGACATATTTTTAGCCTATTACCGATAGCCGCGTTATAAAAACAGTCGTCTGTTACGTTCAATGCTTTTCTTGTGAAGCTCACCTAACAAAGCCAGAAACAAAAAGCGTTTAAACATTTTCCTCTAAAATACTTACTCTCTCAGGCTAAAATAACAATCTCGCTTAACTTTGGCTTCACTATTATCTGGATTTATATAGGATACTTGACTGAAATTGTTTATCTATCTACAAGCCTAGTTTGAAGTCTTATTCTACCACATCAACTTCGTTATTGTTTTTTTTCCAGTTTTCCTTCTTGAAAAAAACCTCAAACATAAGAAAGCCACAAGAGACCAAAAATGTTTGTTTTCTGGAGGTTTAACTCCTTTTCCCCCACAGAGATACATACATGAATATGTCATTTTGATATGTCATTTTAATTAGGATGGCTTAATATTCAGGCGCCTTGCGCAAGAAAATGACTATTGCAGCAACCATTTATAATCTCTGCAAGCCCCAGATGCATCTACATCTTGATTCCAACCATAAATTTAATTATAAGCATGTGACTTGTTGCACTGAAGCCAGAGAGAGCTGGACAATCCACAGTTTGTCTAACTCGAGAGTTCAGCACAATGTAGGGCGTTCAAGTTTCATTTAAGAACTTGAATTATATTCTGCAGTACTTGCAGTGAATCCTTTTCCATTGACTTTCAATTCCTTTAAACCTACACAACTACCAATGGTCCCCTTTGATGAGCTCAGGCACAGGTCCTGCTGCTCCTCCAGAGACATGGAGGCCACAAAGCCGAGCAAGCAGTCACCCTCATGCAAGAAAATCCACTCAGCCATTCAAGGAGGCAAATTTCCTCAAGAAAATTCAAGTGCTATGGTCAGAACTACACTTCCAATGAAGTCCAGTTGTCCTCGCAAAAAGCCTTGTGAACGCAGGCAACTTCCAACATTTAATTCCCACAGTTGGTTTGAAATTTCTCATGAGAAAAATGCAAATCAATCACATTTGTTTCATATTGCTTCAAGGTGTTATCTTTCTGTCACTAACTTATTGTGTTCACTTTACATAATGAAACTGAAGAGCTAGCCTAAGGAACAAAAGCGGGACAGCAGCGTAACTGCAGAGATGGGCACCTGACTCCTGAAGAAACCTTTCCCAAGCCATCTGAAGACAGAGTTTGCACCTTGGGACACTCATCATCAGGTTCTTCTGCATCCTAACATAACAGAGACCTGTCTCCGTGTTCATCAGAATGAAGCCAAAATCCAGAGAGTCTTTAGAGAAAGAAGCAAGATTAATTATTAGAGGGATACTGTCTTCCACATAGAATGGGATGGGTTGGAAGGGACCTTAAAGCCCATCCAGTTCCAACCTCCTGATGTGGGCAGGGACACCTCCCACTGGATCAGGCTGCTCAAAGCTCCATCCAACCAACCTGGTCTTGAACACCTGCAGGGACGGAGTTTGAATATGCAACAGGATATATCTCTAATATATTTTATTGATTACTGTAATTGAACAGTTAAAAACAATTGATGCTGATATTTTAACCTGTACTGAATAAAAGCGCAAGAGGGAAAAAAATCAGATAACCTCAAACTAGAAAAGATTTCTCTTTTTCGATCTTGATTTTGCTCTTGAACGTCCTTCAGCAATGCCCAAAATAACTTTTGGTGCCAGAAGGCCCAATGTTCCCGAGCAGGGAAAACCTTTCCACATTACATACATACGCATGCATAAAAATGCAGTCCCACTCTCGCTCTGCCTTGTGGCGTCAGGAGTCTGACTCACAGCCTTTAAGTGCAGTAAGGTCAATGTTCCAGCTCACTAGTACGTTTAGACACTATCCAAGGCATTTTAAGGTACCTGTTAAATGACCGTTTTATTAACCTTAGCTAAAACGTATAGCGATAACGTTACATCAGTTAAAGCATCCTGGTTCCATAATTCCTAGACAAAATTGAAGAAGAAAAAAAAATATGCATCCTTCTTTAAGCATTAAAGGGAGAAAACAAGCAATTTGAGATCATGGTGATGCAATGAAGACAAAGGCAAACTTAGAGTTGCCTGTTGCAAACGTCTGAGGCAGAAGCCCAGAGGAACAAAACAGAACTCCACACACCAGGAACACACACCAGGAACTGAAACAGTATTGATGTATCTCATAAAGGATTTCCAAGTGCCCCAAAGCTCCCTTTGCTTTAGGAATGTAGGAATTCCAGATTCAGCCGGCAGCTTGATATTTGCTGGATCTCAGACACAGCAAATGTCACACCAGGAAACAGCACAGCAGATAATATCATTTATTTTTATCACGGTTGGTTACGCTTGATCGTCATAAAAAACTCCTGCGGCCTACCCGCACAAAGCCAACGTTCATTACATTATGATCAAATCATGGAGTGATGGACATTTTCTCTGTGTTAAGCTTCTGTAAAAGTCTCGCTGGCCTACAGTTCATCTAATCTTCACTCCCTGCTGACTCGGAGAAAGATGGGCTGCTCTACAGCAGGGCCTTTGCACCAGCCTGTTACCGATCAGCAGGAATCATCTGTGCAGTTTATCTCTGCTGATTTGATTTTTACTGTTCCCCATCCCCACATAATGAGGACCTCCAGGCTAATTCTGGTAGATTTTTATCCACTGAAGTCATCACCGTGTCCTAATTCCAAATACTCTTCCAGCCGGTTGGAGTTTAAAGGCACAGACCAGCAGCATGATGCTCTGCCCCACGACCCTTCCCAGCGCAACAGCCCAGTCAGGCAGACGGCCCCACTCCCACCTCACCTCTCCAGGGGGACAACGCTGCCAGAGGACCTGCTCCAGAGCTAGATTAGATATTAGGAAGGAGGGTCCATTGTGAGGATGACGAGGCCCTGGCCCAGGTTGTCCAGAACAGGGTTGGCTGCCCCATCCCTGCAGGGGTTCCAGGCCAGGTTGGATGGGGCTTGGAGCCCCTGAGCCAGTGGGAGGTGTCCCTGCCCATGGCAGGGGTGGCACTGGATGGGCTCTGAGGTCCCTTCCAACTCAAACCATTCTGTGATTCCATGACACCTGAACTAAATAAAACCTTTCAAAGGGTAAAAAAAATCAGGCAGATATTTGGGGGACGTTTCCTCCGTCATTTCCCTCGTGTTTGGCTGACTGTAGTCTGAGCTGCAGCTTAAGAAAATCCAGTAAGGGAGCAGTGAGAACATCCCACTTAACAAGAACGTCTGGGGAATCATTTCTCTTCCTCTTCGGGTTTTTTTTTGTGTGGTATATGACCTTTGACAATTGCTACTCTGGCTAAAATAGAATTTGGACCATTTAGCTTTATCAAAAGCTACCAGGCACCGAAACTAGTGAGAGGGCTAGAGAACAGGCCTTACGAGGAGCAGCTGAGAGGAGGTTGTGGAGAGGAGGGAGCTGGGCTCTTCTCCCAAGGGACAGGGGACAGGACGAGAGGGAATGGCCTCAAGCTCCACCAGGGGAGGTTCAGGCTGGACATTAGGAAAAAAATCGGGCAGTGGCAGAGGCTGCCCAGGGAGGGGGTTGAGTCCCCTTCTAAGAGGGGTTTAAGGGACGGGTGGATGAGGTGCTGAGGGACATGGGTTAGTGATTGATGGGAATGGTTGGGCTCAATGATCCGGTGGGTCTTTTCCAACCTGGTGATTCTATGGGATTATACAGAATTTATGTTGTCAAATAGCTATCGTGATCCTTTGTACATGTAATTTACACTACACAAGGTGAAAATGACTCTGCTCTCAAGTCTTTTCTTCCCAGAAGAGTGCACGTGAAGAGAAAAGGGGTTGCATTAAAGGACAAGAGAGAAAAGAAGATAGGAGGCTGTTACAGGCAATGTTCTTATGCATAAACTTGCATGCAGGCCTTGAAATGTTGCCCTTTCAAACATAACTGGCACTACAATATCTGTAACATCTGGAATTATTTATTTGTGCATAACAACTGTTACTGTTGCTATTTAAAGAACTTCTCTGTAAATTCAGGAAATTATGTACACATGCATAGGTCCCCTTTAAAAAAAATAAGAAAATCACTTTCGAAGTTACTGGGAAGTTTCACTGCTGATTTTCCAGTCCCAGAGGTAGGCTGGATTTCTGTTTCACCCAATTTCTTTGCCAACAGTCAATATTCTATTTGCTGTAAACTGTCCAGTAATTCCAGTGCGGTTTCATAACAGATTTCCAAACTGCAACAGGCACTATAGGGAAGATTTGATTTTACTCTGAACTATCACACAAGCAAACATGAAAAACCTAGTATTACTACTTCTTTCAAGGTAAAGGAGCTACTTCCAAGAATAATTGTGAAAAACCAGAAACGTGATGGGTAATGTTAACTCCAGGTACCTCTTCTGGCTCTGAAAGAAACTATTTGGATCATGTGTTGCTGGGTAAGTTCTCAAAGAAAGAGTGAAAGGGACTGCAAAAAGTAAACACAAAAATAAATTATGCCCTTATGACAAGAGAACTTGGCTGGAAGAGAACAGGATTAACCACAGGAGGCCCTAACACACCCTCTTTCTCAACATCACCTCTCTAATGAAGGATGCACCTCAAATCTCTGTTAAATGAGGTTTCTGCTGAAGTGTCGCAGGGATTTTGCGGGGCATGGGTTCCAGCCCTCCACACCACTACCTCCCCTTCCCCCTGGGATAATCAGCCCATCAAACATGCTCCGAAGTACGGTAAAGATTAAAGGATCATCCAAATATCAAACGCTTGTTCAAACTGCAAAGCACAACTTTCAAATTATAATGAAAGCTGAGAGGGACATTTCTTGAGACTCCTAAGGTCAAACTATCCCTCCCTGTCACACGCTGAATTAAATCAAGATTTCAAAATAAGATAGGGAAAATCTCAAGCTCCAATCTTTCTTTCTTAAAATCATTGTGGAAAAAAAAAATTCTAATTTAACAGCAACACGGTTTCTTTCTGTGTCTTCACGGTCAGCAGGAACAATCACTCATACTCTGCACAACAGAAAACAATTCATGACCTTCAGAGAGATGCAATAAAACCAAAATCAATAAAAACATTGTAAGCCCACTCCTTTCCTCACACGGGCTGACATTTGTTATAAAAACCCAACAAATTCTGAGCTTCCCCAAGTCCTCCACTTTTAAACAGCCGCTTCATGAATTCCACAACGAGCAAGCCAGGGCAGTGGAACACCACGAGCCAAAGCAAACACTCGCGTGGACACTCGAGTTCCTGCTGCTGCCTCGGGACGTGCTGGCAGAGATGGGGTCCCAGATCCTGCTGCTCCAGGGGATGCGCAGCCCAACTCAAAACCCTAATTTGAGGACTGACTTAATAAAATAAAATAGAGTAAGAGTTGCTCCATCTGATATCACTATGTACCTGAACCAAAATTACAGATGACAGAAAACACCATTCTTTTTTTTTAATTTAACAAGTGAATCAGAAACAGACTCAGCACTAATTCCCTCATTTCCTATAATTAACTGAACTTTCAACACCTCTTCTAATTTACTGATGATTATCTTTTTATTCACCCATCTAGATTAGAACATAACTGACATTCCTCACTACCCACTGGTTCAGATGTTCTCATCTTTCTGCCTTGAGAGATAAGCAGTTCTTCTCTGGTGGAATTGTTTTCTTGCCTTTACATTGCAGACCGTGAAGTAGGTTATGAAGGACTTGATATCCTTCAAAACCATCCAAAATGGCTTTTCCTGATACCAGCACACTACTTTTACCAAGAATCAGCTCCTTGTTTCTTTTAATTTGAACAATATTTCATCTTGCAAGGGGGCGTCTGCTTTCTCAACCTGTTTGCTCCTCTCTCCTGCACAACACACAGAGCAAATTTTTCATGCAACATATGCATGTGCTCAATATAAGCCATCTGGACAATTCCTGTTTCCAGGACCATAATTTTCACAGCCCTAATGGGTGAGAACGTATCTTAAAAAGGCACAAAGGATTAAGGATTGAAGAAATTCATATTAAAAATAGAAAATATGAAATATTTCTTAGAATTATTCAGAGGGTTTCCCTTGTTTTTCAAATGTAAAAGGTATCCAATTTTCTTTTCTCTGCTTTCAAAGCACAGAATCTTCTTTATCACAGTATTTTTAAGCAATAGTATCTGGGTAACTGTTACATGGGCAAACCGTGAGACATTTCTCAAACCGCCTAGTCAGTATTCCTGCAGACATGAGCTAACACGCATGTTATCAACTCCGATTTGTTTTTAATCTAACAGTATAATCAATTGTAAACCAGGAAAATCTTGTCTCACAAGATCCTGTCGCAGCCTACTCCAAAGCTGATCATTCCCACCTCTGCTTTTCCAGCTTCTCTCTGCTATTTTTACACTGCTACTCTTCTAGGATGCCTTACAAGTGTTCCTTTAAATATTTTCTAGGCAATAGAAAACATATAAGAACACTGGACAATACCTGCAGCCTTCTGTAATACAGATTTTCACAGGGATTCAATTCTGAAGAACTACAACCTGCTTTACAAGGAAGTTCCTGAAAAGCAATAAGCAGACAATTTTCCAAGTTTCTGAAATAATCTTCCAAACAACCATAATTAAAACCAAAGGATGAATACATGAGCACATATGGCATTCATAGAGAACAAATATTCAGTGCTTTTGACAGTTATCAGGTTTACATTCGACATCCACAGAATAAGCATCATATGGATTTTGCAGTATGAAACCCCAAACTCCTTGTTTCAACCAGGAGTCCTGTATCTGCAAACGTGATCACAGTTCTATCTCCAATCCCATCTCCATGCCCTTGCCTGACTTCTGATGAATCAGATCACTTACTGTTATTTCTCACTCATTTAACCTACTCTGTTCAACAGGCCATAATTAGCCTGTTATTGTAACACACATTCCCTGAACAAATGAACATGCTTCACAGGAATTACTAACGCTCAGGGTAAGTGAGGCTATGAACCCCTTCTCTTCCCTCCTTGCAGTGTTTGTCTGGTTGATCTGTCCGCAAACAAATTGATCTCCGATCGGTTATTGATTACTCCTAGACCTACTTATTTCATAGCTCACAAAACTCGGAATTCAGTCCCTCTCTCCTAAAACCTCCATGTGAAAGGCCAGGAATCACACTTTGGTGCTTCGCATAAGCAATTAACGCTCCACATTGCTCTGTACTCTGCAATCTTCACCGCCACAGACAATACCAACAATGTTAATAGATGCTGTCAGTAACATTCATCCTTTTTAAAGTCTTCGCTCCTAAGCTGTATTGAAGCCGAGTAGCTGTTCCTGCATAAAATCTCTGACCTGAAGCCATCGCAGCAGCCACTGCCTGAGGCTTTGTTCACCCATGTTCCCTCTGCCATCCCTACCCATCACCTGGACTGCAATGTCCTGTCCCCTCAGCTCCTCGTCAGTGCCTTTTTTCTCCAAGTTATCAGCTTCTCTCTCCTTAAAAATCTACCTCTCATTCACTACTTGGACTTCCAGCCCATGGCAGCCACCAAGACAGAATTGATCTACCTCCCGTATTGTTCAAGTAGGTAGTTTTGTACTTTCTCTGTTGCTATTTCTCATGTGAGGAAATAATTTCCTATAAACGCGCAGAAGTTATTCAGTTGCCCACTTTGAAATCCCAAATGAAAAATTTCTTTGAATGTTACCTCTAAGTGGTGGCTGCCCCATCCCTGGAGGGGTTCAGGGCCAGGTTGGATGGGGCTGGGAGCCCCTGATCCAGTGGGAGGTGTCCCTGCCCAGGGCAGGGGGGGGACTGGATGGGCTTTGAGGTCCCTTCCAACCCAAACCATTCTATGAGCCCGTTTTCATCGACCATCACCTGCCAAATGGCTTCATTTCATCACTGTGTCGCCAAGGGCTTCCCTCTTTTACTGACATCAGACTTAAATTGTCTCTAATTGTTCTACCTAGGGGACACTTCCAATCAACATCTGAACAAAATGCTGCAGAGCAGACCATGTTCTGTAACTTCACGCCCCAGACACTATACTTTGATAAACACAGTAAAAATAAACAATAAAAAGAGTGTACTTAGGTTTGGGTTTTTTTAAATCAGTTTTCTATGCAGAGAAACAAATATAACAAGTTATATGATTTTCAGTATTAGAAACTGATATGGAGTAAAGCCACGTAATTCGACAGAGGATTCCAGTTGCGGTTCTTGACATGGCTCTGCTTGTCTCTCTCCTGCTTTTCTCTCTCCTGCTTTTAATAGATATATTCCTAGGAAAGCTCTACCAGTCCCTTTAGGCACCAAGGTTTAAATGCGTGGTTGGTTGGGATCCTGCTTCTTAGCTTATTTAAGTATCTATAATACATACATAGATGGTGTGCAAACCCAGTCTTCCATCATACAACTGGGCAAATGCAGAAATAAACAATAGCCTTACTGTGGGAACCAGCAGCCCACCCAAGTTTAACAGTTGTTTTCTGTATTCACTGAGAAAAAAAAAAATCAGATTTTGTGGAGTATTTTCTACTTTCACTGCTGAGCTGCATGTTTTTCTACTATAGGTAATGAGTAATCCCAGTCCTTCTGATGTGTGTAAACTCCAGAAACAATAACAAAACAATGCATCTCAATTTATGACTACAGGAAATTCTTGGCGCTGCGAGCGCGCTGCTGTATTTACTGATTTTGCAGTGTAAACACATATGTTGCAAGACAGATGGACCTTTCCCCCCCAGCTTTCTGCAATGGGTGTCTCATCGAGGAAGGGATTAAGAAGATCTTAAAATCTTTAAACAAGGTTTCACAGCCCTTGTCGTGGACAGTCATCGACAAAGGCGAGGATTATTGGACACAAAGGGGTGTGCGTTCAGGGAGCAGCCAGGCCGCGCTAAACAGATAATTCAGCAGTGTTTTAATTACATTACAGAAAAGGGGTTAACAATAGACTTTACTATCAACTGCAGCCAGGTGGCTTTACAAGACTAAAATTTGGCCGTTTAGTCCGTGGCATGTGGTTCCCGATTATCCATATTCTGAACAACAGTGGGGTCTGTGATTTTAAACAGACTAGCTCTCATCTGAAAACTACTTTTGCAGATCAGCCACAATATTAAATCATTTGATGCATTTTCTAGTGAAATACAGCGCATTTTATATCAAGATAAACCATGAGTTCGGTGGTAAAACAACTTGCATCCAGGCACTTACAGACTGGCCAGAGCATAAAATTTTTACCTTTAATCAAAGCTCTATTATATTTGTAGAATGAAGGGTTATGCTATAATAATCAACCTTATTTTTTAACTGATGAAAACTCAGGTGGCACAGGATGCACTCAGCCTAAAAGCCAAAGAGCCAGATACAAACCTGCGTTCTGGAGATTCTGTAAAGGATCTCTATTTACGGTCCCACCTCCCTCACTACTATCCTTTGCAGCATAATCACAGGTTTTTCTTTCAGATTATTGCAGGAGCCATCATTATTCATATTTCTTCTTAAAACTCGAGCCAGCAAGAACATATTTCTTTGTTTAGCTAAAGAAGGTTGACACAAACCTCACCAGCACCACCAGACCTGTTCTCTTCACCACTTGCTCCATGAGAGAATTCATAGAATGGTTTGGGTTTAAGGAGACATAAAAGTTGATCCAGTCCCAATTCCCACTGGGTCAGGGGCTCCAAGCCCCATCCAGCCTGGCCTTGAATCCCTCCAGGGATGGGGCAGCCACCCCTCTGGGCAGCCTGGGCCAGGGCCTCCCCACCCTCACTGCAAAACATTTCTTCCCAAGAGCTCATCTGTCTCCACAGAATTTTTTTTTTATTTTTGCTTTTTGTTTTATTTTGAGGTGGGTTATTACTCTTAGCAGACTACATAGCTCATTTCAGAGACAGAAGCCTTAAAATCACATTTGGAAGAACCAAAAAGCCTCTTTCTTTTTATTAAGTTATGGAACTAGCCTCAAGTAGCCTATGATCTTTCAAAGCAAGACACAAACACCAAAGTAAAACTGTGCAATGGCTTGAAAGACTATGGGCATCAGACTTTTGTCTCGCATTCTAGAAGTTACTAGTTCATTTCCTTCTGCAAGACTGAATAGGGTAAGGCAGTAAGGATGGACGTGCAAATAGGTTCGAGAAAAAAGGAAATGAGGAGGCAAAGAAGAAGAGATAAGCACAAAGGGCAATACGAGGAGTCTTTTTACAACTAGTAAAAAACAACAAGAGTAAGAAATAGTTATTTCCTAGAGGGAAACAAGCTGCTATATTCAATTTAGGTTGTGGGCTCAGACAAAAGCTCTTTTAACAAATAAGACACTGTACAAACAACGCTGCATTGCTTCCTGCTGGACATTTACCCCCAGAACTTCGCCTATGACAAAGCGTGTACAACAGTCACGCTCATCGTATCACGATGGTCTCACATACAAGACTTCAAACTTGTTTTTAAGGGCTTGATATAACGGTTGGGAAACTAACAGCGTGAGACAGCTCCTTCCCCGCCACGTGCATCTTGTCTTCCTCTCTAATTTATACTGTCAGCCTGATTTTGAATACCCATTCTTTTTCCAATTCACAACAACCTTTGCCAGAAAGCTCTCCGTGGAATCAAACCTCATTTTTCAGTACAGTTCCTTGCAAAACAGCAAGCGTTTTGTAAAAGGTAGGTGATAAGAACTGACTGGCATTCTCATATGTTATGGATGAACACACGCTCTAATGCTACTTAAAAGATTTAACGTCTGATATTCTCCTAATGAGATTAAGGGGACAAAGAATTGAAAACAGGGGATGTTTACAATTACTGGCACCTGAAAAGCAGTGATGTCATATGGAAAAATAAACTTTCCACCACAGATGAATTCCCTTGACAAAGTAAACATAAGCCTTTAATTTGTACCGTTTCAACACTGTAACCGAAAATAGACATGAAAGCAGCCAAGTGCAATGGTCAATCAGCAGCAGTTAAAAGACGAGCACATTTAAGTTATGCTAAAAATCCACGTGTAACTGAATAACTGAATGAACAAAACTAGTGTAAGAAACATCTAATACCTGTAGCTGCAACTACACAGAAGTCTTACTGCTCAAGCATGTCACAGTTTACAGAACAATGTTTTCGTTGCCTCTGGACTGAAGTGCTTTTACCTGGACAACTGCTTTCAAGTTTGCTTTTTTTTTTATTATGTTGCTATAATTCCATGATAATTTTAACCTTAAGGAATGTAAGCTGGAATAATGTTTGGATTGTCATCTCTGTGAAAGGTTGGTCTTGCTAAAATCAGAAAAGCAGTATTTCATTCCGCCTCTTTTCCATTAAAACATACTCGATCTCTGCCCCTCTGGTACCTCTTTTGCTTGTCTCTTTTTGCTTTCCCTGTCATGCCACATAGCCTGCCAACCCTGACCTGCTGCTATTTTAGGGTCTTATCCAAAGGCCTCTGAAATATAAAAATGCCTGTTCATCTTGGTGCTGAGTAACATTATTTTATCTTTCTGACACACTAAAACCTTCTCCCCCCACTGCCACCAATAAACGAGCCAATTCATAGTGTCTGCATCTCTAATCTTCCTTCTTCAAATCTCCACTCTTATTCTGCTGTGGCGTTTTCAAAAAGCGAATTCTGAAAAGGGATGAAATTTCAAATCCTCAAAGTGTTAGGGAAAGGTTCAACGAAATGAAAGAAAGAAAATAGCTTTTTTTCCTGAGCAACCATTGCAAAACAACTGAATAGTTGGAGGAAATTGTTTCACTTATTTCTGTTTACCCAGTTGTGTTGTTCAAATATCTGAGTTTCATGCTAAGGTACAGTCCCACCAACTTTGAGAGTATGAAAATGGGTGTTTCACCTGTAAGCCTTATTCATTTATTTTTAAAATTTCCAGCGCTGGCTCTGCATAAGAGTAATTAGAGTTACTCTTGTGCAATCTTACAGTCTGTCCCAGGTAAGCACCCCAGCTCTAAGGCTGCAAAAAGCGATGATTTACAGCACCCTACGCTTCAAGATCACAGCTCGGGCAGCACACGGGCTCCAGCAGATCGGCACACTGAGCTCTCACAGCTTTGCCCCGGGAGCAACGTTTGGTGGTTTGTATTTGAAATATTTCAGCTCTTTAGGGAGGGATCAACACTTCAATACACTCCTTCACTCCTCGTCCCGTCCCTGCATTCCCTGATCAGGAGTGAATGAACCAAGCGTGAAATGGGTACCAAGTTCCATAGGTGGGTTTTCTCTTCTCCATCTCTGGAAATATCTCTAAGCCTGCAAGGTGACTGCTGACACCACCCAGTTCTCTGCACCGATGGCACTTGAAGCTAAAGCACCCAGATGGGACATACTGAGTGGCTTCCCTGGAGTCCTACATCTGCACTTCAGCCCCTGCCGTGCCTGCCTAGTAGGTGTTTAAACCGACACTCTTCACAGATATTTTACCAACCTGCAACAGATCAGCAGAGTTCTGTTTCTGTCGAGTCCTCTGAAAGCTCGGACCTTACACTACCGAGTTAAAAAAACCCCCACCAAACAAACCCTTATTTATTTCTGGAGCCTTGATCCATGCAGTGCTTACTCTCAAAAACCTCTTATCAGCTTCTAGAAGGTAAAATACTATGATAAGATACGCAGATCTCATTAAGCTAATTTTTATCTAATGGTATCTATGCTTTTAAAAGCAAACCCAGTAAAAATACTGAAGGCAATAAATCTCTTACTTTCTTGTAGAGGTGCTTTTTTTTTTTTTAAAGTTGGGGAGTTTTGAGGTCATATTTGGAGGCTTCTCCAGGGTTGTGTTTGCACAGCAAACACCACTGGTTTATTCTCCAGATGTAACTTCGACTGCCAAAGTAAAATTCACTTGGTTTTTTATAACAATATTAAACCAGAAATATAGTGTTTGGCAAGAACAGAAAACAAACAAGCACACAAGAAAACGACACCAGTCCTGAAGGGACAAACTAGACTCTAACCTCCTGAAAAGACAAAAATCTGCTTTCAAAAGCAGTTTTCTAACTGCTTCCTAAAAAAAGGCTGTCTCTCAACTCTCTAACACACATTTTAGCTGCTGTGTTTCAATATCTGCTCCCCTGATTATATGGAAATGAACCAGCTCAAACCTTTCAATTAGTCATACTAAGCTCCTACCCGCCCGCGATGCGTCATGCCACTGATGTATGTCACAATTTTCTCAAATAAAAGTGTTCTTTCAAAAGGCAGAAAGTTTTCAAAGGCAAGAAGTACATGGGAGAAGGGTTTAGAAGACACAGAGCATCTTTAGACAACACAAACTGTTTATTTTCTGCTCCTGTACTTCTTGCTTCAACTCAAGGAGGCTGAAAATTTCCAAGAGAAGTTCTTCAAAATTCAGACTTGCCATTCTGCCACTTGCCCAACCCTTTCTCTAACCCAGGACACTCGGGACCTCCCACTGTGTTAATGTTTTCCTTCCATAATCATTATAATGAACAACCTTTATAAATAACACATTTCCTTTGTTTCCTTTTGTTCTGTGGGGGCAACTCACTTTCCCAAAAAGCCACATACAACAGAAATAATAAATTTAAAAGACATAGAACTATTTAAGCATCAGACCAATCTTTGCCCATATGATTTTTTTTCATTCATTTTAAATACTCACTATAATGTAATTTCACGATAAAACACTCATGCAGTATATATCAAAAAATTGCTGGTCTCGAGCTCTTCTTTTATATTCCATAAAAACTAGACACATTTTGCCTCTTTATTTATACACCCACCTCAAGAATTATCATTATTCTCCAGCTGTAACCTATAACTTCATTATAGTTGTCGTTTTGCTCCTTGAATATTTCTCTGGGATTTTCTTTCTTTACCAGCATAGAGGGACTTGGAGGGATGAAGAGGAAATAAAGGCTTTTTTTACACCTCCTATTTTATACCATGAGGGCTCCATTCAGGAATACACGCTTAATTTAAACAGCACACTTAATTCTAAATACGCCAATAGCCATGGGGACTTGAAGCTGTTTAAAATGATGTAAGCACATATTTACTTATATTTGTGAATCATTATTTATTTCTGCCCCAATTACTTGAAAAGACATTGCCCTCGTTTACGTCGCTTTTGAAACACACTGATCTATATCCTAGCATCTTGCTCAAAAAGAAAAAAGCCATGAGGAATGCCTTTCAGTTACAGCAGCATGGACACCCAAAGCTACAGAATAAATAGAACCACACAGGGCTATTCTCGCAGGTAGGATGAGACGTTATCTTTCACCATCCCAAAAAAGGGACAGCAGCCAGAGACAGAAGAACATTTATACATGTTAGCACCACTAGGGAAAACATAAAACAAATGTAGATTCCTAGTTAAGAGAACACAAGTGTGATTTGTTAGAAAGTATAGGTGAACATTTAACTTTGTCCATACTAAATTTCCACTTTCAGCCATCAGTTTCATCTGAGATATAAACCATACCTGCGTTTCCACTCAGACATCGGCAGAATTAAAGAAGATAAAGGCATATCTAAAAGCAGAAAACAGCTAAAGAGGGAGCTGCAATATATACTGATGGTCCCATGCTGGCTTCACCCTAACGCACCCAAGTTCACAACTGCAAATCTGGCTTCAAAGTGACTTAGTGATAGATTTAGTAATTGGTAATGAATAAAAATAACGTCTAAATAAAGTTGTGCGTACATTTCTAGAGCCATCTGCTATATATAAAGAGCTGGGTGTTGGAAGCATTTTCCCAGAGCAATCTCATCTGTCTTGTTGTCTGTGGAGTTTGATGACTAAAATCGAAACCTATAAATAAAGATTTTGTATAGATTTTAATTTTATACTCTTGAGTCTTCCATATAAAACAGCTTTTCTGTATTCTGCAGCTTTCCACATCCTGCTTTCCTACTCCATACAAATTCTTTCTATCCGCATAGCTTTTCTGTAATCTGGAGCCTTTTGGTCTGAAACCCTTTCAGAGAGAGAGAGAAGAAGGGGAGAAGACAGCCATTCATTATGAACCCCCTTCACTTGTCACTGACTTCCCTGACACGTCTCCCCACAAAATATTCTACAAAAAGCTGTATCCTTTTCCCCAAAGAAGTCCGTATACTAACTGATAACACAGTCCATGGCATCAGAAATTGTTTCAGTAAATAGCTCGGGTGGAAATTAAACATATTACATGGAAAGGGTGTTTGTTTTTGAAAACACAAGTCTGCTTCCTTCTGAAATACGTTACCGTGGTCCGTGAGCTATAAGGAAGGTGATCTGGGTCCCCTTGTAGCACTGGCTGTGTAGAACAACATAAGCTCGTCCAGCAGAGTGAAGAACCCAAGGGAAACTCTGGAGCACTGTACTTTCCCTGGCTAAACAGATTAGCAGGCCAATCCTACACTCCTTAGCCAAAGAAGGCAGCATTAGCTCGATGGCATCCACTGGGGAGGAGAGCCCTGCCCCACTCGTCACAGGTTTTGTCCTGGTCCCCCTGGCTTGCACAGAAGCAAAAGGATGTGTTGGTCTAATTGCATCCCTCCTTTGCACTCAGAGTGTGGAGATCACACAAGAAATTCCTATAGAATGCCTGAGGAACACAGAAATCAGTGCTTTTGCAAACACCCAAAACAACCAGAAGAGATCAGGAATACCAGGAGAAGTAAGGCTCCCTCTCCCAGGTGCAGCTCATGAACGCAGCTTTCTACCTGTTTTTAAGCAATAAGCCCCAGCAGGGAAAAAACCCTTCCTTACAACTCTTTTTTTGGATCGATGCAGTTCCACAGCCAACATCACTAGTTCACGGGATACATCCAAAAGCAAACAAGCACACACAGAAGTCACTCTTACCCTTTTAGTTTTCACAGCTAACCTAAGAGCTATAAGCCTTATTCTGGATCTTGAGACAAAGCCCTTATTGCTTTGATGCAGCCGAGTTTGTTTACAAGGACATCAGAACACCTTTTACCTGAGCTTAGAAGGAATTAAATATCAGAGCTGGTTTCTCCGCACTCACGTCCCTTCGCAAGCTGCTCCCACTATGGAAGTTTCTGGAAGTTTCTCCCCCTGCTCCTTAAGTAACCTTCCAAAGGGTTGCTCTGACTAGCAACACCTGATGAACTTCACTCAGCCAGTTCTAATTAGCCCCAACGAGAGGGTTTAGCAGCACCTGACATTTCAGCCCAGTGTATAAATTAGGGTTTGGTTTTTTTTTTTTTAACATGATTAAGGGGCAGAGCTCATTAATTAACTTTTACTTAAATGCTGGCATCAGAGATTATTTTAGATAAACTAATTAAAGTTATTAATCAATAGTGTATTGATATTATCAATTATAGATACTCTATTGAATATAATTAATATACAAAACGAGAACAAAAATGCACTCACAGAAAGATGCAGATGTTCCATCCTCAACGAAATTGTGATGGTCATGTTGGGAGGCTTCTGGTTTCACTGCAGACACTCTCTAGGTGAGAAGATACTGAAAAAAACAATTTTAGAAAGAATTAATGAAGCAGCCTTATAGTCTTGGTATAAGATACTGCGATACCTTTTAGAATAAAAAAACAATTGCAAATTACAGTCCTTCAAGAGAAACACTAGGCTTCAGTTTTCCTTTTCAGACAATTAGGTTATTTTAAGCATAAACATTTATTTTATTCTGGTTATTTTTATATCTGCTTTTAAAATTCAGATTACACTAACAGTAGCCTTACAGGTCTTCTCTCTCAAATCAAGCACTTAGCAGTCAGATTATTAATATATACTTAAATTATGGGATCCAACAGAGGGGTAGTGGGAATTCTATCCATTTCTATCTATCTATCTATTGACTTGAACACCATACATTTGACAAACACCTCTAGAGTTAATATCGTATGTTATAAAATCAAAGAGTTTTCCTCTCAGATTTCTCACACAGACTCAACCTGCTTCCGCAGTACCTGAAAGAGCTTTTCTACTGAATTTGTGTTAGATTAAAGCATAAAGACAGAATTCAAACATGGGGTTTGCTTCATTTTTTTTTCAAGAGCTGTATGGAAATTGCAAAAGAAATGCTGACTTTGATCACAAACAACCCCTTTTTTTCAAGGTCTGAAATGAATCCATAAATAAATACGTCAGAATAAATGCACAGTATTTTCCTTTTTTGCTTAAAAAGCTGTTCTAACACAGTGTTTCAACCCTGTTCCTTCTAACTTCTGCTGCAATGGAAGCAAATGTAGAGGTCTCTGATTTGGTGTTGAATGCACCGTACAGTACGAACTGCCCTACCGAGTGGCTGCTCTGTGGATTGTAAAGCACTAATATATGAATATCTTATTACTATACTCTCCATATAACATATTCTGTAAAGAATACAGCCTGCTCAGAGAGAATAATCGAGATACAGTATTTACTTTTAAAGCAGCCAACTCCCGAGAAAGCAAACAAGAACACCCTGCCACTGTTTAAAAAGGTCATGTGTGAAAATACTGACACTGCCACAAGTAATGCTTACGCTTGGAAGTAGGAAAATTACCATACTTCCCTTGCATATGATGAATAATGTTTTATCTCTTTACGTTAAAATACAAGATAAAAGATGCTATAACCACCTCTCGAAAGCTGTGCCTGAATTCTACAGCAGCACCTCTTCTCATCAACACAAGACTGTAGTATTTTTACTGAACTTAATTTGTAATTCTCTGGTTTTCAGTATAATCCGTGGGCTGGCTGAAGTCACAGAAGCCCCATCCCTGGAGGGGTTCAAGGCCAGGTTGGATGGGGGTCTGATCCAGTGGGAGGTGTCCCTGCCCATGGCACAGGGTGGAACTGGATGAGCTTTAAGGTCATTTCCAACCCAAACTATTACATGATTCTAAGGTCGTTTCCAACCCAAACCATTCCATGATTCTAAGGTCATTTCCAACCCAAACCATTCCATGATTCTATGATTTTATGATCTAAAAAACAACCACTGCAAATAAAGGTAGGAAAAGACAACTGGCAAAACTGAAGGCTGGCTTGGACTTTCTATCTCACTGATATGACTCTGACCTAGTAGTTCATTAATAAAATGGTTACAAGATGCAGGCGTTTTCTGCTGAGGGCAAAACTCAACAACCACTGACACCTACTTCCATCAGGTCTCCCTGACCCATCGCTCTTCGCTAAGGGCTATCCAAGACGCGGCGACAGAAAAGCAACAACCAACAGTTTTCCATAAGTATTTTAAGAGGAAATTGCAAAAATGACTTTTTTTTTAATATAGAAGTGTAAAGCTTATGAAGCTTACATGTCATAGAAGTGTAAGCCAAAAAGAAATTACCATAAATTACTTGGCTAAAAGTCAATTTTGATGTTTAGAAAACTTTCCCATGGATTCTAATCACACATGACACCCCTTCCCGGGCAGAGAAACTCCACTAGAGGAATATTAAATGTTCTGTTCTGCACATACGGGAATGCACAGATGCTGGCAAGAAATTTTAATTTGAACAAATTTCCTATGTTTCCGAGAAGGAAATATAACTGAAATCTTAATCTGGGCCACCTGTCCACGAAAGATTTCCACATTTGAATCGGGATCTGATTTTATCACGATCCCATGTCCAGCATCAATACAGTGTTCAGAAAAGATTGTTAAAGATAGCGTTATTTAAAAACCTCAGATTCTTAATCTCACCAAATCTCACCAAGAACTCTGTGATGCGTTTATGAAACAGCCTTTAAATTTGAATATCAAAATCATGACTGAGGCTTTTTAATCAGTAAATGTTCGTGTTAGCAATGACAATTTACAACTTCCAATCTACTACCAAAGACTGGAAAAATCAGTAGCGACCTGAGTTTCACTAGAAAAAAGAAAATATTCCATTTGCTAATGGGACACTCATAAGCAAATTTCCCTGAAAGCAGCTTTAACTGACTGTGTTTCATTTTGGGTTGTTTGTTTTTTTATTATTATTGAATGTAGTGCCCATGCCAGCTCGATGGGTTGCAATCGATGTATTGGTTCTATTCAAAAATATCGAAAAGCCCTTGCAGCAAAATGCTTCATATGTTCAACTCCACTTGCCTAAGAAATATTTCTAGCAAAATTGATGATCTGCTCTGGCTCCCAGCAACCCTGAATTTCTTGTTGCTTCTGAAGTACACTGTGATTACTCAACCAAGATAAATATGTTGAGATTAAAGCCACATGAATGTCCTGAGACCCACCCTGATATTTTTAACTTTAGCCACAAAATGAACATAGTTTTAGGGCATGATTCTCATTAACAGGATATATAGTGAACTCTAAAATGTCACTGAGAGCTTGTGCTGTTTTTATTTTGGCTCCCCAGGGAATCCACCAGACTGAAATAATATTAATAAAAAATATACATTCGACCCTATTAAGCTAACCTAACCAAATGTCCCTGGAAGCAAGAAAAATACAGAATTGTTCAATGAGATATTCCGGTTAGTTTTTTTTATTTGGCTTACCCAAATAGAAAAGAGCCATTTTTAAAATCAGAATCAATTATTACAGTAATTAAATGCTATTCTAGCTCTCCCCATTGTTTTCTTCTCATATATAGTGACAGATGTTGCATCCAGACTAGCTCACGAGGCACCAAGTCAACACGCGATGCTACCACAGGACTCAATTTCCTGACCAAGATCACAAAGGCTGAAGATGCGAAATTGCAAGGAGACTGTTTCTCAGGGTGTGTGAGAGGCGTAGGTGAGACGTGTGTAATGCCAGTAACTCCATCACAGACCGTGTCACTTGCTAGCAGACGTCAGAATGAAGTGGCAACAGAATTTGGTGAGTTCAAAGATCTGACAAAAATCAACGTGGAAGACCAAGAGAGGTCGTCACACCAAAAACTCATGTCAAACAACATAATCAATTCACAGATCAGACAAACCCCAATCAAACTGGTACCTAATGTAATCAGAACATTCCTAAAGGTCAGAACAAAAACGGTATTTTATTTAGTAAACACCCATCAGCCACGTAGCTCTAATTTTCAGGATGAAAATAACTTCTAGAATTGGCTAATACTAATGAGCAGAAATAATCATTTACTGAGTTTGAACTAGCAAAACAACAGTAAGGAGGGGTTTTTTTCTTTTCATTAGCTCTTTAGGTCTTGAGGAATTTAGGATTAACCGTGGACTTAAATATACAAGTTATCAGTTGAGATGAAACCAGTAAAGTGATTCTGCCCCTCTATTCTTGTCTTCTGAGACCTCATCTGGAGTATTGTGCCCAGTTCTGGAATCCTCAACACAAGGAAGAGATGGAGCTCTTGGAACAGGTCCAGATGAGGCTACAGAGATGTTCACTGTATTTGGTGAATAACATTCACTCTAATTTCAAAAGTAAAGTTACAAGAAGTTTCAATTAGACAAATTCGGGGGTTTTAACATATCAATACACACGCACATTTGTATCTTTTTAATGAGTTTATAGGATTTTACAGTCTTTGAGCCTGCTTCTACTTAGGCCAGTGGCAAAACTTTGACACTGTTCAGTTCAGTGAAAGCAAATCAACCCACTGGCAAGAGAAAAACACACTACTCATAAGGATCTGGTTTTTCCCTGCTTATTGGAAGAAAACATCAAAAGAAGGCTAAGAAAACTTGTTCCCTTCAATGTCACATAGTACTTCATTAGCAACTATTCACAAACACATTTTCAATTATCATTTTTCTTTGAATCGGACGCTTCTCATCCCACTGTGGTGGCTGCCCCAGTGCTGGATCCCAATTAATGCCACAGCCATGCCCGTGGAAAGCTGCGTTTGCTGTTTAATCACAGTTACACACGCTTTAGGCTAAAACCCTTTGTAAAACTGCTACGCCCGATTTACTGTCCAGACAAACTGTTTGAATGGGACCTAAGAGGATTCAGCTTTAATGCTCAGAAGGAATAAGGCTCTTTAATGCAAAAAAAAGCCTCCTAATGGAGTCTGCATGTAAGTCTTCACTAGCACAGGAGAGGAACCTGGCAATCGCTGACACCACCTTTCCTAACCTGTGACTTCTAAATCTCTAATGTTTAAGGAAATGCTCAAGTTAAACACTTTAATGTTGCTTTTTCTTAGTGAGTAATGCTTTCTCACCACCCAAAGTGCTAGACGGCGACATTAAAAATGGAACCGTTCCTTCCAAACTTGCCGGTTTCCACAATAAGTGTTGTCTCATAAAGTTTGTGTTCCAAGGGAAAGGTTCAAAGACTGAGTGGTTGCAAAAAGAAGTCTTTTGTACTGCAGGTTCACAAAATCATCTGTTCTATTCAATGCCTAACTGTCTGGTAATTGCTCATATTCAGTCTCACCCCAGCTTGAATGATTTCAGCTTTTAATGTGCCTTGTCTCATTCTGAGGCACATCAATCCATGAGGAGATCGCAGCACCTTGAAATACTAATGCTTGTCACATACTTTAATCTCCTCTAAAAGGTCTTGTTCGTTGCGTGCTTAAATCTCTTAATAGCTTTTTCTTCTCCTTAGGTTTTTACTTTTGTGGCAACTGATTCTATTAGGATGAAGTTTGTTTAATTTTCATTTTAGTGAAGTGCAGGAGCAATAATCTAAAAGCCTGAATTATTACTGTATTAATAGAAAGGTAAAATTGCTTTTTCTAAAAAAATGACTTTTTTTCGCCAAGCATGAAACTCTTTCAAAAATGTATCTATATTAATAAAATAAACTTTTCAGAACACAAGGAGATGTACAAGAACTTATACTTGATCAAGCGTGAGGATCACTCAGATATGCTCAAGCAGATGTCACAGTTTAATTTCTACTATTATTGTAGAGCACAAAGCCTGGGAACGTCTGACACAGTGCTGCAAAACACCTCTTACAATGATGAGATTATTCTTTTATTCCAGGCTTGGTTTTATTCTATTGTCTAACTAGAAACTGGTTATTGTTTTATCTCCACGTTCGCATTCCAGCTGTTTCCCTCCCACACCAGCCCCTCTAAAAGGGGCTGATTTACAACCTTGCATCACACCAGCCACCCTTCCTTACAAATCAACCCCCAACACACCTCATTCCTCTCCTTCTCCTTCCAATACTCAGAGAGAAATCCAATGGAAAAGAATTGCTCTGCTGAGCACAGCTGTAGGACAGCCCCCAAACCGCACGGAGAACAGCCACACCTGTGGGGAGAGCATTTTAAGGCTAAATCAATACCATCTGGGCAACAGCAACAGTTCTTGAAAGGATGCTCCTCTGAAAAGCTGCTGCTGTCACACACACAAACATTTTTTAATACTCCCTCATTGCTTATTTTAGACAATGCAAAGGCATAGTGTAAAGTTACCTAGTCCGGTGTTTCAGTCCGCGGTTCCAGGCTCATCTGTGTTCATTTAGCCTTGAGCTACCTCCAGTACCGATATAAAGCACTGCGCTAGTCAGGATGATCAGGGAAGCGCAGCGTGACACACAAAAACCAAAAGCTAAATTTCCTCTGTGGAAATACTAAGCGATATCTGATGTTTGGGGCTTTTTTCTGCTCCGTTAGCCAGTATGCTTAATAGTCATAGAAACGTAAGCTCATAGAATGGTTTGGGTTGGAAGGGATCTCAAAGTCCACCCAGTTCCAACCCTGCCCTGGGCAGGGACACCTCCCACTGGATCAGGGGCTCCAAGCCCCATCCAACCTGGCTTTGAACACCTCACCATCCTCACAGGAAAATGTTTCTTCCTAAGATCTCATCTCAATCTCCCCTCTTTCAGCTGAAAACCTTTCCCCCTCATCCTATCCCTGCACTCCCTGATCCAGAGTCCCTCCCCAGCTTTCCTGGAGCCCCTTTCAGCACTGGAAGCTGCTCTAAGGTCTCCCCAGAGCCTTCTCTTCTCCAGGCTGAACAACCCCAACTCTCCCAGCCTGTTGATGCTCATAGCAGAGGTGCTGCAGCCGCTCCTGGCCTTGCTCCATGTCCTCTGTGTGCTGAGGATGCCAGAACCAAATACAGGGCTTCAGGTTAGGTCTCATAAGAGTAGAGTGGAGAGGGAGAATCCCCTCCCTAGACCTGCTGGCCACACTGATTCTGATGCAGCCCAAATCTTTCAATGTTCTTTAATTTTAAATATGTGATACTTGATGAATCAAAGTGCTCTTACAGTTCCTGCTTAGACAGTTTTTTTAGCAGTAACAGTACTGGGGATGGGCCAGGGTTAACATATTTTCTTGTTTTAGTCTGTCAAAATACTCATTGAAACTAATATATCTGATACATTAAAATATTTATGTGCAATCTGTCTGTTCAGCGCTCAAGCACAGAACCGATAAATGCAGTCAAATTCTTCCTGGATGTCAATCAGCTTGTGACTGCATGGAACCACTCAGTTAAAGAGCACTGATACAGAAGCAGTCGCACGTTTACACCTGTGATCAGGTAAATACTGCCCATTTTCACTTCAGTGTGTGGGATAACGCTGTCCTTACACATCTATATAGTTCTCCATATTCTCTTTCAAATCTATGAGGCAAAAGAAATTCAAATCAACACAAGCTGTTTATGAAATGTCACCTGGGCACCCTAGGAATCTTGCTCTAGTTATCACAGATAATGCTTAATTTCTCAAAATATTTTCTCAAAATAAGGGTCATCTGCAATGTTGGCACAGTTGAACTTTTACTTTCATTGTGTTACAACCTCCAAACAGGTTTTCAGTTGGGGTGTTGGGTTTTTTTTTTTGTTTGTCTGACCCCTATACATGAGCTCTGTGCTTTAGGAAGAGTTCACAAAAGTGCAGGTCAAACCCCTTCTTGATGACTACACTGAGTACAGGTAGCACCTGAACTTCCACATTCTTCTTCCGAAACCAAAGGTATTCAGTTCTGAAGCAAAACCTCTATTTTCAGTCAACGCTTTTCATGTTCTGGGGGAGAGGAGGGAAATTCAGCATTTCCCGCACCCCAATATGCCTGATGATTATCTCCTCCTCTTTCCCACTGTTCATAGAGCAAAAAGGAGCGGGGGCGATTCCAGGGCTTTACAAAGTAGCTGCCAGCATCTACCTCACTGGCAGGGGATGAAATTCACTGCGAGATTTCAGCAGAGCTGTCATGGAGCAACACACTGGGGACCAAACGAGTGTCAAGCACGACACTTGGCAGGGCTGCCTGCCAGGATTTGAACCTGCGGTTCCAGAGAGTCTAGATGTTAGTCTGGGAAATCTAACCTGCTGCTTAGATGATTAAACCATCCCCAATTTAAAACTTGCAGCCTTATTCCTCTGGAATGTCCCTTCAGATGAATGGAATATCCAACCATGCTGGATAAGCACATTAACTGGATGCTTTTACTAAAACGATCAGAAGTAAAATAACTCTGTTGACATTTAAATCGCCATAATCTGTCTGCAGAGCTAACGCTCTGCTGGGATGAACAGGAACATTTATTACTTCAGTTTTAACCCATATACAGCACGATTTCACAATAGCCACTTACATTCAAGAGGCTACCTTTGCAGTCAGGGGGCAGCTAAATGAATAGGAATGGTTGGACTCGATGATCCGATGGGTCTTTTCCAACCTGGTGATTCTATGATTCTATGATTCTATGATAAGAAGACCTCTGTGTCATCTGGTTGAGATAAGCATGAATATTCCATGTATTCTTTAAGTATTAAAGAGAAACATTGCATCCCCACTGAACAGAAATGCCTGATCATAAAATAATCTCCAGGATCTTTAAAACATTTAAAATGTTGATTTTTATGAAGACCAAAGCTTGCAATGATGAATTGTCAACAAAAGATTGCACCCATTTACCCAAATACTAAATGCCTGTCTCTAAATTACTGGTGCTTAACAGCTGCAATAACTATAATTGGGTCAGCACAGCTTTAATCCCCTCTTTTGCGCTTGCATCTCAAATCTAAACAGCTGAAAATAAAATCAGAACTGAAAGTAGCAAAACACACCTTAAATTTCTGAAGCAGTTGCACTAGTCTGATGCTCCAGAGGTAATTATTATCCTTAATAACACCAGATATGATTGAGGCTTTTAACAAAAGGAATGTTGCCTTGAAACCATCTCCTACTAAGAATTTGACTGCTATGAATAATTGGCAGAAGAGGAATAAATGTGCATTATTAATGATAGGTACGTGATGAGATGTGCAAACTCTGTGCCCAGAACGGGCTGGGAAAGGTTAAATTCCTTCACTGGTAGAAGCAGAAAGTTGCACAATTTGCATTAGACGAGGTGAAAAGGAAAACCTCCCAACCCCCAACCATGACATGGAAAAGAGCAGGTTTGGAAGCAGAGGGTTTACAGCAGGATGGTTTTGTGAGTAGGAATGGGTTTCCTAAACACTGAGCACCATTATTTGCAAGCATTTATTGTTTTAATAATGGTTCTTTCCACATAGATGGGTGTTGGACGCTGCAAGCAATGATCGAATTATTTCTTAATATAAAATTAGTCAAATCAGGCACGATTTATCAGGTACAATAATCACATTTTTTCATACGTTATCAGTTATAACATTTTCTCTTTAACAATTCCTGAAACTGCATATTTACTTCAGCACAGCGTGACGAGGGCTGCCAGTACTTGATTTGAAGAAATCAAGGATTTTAATACATGCTCAAAATAACATAGGTTTTCCCACAGGATTTTGCGAAACGCAGAATCAGACCAGTCTTCTGTTTTTAAAATACCGAGCAAACCAAAACCACGCTGCCTCCTGAACCACAGCTCAGAGCAAAAATAATATTTCAACCATTACTCCAAATGATGGCTCCGACCGACAGCGGTTCCTGCGAGCACTGCGCTTCTCTAAGTTTGCGATTAACACAGTGGCATCTCTCTCAAATGAGCAAGTAGGAACATTGATGCATTCAGGTAAGTCTCAAAAAGAATATACACTTGATGCTGAGACGTGCCGTGCAGATTATGTTGTATTTGAGTTTCTAACACAAGGACCAAAACACCAATTAGGATCCTGCTATCAACTTTACTCCCTATTCTTTTAAATTCTGCTTTAAAAGGTAGGGTTAAAAGTTTGACCAGACCCCTGAGAAACATTAGTTTAGCTGGGATACTTTCACTTGAATTTTTAAAGATGCAGTTTTTCAGGAGAAAGATATTAGCGAATAATAAAGAGTTTGAAAATTAACTTTGGAAAAAATTCCAATGAAAATGATGCCCATTAGGATAAGCCCGTGCCAAGACCAACACCAGCGAGGGCTCTCAGGGGAGCAATCAGTTGCATGGGCTGGAACCGTACAAGCTGCCCTTTCATTGCGATGGTGTTTAGATGTGTAGAACATACACGAAAAATCCAGATGAATTTATGGAGGTTGAAGGAATATTATGCTATTATTTATTTTGTTACAAAGCTTTCTGCGTTCTTGTAATACTCCTGGCCTCTGCTGTCCCCTGGAATAAAAGATGAAGCCATGACTTCTAACCATTCTTGCCTTCCTTATATTCGCGTATTTTACACAATTATTTCTAAATACCACAATTGGCACTGTGAAATACACCTTTCTATTCCGCTGTGTTATATATTGAAATAGAGAGGGCTTTTTTCTAAATTATAAAGGAAGTCTGTGGCAAACTGGGAAGAGAATAGGAATTTTCTGAATCTCTCAAGCACCAGCAGCATCCAGAATTTGTCCCAAATTCACCTTTTCAGTCTTAAAAAGCAATAAGAAGAAAGGAAAACTGTTGGAGGCACCAGATAGCTGGATCAATGCCAGAAAGCATGAGTCATGAGGAAAAGTGAAGCGAGGACAGAACAAAATTCAAGAATGTGGGCCAGGACATGCAGCAATACAGGCAAAGTTGTACAAGAAGTGGAAGAGAAGCACCAAGAGCCTCGATAAAGCGTTGATGAAGGGAAGAAGTCCTCTAGAACACGGAGATCGTCTCACCAGTAAGGAAAGGCAATGCTGGCAGAGCTCCACTGCTTGAATTCATATTCCACCTCAATCTACCCATTCACAGAGAGGCAATGTATATTGTATGGACAACACGTACACGCCAGGTGTAGGATCACAGGTCACAATGGCTGGGGTGGTTCACCAGTGGAACGGGGTAAAATCCCATTAAACCAAAAAGAAATTTTTATATTGAAAACAAAAAAACTCCAGCAGTCATTGTGCCTGACAGTTTGAACTAAGGGTCAGCAGGAATTCTTAGTATCATCGAACGCCTTGGTTGGAAAAGACCTTTGAGATCATCGAGTCCAACTGTACCCGTCCACTGCTAAATGAGATCCCTGAGCACCTCGAATTGTAATTGTCCCATCCAAGCTCTTTCAACACTCTTAGCCTCCACTGCAAACTGTGTGATTATAGAAACTGGTTTCAGAAGTTTTCCGTTAAGAGACCATTTCTTACAACAGGAAAATGCCAGCAATCACCACGCTTTTACACCACAAATTCAGCTCAGGTCCAGATAGATTTCAACTTTGACACAAAAAGCAGAGAAACAGATTATCTGGCAGCTTTTTAAGCGGCTGGCAGAGAGTAACTATATATGCACTTCTCCCACTGGCTTAAAAAGAAATTTGCTGTACTTATTACTGGAAGGAGACTCATGCAGGAGATCGTTCCAATCAACATTATCTGGGACAACAGCACTGGAGTTCAGAGTTTCAAAATCATTTGTACTGAGATTTTAAAGTCACGTCAACGCTGCCTTATTTTCTAATTATTACTTTGCTACTTAGGATTGAGTTGTTTCCAAAAGTACAGATTTGGCTCCCCACGTTTACTCAAGTCTTTTCAGAAGTCTCACCTTTCTCTTCCTTATTAAAGCTTTTTTCATCGAAGACAAAACATCGTCTGGTACGCAGACACAGGAGTGTGATTTTCAGTTTCTCACCGCAAGACGCGATGGCAAATTGTTTAATTTTAACTTCACAGATTGTAAGGTGTGTGAATACAACATCTATAACCTCCAGAGAAATAAACACGACCAGAAAGACGCACCAAACCACTAATCTGCCTTATGCTGCCGAGGTCACGGAGAGCACGCCAGGTCAATGCATTAAGTCCTGAGCACTAGTAATAGCTGCTCTGCCTTTGAGATGTCACTTTGCATTTGTCTCGAGAAATCAAGAAAGGAATTAAATATGCTGTGATCTAGGTGATGGGCGGAGTATGCAGTTTTTAATCAGTAAATTGGTTTACAGAAGCAAACTTTCTGCTAGATTGGCTTTCAACATTAGAGCAATATTGAAGGAACATAGTTTTATCACAGAATTATTCTATTCATAAAAAAGTCCGGTAGGACCATCTTGTTTTTCCTGGATTCAGCGGTAGATGACCCAAGTTCTGGGCTTAAGCTCAGACACAAAGCTATAAGAAAACACTAGAACTGCAGTTACACAGTGGAGGCAGGAGTCAAGCTAACACATAGAGACACATAAGGTCTGGAGAAGAGGCCTTATGAGGAGCGGCTGGGAGAGCTGGGGGTGTTCAGCCTGGAGAAGAGGAGGCTGAGGGGAGACCTCATTGCTCTCTACAACTGCCTGAAAGGAGGTTGTGGAGAGGAGGGTGCTGGGCTCTTCTCGCAAATGACAGGGGACAGGACGAGAGGGAATGGCCTCAAGCTCCACCAGGGAAGATTTAGGCTGGACATTAGGAAAAAAATTTTCACGGAAAGGGTCATTGGTCCCTGGCAGAGGCTGCCCAGGGAGGGGGTTGATTCACCTGCCCTGGAGGGGTTTAAGGGACGGGTGGACGAGGTGCTGAGGGACATGGGTTAGTGTTTGATAGGAATGGTTGGACTTGATGATTCAGTGGGTCTCTTCCAGCCTGGTTATTCTATGATTCTATGATAAAGATGGCCTGGCTGCCCAACCCGTCTGTAATATTCAAAAGTAGACGATGGGAGCGTTTATACCTCTTTTCCCTGTGAACATTCAATATGATCTGGACATCTAAATTGCTCTTGGGCTCCTTTAAAATCACAGATTTCTCAGCAGGGTTCAAAACATCCCTCAATAAGGTAAAGGATTTTTGTGCTGCTCTTACTTTTTTTAAACTGTCATTGTTGTGCAATGTGGCAAAGCATCAGAATTCCCCACATTTCTTTTGAAGCATTTTCTTCATGGGAATGTACATAAGAGGTGAAAGAATGGGAAGAACTGTAGTATCTCTGGTCACTGTATAATCTAAAGGCCTCCAGAGTGGACATTTTGATTATAACCAGATGGCTGCAGGCAGCCAAACTATTCCCATCTTCAGCACAAATAACATTTTAGTAACTCTTGTTTTTCTCAGCAGCATTAAAGAGATTGGTCTGTGCCCCCTGCTTCTGTCAGGAGTCTGAAATAAGTCTGTGCAGTGGCTTCCAGCCTTTTACAAGTGAACCTCAGTCAGTACCTTCTGCCTTTCCTACCCCATCCCCACTTCCAGACCACCTTCTCTTCCCTATTTCAAGCCTTTCGCTCACTTGAATACAAGCCTTAGAATGCAAACTATTTTACTAGCAGAAAAAATACTTAATTAAGTCATCATCTACTTGTATGGAAATGGAGCTGAGCAATGTAAGGCCTCAAAAACAAGATGCACAGCTTAAAACCATGGAATCTTTTTCATTAACTCTGATCAACAGCAGTTCTAACACCCTGCCAAATAATGCTGCATGATATGAAATGTTTGTGGTGTCCAACAAACAGAGGCAGAGCTACAAAGAAGTCAATGCTCTCGTTTCCATGTGCCCTGTCCCTTCTGGTGAGCGCTGCAGCCCTGGGTTACGCTATCAACAGTTCTGCAGCATTTCACAACTACCCAACTCTGCTGCCGGACCAGAGCTATAACTTCTCCACTACTTGCTGCCCCCTACCACACTCCAAGCCATGCAGGAACGTCAGCTGCTGCTCCTGTCCACAAACGGTGGTCGGGGTTTGGCTTTGGCCATGATTAGCTGCTTCTCCACTGCTGCTTTCTTGTTATGCCCGCACTCCAGCTCTCTCCACTGCACCGTGATCCCTTTCCATCCAGCCTCACACCTCCCAACCACCTCCTCTACAAGTCCCAAGCCTCCTTGAGTAATTTCAGTTCCACGTCCTCAACTCTTTCTGGTTCTCTAGCTCCCAGGTCCCTCTCACACTTCCCCACTCTCCACTTCCACTACTTTTCAAACTCTTTCCATGTGTCCAGAATCTACATTGGCCAGAACTTGCCTGTGAGTTTGGTCACTTTTGGCATAAAATTACCTTCATAAACATAATTGTTCATGAGGTCACATCACTTCAGTTTGTAATATCTTGGCTACTAGAAGTATTCACTGTAGAAGACAAATTCTATATGAGAGCTTTGATTATCAAACACTATTTCTGTGTCGTGGAAGCCAGCACAAGTCACAACCTTCAGTGGAAGGTTGTAAATCATCCCACTCCTAGTGGAGAGGGAGTGAATCGTTTTTCTGATTGCTTGCCTGTCTCCCACAGAAACTCCTGGGGAGAAAAGGTGATTAGCATTCCAGTTAATAGAGCCCAAAGCTATTAATAATAAATCCATTAGAACTTTTAATTAAACCCCCGAAACTAGTCAGACAAAATCCAATCCAGATAATAAAATAAATCTATAATATCAGTTATAATTAGCAATGTATCCTGTAGGATTCAAAATCATTAAAATAATTACATTTTGCAGTATTTTTAAATAGGTAATAGACTGCTTCAAAGAAGCTAATAAAAATACATTCAGAACCTGTAGGTTTCTGTCCTGGTGGGATATACTTTGAGTATAGTATAAAACAAGGAATTTACAAGTAATTAAGAAGTATCAGGTACTAGATCATTATTTGTAATAATGTTGTCTTCTTTCTTGAAGACAGAAAATATTTGGGGACCCTTTCAGCAAAATTTGTAATGGTCAAACTGAATGTGTTGCCCACCGTGTGCAATATAGAATCTTAGAATCACAGAATCATGGGATGGTTTGAGTTGGAAGGGACCTAAGAGCCCAACCAGTCCCACCTCTGCCATGGGCAGGGACACCTCCCACTGGATCAGGGGCTCCAAGCCCCATCCAACCTTGATTGAACCCCTCCAGGGATGGGGCAGCCACCCCTGCTCTGGGCAGCCTGGGTCAGAGCCTCACCGCTCTCATACGGAAGAAATTCCTCCTTATGTCTAGTCTAAATCTGCCCCTCTCCAGTTTATACTCGTCGTCCCTCGTCCTATCACTCCCAGCCTTTGTGAACAGTCTCTCCCCAGCCTTCTTGTAGCCCCTTCAGGTACTGGAACATCAACAAGCAAGCAGGTACCACAGTGTTCCAGGACAGCTAACAACAGGGTTATACAAAAGCACACCAAGTATGAATCCCAGAAATCCTACGCAGGCATCAAAATAAACAGCCACTGGGCAGGGGGGACAGGAACAGGCTTTACAGGTAACTGGCAAAATAATTGCTAATAATCTGGAGATTTTTTTTCTGGGGCAGCTTACGTGAGAAAGGGCAGTGAGTAAAGAAGAGTAAAGTTAAGAAGCAGCCCAAACAGGAAAAATTACTAGTGACAATACATAGCCAAGGGAAATTCAGAGTGGACATGGAGTAGAGGGGAAAACAACAACAACAAAATCTGTTTATATTGCATTATATAAAGACTCAATGGATTTGGTAAGAAATTGCCCGAAGAAGGCATCCTCAAAAGCGCTACAGGGCAAATTATTGTGCCGCAGAAATTCATTAGTTGCCTGGAAGTTCAAGCGATCTTAACTTGTTGGAGGTTTTCTGCTTAGAGGCACCTGAGAAGTTTTGCGCAGAATATGCAAAAGCATGAAGAGCATGGGAGAAAGGGAAAGAGAATTATACAATTTCCATGAGGCCTGACAAGTTTAGGCACACAGCTCGAGATTTAAAAAAAGCAGCTCTGCTATACATAATTGGCTCTTCCCCAGCAATTTAGATAAGTAAGATTTATGTAAAGGACTCTTTCTCAAGACAGATATCTGAACTGCACTCCACCCATGCGGAATCTGCCAAACTTTTCTGCTCATAAACAACCTCATTTAGAGATGTACGGAGCTTAGGGAAAGAGAAAAGGAAAGCTCCACACTAAAAATCCCCCAGGAGGAAAGATCTTCCTGGAAGAGTTATCACATGCAGAGGAGTTTGAGTAACTTAAGAAAATTAAAAATGTGTAGGAAGAACAGACCAACGTTACATGGACAAACCAGGTTCCCATGCTACAAGGGCTGGATGGAATGACCACCCTTACAAAACAACCTCTTTGTACGGCACAGAAACTCAACACCCAGAAGCAAGGCAAAATTCTTTTCCCAAAATAAAGATTTGGTTTAAAATTAATTTCTTTCTAAAAGAAGTCCAGAACTATTAATTTCTAAATTTCAATTATAAGTGACAGACTAACACAATAGCACTGACAAAGCAAGGCAAACAAGAGGTGGCAGATTAAATTTCATGACCCTGTAGACTGAAGACTCAAAAACCTAAATTTCTCGATACACAAAATGGATGCAAGACTCCTGATTATTCCTCTTTGAACTGTAAAATTATTTTTCAGCCTTTATTGCTAAATTCCTCAGGTAATACTGTTGATAAGTCCTTCAGAGAAGGGATAACTAATGCATGGTTTGTGGGGTTGGTTTTTTTTAAGCACTCTACAGTCATGGCGTAAATAGTAAATATCTTGACAAGCCATGAGTAAAAATACGGGAGAATGAATTAGAAACAGAAAGTATTTTATAAGAGAAGATGATTCAGAAGGTGAGAGCCAAAAAAGAAAATAATCAAGGCATGAAATTTAATACCACAATGAAGTTAGGCATAATAAAAGAAATTTCCATGTTAGACAGTAATGTATTTAATCATGCAGCCAAGAAGTTTACCTTTAAACTAGTAAATTAGTTCTGTAACTATTTAAACTATTCCACAGCTCCAACTCCAGGCTACAGTTCTGGAGTTTACAGTTCCTTCCCTTGCAAGTAACGAGGGAGGAGGTTCAAGAGAAAAGTTGCACAAGAATCCTGATGCCTACACATCGCCTATAAATTCACTAAATTATGGTTTTCCAAACAGGGAACTGTATCTTCCTCTCGCTACCCTCCCTCCTAGATCAGGTTCTGGAGCATGAGAGACACTGGAAAGGCCCTCCCTCACACACATATGCCAGAGAGATTATAGATTAAATAAATATTAATCCCGCATCATTTGATTTTGAAATAGAATTGATATAAAGTGCTGAGGGATCCACAGAAACAAGGATGATCCATTACTTGACATTTCATCAAGGTCTTTGTGCAAGAAGCTATCCATGGGATCTGAGAGAGAGGGGATGAAGAGAAGTTGGCAGTTGCAATGAAGTGTTTTCCTGTTCTTTTAAATGCATTCTGATCACACAACGCTTAGTTTTATGGATGTGCCTTCAGTGCCGTATTACAGAGCCTAAGCACAAGCACTGTACCTTGTCTGTCCATATCATTCAATTACTCTCTTGATCGGCTCTTGAAGCGATCCAGCTAGGTTTCTCCAAGACATTCCCAGGCCATGGCTCACCACAAGAAGGATGTTGAGGCTCTGGAGCGAATCCAGAGAAGAGCAACGAAGCTGGGGAAGGGGCTGGAGAACAAGTCTGAGAGAGCTGGGGGAATTTAGCCTGGAGAAGAGGAGGCTGAGGGGAGACCTCATTGCTCTCTACAACTACCTGAAAGGAGGTTGTGGAGAGGAGGGAGCTGGGCTCTTCTCCCAAGGGACAGGGGACAGGACGAGAGGGAATGGCCTCAAGCTCCACCAGGGGAGATTCAGGCTGGACATTAGGAAAAAAATTTTCACAGAAAGGGTCATTGGGCACTGGCAGAGGCTGCCCAGGGAGGTGGTTGAGTCCCCTTCCCTGGAGGGGTTTAAAGGACAGGTGGACAAGGTGCTGAGGGACATGAGTTAGTGTTTGATAGGAATGGTTGGACTCGATGATCCGGTGGGTCTCTTCCAACCTGGTGATTCTGTGTGATTCAGTGATTCTGTGGGATGGGATGGGATGGGATGGGATGGGATGGGATGGGATGGGATGGGATGGGATGGGATGGGATGGATGTGAGCAACCTGTGTTAGAGGGAGCCATGCACGGTCATCGGGTTTGGGGCCAGGGGCTGCTGCTTAACTCTCCCTAACTGAGCAGTATAGGTGTTCCCGATCAGCCCACTCTCAAGACATGCTTGTTATTCCCTCTGAACCCCTTCCAATGCACTGAGGATTGCTCTCAGGATCTGCACAGGAAACAGGACCAAGAGAAGAACCAGAACTTTGTTTAGTCTGACAGCTGTATACAGCGGTGTGAATTCTCAGATATTTCTACCTTCTTTTTGCAGCTGAGGGCTACAACACTGAGGGTGGTTAAGCATTCTCATGTGCTCATCAAAATAACTACGTTCTCTTTCTCGTTTAGACTATACACAACCAGAACATTAGGTGAGACGGTCAGAGGCTACACGCTAACGTGCTGACAACATGTCAGGAATGCAGCCGTTACTCTTCTCATCACAAGTACATAAGGTTGCAATGTAGCTAATCGAACATAGGAGAGACACAGGCAGCTGCCTCCTACTTACCTGTTTAAGACACTGGTAGAGAACAGAAATCAGTTTGATAAATAAGCGCTTGCTTGTTTCTGTAATTGAAGACATCCGTCTCTAAGCAGTGAGCAGATTTGGAACCTTCCTCTATGTCACCTTTGTTTGATATCATATCATCAAATATGCCAAGAATTAAAAGTTTCCAGTGATGGATAGAAAGTCTCACAGACGTACATCATCATAGCTGACATTATAGCTAAAATCCTCCTATAGGCTGGAATAGCACATTAGAGCTCTCCAGTGGGAGGTGCCCCTGCCCAGGCAGGGGTGGGATTGGATGGGCTTTGAGGTCCCTTCCAACCCAAACCATTCCGTGCTTCTATGATTCGATGAAAATAAATACACAGTGCAAACAAACAGGATGCAGAAATGCTCTAACTCAAACCAAATGTAATGAACTATTATGTCCAGGCTGTTCCACAAGGACTGGCAATAGGCTGGATTTTTAGCTTTTTTATTGTGTGTCTTGGAATTCAAAGGAACCAACATGAAAACTTCTCAGAAGAAGTTACAGTTTTAAGGAAAAATGATATAAACACTGAAAAACAGAGTCAGAGAGAAGACAAAGTGACAGAACAGGATGAAAAAAAAAACCCTGTGGCTTAGAAAAATAAGTCAAAAGCAGAGAAAATTATCTGAAATGCTGAAATTTGTCTGAAAATTTTTGTTGATAACTATTTAAAATTTTGCTGAAAATAATCTGGAAAAAAATAACTTCAGTAAAAACCTTTTAGACAGGTGAGGTTTTTAGTTATCAGAAAGACTTAAATTAGTGACAGGAGATTCATGGAAGAACAATAAAATTTGTCAGGGAACACAGACAACTGAAAAATCATTAGAACTTGGAAAAAACCCTCAGCTATAGACACCGTAGTTTAACACAATTATGAGTAAATTGGCAGGAAATAAGTGCTGCCTACACATTTTTAAATGGTATAAATATTAGTGCTGAAATTGCTGCATTTAACTCAATGGGAGTTTTGCCGTTGTCTTTATGGGGGCAATTAGTTGACTTGGAAGCAGCAAGGGAGAAATATAAGATACAATCAGAAATTCGCTTCAAGTTAAACTTGCTAAATCTGTTGAAAGTAGGGAGTTTTGCACGGAGAAAGCTCCTTAAAAGAAACAATGGAAGATTCAGCACATAAGGTACCTAAACAGCCTGCAATACAGCCTGGAAAACACATAGCAGGTATATTCCTCTACCATCAATTGAATTAAACGTTCTCAGCAACTTTCAGTGGCTTGTAAATGCAGCAGCACTGCTGCAATAATTTAAGAAGTTAATAGAGAGACTGTCCAGAGACAAAGAAAGTTTGTACCCACCAGCATTAATTCTAATAATAATCGCGGTCCCATAATAAGCTCTGTGCTCGTGTCAGGCCCTATTCTATATTCCTCTGACTCTGAGTCACCGTCAGATTCTGTTTCTATATCCTCCTGCTTAACTTGGATGTAGATTGAGCTGGTATTAGACAGCAACACATGGTACAACCTGATGGAAACTCTTAAGTGCTTGTTAGTTCTGCCACAGACTTCTAGAAGATCTTAGTCTTTTATTAAGACACGTCTACACATCACAACAAAGCATGGTGCAAAGGCCTTCAAGTTAATATTCACCAAACTATCGTCGCAGCTTGAGTTTGGGCTCCTAAAGCAACACAAGGGCATCCCCCAAGGTCTGTGTTCAAGCTAACAGGCTCTGCAAGAAGCTCTTGCTTCAAAGGCATGAAGGCACAACTACCTTGCTTCCAACTCTGGAGCTAACTCAAGCTGGACTGCAGTCCTCATCACACCCTACGCTGCAGAACAGATGTGTTCTAATCACTCTTTTTCAACAGAGAAAGAAAACTGGAGTCTGAGATATCTCTGATGATGTTTTGTATCACTGCATTTTCACCCTAAAATTAAAAAAAACCCATAAAGTAGCAGCCCATAAGCCCTATGCAAATAATTTACAAGTTTCCCTTTCCTATCTAGAAAAGGATGTGTCCGCATGCATAGATGGGAAACACCCTGTTTGCAGAAGCGATTTGGAGGAAAGAGACAGCTTTTAAGAAGTCTCATGCACCTAACAGAACACAGAACCAAAGCTGGAACAACTACACTTACAAACGGATCCAGAGTTAAAGTCACAATAAGCTAAATCCTTCTTACTATTATTGAAGGATGCCAGTGTCCTCTCTAAGAGGCACAACATTTCTGTTTCCTTTCACAACCGACATTGGATCAAGTCTGGACGTTTCAGGGACTACAGAAAAACAGACAGTAATTGAGCTCATTGCGGGATTTTTATACTTAAAGTAGAATTACATGTACTTACGTTACCTCTTCACCTGAACCAGGCTCATATTTACGATCATGGTGTGAAAGACACCCTGCCATCTGTGAGTTTTATTGAAAGAAAATACCAAGCCATAAGAAGCAGCTAATACTAACTGCAGCAGCTGTGCACTGTCTCCAAAGAGAATTATGGGACATGCATCGAATGCATGGCATTGCTTTGTAAGGATTTGATTAGATACAGTTTGGTAAGAAAAAAATGTTATCCATCAAATAAACAGCCTGCTATTTTCAAAGTTAACTTCTGCATGTACAGCCTAGCGCTTTTTCTTTCCTATATTTCAAACACAGGGTAATTCCTAACACTACTTCCCCAGTTATCGAAGTAATTAATTCTGCCTGTAGAATAGGGGGTGAAGTTAATTACAGATAAAAACTATCCATAAAATGAATTAAAATTCACAAGAAAACATTACTAAAGGCAGTTGGCCATTTATTTTTAATGCTTTTAGGAGCATCTACTCTTGAAATGAAGAGCAGAACAGTACTTAGTGAAAATTTCTGTTTTGAAGAATATAATGTTTAAAAGGGAAAGACGCAGTGGAACTGCATTTAAAATGTTATCCTACAAGTTCTCAAGCTACTGCTAACACATATGGTACAAATTCTGCTCTCTTTGAAGTCAGAAGCTGACTATAACACAGTGGAAATATACAGAGGATTTAATTACATTTTAGCTCTACCTACATAAAATACTAGCACATACCGGTTACTTATGACTTTGTTTAATTATTTATATCTTTTAAGGTGTTTTAACAGAAAATAAACAGTCATGCCACTGAAATCAAATTCCCATCTAGTACAAGCACTACACTTAACTCCTACACAAGCAGCGTAGGAAAAACTACGCTGCACCCCTTACAATGTAGTTGAAAACCCAGCCCATTTATTTAAAAGTAGGGACCCAAACTGCGCATTCTGACTTTCCATTACCTACACAGTCTTTCTGATGCAATATTTCATGCACCTGTTAAACTTAACGAATGAACCCAAAATAACATGCATAGATTTTGATTGCTTTCAGTGAGTTCTACCCTACTCATTTCTTTCTGTTGATAAAGTGAAAAGAATCTTCTGTGCATGTTTGAGAACTCCGCTGAGATTTGTTGGGTTTGTTTAATCGCAACATAGAAGGGAAAAATAGTCATTTACCTACATAACCATAATTGTTCGGCATGAGAGAATCCACGGCACTTACAAATTCTCTTGAATGGTATTTTTTGTTCATGTGACACTTCCTGAGAATTTAAGAATAAAGAAATGTGAGAAAAAAACACGCAATAAACAAGTGGCCGCTCTTTCATTACAAACATTTTATACATCAGTGTCTTGAAATAATATGGATGCTATTTCCATCCACATAAAAATAACTCTTAGTACAGTATTTTCTTGTTACTATTGGGGGTGGGAGCTAAAATAGCTTTCCGAAAGAATATTTGGCATAGGAACAGCATGCTATATTTTTTTAAAATGAAAGATCTCATGACACCCAGGCATTTGCAACTCAAGAACATGAAAAATCAGCTGGAACTCTCACGCCAGTGAACGGAACAAAATACACCTTATCTTCCCCAAAATTCTTGATCGGCAAAGAAGCACATTATAACAAAGCGAGGTTATAAATATTAAACCTACTGCAACAACTTGATTTATAGTAGCAAATAAAAACATACTGTCAGGCAATTAACATCCTATTAAGCGTAGTGTTTACTACCATGAGGCATGCATCCGTTTAAATAGATTTCTTCCATCATCTCTTTATTGGGACCTCCCTGTACGCTCCTACTTCAGGCTCTCTTCTTACTGAAGGGTACGGTTTAGATCCTCACCTGGTGCAGAATAAAAGAATTCACTCATGTTATTTCTTTATAGCAAACTCAGAGCAGTACAAGGAAAACTGTGTGTGCTGGCATTGGTTCCTTAGTTGATGATCCGTCCTGACTGAAGCGCTTTCTGCCCCACTGCGTTCTTATCCCAGTACTGGATTCTTCCCAAGTATGTGAGCAAATCACTGTTGAACCCTCTGATACCCCAATAAAGCTAAAAATGTTGTCTTAGATTATCAAAGCGACTCAAAGCAGCGAAGGGCAGTAAACAGCTGGTCACATGGATACACACAGCGACCCAGGAGGTCATTCCGTAAGGACAGCATGAGCTTAAAAAGGGTCTAGAAAGAAATAGGAAACTGAACCAATAACCAAAATGCCACTATGATCTCATCCGTCATTTTAAGAGATACTGTAGTAGCAGTAAAGAGGATATTAGGACTATTTTGGCTTCAGCTATGCCTGGATGATTTGTTAGCTGTCTACAGGGAAATATTGGTCTTTAAAAATGGCCACACGGGTTTTGAAGTGAAATCGTATCATGGAAGCAAATAACAGCCCTCATTCAGGACCCCAGCTTCAGACAGCTGACAAAGATCATCCACCAACGATCCTACCTGGAACTCATTGCCATGAAGATGCAAACAGATTTAAAATAAAAATGTACAAAAGCAGTGACATCCGTAGTTCCTCAGTCTCCCTCTCACACTATTTGTCATTTACAAATAGCTTTAGCCAAAAGGTTTCATCAAAGCAGCGCATTCACCAGTCACATGTATTACAGAAACTGTTAAATATGTCTCTTGCACCTATGCTGTGAACTATATCCTAACGAGCTTAGAGGCATGGAGCTAGGGAAGGGAATGTACGCCTCGATGACCGTATCTCCCTTCCTCTGACCAAAGCAAATTCATTACATTTAGATGAAGGATCCACGGGGTACGGACTCTCTATGCTTCTTTCACGGCTTCTGCCTCCAGGATGGGTGGAGGTACAGAACTCGGGCCTGTGTTCCTCACTCAGGAACTCATTCCACACTTTGACAAACGACCCCACAAAGATGACTCCAACAGAGCATCGCTAAAATATTACTTTTATTGTCCTGTTGCCTGTTCTCAAGTTCTAGCTATAACCAGAGAAAGGGCTGGCTGATTCTCAAGTGAAATAAACCGAATCATCCACATCAAATGTTCGATATGAATTCCAAACTTGGGAATTGTCACAAAGCTGTTCAGTCGGTTTCTCGCATTTATGTCAATACCCAAGAATGCAAGGGAACCACAGCTGCATTTTAATTATTCCAGATTCCTCCTCCAATGCTAGATTTCTGCAGAGCAACAGTTTCCACATGTCAATTACTCATACAGATGTCTTCTCACTTTGTCCCATATTTCCATTGTTACAGATAAAATACAGTACTTGTAGATTGAGAGACCTTTTTTCTTCAATTTCCCCTTCTAACCCACTTCTACCTGCGACACAAGAATCTGCCAGCTGAGAATGCTGACATAGCTCAGAGGATGGGAGCATTTTGGCTTCACTAATTTAATGGGATTTTGCATAGAATCATAGAATCATTAAGGTTGGAAAAGACCTCTGAGATCATTCAGTCCAACCGTCAGCCCAACTCCACTTTGTCTACTAAATCATGTCCTAAAGTGCCACCTCTACACATTTTTTTAACCCTTCCAGGGATGAAGACTCCACCACTGCCCTGGGCAGCCTCTTGCAATGCTTCGCCACTCTTCCAGTAAAGAAAATTCCCCTGATATCCAATTTTTGTCCTACACAAAGGAAAACTGACAGTATTGTGATCTATGAGGAAGTGTAGACAAAGGAAATATCCCAATGGATCTCAGAGAATCCTGCTTCTGGCAACCCATCACTTTTTTTGGTTTTTTGTTTACCATACTGCCAACAGATTATAGAAACTATCAGTTACAGAACAGCGTCCATATGGCAAAAGTTTGCCCTGATTTTTAACTGACATCTCAGAAAATATTTGCAGCTGCATGGTCACTGTTAGGGTTTTCGTCAACTACAACGGAATTTCCAAACTCAACACATTTAGGGAATCTAAATGTGAATACCTGCCATACTGCTTATAACTCAAGACGTCATAAGGAACATCACAAAGCAGCATATTTTCCTTGCATATCGCAGAGTCATGAGACTATGAGAGAATTTGAGGTGAAGAGAGAGTTTGTGTTTCCAAAGCCATTTTTTCCAAAGTAAATAGCTCAGGGGAAAAAAGTTAAAAAACAAAGCTTAGGGGATTTTGTAATTAATACAAGGTAAATTTCCTCGGCGCAGGGCAGACTGGCATGCACTGCACAGATCAAGTGCTCCTCCTCGTCGCCTACATCTCCTGCACCAACAACGACAATATCTCATAGAGGGAAAGGTACAGGACAGCCCGTTCTGCTCCAAGACCCTGAGAGAACTTTTTTAAACTGCGAACTCCCTCTACGGGTGCAAACTTTCAAACGTCTGGGATATCTAACGCAAAATGAAACCCAAGATCAAATGATGCTTTTCTAAAGTACTCACCAGGCCACAGCTTCTGCACAAGCCCTTCAGTTTTCCCTTTGCAGATCTTTCTTTCCGTGTTAAGGTGCAATACTGACTAATTTCTGCTGTAACTACAGCAGTGTGCAGTGGACTCATGAAAAAGTGTTTTTATGGAAGGTTAACTCTATCAAAACAGAAAAAGCCACAATAAAAAGAAAAGCTTTGTTACATGGTTACAGCAGAATTCACCTGCCTCTTCTAAGGTTTACTGACAGACGCGGAATAGTACGTACCCTTATTTACATCTAATGAAGAAAGAAACGATGCTGTAGACTTACATTATCTTCCAATAAGACAGCTCTGACTCCATATTCTAGTCTTAACTCTTATTTAATTGTTCAAAATAATTATATAATAAATAATAATTCATAACAATTCATAATAATTCTGTTAATTCTCAATGATACAAAGATATTTTCTTATTAAACTATTTGAATCCTGTATCGAGCAAGCAGTGATTTTAGTTACCCTAAATTCCTCATTAAGAAAAGCTAGATAGAATCTGCAAGGAAGAAAATATATGTTACATCAACTGATATAATTCAGACTAAAGAGACAGATGTGGAGGCACAAAGCCCTTCCTCAGGTCAGGAGAAAAACTGCCACAGAACTTTTTTATACAGCTAGCCATGTATTTGACTCATTTATGGCATTTAAGATGAGATTTTTAAATTCAATGGTTTGAAAGTTGACTAATTCTGTCAAATTGGTTGTCAGGTATGACACTAGATGTTGCCAAATATTAAAAGTGGAGGACTAAACTAATACCTCTCCCTCATCAAAGTTCTGCGTGTGTGCAGACCACTAACAAGTACTGACTGCAGGCAGATGTGACGGTTTCTGTGCTAAGATGTTTGTGAGTAAGTAAAACCACGGACAGCTGGTAAAAGTGAAATTCAGGTCTCCCACCTCTTCATTCAAAACTCTATCAAAGGAACTGTATTAATTAGGTGGGCACAGTAGCCAAAGAACACTTAGTGTGGAATAGAATCCAATCCAATTCTGTTTACAGCAATGCTCCCAGACCAGCTTTTGGAATTTGTTCTCCAGACACCAACAGAACTTCCCATGTCAAGACCTCAGGAGAAAGAGAGCGAACCGCCATCCCAATTGCAGGTTCAGGGATTTTCTTCGTAGTTTTGGAATAATAAAGTTAACTTCTTGCCTAGAAGTAAAGAAAGGGCACTTTTAGTCTGGCTAATTATCTGATGCAACTCCATTTAAAAAGCCAGCAGGCTATTCAATTAATAAGGATTGGCAGCAAAAGCTGTAGCATAAGCCTAACGATGTATCAAAAACTCAGCTCAAAAGCAAGCTTTTTAATCCTGATTTATAGGATTTCTTGAAGCACAAAGCTTTGATCATCTTTTTTAATATCACACAAAAAAAAAAAGAGAGGTCTTGTGAAATACGTGTGCTTGATGATGTGGGCTGTACATCAACTCAGTAAACACGAGTTCAGCCACCACCTCTAGCCTACGAGAGTGCTTGCTGGCATGAACACTCCAACACAAGGAAGAAATCAGTGCATATACAAACACACTGTAAATGTTTCCCCCAGTGCATCGTTAGCTTGAAGGGTGTAAATCTCAACAAGACAGGTACTATCAAAACCAACATTTTTATGTTACATACTAATTTTTTTGCCATTTTTAAGACAAATACCGACTCACGAGGTTCAACAAGGCCAAGTGCAAGGCCCTACAGCTGGGTCAGGGCAATCCCCGGTATCTATACAGGATGGGGAATGATGTGATTGAGAGCAGCCCTGCAGAAAAGGACTTGGGGTGCTGGGGATGAGGAGATCGCCATGAGCCAGAAATGTACCTACCGTGTCCTGGGCTGCATCAAAAGCAGCGTGGCCAGCAGGTTGGATGGGTCCAGAGGAGGATACAAGGATGATCCGAGGGCTGGAGCACCTCCCATAAGAGGACAGGCTGAGAGAGTTGGAGTTGTTCAGCCTGGAGAAGAGAAGGCTCCGAGGAGATCTAATAGTGACTTTCCAGTAATTGAAGGGGCTGCAAGAAAGCTGGGGAGAAGCTGTTCACAAAGGCTTGTGGTGATAGGACTAGGGGGAAGGGGTATAAACTGGAGAGGGGCAGAGTTAGGCTAGATATAAGGAGGAATTTCTTTACAATGAGAGTGGTGAGGCACTGGAAGAGGTTGCTCAGGGAAGTTGTGGCTGCCCCATCTCTGGAAGGGTTCAAGACCAGCTTGGATGGGCTTTAAGGTCGTTTCAAACCCAACTTCTATGATTCTATGAAACTTCATATAATATTTGGGCATAATACCCTTTGAAGCTTACACTAAAGTCCCCCCAACAGCAAACTGCAGCATTAATACCTGCATTAAGAAAGCACCCCGATCATTTCACATACAGCAGAACCTCAGTTTGAACTGTCACGGGCTGTTACACAACTGCTGGTCTCAGTGCCAAAGGTGGCTGCGTTTCAGCAGCGAGAGAGTGAGTCACAGTTTGCACAATCGGAAAAACTCTTGGGATGAAAAGTACTGCACAAGTCATTCATAGTATCACTCTTGTTCCAGGGCTGAAATCAGCTACACGCATGCAAGCACTCCCGCTTACTCAAAACACAAAGCACAACTGCCAAGTGTTTGGCTCTACATCCTATATCCACTTACACCTGTTAGCTTTGTTATTTTCGGCAGCAGTGCCGGAGGAGTCCAGTTTAAGGGTGGATTTCGCTACGGCTACCCCACACTATGCAACCTGTTGGCAAATTCAATCAAGTGGGTCTCTCCCCGTGTGCTGCCACAGTGAAATGAAGCACAAAAGAAAACAGGAAAACCAGAGGTTCCCTCCCAGGATGGTGTGTGCGCAACTGCAAAGGAAGTAAACACTAGGATGGATTTTGGAGCTGCTTGTATTCTCTGATCTCGCCCATTTCTGCTGCTCCTTTGAGTCCTTTCCCTTTGCTTATGTTTAAGACAACAAAGAACAGCTTAAACACTGAGCTGATGGCCAAAGACTTCAGGTAGATTTTTATGATATGGACTGACAGCAACAAAATTAGTTTTATTATTGGTTCTATTGATGCAAGCAGAGATAAACCTTAAAATGATTATGTTCTTGAGGGGCAATTGTTTGGGTCTGAATAGTGTTCATCTAGCACATTGTCCTGGCTCTGAGGGTTGCCAAGGCCAGTAACACCTCTGCCTCCTGCAATCATCCACTGAGAATCTTCCTGAACAGGAGTTTGTATCCTGAGCAGTTGTTTTGCGAGTGGTTTAAGGTTTGCTGTCTCACTTTAGTGGCCACTGATGGTGATTTATAAATCTATTCACGTTTCTGGCTTCCACGATCTCTTGTAGCAGCGCATTCCATAATTTAATCCTGTGCTATTTAAGAACACTTCACATTTGTACATTGTCTATTTCTTGTATTATGAAACAGGATGAAAAATCATGTCCTATGCACCTTTCCCACACTATTCACGGACTGACAGGCCCCCTCCAGAACTCTCCATTTAGTGGAAATGCAAAGTGGAAAAATCCTAAACACTTCCATCTCTCTTCACTGAGCAGTTGTTTCATAATTTCAAGCACTGTATCTCCTCACTGTAGCTTCTCAAGTTACTGTCTAAGCTTTCTAAGATCATGGTACTGTTTTAAATAAACCACTGTTTTGCTAGCCACAACTAAAAATCAGTTACAGCTAAAAAACCCAGTTAAAAGTTCTCACATTCATAAATATAGGGGAAAATGAGCACTTACAAGCAACCTACTGCACTACATCACTTACATGTGACACACGAAAGATCTCTCCTATAAAAGTTCTAGACCTTGAGGCGCTGCCTTAATATGAAAAATCATAATGGATGTTGAGCAGAAAATTTTTCCTAGCCTAGACAAAGAGTTCAACTTCTAAATTTGTGGGAGTCAACCTTGCCATGAAACTTCCCCGTTATCCCGAAGCCAGCACTGCAGCATTGTGACTGGAAGCTGAGGATTTCTTTGTAGCTACAAAGTAGATTTCCTGCTGTGTGACACACAGGGAGAAAACTACTGTTCTGGCTGCCCATAATTCTCTTCTCTAGTCTTCTCAGAGTACCCAGGTGGAGCAGAATGAAAACTCTTACCACCATCACCAACACAAAGAAGCAGAGAGTCTTAACAGTTATGAAAAGACAGCTTCTATCTCCCACGCCAAGGCTGCATGAGAATGACACTAGTCATATCTGTAATGAGAGAAAAGCAGCAGTTACAGACAGGTAAAGCCTCAGCAGCATAAGTTGTCAATCTGGGTAGATGTATTCTGTGGAGAAATACCAAAGACAGCACATGGGGCAGTAAATCAGCCATTGTGCCTAAGAAGATCTCAGACAGGCAAAAAACCACAGCGAGCTGAAACAGCTGTGCCCCAGGAAAGAGCAGAACGAATGGATTTCAGCAGTGACACCAATACCCCTACAGAGAGCAGCAGGGCAAACAAGGGAAACTGGAAACTCTAAGTTAATTTATTTGATCAACAAGTTACCAATATCCAAACACTACTTCATTTCAATATTTAACGCTGTGTTTTGTTCAGAAAGGAAAACACAGATGACTAAGGCTACGGGATAACTGCTATCAGACACGGAATACTGGGTGCTGTTTCTCTCAGGCTTATGTTAATAGTACTGACCAGCTACAGGAGAGACAAAAGTATCTGCTTTTCTGCGGTTCTGTTTACCCTGAACAATGCATGCAGCTCTGAGACATGTGACAAGCTCTGAATGAGGTTATATTTTCACGTGGCAAAGAGCATTCCTGTGCACAGATACCGGGGCAGGTCTTGAACGTAGTACAGCTGCTTCGGTGTAACTCAAGCTAGTTCATGAGAAATGTGATAACCCTAAAGGAGCTGTGCTGCTTTCAGCTCTGGAGAGGACTTGAACATTGATATGGAGCGCTCAGCTTGGCATCGTGTCACACGAGATGAGTGCACCACAACAGACTCTCCATTCTTCATAACTTCTGTACTATAGAATAGACGAGAAGGGCCTTTATCATGGACTTTTAAGGTGAGAGGTGATGATACAGAACATCTTTGCAACAGAATGATTAAGTGAACATGACCAGTGCACCTCCCATAACACTCATGGCAAATTCAAGTTGGAACAGTACAATGAGCAGACCTGGGGGTCCTAATTCAGACCAACTGTACCAACCCACAGCTTATTATAAGACATATTTTGGATTCTGCTGACTGGAGATCACTGCCTTTGATTGGAGGCATCTACATCACCATCTTGATTGTCCTTAAAGGAGGTTACACTCTCTCCAAATAGTTACCTAATCTCACAGGCAAATCATAGAATCATAGAATCACCAGGTTGGAAAAGATCTCTTAGATCATTGAGTCCAATCATTCCTTTCATGTTCCCTGACCTACCTGTATCAGAAAGACTCAACTTACAATATAGCCAGGACCCTGTAGTTCACTTCAATTTACCCTCAGGCATTTTGACAGAACTGGATTAAGAAAACGCTCCATGTGCAGATTTGTCAGCAGCTTCGCCAGCTCACGGCGTAAACAGACAGATGAAGAATTGTGGAAGTACATTTCAAGAAGCCTCAGTTGCATCTTGATTGGAACATCTCACCACAGCAGTACAATTTACCTGCTTTTACAGAAGTGGAAATGAAGTAAAGCTAGATTTACAAGGTATCCACCTGAATTCATTATTCTATTTTTCTGTACGCTGTAGCACATGGTATTTCATTCCAGGTATCACCTTGTTACTCTGAGTATTTGGTGAAGACATCTGATTAGGTTTTAATTGATTCTTCCAGAGTTTTTGACAGAGACCTAGCCTATAGAATAATTATAATACCAAGACTTGTTGGTATGCAGTGAGAATATTTAAATTCTTGTATTTCTGTAGCAGGAAATGAAGAAACAGATTCATTTCAGCTTTCAAAAACACACACGAAAGCCCTAAAAAAATGGAGATGAGAACAAGAGAGGTACGTATCAAAACACATAATGATCTAAAGCTGTTTGCTGCAAAAATAGCCAAGATACTATACAGTATATTTCAAAAACCTGTAATTAACTGTGCAATTTTCAGCTGTTGATGACATCGGGTTACTGTGTCCTTACATATAACTGAAGGCCTAAATTGTCACTTCTTGCTAAGTTAGAACTTTTCATTCCAAAGAAGATTTTTCCTGAAAATCTACAAAGAACAAAAAGCTTTCTAACAGCAAGAAAAATATTAAGTGATAATTTTAAATCACAACACAAAAGACTCCAAAGACCCTGAAGAAAGAGTTCAAATTAATAAACTGAACTCAATTTTTTAAATGCACATAGGGATTTATTCCAGATTGGCACAAACATCACAAGATTTTTTTATAATAATGAAATCGATAGGACTAGCATTTCTTCTGAAAAAATAACCTTGAGAAGAAAAAACTAAATAAAATTGGTTCTAAGGACTAATTTGACCAACATATGAGAGTTCCATGGCACATAGAAAGAAAATTGCATCTCCCATGCATCTTTTTTTCCCGGATTTTTTTTATTAACAAGAAACAAAGAAAATCAAGTTATAAAGGAATGCCGTCTTCTTGGCCACTACCTGCAGCAGGAAATCATCCACCAAAAATATTCCCCTGAAAAATATCTCATTAGTGTCGTTCTTAGACAACTCCAAACACTGGTAAAATGCTCTTTCGTCAGCCAAATTAGCAAATGCCACACAAACCCTTCGATTGCCCCATGGCAAGTCAAACACCCGTCACACCAACAGTTATCAAGAGCCATTCCCATTTCATTAAACACGTTACAGTCTGTGGGAGAGAAAAGGCAGGTATCCCAAGAAAACTCGTACCACGACTGGTTTATGACCAGTCTCACAAAGGAGGCAGGAACTGAGTTAAGAGAATATTACGATTGTCTTACCTTTACAATTCAATGCAGAAACACTCTCACTACTTTATATATTTTTCCTTTTTAAAAGATGCTTGGGTGGGGAGGCCCAGGCTGCCCAGAGCAGGGGTGGCTGCCCCATCCCTGGAGGGGTTCAAGGCCAGGTTGGATGGGGCTGGGAGCCCCTGATCCAGTGGGAGGTGTCCCTGCCCGTGGCAGGGGGTGGGACTGGATGCGCTACGAGGTCCCTCCCCATTCCATGATTCTATGATTATCCTAATATTTAAGGCAAAAGAAAAAAGACATTATTTATTGTATTTAACATTCTCCATCAAGCTTTGATCAACTACACTGGAACTGATCTCATGAAGGATATTTGACGAGTGCTTGGACCCCAAAAAAATATCCACTTCCATATTTATCAAAAACAATCTTAAGGATTTAACCAATCTCCAAGATAGTGTGTAGAGTCATTTAAGCATTACAACTGATCATATAAAGTTTTTTAAAGTTTATTCATTTGCAGTCATAATTAGGACAAGGGATTCAAATTCATTAGCTCGAAGAAATTTCAAAATCTTCATTTAAAAAATTATTTAATTCATAAAAGACTAAGTATTAAGATGTGGAAAAAAGAATTCAAATTGAGTAGTTCCACAGAACAGCACTACGTATTTCAGAACTGAGTTTTTCCTCTCCTGTTCTCTTAACCCTTTTAAGCAGAAAATGTAGCTGAACATAACTAAGTCAAATGTAAGAAATTATCTTCAATGTATATTTTATTTGGTCTGTAATTATTGTTTTTGAATGCTCAACTGAATGTTCACAATAAAGTATCAAGTAAATAAGACTTCTGAGTTTTTAGTTGATTTTATTTGAGTGAATCCCATGTTACTATCTTTAATATCAGGTGTTATCAATTGAAAATGACTGAGAAAGTTTAGCAAGGTTTCTTGTTCCTGTGTCTTTTGAATTTAGGTGAAGTTGGATCCTTAAATGTTACCGAAGCTCTCCCCATTTACTTTGAAATCTAATTAACCAAAAAATTAGCTAACAGAATTTCTGAAAGAAGAGAAGGGGATAGCAAACTTATTTCAAAACAAACTTTACAGCAGAACAAATAATCTCTTAAGTAGACGATGGATGCGAAAAAGGATGATCAGCCATTAAAAAAGCTCTATGTTATAATAAATTAGATATCTTTAAAAATATGTAAACATAGCTTTTTTTCCCTTACTTAAAGAAGCAGTGATAAAAAAATAATCTCATCTGCCAATGACAACCCATTTTTGGACTAAATTCTGCTTAGTTCTTGTGTAAATCATCATCGTTTACTTTAAGTGGCTTATAGAGATGCATAACAAAAATTTCACGTTACAGTATTAAGTTAGGAATTGTTCCGTAGATACACTGAATTTTCTTTTCCTCAGATTACTGACTCTTAACAATATACAGTCGTACTACTGGATTTGTAACAGGAAAGACTGTGGGAACTTTGAGGTCCCAAGAGCCTTCCAAAATGATAGGAGAGGAGGAAAAAGCAGAGTTAAAGAGTTTTATAAACTCTTTTTAACTGTCCTTTGATCTTGGCTTCTCTAACTGTGGTCCTGTTGGATGTGGAAGAGGAAATAGTTTGTGTTTCTGAAAGATGAATTCTCCTCCACGCATGTGAATGCAACGGGAGACTGAGATGTCTACCTCTCTGGCACCATCCCTTGTATTTCACCAGCTGCCTTCCCATTTCTTGGGGTGAGGATCACTACTGTGCTTTCCAACTCAGTGACAATATTGTCTCCTAAATAATACCACAAAGGCAGGCGAAGAAAAGGGAAGCAGCATTAAAATAAGTAGAATTAGCACAAAACAGTCCAAAATAGAAGAGCACCAGACCACAAAATGAGACTCGTTTCAGTATCTATAAGTAGCACGATGTGTAGGAGCATATAAAGTGTGGCTACATTTCAAATATAAAAATATTACCATGAGGCTTCTCCCTCCCACTCTATTATACTCTCCAAGAGAAAAGAGAGTAGGTAGACAATGAAATTCTTAGTTCACTGCCAAGAATTCCAGTGCAAACAAATTATGAAGAGAATCAGATAAGAATAATGATGTGATATTGATAGAGAAAGCAGAAGCTCGGTATAAATTAAAGTTTAAAATAAACTGTAGGAGTGACAGAAGGAAAAGGTAAAAAGGCAGGCAGAGAAAAAAAAGATCTGTATTTCGATAGAGAAAATGGTATGTACATCCTGTACGCACTACTGGTTACAGCATGAACAAACAGATCCACATTGCAGGCAGTCTCCTCCTCAGATAACAAGAGCATCCACAATGCAAGACGCGGCTTACGTAAAAAAGCAGTATGTTCAGCAGAAGATAGCTCCTAATTGCTAAAGTTACAGGAGTAACTTGGAAAAAAACCCAGCCCCAGAGTGTAGCAGTATCTGTACTAAACAGTGAAGAGCAAATACTTTCACTCTTCTGTTCCCTAGCAAGTTTAAGACTTTAGTAGGTCAGTCCATTTTGCTCAGCTCCTGAGAGTATTACCAGAGCCTCCTGAACTGCAACACACCAGCAAAAATATTTTTACCCTGCCTGGCTTACTTTCAAGGTTATCGAGTCTGAAGTGATCAGGTATGAAATCGGAATTCTCCTGCAAAGGCCTTCTTCGACACTTTCAGTGATCATTGCAGCTGACCTAGTTTTCCTCCTTCTGGATGCTCGTACTTCATGGTGCCTTACCCTGATGGATTTGATACAATTCCACAGGGAATTCCCAGATCCATCCCTACTCAAGGACATAGATTTATGGAGTTTGCTGTAAGCATATGTAACAAGAAATATTGATCGTGCCGACAGAGACAAAGAAATGGTATATGGAAATCTGCAAACTTATAAATGATGAGAAGATTATTTTCTTTGGTTGCACGTCAAATTTAATCAGCTCAGTGAAGTGGCAATAGTATTGTAAGGAATCAAACAATCAGCATTAGCTGAAAATTGTATCAGGCCCTGGCAGAGGCTGCCCAGCGAGGTGGTGGAGTCACCATCCCTGGAGGGGTTTAAAAGATGGGTAGACAAGGTACTCAAGGACACGGCTTAGTAGCTGATGGCAATGGTTGCACTTGATGATCTCAGAGGTCTTTTCCAACCTGGTGATTCTATGATTCTATGATCTATAACAAACTCTCTCTCACTTAAAGTAAAGATGCTCTTGGGGTGAAAAGCCAAAGAGTTAGATTAAGTAGATATCACCCTAACTCCCAAAGATATGAAGGGAACTGATTAAAACATTTCAATTACCCTTTTTTTTTCCGAAACAAGACAAAGTTCTGCCTATAGAAATTACCTGCATCCCAGCTCTGCTGCTGTTTTATTACATGGAGAACAATAACATTGTAGTATAGCAGTGTCATTCATTCTTAACCAAGATAAATGATTGGAATTCAAATTAAGCCACTACCATGGATACTTTTGAATGTTGTCTTAAAACAACAAGTGGCAAGTTAAACCAAAAATTATTGCTTCCTATAGTAACGAATCACATCTAACCTAAAGCTGGTTTAGTACTGAACAGGTACAGTTGGACACAACAATCTCAAAGGTCTTTTCCAACCAAACGATTCTATAATAAACAAAACCAATCCATTATAAACAGAGGAAAAAAATGTTTAAAATTGCTGATTACTCTTACACGTTTTCTACACCTTAACACAGAAAAGCGTATTATGTAGAAATTAGTAACTCACAAAAGCAGAATTTCTGTTACTTAAAGAAAAGGTGAGGTAGATTTCATAAAGCCGAGGTCTTCACTATCATTTATTTTTCTGTTTTATTCTATATACACCTCTACCATTATATTTAGGAGCAGTATATGCTTTGAGATGATAAAGTGCATTTATTTATCCAGGTTGAAGTAAACTGTACTACAAAGTATTACAACAAAAAGAAACCTTAGGAAGTGAATTGTCCAGCTCTGCAGACTTTTTAAAGCTTGAAAATGCATACATTACCTTTCAAGCTGCTACATTCTCTTTGCTGAACCACACGTGCGCTTAAACAGAGATTGGGTCTTGTTACGAGCTGGGCTGATTCCCAGTCCTTACTGAGCAATGAAAGTGAGATTTTATCTTTAACAGCCAACAAACAGGATGCTGCTTCTTAAGGCACAAACTTAATATAACGATAGCCACAAAAGTTTTCATTTTTAAACCATCTGGATCACTTGCAGACTCCTGCTTACATTGACTGTACCACATCCTCACAGCTATTTATCTTTGTCTCATTTGCAACTTCTCACTAATACAAAATATTGTGAGATACCCTCCGACAAACCCCAAAGACAGCATTTGTTGAGACCCTCATCAAAAACACATTGATTTTCCCTGTCTACATCAAACAGTTCAAAAGGAGTGAACACACTCGCCGCTCTTCACCCGCTACTTAACAAGGTAATTGTAGAGTGGTTGAACCTCAACCACAGCTATAAATAAAAGCGTACTGAAAATATTACCTACATATGCCCTAATTTTCTGTGCACATGCTTGTGCTTCGCACACAACAACAGACAAAAAAGGAAACACCCGAATAAAGGTTGTGAGCACTGGGTAGGTCACAATTTGCCTCCTGAATTCATACAGAGACATCTTGTTGTATAAAATCTCCTCACTTCTTCATATAGCTGCAGATCCTAATAAACTTGAAATTAAGGGAATAGTAGATCTACAATGCAGTCTTAGGTAATTTTTTTTTTAAAAAGTAGGAATTGTAAGATGAGAAAACATTACTCTTAGCATCAGGGTAAGAGCAAATCCAAAGATCTTTGAAGTAAAGCCTCGTGGGGAAGAATACGGCAAACGGTCAGAAGCCCACAGACTAGCCAGTAATTATGCACTAACAACAGTTTTCTACATGCTAATTAATAGAAAGCATATTGAAAAGCACCTTATTTTACACAAGGTATTTGTCAGTATTGTATACATAGAATTTCTTGGAGCTATATGAGCTGGGTGTCAAGTCCTGCTCTCCTGCAGCGGGTTCACTCCACCACAGGACACGGTACCTACAGTAAAGGAGATGGAGTTTCACATCTGCCTCAGCCCATGCTTGTGTCTAGTTTTACCTGGAGGATATAGCAATTCCATTTACCCACGTAATGCCATTGAATCTGAATAACCAAGCTATAGTCAAGTGGCCACGGAAGGTAAAGATTTTATGTTGGCTGTTTCTTAGACAAAAAGCTCTGAATCGCCTGTGTCAGCAGTCAGACACATCAATAAAGTTTGACATGAATGTCTTGGAACTCAGGGAAACCAACACTATTAACAGTCTGGATAAGAGCTATAGAGTCTGCATAATATGAATGTTAGGTGTATTTGTAAAATTAAAGTGATTCTTTAGTAATTAAAGTACTACTACACTTCTAAAAAAAAAAAAGTAACATACCTCTAATCTTTTACATCTATTTCCTTCTTAAAACCAGAAGTTATTGCACAAGTAAAAAGTAATACAGTAGGACAAGCCTTTGAGTCACAACAACACCAGAAATCCAAACTGCTTTTCGGAAGTGTCCACATCACACTAAATGAAGTTTGTGAACACTGTGTTTATTACATAATTTCTTTTGAAGGAGTTATATTTTTCTGATTCTTTAAGCTCTTTATAACTCCCTCATCTCATTTGCACTGCTGGAGATCTTTAAACCCACTCTCTTCATAGTTAAAAACAACATAACAAGATTAGGCTCAGAGCCAACAAAATCAACTGTGCGCCAACCAGTCTTCTGAATTCTGATTAGAACATCATCTGTATTAAGCTCCATTTTTCTAACATAAGGACAATACTATCATTTCTATGATTATATCAGTGAAGTAATTATCTATTCCAGAATATACTGCAAGATCAACACAATAAAATGTAATACTAACAGGACTACTTGTAGAAAGTTATTAATAGGCAACTATTCCAGAATGCTATCCATTAATCTAAAATGTTTAATAGAAATGCAATAAGGTGATAGCCAGTCATCGTCAAGAAGAATTTGATAAAAAAGACTACATGCAAGAGTATTTATGTTCTAGTCTAGTGAAAAATCTAGCTGGGCACAGAGTTACTAGGTCTTCTATTCACCTTTTCTAACTAGCTTTACCATCTATATTGTCACTTGCTCTAAAAACAGAATGACTTTTTCAATCAGCCTTGAACAATATTTCCCTGACTTCAGAATGCTCTTTTTTATTCCATTGTTAGCACAAATCAGATTACCTAGTGTACATGTGCTTATTATGTATGCATGTTACTAAAATAAATCATCACGACTATTCTGGATATAAAATAAGTATGTAGAGTCTATTTTGTTTTATTAAATAAGATATTAAGTATCTTTCATTAACAATCTTTTCTAAAATTTCATTAAAAGCACATATGCACAGACTGTGCATTCTAGAAATGGAATTAAGAGCTTGTTAGATATATGCTGTATATAAATCCTCTAAACCCCAGAAACCTAGTTAGGCACTGACTGAACACAGTCAATGCTTTAAAATGCTTTCCTTTCACTAAATGAAGGATGCAATCTCTATTCCAAAAGCTGGTAACAGTGCTCTCTCCCGTCACTTCCCATGTCACTCCATAAACTGTTATTTTCTAACATTTCATGATCTGTCAAGGCATCAGGTGTCTGCTCTACTCTAACCTCTGTTCCCTTCCACAGGGAAGGTCTCCAGAAGTTGCTTCCAAACTCAAACATTCTGCACAGCTCTGTGGTTCCTTCATGCCCTACATGTACCTCTCCAAATTCCTGCGATCCACTTGTCTGGGCAACACGTTCCAGTGCCTCACCGCTCTCATCATGAACAAATTCCTCCTTATACCTAGTCTAAATCTGCCTCTCTCCAGTTTATCCCCACTGCTCCCAGTCCTATCACCACAAGCCTTTGTGAACAGCTTCTCCCCAGCTTTCTTGTAGCCCCTTCAGGTACTGGAAGGTCACTATAAGATCTCCTCGGAGCCTTCTCTTCTCCAGGCTGAACAACCCCAACTCTCTCAGCCTGTCCTCATATGGGAGGTGCTCCAGCCCTCAGATCAGCCTTGTAGCCTCCTCTGGACCCATCCAACAGCTCCATCTCCTTCTTACGCAGAGGATTCCTGAACTGGACCCAATGCTCCAGCTGAGGTCTCAGAAGAGAGGAATAGAGGGGCAGAATTCCCTCCCTGGCCCTGCTGGCCGTGCTGCTTTTGATGCAGCCCAGGACACGGTTGGTTTCTGGGCTGCAAGAGCACACTGCCGGCTCATATCAAGCTTCTCATCAATCAGCACCCCAGGTCCTTCTCCGCAGGGCTGCTCTCCATCACATCATCCCCCACCCTGTACTGAAAGCACTCCATAGAATAAACACAGAATATCAGCTCTATCTGGAAGCCGAGTGAACAGAAACAATGAAAACAAAAGAATGACACCTTTTGCTCTAAAACCAAAGAGAAATGTACAGTTAGCAAAGTAAGGCCGTAATACAGTTCCTTTATCCTAATACCATGAACAACTTGATTACCAAATATCATTATGGCATCATCTCTTTATGGTTAAGAATTGGTAGGGGTGCTATTACCTCACATGCAGCATCACAATCATATAATGCAAAAAGTGACTCTCTTGTCTTTCGAAATGAGTCCTGAGAGGCAATGAGTACAGTAATAAATATGTAGAGATGAGTATTGATATCATTCTCTCTTCCCAACAGTCCTCATACACTTCAGAGAGAAATAAGAAGTCACAGAGTGAGGAGCAGCCACCGGCAGCGCTACAAGCAAATCAAAGCAACTTCAGTATTTCCAAAGGGCCCTTTGGCAGTTCTGCCAGTTCAGCAAGGGCCTGTCCCTTACATTTAAGTACAGCGTGAGAGGTTAAGAAGCAACAACCGCCTCTGATACGTCTGATTCTCTCAGGAAGCAGCTTGGGCATCAGTCCCCTAGAAAACTCAGTGTCTTTCTCTACTTTTTTCCAAAGATTTTATCCCTTCAAGAATTTTTCACAGGAGTTGGGAGAACAAAGACCTAGAAAGACACGATCAGGAAGGAAAAGAAATGTTAGGAAAATGAGGAGTGCAAGTAGCAGGTTTAATAACAGCGAGAGAAGAGGCTGCGAAAAAGAAAAGCGGGCAGATGCCACAGCAGAAAAAGCCAGATTGCTGTGCAGACCCTCATAAGTTGTCAGTCAAGTGATAAATACGTATGGAAACTTCTTGCTTGTGGCTTAATCAAGCTCAGCTGTGGCAAAACCTTCAATTATTTTTAAAGCTTTCCAGAATTTATAATGCTTCCATTGGTGCTTTACAAGTCACCAGGCTCCATTTCATTTAAGAAGTTCAATTCTATTTTTGAACACTCTTAAAAGCAACCATACGACTGGAACTTCCACTTGCTTCTCCCCCAAAATATATCACCTTTGCAACTGATTTTAACACAGAGCAGAGCAATCTTATATTTTAATGCATTCAGAACTAGGTGAAGTTCCCTCCACAAGAAAATATGATTGATTGTTACAATGACAGTAATTGCATTTGAGTAAAAGTAACCATTATGGTAATTTTCCTCCAGAAAGAGACATTTAACTAACTTAAGTAACTTGTTACTTTTCAACACATTAACTTGGGCAAATTTAACATTACAAATGTACAGAGTTCACAGACACAACAACAAGCATCGCTTAGAGAGCCTGCATGCTTTTTTCTTTCTCTATATCAAGCAATGTTTCCAAATAGTATATGCTAAAAGAATGTGCATACATAACACAGCATTAATTAAACTGTTAAGCGCAGCTACAGCACATCTATTGCCAAGTCTCCTGTTTAAAAACTCTGACTTCAAAGTAGCAAACTTCAGATCATTATGAGACATTAATTCCTAAGCATCTACAAAGATCAAATGCCAGCTCTGCAAAAACCATAATAAAAGATGCTGGGAAAGCAAAGCAGATCAACAGTAACTCATGACGCACCCCAGAGAGGCAGGCGGGTGAATGACAGACACAGAAAAGCATTCGTAGCACAGAAAAACTGTGCAGAACCTTATAGCTCTGGATCGTAACACAGCAGAGAGAGAGAGCAACCTGTGACAGATCACCTGTACATCACAGTAATATCTATATGGCATTAGAAACCAAACCTGGCGTTTAATTTCATCTGCAGCTTCCAAACACCACTTGAACGCTACTTAAAAACTAACCACCAAGTCAGCTGCGCAGATGAGAGGGGTACATCATTTTTTTCCAACCTGCTATTTACAGAATTCATATTAGAAGGGTAGATTCTGATCATTAAGAACTACATCATAAAATAATATGCATCCAGGTTTTGTTTTCATACTACTTCACATGAGGTAAAATGAAACCACTCCACCTTTACTTTAAAGTTGTTTGAGAGCATAATCATTCCTTGTGCACTAAAAGGATTCAAAACTGCAGCTGGTTGAATTTTCACACCACTGAATGTTTTTACACTAGAAAAGAACTGAAATTAGTCTGTATTGAAATACTGGTTTTAAGAAATTTACGTTAAATGGAAATAATAAAATTTTGATTGTCAATAAATCGGATTTAATATTGTCACCTTAACCTTCCTACCTGCTCTGAAGAAACAGTTTTTGTATCTCTGACTCCCTCTACTTCCCATGCTCGCTTTGAAATGCATGTAACGTTTAGGGTGCAGAACTGTGCACTTGCGACCGGAGTATTCATATACGATGTTGCAAGGAGAAGTAAATCTTCACTCATTCCAAAAATTTCTCCTCAGCCCAGTATCCTGTTGGGATACTACTCTGCTCTTCCATTTTTTTCACACCTAGCAAATTAAATGCCATCAGGTAACTCAACACGAGAAGATTCCTCTCAGCCCTCAAGTCAAAGGAGCACTATTATAATAGATTTATAGAATGCCGGGTTGAAAGGGATCTCAGGGATTATCTTTTTGGGTAACATTTTAAATGAGACGGACCAGAAACTCTGTCAAGCTGAGCCTTAGATGCATCCAGTGTAGAGGAATCCACCACTTCCCTGGGGAGACTATTTCAATGTTTAACTGCTCTCATGGAGAAAAATCTTCCAGAATCCAATTAGAACCTCCGCAGGAGCAACTTTTAGCCATTACTCCTTGTCTTTTCCATGTGACTCCTCATAAAAAGGGAGTCTCCATCCTCTTGGTAGACACTCTTTATGTTCTGGTAGGTGGCAATGAGGTTTCCCCTAGGCCTTCTCCTCTCAAGGCTGGACAAACCCAGTTCTCTCAGCCTCACTTCCTATGGAAAGTTTCTTTCCTGGTCCTCTGATCATCTTTGTGGCTCTTCTCTGGGCCCCCTCCAGCCTGTCCGCGTCTTCTTTGTACAGTGGGGACCAAAACTGGATACAGTACACCAAGCGTGCCCTGATGAGTGCTGAGTAGAGTGGAATAATGAGGTTTTTATCTCCACTGATCTCTGCATTAAAGAGCAGGTAAACGGCAGCTCAGCTGGCAGGTCCAGACCAACAGGTTTCATCCCCGTATCATCAGGAGTGGGACACACTCCTCCCTTCTGAGAACTGCTGACCTTGCAGGGACATTAATTCAACTGTTTTGATGTGAAATACTCCATTTTGTCTTTAAAAGGGTTATTAAAAATTACTTAGATTAAGGAGCTTCAGTTTAAACTGTGATTTAAGTATTCAGCTGGAATGGCCAATGGTTTTACTCTCTTCTTCTTTAAAGATCCTCATTATACTAATGAAGATGTTATATGTGTTATAAGGTGGAGGAGAAACTAGAGAAAGTTACAGAGATGAAGGCTAAGAAATAAGAAGTTAAAATATTAATATTTATTATCTCTAAGTCTGCTGAATTGCTTTTTCAGTAGCAGCCTTCCAGGTAGTTTTAGATGAACTCTTAATTTTTCCTTTTTTCTTCATTTTTTTTTTAATTTTTAAGCAATTACACATATAAATTGGTCAATGGTTTTTTTTTAAGCTTTTATAATTCAAAGCAACTCTTAGGTTGTGAACTCTTAGTGAAAGAAAAGCCAAAACTCTTGAATAATCAGAAGGAACTGGAAATTCGTCCAGCTTGAGAAAACTTCCTTTCAGATATTTTCAAGATTAAAATCTTTCCAGCACTGTTCATCTTCTACTACTTTATAATGGAAGAACGTTTAAGAAACTGTCAAAAATCATTCGGTTCTTCAAAGATAAGGTGAAATCCGAAATAAACTGCTGACTGACACGCAAACAGCAATAACCTACGGCACACGTTAAGAGCTTACTGACACCCACTCCACCATGGAATTTTGTGAGACTATTTTTATAAAGCAGTGTCCTAATTACTTTTGAGGAGGAAACTTCCAGCTTGAACAGAACCAGCAACTGACCTCTACAATTAGTCCTTTGTCTTTCCCAGATCTTCTAAATCTCACATGACAAGCTACCTTTCTGAACATTGCTTTGCAAAGTGTAGGAGTGAATTCTTCAATATTCACGGAAGAAACCAATGATTTTCTTACTTCCAGAGTTGACGTGCTCTACCGCATGCAACTCAGGATAATGCATCGCTCTTTGACAAGACGTTTAGGTGGACTCACAAACAAAACTTCCAGTCAGAGGTGTCATGCAGCTCTTCCCTGGCCACGTCCACGCAACACTCATGCAGGACCACTGCCTGTCTCCTGGAAAGCAAGGTCAGGGCACCTGACACGACCTCCAAGGAGATGCAGCTGGGAAGAGCAGCCCTTCCAGTGGAGGTGTGCTGAGCAAGGGACAACTTCTACACCTACAGCAGGCTGCCACACAGCATCACGACCTCTTTCCATCCTTTGCTTCAAGCTCCTGAGGTTAGAGAGAAGCAGCAGCTATGGAGCAGGCTTGCAATGTATTAGATAAAAGTGCCAAGCCGGCAAGTACAAATTGGGACTTACACGAATAACTCTTGCACATAATGTATTAAATTTGGCAGCCTTATAGTGGAAAGATGAGGAAAAAAATAACATAACTAGTATTTGCATTGTACTAAAAGATTACTCAAATTAAGGAGAATTTCTCTCGGAAAAAAAGGCATTTAATTTTTATTGAACTAGCTGCAATTGTCTCAGAAATTCCAAGCAACACAGAAGTACGTGTAAGTACTTTGTAAGACCTGCAAGCCTAACTAAAGGAGTCAATGCAAATAACCATGATCCCTAATTCTATTCTGATGTCCAACAATGTAATAAATGAGACGTGAATGCATTTTCTACTATGTAATTTGGGATAAGTGAAACTCAGTAATTCTTTGTAATCCAAAGATAAAACACTTACAAAACGCATAAATTATCTTAACACAGTTTTGGAGAAAAGGAATGAGCTACTTAAACTGTCAGATTGTAACACTGACAAGCACAATTCATCTAAGTCCTTTAGATTTTTCCAGTTGTTCTGATGCATAAATACAAACGTAACTACCTAACGCAGAAAACATCTGTTGTGAGAGGTTGTTACAGGGCAGGAAAATATCTAAGTGGGTGTGGAAACACGGTTTGGTTAGACACAGTTTGGATCACAGAGGAAACAACTTGAAGTTCAGCAGGTGACAGAGAGAGAATTAGGCCAAGGCACGCCCTGAACTCCATCCAAGGTGTGTCTGACATAACTTGGGTGTCAGGGCATAAAAAAAAAGATGGCCATTAAAGCCTCCTTTACAATGTCTGGCTGTTTAGCTAGGAGCCACAATTTAAACTGCAATTCCACAAGCCCTTTAAACCAGCCTTGGCCTCAAAAAACAAGCGGTTCCTGCTTTTCTTCACACACTTGTTGTGGTCTTAACACCAGGAAGGTGAAGACCTTCAAGCCAGCATAAATATTTGTGAGGCTAGGAACCACGTGAGTTCAGAAGCTGGTTTGAAGCAAATGTTTTGTTTTGGTTTGTTTGCTGGGCTGGTTTTAACCCAAATCAGTTCCCCAATCAATTAAGTGTGCAGCTGCAAGAACATTTGTGCAGGGCAGGGCAGCATCTCTTGGCTTACGCTGGCTTAAAGCGTTTGTGGAAGCACAGCATGAATGTAACTAAAGATCTGCTATAATCTAACACTGCTAATAATCCACAAATGCCATTCCAGATCACAGGAATAGTTAAAGCACACAAATGGCCTTGCCATGTGCCTTCCATAGGGGCCTAACAGAGGAGGGCTTAGAAATTGTTGTAATAGCTTAAAAAATACGAAAGTTTTGAGGTAACTGATGCAGCAGCAAGGACAAAAAAACTGATTCCCAAGTCATTCGCATCAAACTACAGTATGGCTGGTGAAAACGTGATAAATGTACTCACCAGACCTCTCACAGCGCTGCATCACTGAGAAAGCTGGTGACAGACAGTGCGTGCTTCCCACCTCCAACCCTAACCTGTCCTGCCACCATTTGATCTTCTTCCAACCTGTCTGTAGCCCACAACTCTCCATCTCTATAATACGGCCACTTAAAACCTTTCAGTCCCTGCTGAGAATTTCCAGTAATGCTCCAAAGGTAACAAAGAAAGAAACTGAAGTAACAGCAGAAATACCAGAAGAATCAAGATGGAAAGGGCACTCCCATTTTCCCATTATTACTTCATTGTCATTTAAAGGCTTGCCACAAACAATCTGAATGCTCCTTTCATATGATTTCATAAATGCTAGAGTAGATGGGTATATTCATAAACTTTGCCTTGGAACCACGAGCTCACTGCATCGGTTTATCCTAGGGGTGTCCAGTCGGAACAATTTATCTTCCTGGTTCTATTGACATAGCATTTACACCAAAAGCATTAGCTATTCCAAGAAGTAGGAGCTATCTGTTAGAACTTGTACAAAAAAATTACTTTGTGCTGACTGACATGCCACCTGGTTCATGTAGTATTTTCATTTTATCTGCCTATTTTTCAGAAACTTCTGATAAGAAGGTTGTAATTGCATTCTAGTTAAATAAATAAAAAGTCTTCACCAACAAAGCCCATGCTTACCATGGTAGAAATCTTAAATAGAATTTAAGCAAAGCAATAATAGAGAAGAATAATCACCTGCTAACATACATACATAGACATACCGTAGATATTGTGCATATCCCACTAAGCTTTTGTCAGGTGCGAATCAGCTCATAGGGCTTAGAGATAGCAGCATGCTATTATTTAAAAAGAATATTTGTACAAAAAAAAAGGTTCTTTCAATATTTTGAAGCTTGTTTGATAAATATTTGACAGTAAGTCTCCATTAGTCAGTACTCCTGAAAGCAAATCTCATGCACGAGAAGAGTTTTTCTTCAGCTATCCTATATAACTGATATTAGGCTGCTGGATGATGTAGTGCAATTCCTAAAAATATGTGGATAATTCCCATTCTGAACTCGTGAAAAAGCACAGCAAATGATGAATTGACCGCATCCTATAAGCTGAGCTGAAAAACACTACACAGTCACGCAAAGTTACTGTAGTTCAGTTGTATTAACTTCATTAAACCTGCCTCGGAAACTATGATTAACTGAATGCTTCCATGTTATTTAGTTGGAAAATGAGAGGGAGAGAGTCTGTTCTTACATTCTAATTTGGTTTCTCCCATCAGTGCTACAAGAGGCAACAGGGCTCTACGAAATTCTTCCGTGCTAGTGCATACAGATGAAATATCCAACCACATCTGAGTCCTTCCCTCCAACAGCACAGCTGTTGACGTGACTCAGTGAACTGCCTGATATGTTAATGACAATAGAATTAGTAAACCAATATAGATTGGGACTATTAGTTGTAACAGATTGTTAAAAGGAAAAACATGAACCAAACAGGAGAAAAATTCTGCCTCTTCCCTTTCCCTTGACTTAGCTAGTGCCTGAAAACTTCCACAGCAATGGCCATTAAAGTCGGTGAGAAGCATTTTCTGAGCTTTCTCAAATGTGAAACACTTGGCATCAATTAATCGTTCAAACTTTGGGCATGCTTAATAACAAAAGTAAAACTAGGTAATGCCACGTACCATTCTAGGAGACAAAAACCCTGATCTTTCAATCCTAACTGCGGGCAAGCGACTGTTCCAGTCAAAACCCTGGGAATCTCTCTCCTGAGAGCTGTTTTCAGCTTCCCTAATGCTCTTAATCCACCTTGATACTGAAATGCTACATACAGTAGCACTCACCTTCCGGCTTCCAAAAAGCTGGGAGTTTCTTTTCTCTCAGGGTAGATCCTGACAGGCTCTAGGATGCAGGATAACTGAAGTTCTCCAGGGCTGTGCTAGTGGCCTTCAAGCATCACCTTACTGGAAGTGAAAAACTCTCATAAATGTTGGGAAAAATGGACTGTGATAACGGCAAAACAACTAAATAAACCTGTCTGGAGAAGAGAGACATTATTTAGGAAACAGCACAGGAAGAGGGACCTCTAAACTACAGTGCCAGCTCTAGTGGTTATGCTATTAATTAGTTCATCAGTGTTTGGGGTGAAGAAGGTAATGATGGTCTTCTGGCAGAGGCAATGCCTGTTTGCCTACGAATCCCAAGCTAAAAAGGCTTCGCTTTCATTTCACACGTTTAAAAACCTCATTGTCCTGCCAAAAAAAGCACAATAATGACTAAGCCACCAATACACTCAATATCAGAAGTGACTAAGAGCTTCAAATGGGAGTGTTCCAGTAGAATCATTTAAATGTTTTGGGGTAAGCGTGTATAAATATCTAGCATCCATGTGTGTGTGTGTACTTCAGCTTCCCTATCTCTCTGTATAAAACAAAAATACTTTCCTCTCTGCGGTTTTGTGAAAGTTAATTACTCGGTGGTCGTAAAGCATGGTGCGTACACCACTAAAAAAACAGCTTTTATTGCCCAAAGAATATGAAGGCAAGAAAATGAACCTTTATATTAGAGGGACAGACTGCTACATAAAAATACTTCGAGTTAAATGGGGAAAAGGTTAGTGTTTATTCATTTTAAAATAGCCTGAACTGAAAGAACTTCTCACTATAGGGAGTAAATGGACTTTGTCATCTCGGACTTTAAAATATTATTTGTTCAATGTCTGAATTTGAATTATTATAAAATAATTTGTAGAGGAATCTACCCCAAAACTATTCAGCAGCAGAAGCTGGAGAAGGATTTTAGCTTTCCAGGGAGCTGGACACAACTAAGCACGTGTAAATGCAGCAGGTTGGGAGAAGCAAGATAATAGGTTTTAACTTACAGAACTTTCAGTGGCCTTGGACAGGCTCACCCCATCCTTCCTACAAAAGGCACAATCTTCAGAAGGAAATGTTCCAGCAGCTGGATTCTCTTCTTTATAAAAAGAAATGGGCAGCTAGTAAGTGTTCCTTGAGTGACTTCTAAGACTATAAACTTACTCCGTCCTTCTGTAAAGCTGAAATAGGTCAAATTTGAGAACCTTCCATATTCTTTGGATATAAACCTTTAATGTGCCAGATCCTCACGAATTACAGCGCTTGAAGAGAAGTATGCTTTTTGTACCAGTGAGCAGGAACAAAGGGGTGTCTGCAGGCTGAGCTCCTGTTGGCAGGATTATTTTAATGCTACTTAAATTCCACGCAGAAATTACGAAAACCCTAAATCACTGATTATGGGCTGAAAACAAAAGAAATGAGCTTAGACCAGTTCAGATCTATCAGGCTACACTGTCTCACACTTCTGTCTTCCTGAGGATTCCTGTCACATTTCCTCATAACCACCTTTAATAAAATGCAGTGCTGTTTACTTGGTAGATCAGAGAAATGAGACACTATCACGGGCCTGACAAAGATGCAGGTTGAGATGAAGCACTGAGAGGCAACAGCATCTCTCACCTTTAACGTTGTCACATCTCATTGCTCAGGTGCTGATGTAGTAGGTTTTTCAGCTACCCATCATTTAGAAATATTTCACTGTGCTACAAAAAATACAACCCGCGACAAATGCAGCAAAAGCGCTGGAAGCTCCCCTTCCCCTTTGTAGTTTGACTCTGTATCAGTATTTATTAGATGTACCTGTTCCTCTTTCACAATGGGAATTGTAGCAGTCACTGTTCTCTACTTGGAGTCAAGTTTCCAGATGACAGCAGGAGAATCGGTAGCTAAGTTTCCTTCAAGGAAGTGGGTCTTAAATCATATTCCAATAATTTTCCTTTGCAGGACGGCTTTATTAGCCCGTAACTGCCACCCCTAAAAGTAGGACAATTTCTTCTGCCATGTAACATATTTGCCAGGGTTAACTCTACATGCATAGAATCATGAAATGGTTTAGGTTGGAAGGGATCTTAAAGAGCATCCAGTTCCAACTCCCCTGCCATGGGCAGGGACACGTCCCACTAGATCAGGCTGCCCAAGGCTCCATCCAACCTGGCCAATTCTTCAGTTGTCACCCCCAATAAAACACAAAACTATCAGTAGCTTGTGCATTACCATGGATCTTCACATTTCTTTTCTAAAATTCCAAATGACCTATTTTCAAATGCAATATCCACAGATTTTTTGACCAGAGCTTGGCTGCCAGTTGCCCTCTCTTTATGAAACCATTTAGTTAAGTTTTGAAGCCTCAATTTCTTAGCATTTTAGCAAAACTAGTAATGAACATTTGAGCTCGAGTACCCTCTAATCCATCTGGATCTTCACAAAGTCTGCCTCTCGTGACTGTTCTTTAACAATACTGCTTGGATTCACTTCTCAAAGTGTTCCTTCAGCTAAGTATCACTACTCACCTAAAAAACTCTAAAATGCACAGAAACAGATCTCTCAATGCCTCTGTCTCCTGAAAACCTGGCCTGTGACTGTTTGGCTACTCGTAAGCTGTCTGGCTCATTTGATCATTTCTAACCACAATTATCACAACGTAATTTACTAATCTGTCAAGACCTTCTAATATGTTGTTCCAGGAGAGAGTTCCAGAAGCCATATTTTTAAGGTGTGCAGTTCAATCTTTGTAACCTTTTTTCTTCTTTTTAATTTAAGTTGGTAGACTATTAACATCTTATAAGCTTTCCTGCTACAAAAGAACTCAACGTTTTAAGATTCAGGGATGAAACAAAAACTCAAAGGAGAAACTCTGTTGTCAGTTCTTTCAAAATCCCAGGCATGTACACAGTTTGTCGCTAAACCTTGAATTCAAACTGCACATCACAGCTTTGATAATCAGCCCACCCTTCAAGTTCGACACCCTGGCCCCTGGGGGCACTTTTCTCTGTGTTTCATTTTGATTCAGTGAGCAAACTAGATTTAATTTTCTCTAGAACCTAAGCTGTGTACCGACGGCTGAGCACTGTGCTTTTCATCAGACTCCCATCAATTGTTTCTGATACTAAGAAATAGGTGAAGACTTCGAGTACACTTTCGACAAAATGCCTTTGGCTTACAAAAAAACATGTATGCGTTATTTTCACTTGCAGCATTGCCTGTAAGAGTGTATTGGACTTGCTCTTGCTCCTTTAAAGCTGCTTAACAAAAATAATATATATATACACAACTTGTTATTAAACTCTGAAGTTAAACCACACATCACAGATTGGAAAATTAGCCAGCTCTCCTGATCACACTCTTCAGGTATAAAATTTCTGGTGTATTTTGAATGACATCACAAGTAATTATATCTATTCAAGTACTTTCCTTGTTTCAGAAGAACCAAGTCACATTAGCACAATAATTCTAGAGCACATACAATCTAATACTCTAAATACCTGACAATCTCTCCCTACTTGGCCACTTTACCCTTCTCTTCTTATGCTTATTTAATTGCAAATTGTCAGTCTACAATGCGTAATTCTTTATCAACTAATATATACACACACAAAGACTTTTTAAGTAAGTGCAGAAGACGTATTCTTTAAAATCTAGCATCTTTGACACTGTAGTAGAAGAAAAGACTTGTCATACTTTCTAAGAATGTATTAAAATAAAGGTGAAAATATTACAGATTTTTTGCTTTCTGTGATGAACTCACAGTTTGTTTATGAAGGGATATATAAATTATCACACTATATTGGGGCCTTGAGCAGCCTGGTCCAGCGGGAGGTGTCCCTGCCCGTGGCAGAGAGGTGGAACTAGACAGACTTTAAGGTCACTTCCAACCCAAAGCATTCCATGACTCTACAATATTCTGAAAAGGAAAATCTCTACACAGACCTAAGAACCTTGTTTTCATAATAGAGCTTAGGGGTTTAAGAATTCATCTTAGACTCTTCACGACACTTCAAAGAAAAGATTGCATAGGATAAATGAGGACTATAGTACAATATGGAGACAATTTAATTTTGATATGGAATATATATGAAATATTACATGATAAATGCCACAGTAATAAAAAACTGTGACACAACAGACTGCCTCTAAGAGACAAGGTAGCACCGGAAAGGAACAGGAAGCTTTGGTTGGATGATCTTTTCTGACAAGAGAGTGCAAATACTAGAAAGAAACATCACTCCGAGAAAATAGGTTAGATATTTTTGAATCTCCACACAAGTATTTTAAGGGAACAAATGTCTGGACAGCAGATCACAAAATAAAAAACAATCATTGGTATAAAACTAGCTTTTAATGAAAATGCCTTGATGGATTAAAGTGTTAATTTCTGTAAACTTTGTGTATCTATGTGTTTGGTTCTAACCTCGAAGCAGGGAAACACTCACCTTGGTGTGGGTCTACATGGTTACAGTAAAAAGGAATGTGTCACACAAACTTGCTACAGAACTGGCTCTACCTAACACAATGCAGGCCAAATCCTACTCATTTGTAGTTTTTAGTGCCGTTCACATGAGTAAAAAGAGCACCCAGTAGTCAAACATCAAAATAGCTGAATCCAAATCAGGGCTAGTTTATTTTATCTTTGTGAATATCATCTGGACTCAACTGCATGTAAAATTCTGTTTGATTACAAGAGTAAAAGAAGAACATTTTGATGGCCAGATATATTGACCCAATCCAAAAGCAGAGCAAAGGCAAGCTTTTGATTTCATTTCAGTTCATCAGCATTTAAAATGTTGATTAATTCTCCATTTTCTTGTGCTTTAACACTGTGTTATCCACGTAACTGTGAACTACCTCAATAGTTTTGGAATAGAGTAGAAATTGCGAAATAATGAGTACTTTGTGGCCATTCTATTGATCTGCCCAGTGCAATAAACCCAAAAATGCATATTAAAACTCTTTTTAAATATTCCAGGTTTCACATAAGTTATGGATCCTCATCTGAAATTATAAATAGCTTTAAAGTAGTTATATATCCATATATTTTTTATTTGTTAGAAACTAGGCTGTCCTCTAGTATCTGCACTTTTCCCACAGTATGGAAAGCTAAAGTGGCTGGTAAGGAGGAGATTTCTGGGAAAGATTTTTTTGCTGTTCGGTTCACTTTTGGTTCGGTTTTGGAAGGTCGGTGTCTGAATACGGTCTCCTCTTCCTCCAGAGTTTGCAAGGGAGAATTACTTAGGCCACAAGGGAAGATTAATGAGATAATGACAAGGGTTATATCTGTGGATGTAAACCCTCATATTGTAAACCCCACATTTCCCACTTTTAAAATGCTTGTACAAACACAGTGAATGAGTCTTGCACAAGACCTTCTTACCTATAATGCTGTGAACAGTATTGATTCAGTGGTAATTGCAGAGATCACAAAGGCACAACTGAAATCTTCTGTTCCTAGCAGTGCTCTGAAAAGAAAAATGAGATATTACCGGTTTTAAATCCTTCTCCTTATTCCCTAGAAGGAAAGTTATATTTGCGCTGCCTCTAGGCAAAGTACCATCCCACATGAACAGAAGATCGAAACCGAGATCACATCCATTTCATCTTGCTGCTGCTACTCGTGCACAGAACCTCTCCACAGATGTGTAAGAACCTGACACCGCTTCTTCAGTGCTCGTATGTCACAGCAAATGCTTCATTAAAAATGCACAGACAGATTGATCTCAGAAGACAAAAAAAGATCTGGAGTTTAAGGTGAAAGGAAAACAGAAATGAAAAGCTAAACGGTAGAAAAGGGAAGCACCCCCAAAATTCGCACAAGAAAGGCACGCAAAAAGACATTTAAACACAGAGAGGAGACAGCAACTGTCTTGGCATTTACTATGTCTGTTTGGGATAAAAATCATCCTTTTATTAGCAATAAAAGCAACAACCTAGAGAAAGACCAAAGCCCTCAAAGCATTTTGCATCAAGTGCAAAAATTTTGCACAAAAAATGGTAGGGAATTTCTGCTAAGGTCTGTAAAAACTTGCACCAAACTCATTTAATTTTTAAAACCGTGATCAAATGGGACTGATTCCCTAATGCAGCTACAGCCCTACTGATAAGGTGCTGCATCCATGTAACAAAACAGGTTTTTATTGTTTGCATACCCTAAATGAGTTTATTTGTACCTCTCTTTACATGTCTCTTTTCATATGCTATGTTAGATAGGGGCTGGAAACAGACTGATGCTTCTGAAGGTCTGAGCTGGCTCCCTGATTCTAATTACCAATGGTCATCCTAATCCATACACCAACTTCCCATGCTCCCATCAGGCCTCAGAACTGGGAGGGAGAAAAAAGAAAGATAGGCTTCAATAATCATACCTGTCACCCTGATAAATACAGAATCATAGAATCATAGAATAACCAGGTTGGAAGAGACCCACCGGATCATCGAGTCCAACCATTCCTATCAAATATGTGATTGCCAAGACCAACCCCACACTGTTGCTGTGTTTGTAATGTTTCCCGTAAGGCCAGAAGGCTTTGCTCTGCCAAAGGGATCCTGCCAGCTAAAAAACCACCCATGCTCCAGAATAATAGGCTATTTGAGTAAAAGACACCCTCTAACTACAAAATCCACGCAAATGGTGGCACACAGATGAGATATTTATAGCAATTCCACTTAAAATAATTGGTAAAATACAGATACGGACCATAGTTAACATTCTGGCAGTAAAGAAATAAAAAAAAAAAAGCTAAATATCTACAATGGGAAGTATAGCATTCACACACATGTACAATAGCAATATTTTTAGCTATAATTTCCTACTCATGTGGCGACATGACGAGCATTTTGAAGAAGCTGAGCCAAGTGAAAACACAACCTGCAGAACAGGTCATGTTTAAATATTCTGCTATTGAAGAATATTAAAAGCTACAGATTAAGTAGGAGTGTCGTAATACTTACATTAATTAATGCTTGTAAATCATTCTCAAGTACTTGGATAAAAGATGGCACAAAAAGTGTTGCCACATAGAATCATAGAATAACCAGGTTGGAAGAGACCCACCGGATCATCGATTCCAACCATTCCTATCAAATGTCTTGATGCTTCTGGATGCGCACAATCCCATACATCTTGTTTTGCCTTTTGGCTGTTTGGAACGCTCAAAAATACTGTCAGTGGTTGAATTTAGCATCAGTAAGTGTTTGAACGCAACAGAGAAACACCTAGGATGCCCGAATTCTAAGAACTCCAGCAGATACCTCAATATAAATAGATTGAAATATCTACATTTTTTCACATCTGAATCCAAGTGCTACCGGTGGCTCACCAGCTCTGGTTACCGAACGCCCCTGTTGATCAGCAACCTGGCACAGCTCAGCCTGGCACTGTTATTCTGCCTGAACTTGGCTGCATATCCACACATGTGAAATCTTACGCGTAATATTCCTTCCAATCTTGTACCTCCTAGTATTCACATCACCAAAACCACTTTGATCGTGCTATCCAGCAGCCTGAAAAGGAAGGTACCTGAAATCACTTGATGCACGGCTACGGTTAGTGAGTTTTCAGGGAACTGGGTGCTTCTGGCTTATGCAAACACAGCCCTTTCTAAAACTACAGAAATTAAAGGCCAGCATTAAGGTCGCTCTGCCTCCCCGCATTGATCTCCAGATCTAAGAGACGCCTTCCTTTTCATTCAGAGGCAGGTAACCTCTTTTATGGCATTCATTTAAATCAGAGGGAGTCTCACCCAACTCATGATGGAGCAGAACTGCTGTCCATAAGGGGGACGGTTTAGTGCAAAAATGTTTTATCTAGAGGCACACAAAGTACCACCAATCCACACACGTGTCCCAAAAGGTGAGTACATTGGGAATTACTCAGCCTTTCCGCCCCCTCCCTTCTCCATTCCAAACCGAGCGCGTGTGCTGCTTTAGACCCCCATTCCCGAGCAGGGACATGTAAAACAGTGCAGCATTGTGACCCTCTCAGGGACTTATAAAGTACAAATACAACTACTGCAAGGCGCTGGGCTGCGGCAGCTGCAGAACAAACAATGATAGGAAACAGAAGTTTGCTGAGATTGAGGGGGCAGCAGGAAGGAGACACCCAGGGGAGAAAGATCCCAAGGGGCTCTTGATCAGGGAGGGCAGGGATGGGATGAAGGGTGAATGGTTTTCACAGAATCACAGAATAACCAAGTTGGAAGAGACCCACTGGGTCATCGAGTCCAACCATTCCCACCAATCCCTAAATCATGCCCTTAAGTACCTCATCCACCCTCACCTTAAACACCTCCAGGGAAGGCGACTCAACCCCCTCCCTTGGCAGACCGTTCCAGTGCCTAACGACCCTTTCCGTGAAGAATTTTTTCCTTATCTCAAGCCTGAATCTCCCCTGGTGGAGCTTGAGGCCATTCCCTCTCGTCCTGTCCCCTGTCACCTGGCAGAAGAGGCCAGCTCCCTCCTCTCCACCACCTCCCTTCAGGTAGTTCTAGAGAGTAATAACGCCTCTCCTCAGCCTCCTCTTCAGCTTAAAGAGGGGGATTGAGGAAGGATCTCAAGGAGAAATGTCTTCCTGTGAGGGTGGGGAGGCCCTGGCCCAGGCTGCCCAGAGCAGGGTGGCTGCCCCATCCCTGGAGGGGTTCAAGGCCAGGTTGGATGGGGCTTGGAGCCCCTGATCCAGTGGGAGGTGTCCTGGATGGGCTTTGAGATCCCTTCCAACCCAAACCATTCCATGATTCCATAATTCCGGGCTGCAAGCTTCCCACATACCAGGACTCCAGCTCTTTCTCCACAGGGGCTGCATGCAGGGTCGGGAGAACAAGGGTTATGAGAGGCGGCTGAGGGACTTGGGGGCTGTTCAGCCTGGAGGAGGCCAAAGGGAGACCTCGTCACTGCCTACAACTGCCTGAAAGGAGGCCGTGGTGAGGTGGGCGCTGATCTCTTCTCCCAAGCGACAGGACGACATGGAACGGCCTTAAGTCGCGCCAGGGCAGGTTCAGGCTGGACATCAGGGAGGATTTCTTCATGGAAAGGGTCCCAGAGGCTGCCCGGGAAGGTCATGGAGGGGTTTTTATGGCAAGTTTTGCTGCCCCAGCGCTCTGAGGCCCGGGAAAGGGCTGCGATGGGGTGGGGGATGCTCGGAGCGGGACGGGGAGCGCGGACGGGCACGTGCGGGATCGCGCGCGCGCGAGCGTTAAAAAAAAAAAAAAAAAAAAAAGAAAGAAAAAAAAGAAAAGGGGCGGGGCCAGAGCCCTCGGGCGGCTTCGCTTTGTGCTGCCATTGGTCGGCGCTTCGCTGGGCGGTGACGGGGCAAAGGCGGCCGTCCAGCTAAGGCCCCGCCCCCTCTCCTTGTGCGTTGATTGGGCAAAAGTCACTGCCAATCACGCGGGCTCCGCCCTCCCATTGGGTGGGTTTGGAGGGAGGGGCCAAACGCACCGCCTCTCTGCTTAGTGATTAGGCGGGGCGTCCGTCAATCGCGGCGCCGCGCGCTCCGCACCCTCGGATTGGTCGGTGTGGGATGGGCGGGCGGGGCTAAGGCGTCCCTGCTCTTCTGGGCCTCGATTGGGCAGAGGCGGCTGTCAATCACGGTATCCCCGCCCCCTGCTTGGGTGGACCCGGTGGGAGGCGCTAAGCTCTTTCGCTGCGCGTTGACTGGGCGGGGCCGGCTGTCAATTACGGGGATTCCGCTGCTCTGATTGGTCTAGGCGGTTGGGCGGGACTAAGAGCCCCGCCTCGCCGTGCTCTGATTGGGCGGGGCGGCTGCCCCTCGCGCGCGGCGCGCGCCCCGCCCCCGGCGCCGCCGCGAGATACCGGGGGGGGGGGGGGGCGTGGGGGGGGGAGGAGAGGAAACAAAAACAATCGGCCGGGCGCCGCCATCTTGGGTCCGTTCTCCACGCCACCCAAGTGAATGGGTAGCTATGAAATTACCACAGGGGAGCAGCGGCGGCAGCAGGGCACGGAGGGCTGCTCGCGGCTGCCAGCTGGGCTCGGGAGACTCTAGAGACGGCTCGCGGGAACTCCCCCGGCTCGGCTGCTTCTCCTCGGCGACGCTCGAAGTGCGCTCCTGGAGGGACAAAGTTGGGCTCAGCCGTGCTTCCTCCTCCTTCTCCTCAGGAGACGAGACGAGAGGGTCGTGGTGGGCAGCGGGTCCCTCGCAGCCGGCACTGAGCGGGGGTCGGGGTTAAGGGCGCTGCGAGGGTTTAAAGCCCCGCCGGGCTCTGCCCTCCCGCCCCTCCCTCCGCCTGCTCCTCCTGAGGAGAGAAAAATAAGAAAAAGGATTGAAGAAAGGGGGTGCCTGCATCCGAAAAACATCGGGAAGAGCCGTGCATCCCCAGCAGGAGGAGGAGCAGGCACCGCGCCCTCTCCCTCGCTTCCAGAGGAGCGGGATTCTTCCCGGGAAGCACGGCGAGGGGAGCAAGGGAAGGATTTCCAACCAGAATCTATCGCCCTCCTCCCCAGCGTTGGATACTGCTTCTTTTCTTCCGCTCTTCTGTGCTTAAATACCAAATATAGCCTCTTGGAGGAGGGTTGGGGGGAAGGGGAAAGGGGGTGCCAAGCTCTTGGAAGGACTGGAAGCCTTGCTTGGATTCGGTGGTGCCAGAAGGGAGGAAGAGAAACGGGGAGAAGAGACGGTGGAGGAGAAGGGGGGCTGCGCATCTCCCGCTGACGGGCGCAGGACCAGAGCTTTGGCCACTTCTATTCGGTCTGTTTTGTTACCGAACTGTTGTTTCTCCCCTTTTCTTCTGCTGGGCGACGCCAAATCCCTCAGCGTTATTAGAGAAAGCCCAAAGCTCACGTGTGGCTTGGGTTTTGTTTTGTTTTTTTTTTTTCTCTTTTTAAGGTAGTTTTCATCAAGAAACTGAAAAACTTCCCTCCCCTCTCCCCTCCTTTTTCGCCCCAAGGGCTTTGAGGTTTGAGACTGAGATGGAGCTGCTTTTCTCCCAGGCGCTCCACCTTGTCTAAGGGGAGCCGGGACGAAACCATCGTGTTTACACATCGCGATAGGACTCCCCGAAGCCTGGTACCCACGAGGGATGCTTCCCGGAGCTCGCTGTGGAAAAGCAAAGTTGGAGCGTGCTCAGAGACTTCGTCCTGTCCGGCGGCTTCACTGGTGACTCTCTTTATTTTTTTTTTTTTCCTTTTTTTTTTTTTTTTTTTTAAAGTGGATTCGTAGCGTACTTTTATGAATTAAATTTTGCCACCGCTTGTACAGAAGCCAAATTGCACGTGTGTTTGGAAGCACGGTTCCAAATAGATCCATCCCTCAACACGGGTTCTCGCTAGGCAGAGCCGAAGGGAGGTCGTTCAGCGTCTGAAAGGTCTGATTTTACTGTTCCACGAACATTAACTGCCGCAGAAATGTTGCTGCAGGTCGCTTTCTAGCGGTTCAGCAAGAAGGGAGATTCTCCACCTTGCAGGACCGAGGAAAACTGGATACTTAGAAGTCACTTAAATGTTTTAACAGCCTTGGAAAATGGGAGCTGCTACTAAGTTGGCGTTCGCTGTTTTTCTTATCTCTTGTTCTTCAGGTAAGTGGACGTTCTTGATTTTGTGGCTTTAATCACAAGGCTTTGCGCTCAGCCCTTGAAAGCTGGAGGGAACTTAGTCGGTTAGCGTGAAGAAGGGAGTATGTTCCTTTTTTTATTTTTTTTGAGGTGACACGTCCAGGGACGGCAGCATCTGCAAAAGCAGGAGCGGTTCTCGTCATTATTCTTAAAAATGCATAAGATGAGAACTTGAAATGCCCGCAGCGCTTGGATTCGAGATCGGTTGTGTGGAACAAACGTGGACACCTACTGTCACCTACAGTCGCCTGGCAGTGCAGTTGCTGGTGTTGCGGGGTGGCTTTTTAAATAAGAATAACCCAGCTGAAATGCTCTTAACCTCAATTAGAGCTCTTATTCCGCACCATTCACTGATGAATGGCAGCCTTCATTAATGCTTCATTAGTTAAAAAGAGGTGCTGCTCTGGAAACGTCAGCTCGTCCTTTAATGACAGCGAGGGGGTTGCGCCTAGAGGGAGAGGTGCGCGGAATTGGGCTCAGAAAAGGAGACTTTCGGCTTCTAAACAATAACTTGCAGCTCTTTGTGTTCTGCTGCCCGATTTGCCACTGCCTTTTAGTGCAAAAGTTGCTACTTTTCCCTTCAAAAACCAAGAAAAGTTGGGTTTCCAGCGCTGCCTCTTGAGTTCTGAGAGCGAGCGGGGTTAGAGGAAAAATGCTGTGGTGGCAACCGGTGGTTGGGGAACGGGGAGCGCTTCTGCTGGGAGCTCCATCGCTTCCCCAGGAAGCCTAAATAGGAGCTGTGTGAGGGATCTAATGCGAGTTTAGAAGGCAAGCGTGGCCCTGCTGCTGGCACTGTGTGTCTGCAGCCCTCTCAGTAGGTTTAACATGCTTTTCAGCTCTTTTGCTCGGTGTGCAGAGGAAGGCGAGCAGACGAGTGCTCAGCTTTGCAGTAATGAGATCCCTAGAACGATGCCTTTTAGGATTCCAGCGTTATAATGTACAGGGTTTTGCTGAACAGCAGGTTTTCTTGTGGTTAGTAAATGGCTAGTCTAGTCCTATGTCTGTAGCACTATCGATCAATTCCGTGTGCGCTAAATGTGCAGGGAGATGGTGACCGCTGCCAGAAATAAACCAAAAAACCCACTTTGTTTGAATCGTAGCAACAACAGAGCCGGTTACGGTGAGGCAGAAGGGCCGTGTTGGTGTTTTTTTTATTAGAAAATAACATTTATTCTCATCTTGAAACAGAACACGACTGCTTCTGACAGCTTTATCTTGCAGTAGGTCTTTCAGATTTTCCTAGCGTCTTGTTTTTAAGATATTCGAGCCACATTTCTCATAAATCGGGAATGTGTTTTGTAGGGAAACTCTCCCCTCCCTCTGACAGTTTCTGAAAGGCTCGGTGCCATCTGCTCGTCTTGTCTGTCTCTCCCTTCCCCGTCCCCCTATTAAGATCCCTTTGCTTCGAGCACAGAGCAGTGATCTTCATGACATTACCTATCCTACTTTTTGAAAAAAAGAAAAGGTTAAGCAACAAAACTCGTCTGCTCTTTAGCATTTCTTGCTCAGGGTGTTCTTGGCGAGGTGAAGTGAATGTCTCTTGCCTGTGAAGGTAGAGTTCATCTCTGCTAAATGAGCAGGGAACTGTCTGCAGTTCGGACTGCGGCTCATGTTAATAACATTGTATTGGTGCTTATTCCACTATTGCCCAGTAAGTGTTCCGGTATTTAACAATTATTAAACTATTTTCTGCTCACCTAAAAGTTCAGAGTTTCTGCAGACCTAGCATAGGTCTAAAAATAAAGAAATTCAACAGTAAGCTTTTGGTTTTGTGATCAAAATAAGATTGTGTAATCTTTTACTATGAAGCAATAAAAAGTAATTTTAATAAGTAGTTTCTTCTCTTCCCTGTGACTTGTTTAGGTTTAAAAATATGTATTATCAATTTTAATATCATCATCACTGAAAGTCCAGTCTTTATTCTGAAAAAAATTCTGCCCCGTGTATATATTTAAGAATATTGGCAATGGTTGAAGGAAGTCCTGGAGTTCAGGTGTGAAGATGCCTGGTTCATCTCTCTCCGGGGTTCAGTCTCCAGCTACTCAGAGTGTGTTTGTTGAGGAAAGGGAGCATTGAGTATCTGTATTTGTTCATTTATTTTTATATGCAACTATAATCTGCAGCTGTTTACACAGCCAATTAATGCTGGTGCCCTTTAAATAGGTGAAAATGTTTGTGGGATTTTTCTACGAGGTGGGTGTGGAAGTGGTCCTCAGGTTGGGGGCATTTTCTTTTACTATGCATAAACTATCCTGTAAATGTGCTTCGAATGGATAGGAATTCCCAGTGGATTAAATCTAATAATCTGTGTGAAGGAAGTGGAAAATGTTTCCCCTTGCTGACTAAGATATTTGACAAAGAGCATCTGTGTTATGTTATCAGGCTTTAAAATATTTGTAGATGCTTGGATAGAAGTGGGTGTAGGTTTGCATCCATTCAAGGGAATGAGATGAATGTGGATCCACTAAACATGAAAACGATGTGCCTGGGTCAGGGTTCTTCCTCTAATACACTTTCTATGTAAACCTGTGTGTCTTTTTGATTGATTAAAGAACAGAAGATGCTAAAGTAATAAAAATCGCTTATTAACAACTGAGTATGTTTCCTGTTCCTCTCCTGTGGGTGAGGCAAGATTGTAGTTGAGCTTAAAAAGAAATTCATAAATTAACCAGCTTGTTCATCAAGGAACACTTCTCTTTTAGATGTTATCTGTGTTCTCTCCTCCAGGGAAGTGTGTTCTGTGTCCGGTCGTTTTGGTGGTTGCTGAGTTGTACTTTGAAGAATTTCAGGAACAGAGAATGTATGCTTTTTTAATTTTCTGTGACATACCTTGTACAGCTGAAAATGCAGGAGTGGATTGTCTTTAACCCAAATCTTCTGTTGTGGGTGCTGTAGTTTTCAACATCTCACGGGTTTTTTTGTTGCTGTTGCACTCCATGTTTCCCAAACCATCGTTTCTTCTCTCCTGCTCTGCCTTTGGTACCTGTGCCGTCTGCCCTCAGACCAGTTCTGCAGCCCCAAATCTCTTGCAGGAGGCAACACCTGTATTTGTTAAAACTCACTTAAGCTAAATTCATGCTAAAAATCACCTAAGCAAAAAGGAATACATCAGTAAAGTCTTGATCCTCTTTATATATTCCTATCGCTAGATCATTCTCAAGCCACTCAGGTCTTGACTAATTTTCCTAAAGGAAATAGCATGTCAAAGATACATTTATAATTGAAGGGGAGTTACCACTGCATGGAGAATGTCTTTTTCTTTGATTTTTAATTTATTCTTTTTTTTTTTAAATTTATTCCTCTCCTGTCTCACGTCATATATTATTGGAATGAACGATTTTTTAACCACTATTCCCTTCCCACCCCCTTGGAAAACCCTAGATAGAGCTGTAAAGCCCAGGTTACTGCTATGGCTTCAGAAGCAGAATGGTCCAATATTCTGTAGGAAATGAGGAGTGGCAGATGAGACTTTTTCCTTTAATTTTAGGAGTATAAAATTTTCTTGCCTCCTTTCATTTTTAATTAGGTCACACCTGAAAATCCTGCCGAAGGTTTAAGAGTGTTGTTTATGAAACTCTCTGCTGGTATGTTCTCCGCAAGCTGTCCGTGCTTGCAGTTGTACCCTAATCACTTTATTGCACAGGCAGAGCAATAAAACACTTGAGGCTCAGTACTGCTTTTCAAGTAAAATCCTGCTCTGGATTCCTTTCTCGAAGAGTGTACGCCTTTTTGTACTAAGTGTGTTGTCATTGGGCTGTGCCCCGGCCCTCACGATGTTGCTGGTTGAGAGCAGGGCTTGTAAAGCTCTTAATCCTGTTTTCAAGCATGGATACATGTCAATGTTATGTAGTTTACAAAGTTTCACAGCTCTGTGTTGATATTGTACCTTTGGCTGCAAATCAAAATTCTGATACTCTTTCTATATAATTTGTTAGTCTTAACAGTTGCAAATTCTAAATCTTGTGGGTTATGACAAACAGCTGTAGTTGTGCTTAGGTGATGCTAGAAGGTGCAGGCGTAGTAGATCTACTAGATCTGTGCTTGACAAATGCTTCTGGAGCAGTGCTGCTGTCATGGATTTATTTGCATGTTTGCTCTTCAGAGGGAAATTTCTTGTAGAGAAAGCTTGAATAAATTTATCTTCAAATGCTGGATGCTTTGTATGTTGGGAGAGGGAGGTGTTCTCTGAGGGGAAGGCTGTCTTCTGCTGTAATGGGGATGCAAGAGGGTAATTACTGCTGTGGTGAGTAATAGTTCTCAGTTGTTTTTAATGGAGAGCATTAGAATGTCATTCTTCTTTTCTCTCCCTCCCTCTTCCTAGAATTTGGAGTCAGTTCCTTAGGTGATGTGTTTAGGGGATTTGCAATGGTAGGTATACTTTTTTTCTTCCCTAGCTACAGAGGTCCATTTTTGTCATATCATTAGTTCTTAGGCAAGGAGAAAAACAACAGTAACTCTGTTTTTTTCATTCATACTGGTTCTGCCTTCTCTTCCAACCTTGTACACTTCTAGTTTTGGTAATGCCTGGTTTTCAACTCCCATAGCTTATTTCTCTTTGAAATTGGAATTTGGTTCTCTTTCAAGTCATCATAGAATGCTTTGGGTTGGAAGGGACCTTTACAGCACTTACAGCTCACCCCTTCCTAGCAACTCGATCAGGCTGCCGAGAGCCCCATCCAACCTGACCTTGAAGTTCATAATGTCTCAATCTCTTAAAAGTTGGCAGTAACATTTACTTTATTCACAGACAGATGTGGTGGACGCGGCATGCAACAGTGGTCTTCTGGAGACTCACGTGATTCAGAGCCAAGATTTTAGCAAGTCTTGGGTACTTCCACTTGGGAAATCACCTGGAGAATAATCATTATGACATGGGCTGTGAAAAGATGGATGATGACAAGGAATCTTATTATGGAAGAGTTTCCTTGGTGAAGGGGAGATGCGTTTCAACCGCTTAATTAACAGAAAACAGATTAATGCAAATGTCTGCTTTAGCTGGTTGGTGCAATACATGGTCTGTTAGCTCTCTGATGTTCCTGAAAATGTGATCTCTCTAAAAAGATCAAGAAAATTAGGAATTTTACAGCCAAGTTCTTGTGTGATGAAATCTTAATGTGTTTGTTGCCTTGGTGCTTAAAATTCAGCTTATCTTATTTCCCTTTATTTCCATATGGCAATTGAAGTGTTATTGGATGCCAGTGAGTTTATGTGGCATCTCTTCTCTCCCCTATGCTGTCTGTGCGGTGGTGGAGGTTTTTTTCTTAGAAACAGTTTGTGACTACGGCGCTAAACAGCAAAGCATTTTTAGGCTTAATCCCACAGAAAATGAATATTCATTCCTATATTGTTTACATTGTGTAGCTTTGAGAGTCCCGGACGTACGTTAGGTGTATCAAATACTTCAGTTGCTGATGGAAAGAGAGCAGAAGGGGGTTTATCCAGTGAATAAATATTGCTAATGCACCACCCCCCAATAGTTTTACAGCAAGGTAACCCTTGATGAGGAAGTTCAATGTTCATGGTTTTCTTCAGAATTTCCTAGTTAAAGGTGTTACTGGAAGCAAGTAGTCTGGTTAGGAAAAAAAAATAGACAATTTGCTTCCTAACTGGAGGCGTAAATCTCGGGTTATGTGGTTAGAGGTAGTTGCAGAAGACTTGGAAATGAAGGAGACGTTTGTGGGAAGAGTACCTGTTCCTGCAGCCAGAGCAGCTGGAGGTAGCTGTTGTTGGGATGGGATCTTCCGAGGCTGGGCATTGGAGCTGGGAAGTACTGCTTTACACCCACCTCTAGGCAGGCGCTGTCACAGCCAACTGGGTTACTTAAGGTAGTTCAGTGAAAGAATGCGCCTTCTCTTTTTATCTTTTCTTTCTTCTGTTCAACGATTCTTACAGATTGGTTAAAGAATGATGAGCAGGATGGTAGCCTTTGCCTCTCTTGTCTTAGGGACTTCCTTTGTGATGGTCCTCCCAACGAACTGGGCTGCTGTTGCTTTCAGGCAAAAACTTCATTATGGAGAAAATGAATGAGCTACTGACTTAGAATTGCGTTCACAGAATAACCAGAATCACAGAATAACCAGGTTGGAAGAGACCCGCTGGATCGTCGAGTCCAACCATTCCCACCAATCCCTAAATCATTCTCCTAAGTACCTCATCCACCCTAACCTTAAACAAAGGTGTTGATGCCAGCAGAGGTCTGAGGAAGGAGGGCTATGTCTCCTAAAATTGAGGTGACTAGGAGTGGAAAAACAGGAGTGCTTGTGTGTGTTGCCACCTGAGTGTTTCATTGATTTTTGAAGTTAGATTGTTGCTGAACTCTAAACGTGTCCCTTGTAAAACTACTGGTGTTCTTGTACTCTCTTGGTATTTCTGGTTAAATTGGTGTGAGATTATCTGCTTTGACCAGGATGCAGAGACGGTCTGAGATTGTAATTAATTTCAATGTTATTCTTGAGTTATTCACTGAGAAGGCTTGTTAGTAACTACTGAACTACATTGACTTGGCCTTCGTATGATGTTGAGTACCTTTAGTGGGCAAGAAGGCTGCATGTTGTTGAAACCATTTAAAAGGCTAGATATGACCTTCTGAGATTCTTTATTTTGTTAAGGTGTAATTTCTTATTTTTAAGAATTTATATGGAGCTGTAATTAGGTGGTAATTCAATTAATCATGCTGATACCAGCATGTAATTAAAAGCAAACTCTAAACTGTGAGGGGCATTTAAGAAATGCCAAAATAATTTTTCTTTGTTTTTTATAATTCCCTTATTCCACAGGGGAATCATTACCTATAGTTAATGAGTTGAACTGACTGGAAGGTGAGTTAATTGGGAGGAATCAACATTTTAGAAGTTACAGATCCACAGTATTTCTACTATTTTTTTGCTTTCTAAACTTTGACGTAGTAACTAAGCTGAAATTAAGAAAATTAACATTGCCTTTTGCACTTACAAACGGTAGGTGTTGCTTTCCAATCTCTTTTGTTGGGCACTTGTATGAGGCTGTTCACACATTTGGGAAGGTTCCACTGTTTTCTAATGACGACAGCAAATGAGTTGAGTTTTATTGTTTTAGTTCTTTACATTGACAGAGGTCAAAGCTAGTACCTGAAATGTTACTTCAGATATGCAGTTCCATTTATAGTTTTTTGCTTTCAGAAGGTGTCGGCATAATTATCTTTAAAACTGGGAATAAGAATCTCTGTTGCTCAGAGTTTGGTTGCTTTTCTGTAGCTTTAACACTGTGTCTTCCTTTCCAAAATGGGGTATGTTCAGTGTGTTTTCATTTCACTAGACAAGAGTCTGTTCTTATAACTGAAGTTGCCGAAGTTCTTAAATTAAATTGGTTGGTACATCCATCTTTTTTAGAAATGGATGAGAGAGAAGGTGGTCAAAACCATTTTGGATATTGATTTTGTGTTTTCTGAAAGGATACCAGACACTGAGGTTAAGTTGACATGGTTAGACTCCATGATCTTTAAGGTCTTTTCCAACCTAAACAGTTTAGTTTCTAAACTCATTAGTGAAATGAGTCTGCCCAGTGAGGACCAATACTGCTTACCTAGTAGTGCAGTCCTGATGCTGTTTTAGCTTGTGCCAGCATGGTATGAGGCTCAGTGCGGGCAGGGGCCAGTACCAGGAGGTGGCACAGTAAAGAGTGTGCTGGAATTCCTGCAGCTTCAGCATGCCCTCGTCCCGTATCTGAGAGCACAGAGTGTATACCATTGCTATGCCGTGAAAATAATGATTTGCACTAGGTTACAGTCAACAAAGCAGCCCCTAACCTGCTTTAGGGCTGGAACATCCTCGCGTGGAGCCATGAGGAGAAGGTCCACGGCCAAGCACAGTGTGGAATGCACAGGAAGCCTGAAGGCCACTGACCAGTCCCTGGACCTGTTGTGATCTTCAGTAGAAATATAAGCTTTGAAGAAACAATGCCTGCTTCATGTTTTAAGGTTATTTCTGAGCATTGAAAGCCTTGATGCAGGAACAGTGCAGTTGGTGTTGACCATAATCTTGCAGTCTACTTGTTTTTTATGTCACTTCATAGTGATGACTCTGACTAGAAAAGGTGTTTTCCTATTTGAAATTACTTTCTTAAATCGTAGCATCATAGATTGATTTGGGTTATGAGATGGTCTCCAGCACCGTGCTCGGAGTGGAGTATTGTCCATCAGACCTCTAGGCTCTTTTCAGCAGAGCTGCTACTTGATCTGATGGTAGCTGCTTGTGCTAATGCAGAGGCTGCTCTGGCCCAAAGCTCAGGAATTCACATTTGTCTTTGTTGAATTTCATGAAGTTCCTATTGGCCCAGCCCTCTCGCCTATCTAGGTCTTTCTGGGTGATATCCCAGGTTGCACACATGACATTTAACTTTAGCAGCTTCCTTCCTTTGGGTGGCCCTCAGACTTGTGATTAGGAGTTTTTTTCGTAAGTGAAGCTGTAGTAGCATGTCCTTAGTTTTCCACATTCGGAGTTCTTATCTCATCTAGATAATGCTAATCTCTAGTCTTTAAATACTGCCTAAATGATTGTAGTGATCTTCATTCTCTCAGCTGTATGTTGAGTACTTGGATTTCAGGATCAACATGTAAGTATCAACCAATTTCATCTTTCTTTAAAAGCTATTTTTAAATCATTTTATCAAGTCTTCAAACCTCAAGAATTCTTTCCTTCTAGGAATTTTGAGGAAGAGCCACATAAACAGGGAAGTGGGTTAATTTTGTTGTTCAGTTAGTGTTAAATGTACGAGACAAAATGAAGCTTTGTGTTAAGTGACTGTTAATTTTAGAAATTGTTGGTAGTGTTTGTCAGTAGAGGGTACAGATAGTTCTCTCTAGAACATAGCAATTACATGGTGCAAGAGCTTTCTTTAAATATTTCCATGTTTCAGCGTTGAAAAACGTTTAGGCTGTGAAAGTTGCAAAAAATGTAAATGGCACAAATACTTGAATTAGTGTACTTTTTATAAAAAATGAGATCTATTTTTCATCATTAGTTTATGGAGCTACATTTCCTGTAGAAGAGACCACTGGTTAAATATTTTATTTTAATTTTAATTCTCTGGTTTTTAGTTTTGGAAAGGGTCTGTTTTTCAAGTTATCCTTAGGGATAACTGTATTTTGTTAAATTTAACCCAGGTTGTCAAAAGATTGCCTTAAATGGCTTTTCATAGTGTTATGGTTTGATTACGTTTTGTCTAGCTTCAGGCTGTGGCACCTACTGGGAGGGGACAGACCCCAACAAATTAAGACTCATCTCACCTTGCTCATTTGGGATTAAGCTAAGGCACATCAGGGCGAGATGTTAATTAGTTTGTATGCACCATACATTTACTGAGAGCGAGGTAAGGAACCATGAACAATTCTTGAGAAGGTTATTTAAAACCACTGGAACTCTTCTGCCCACTGTCTTCCTTCTAGCCAGAGAGATGCTTGTTTGCAGCCTCAGTGTTTGTTTGAGAAGCCACAGAAGAGTTTTGGTTGAGGAGAGCTTCAAGATCATAGATTCAAGCATGGACTGACACATATACCATGCAGTAGTTGTAGACTTTGATAGGAACTCTTGGAATGTTACTAAGAAACTGCTAAATCCTTGCTGCAGATAAGAAACGAGTTGAGTGTCTAGCATATATCAGACTTTTCTTGGTTGATGGTATGATTAGACAGGACATTCAAGCAGAAAAAGTCATTTTGAAACAGAAGTTCATAATGAAATCCATTTTTAGAAGCAGGCCACGAAAGTGCATGGTTTTTAATTGTTCCTTCAGTAGTTCAGATAGCTTCCAAACCCTTCTGCTTGTCCAAAAGCTCCCGTTTGACATATTGTGAGGACAACTTTACAAATTATACATAATGAAAACCACTACATTGTAGAGTCCTTTCGGCATTGGTGTCTTGTAATAGTGTCAGCTCTGATTTTTGTTAGGTATTTAAGAGACTGGTTGAAGAAGCAGGAGACTGACAGTCCCTATTCTGGATCCTCTTCCACATGCCCACTCCATGGTAAAGTTACACTTGGATGTTGGTTCAGACCTCGTGGCTGTCTGATATTGTGCTGGGCTGATTTCAGTTTGCTAAAGCAACAGAAGCAACTGGAAAGAACAGCAGGTATCTCTCTGCGGGCAGTATCAACTGAGGACCAGAGTTGTGTTAAATGATGGCAAGAGCAAGGAAAGAAAGGGCTGGCAGTGGGTCTGCGTGAATTCACCTAGGGAATGAATTATCAAGGGGGAAATAACACGCGGAGTTGGTGAATAGAACTGCTGAAGTTTAAGAAAACAATTTGGAAGACTATTTGCTTCATAATCTTAGTAGTGTGTAATTTGTGGTACTTGAAATTTAACTGCGAGCTTTCCTAGAAACTTATTCTAAGCTGGTAGGCATAAAACTTTGTGCAAACTTCTGGAAAAAAATCAGCTCCAAGCAAAGAATGGAAAGCACTCACAGATGAGAAGTGGTGGGAGAAGAATGTAGGAGAGGTCCTTAAAATAACAAACCTGATTTGGTGGTGCCTGTATGTACCAATGTCAAAAAACACTGAACACATCATCAGTCATCACACTCATAGAAAATAGATGATCTGCTGATTTTTCTATATCAGCTAAAATGCCAGGTAGTGATTACATCCGGGATCCCCATCTCCCCAGTCTGAGAGGACTCAATCTCGTGAGCATGTTCCAGTTTTCCAGGGGAGCGTGTAAGCACCAGGGTGCTGGTCAGGAGCTTGTCACATTGGTACCGTTACAAATACAAATGTCTCTAAGCCAGATGAGCGAGGCAGTGGAACCAGGGCAGTCAGGAGTGCAGAGCAGTTACAAACATTATTGAATTGACAAAAGCCATAAACCAGGGAAGTGTTCCAGACAGCAGGACGCTCCTTCTGCAAGAAAAGGAATGGTTGTTTGAAAGCCAGGATGAGGCTGTGGTACTTGGAGTTCAGCTGCTAACCAGGTCTTTGGGGCAGCTGCCTAAACTCATCTGCCTTTTGTTACACCTTGTGTGAACTGAGAAGCTGTTGGCCTTGATCAGCTATTGTGTTGCTTTTAACCTTCCCTGAAACTCTGCATGAGGGTGACTTCTGGGTTAAAACCCAAGTATGGGCAGCAAAAGTGGGAGCTCCATTCATCTCTAGTATGAGCCTTCTGAAATAGTGACCAAAGTATGACTGTAACTCCAGATTGATTTCAAAAGCGTGGCGAAACATCACCTTACGTGTTATGTGAAACTTACCATCTCCCTGTTTCTTCCCAGCTATGGTCTTCTCCAGCTCAGACCTAAAGCTGCCTCCCTGTTAGGGAGGAAAGAAGCTAAAGTTCCAAGGCCCAGATTGCTGTTTCCACCATCCTGTTTGTTTCCTTCCCATTAAGTATGATTAAGTTGCTTTCTGCTTAAACAGAGAAGGATTTTTAAACCCTTTCTTCCCTGAGGCAATGCTTCTTGTGGAGGGCATCTGAGTTACTGCCCCCAGAAAGCGGAGACCTGAATGTACGTTGTTTTTCTTATCTGTGCACCTTCCCTCTGGTGGGGCTGTTCATGCCTCTCCTGGGAGCACAGTGTTCCTTTGTTATCTACTTTTGCCAGCACACCTTTCTATTCAACTCAAAATCTCCACCCCCACTCCCTTAGTCTCCAAAAAGTGTTTGCTAATTTTTTGCTTGGAGTAATTTTCAGGACATTTAGGAACTGAAGAAGTTCCTAATGGAGAAGTCTTAAGTTCTGGAGGAAGGACGAGGTAATGGCAGTGGAAGCAGAGACACAGATAAGGCACTGGCAAGACCTCTGATTCTTCTACTCCTGATAGCCTTTTCCAAGCAGATTCAGAACATTACATGCAGAAAGCACATTACTCCTTTTTGTTAGGCTAGTCTTCAGCCAGCTTGGCATGTTGGAACAGCTTATTTGTACAAGAAAGGAGGCAGAGCCCCAGTGGGATTGACGTGGGCTGCTGTAGGATTGCAGCCACAGAGAGGCTGAGACAAATGGGAGTGAATGACTGTAAAATTCCCTGATCAGATGATCTTCAGCCCATTGTGGAATCTAACTGCTCAGGAGCTGACGAGGTAATTGAAGCCTGGGCTCTCTCTTCTGAACTGCTGAGCTTTTACACAAAAAGCTTGTGTGTGGAATTTCCACTAGCTGCTTTCTAGTAGAGAGGGAGTTCTTCCCTAGTACCTGCATTCCTTAAAAAAACAGCTGTAATCTCACTGGATGGCCTTGAGCCTGGGAAGGATGGATTGGATGGAGTCATCAAGTCTAGCAATTTAGCTTTGTGGGCTTACAACTTTGTGGGTTTGTGCTCTGGGTTCCCCACTGATTTTTCTTACGGCCGCTCTCAGCTGTGTGTTCAGGCATCCTGTGTTCCTCCACTGATGGTTCAGGGAACTTGGGTAATTGAGTTGATGGCATTACCAGTCTTGGCATCTCTGCATAAATAATCCTGTAGCCGACTAAATAACACGAGAAGAAACAAAAGCAGTTGGAATGTTACATCCACCTTAACTGTGGAACTTTACTCTTAGGTGTATTCTAGATGAAGGTAGGTGCAAGTTTCTTGTGCGATTTCTTTTTCAAGGGAGCTTCTATTGTAAGGAAGGGAGCTCAGAAGAGCCTAGGATTCCCTGTATTGTCTCAAAAGCCAATCTTCCTGCTCCTGATAGGACTGAGGAAACCACTCCTAAGAGTGCTACACAGAAAAGCTGACTCACTGTTGCTGTTTGGCCACTGATTTACCGAATGTGTTGTCTAGCTATGGGTAATCATTGTTCTAGGGAAGAAACACCAACCAACAGTAAGAAACCATTTTTCTTCAGATTTGAAAAGGCCATTCTCTTGTCTGCCTTAGTGGTACAGCTTTTTATGCGCTCATTTAAATACTCTTTGGCTGCTGCAGGAGAAACACCTTGAACAGGCAAGATGTGAGGGTTCTCTCATAACCGTTTTTTTGTAGTTATGAAGCTTTGGTAGTGGTCTGGGCCGCCAGAAGAACTTATTGTTGACCAAATTCTTCACTGCTGAGGAGAGAACCACTTATTTCTGCTGGAGCAGTAGTACTTCACCGTCAAAGACAGCATCTGGCAGTAGAAGCCCTTGAACTTCTGTTTATGACTTCCCTTTCTGTGTTAGTTACCCCCAAATATGACTTTGGAAGCTCTCTTGAGGAAGTGGAAGATCTCTGGCTATTTTAAAGAGTATACACTAGAAACAAGCAATCATTCTGTCTATTACCTTCATACCTGAAGAGGCTTTATTTTACTGTTAAAGAAACACGTTCCTTTGGATGTTGATTTCTTTTTCAGTAGTCGGGATCAGAAAGCTACATATCAACACCTATAGAACTTAATCTAAACTAAATGTGAACAACTTGAAACCTACTTAGTTGTTTTGTGTTTTCTTGGAAGTGTCCTAAGAACTCCAAGCATCGGGCTGGAGGATTTGTCTTTTAAACATCATTCCCTTTTAAATAAGGTTGGGAATTTGAATTTAATACCTTAGATACAAGTATTTAGCAGTAATTTCTCGATGCCAATCCACACCAACCTATTACCTCTGATAATTACAGGAACACATTTAGGGATGCTTTTGGGGCTGAGTACCTCAATAACTTGTGTTTTCTTGCTGCTCAGCCTGTTGGCGAACTGCTTCACATCAAATCCAGTGAAGTGATTGATGAAAGTACTTTAAACAGAAAAAGTACATTTACTAATGATGGGTAATTAAACTTTAGAACTCGCTGTTTCGGAACATGTGGAAACACAAAAAGGTCTTGCATATGGACAAATTTAGGAAGGATGGTTTGTGTGGTGGTGCTTGAACTTGACCTGGATGGAACCTCCAGGTTGGATAATTCCTGGTTACTGAAGACTCCTGCCAGAAGCCTTTAGCTGAACCTACAGATCATGTCACCTGATGCATTTGAAACTTTCTCCTCTTAGGCAGCCTGATCTACTAGGATGTCCCTGCCCATGGCAGGGGGCTTGGAACTAGATGATCTTTAAGGTCCCTTTCAATCCCAACTATTTTATGATTCTAAAGGATATTTCTGATGAAAATAGGCAAGCTGAAAGTAGGCTCTTTTTTCCACTGTGCGCTTATACTGAACTAGTACCTTAATACCAAAATGCTTTACAACGGTTCATGGAAGAAAACTACTGTTTCAACGCGTTCGTTTTCTCCTCTTTTCCAAGCAGAGGGAAAGTTCAGGCCTTGGTGTTTGCACCAAGTGATTTTTTTTTTTTTTTTTTTTTTATGTATATGCCTTTGAGAGGGCAATGTTAAGGCACTGTTTCTTGTACTGTCAATTCTCTTTCACTTCCCACTGGGTCTAGTGTGACTCCTGCTGAAGAGAGACGGGCCCTTCTCCTTCCTGGGACAGGTTTCCGCAGCCTGCCCTGTGCTGGACCCAGCAATTGGGTGGCAGAGGGAGGGGATTGAATCAGCACTTATAATCTTGTGCAAAGTTCACTCTGCTTCCATTTGTCATATGTTTTTGAAAAGTCAAATTGTAGCTGACGTGGTCGTTGTGATTCTGCAGTTGTCTCTTTTGTGCAATCCTGAAAGGGTTCTTTATGGCATGAAGGGGAACAGAGGATGGTGGGTGAAGTCTGTGGTGTAGGCTCATAGGAGGAGCTGTGTGGTTTATTGGCCTCTCTGCATTTGTGTTATCGTTCCTAGGTACGGTTAATATCTGAATTTTCCTCAGACTCCACATGCTGGAAGCATACAGTGCCAGCATATTCAGTATAACTTGCTGCTTGCTTTAAACATGCTTATTCTGAGTGACTTTAGTCATAGTGGCCATAAAGACACTGTAAATAGTACAGGCTAATCAAAATAAGTGTCCTGGGTTCTTTGCCAGTTGCTTTCATGCATTGATATCTGCCTGCTGCTGCTTTATCATCAGTGTTGCTTGAACAAAATAGATTAAAACCAGTTTACATGTAAAAATACAGTTGAACTTGTAGTCCTGATTCAAGTATAGATATCTTTCCCTGGCCCTAAGAATCACACATATTAGAACTTTGGGCTGAAAATTCTGGTTTTCTAGTTACCTCACCTGTATCATTGACAGTCTGAAAAGATTCTTCATTCTTTGTACTGTGTGCAGCTGTTGAGGTGGATGTTCTAGGAGTTCTGTTGCGAGCTTTGTCAAAGCCTTGGTTGACTGGGGCTTGTAGTCTGGGGTAGTTTTATTTTCCAAAATACTACAAAACCAGAAACTCAGGATAATTGCTTAATACTAGCCTGCATACTGACTGTGAAGAGATTTCTTTGCGTCTTGCCTGCCTCTGTGTGCTGTGGAGGGGAAGTTATTTCCAAGGAATCCTGTAAGGAAGTGGCATAATTGCAGGTAACCACATCATTTCTACTGTGACTTAAGGTGTAGATTGGGAAGTTCTGGTGAATTTGTGCTTATTAGAGAGTGACATTAATAGGCAGAGTTATAACAAACTTTTTTTTTGTGATCTTCTGTGCACAGAACTGAAAAACTGTCATTTTTCTCTCCTGCTGAAAGTGTCTGATATTCTGGTAACTTCTCAGGGGTGTTGTTGGAGGCATCTCAGCAGATAACTCGTCTGGCAAGGGTTCGCAGTAATAAACAAGTGGAGTCCACCTACAGTTGTCTTTGCCCTCTTATCTCCAGTGGGCAGGAGAGGTTGGACTATCACCTCTGAGCAGGGGGAGTGCATATGTGTTAGGAACCCTGCTTCAGATGTCTGTTAATGTGCAATTTAGAGTTCAAACCACCAAATTTACGACTTATTTTGTCAAAGCATGAAGAGACTTCTTAATAGTGTAATGATGTTCGTGTTCTGGTTTTCACTGTATTCTTTGAAAAAGAAGAATAAGGTCAAAATCTTATCCTAAAGTACCTTCATGATTTAAGGTCAATATATGTCATTTTCTTAATTATCTAAATTGTTATCTATTAGCAAGTGGAGTACTTTTACGTGAAAACTTTTGTTTGTGGTGTTTTCTTCTATCACATACATCCCTAAAATATCTGTGGGCTTCTGGATTTCTTTTTTCCATTCACAGCTTGAAGGTCGTCTTAAAGCCAAAGTGTAATTTCTTCTAGACTGTGTGGTTAATTCCATACTCCACAAAAAACACAGGATAGTAATTCTTACCTGTCAGGGAGGCTGGCTTTGTTAGGTGAATTTGTAATACAAAATGTGCATCTGTGAGATTGTGTCAGTGAACTGTAGTTCTTGTCGTGTTCCTTAGATGGAAGGGGTGTGTAGTCCGCATCAAATGACATTTCCACACAGCAAAGCTTGGCTTTTGTTGGGAGTGGCGTTTCCCATAGCAAAGGCGTTCCGTAGGACTGGAAGAAGAAGTCAGAATGACAACTTTGAATGTGGTATGGCCAAGGGTATCCGTAAGTGACGTGAGCTGCCTGGTAGGTAGCGGTGATGGGCTGCTTGCTGGCCAGAATTGCTACCAAGGGCAGGGACCCCTCCCATTGGAGGAGAGCTCCGAGCCCCATCCAACCTGGCCTTGGACACCTCCAGGGATGGGGCAGCCACTGCTTCCGTGGGCAACCTTGGCCAGGGCCTCCCCACCCTCATGGTGAAGAATTTCTTCCTAATGTCTAATTCCAACTCTTCCCCCTTCCAATTTAAAGCCTTATCCTGTCACTACGTATGTATTCATGGCATAGACATATACCCTTTCCAACATGAAAAAGTGAAGTTTCAATAGCTGCAGTATAAGAGGAACTCTATTATAATTTGCTATGTACAAACCAAAAGTAATCTGTCTAGTCTTAGCTATTCTATCAAATTTACCTAATTAAAATTAAACCCACTGAAAACGTTTGCTGTCAAAACCCATCCCATAGTTTTGAGTCAACCTCTAAGAAAGCCTCTGCAAGATCTTTCATTTTTAAAAAATTTGCTGCTCTACCTAAACGGTTTTTTTTTTTCCATTTTGAATATTGTAGTGGATTACATCAGATAAGCAAATGGAACAATTGGCCAGGAAATAGCTTGCCTTGGTGTGGCACTATAAGGTGACCCAGTGAAATAACAAAATAACACCATGTTTTATATTGAACGTTCATTGTGTGTGCCAGTCTAATCTGCTTTTGCTTGACTCTTTTTGTCAGCAGCCTGCTGCCCTGGCAGCTTTGCGGAAAACTCTCTTGCTAACTCCGTCGTCCTCTTCCTGAGGAGGCAATGAACTTAAACCAGAGTTTATCAGGGTATTTCTTAGAGCACTCTGCTTTCCACAGGTGTAGGAGTATCAAAAGATGTGCAGAATATCTCTTTGTTTAAGCTGCATTTTTAGGAGGTTAAAGTTAGCATTAAAAAAATCTGTTGTTGTAAGACTAAATATAGGTAATTCCTTAAATAGATCATTGGCAAATGAACTACAGCACTACAGAAATTCTGCAGAGCTTAGGATGCTGCTGCGTGTGTGAGGAGAAAACACCAATGCTTGCCAGATTCCTTGCAGTGATATGTTGGACGTTTTAATGCAAGGTAATATGAGCAGTGGCTGAAGTTACTTGATCTGTTCAGCCTGGAGAAGAGGAGACTGAGGGGACACCTCATGGTCTGCAGCTTCCTCACCAGGGGTGGAAGAAAACCAGGTGCGCTCAGCTCTTCTGCTGGTGACCAGTGATAGGACCCAAGGGAATGGCAGGAAGATGCGCCAGGGGAGGGTTAGGTTGGACATTAGGAGGAGGTTTTTCACCCACAGGGTTGTGGAGCACTGGAGCAGCTCCCAGGGGAGCAGTCGTGGCCCCAAGCCTGACAGCATTCCAGAAGAATTTGGCCAAGGCCCTCAGACAGACGGTGTGAGTGTTGGGATTGTCCTGTGCAGGGGCAGGAGTTGGACTCGATGAACCTTGGAGGTCCCCTCCAACTGAGGTCATTCTTTGGTTCTGTAATATTACTATGGCATTGGGGAGATTGTTGCTGAAAAATGCCTGTCCTGAAGCTTGGACTTGAAAAGTGAAGCTGACAAATTGGGAAGGATTCAGAAAAAAACACCTTCAAGAAGAATCTTTTTGTCTACAGATCTTGTTGTTGAGGTGCTAAGAAATCTCAGTCATCTGGCTGAAGAAACAGTAAAGTGACTGTTACCTATAGTAAGATGGGAATTCTGACCCTAAAGATGTCAGAAAGTATAAATTTTAAAAAGTAGGATTTTCACTGAATCCTGATTAAAGGTAAGGTTTTGAACTGTGCCTATTTTAACTGTGAAATCAGACTCTGAGATTTTGCAGAAGAATCCTAAATTTTGCATTGGCCACTGCATTTCATTCTGTTCCCTGTGGGACATTGAAATATTTAACAAGTTGAGCTTGACGCAGAAGTTACTGGTTGCAGTTCTTTGTTCCTGTGGGTTTGAAATGCTGTAACTGTTCACAGCTATTGCCCCAGGTTTAGTAGATGATGAATTTTTGTGGGTTTCTCTCCCAGGTGCTTCCTGAAGGGTAGATCATACAAAAATCTTCTGAGAAGGGCAGTCTTTAATGCAAGACGCAAGTGATTACACAAAATCTTAAGTGAGAATGGACCACAACGTAAGCAGAATGAGCAAGCATGCACAAGGAAGATTAATACTGTTTTAAAGTATATGTATTCAGTGACATCACATAAGTATTCTATATGTATATTACGTGCCACCTCTCTGATTTTTAATTCCTTTTAAAAATGAGGGCACAATATATTTTTTAATAGAAAAAATAACTCACAAGGAAGTCAATAATTTATATTCTCAAGTAATTTTCAATGATTACTTAGTCCAGTAATGATTACATATTCCAATAATGTTTACATAGTCCACTTGGATGGTCCAACATTATGAAAATTCCCATTTATACCAGCAACTGAAAAATAATCCCTTTGCTGTTGAGCGGGTTTCTTTACCAGGACTTCCTTCTGTCCCCCAAGTGCTGTATCCAGGGAACTGTGCAAGTGTGTTTATAATTACCTTAGCATATTTCAAAGTCAATATAATGGCTTGGTAATCAGTGATAAATATCTAATTTAAAGATAATTAAAAATGCTTGTCATCTATCAGCATATGATTTTTAAGTAAAAGTTGCTTCTCTTTGCTTAGGAGGTGATAAGATTGGAGACTAAATGTGATTAATGGTCCTTGCAGATGTTGCTTTATATGCTTAGGCTTTCAGAAGTAAAGCAGTCTAGACTGTCTGTCTGCATTCTTCTGCAGCTTTGATCTTGATTAAAACTGGTTATATTACATTTATCATCTTCCTTTCTTGAGTTCCAGAAGGGATCTTAACTGGCTTTTTGTATGTATATATGTTTATGTAGAAAGATACTGGGTGCCTTCTTTGAGTACTGTAAAAATTACACATTGGGATGTGTTCAGCAAGTAGCAAAAATCGGTATTTTGTGCCTTGGAAGCCTTAAAACTATCATTTGGCGTGTCTTTGGGGTACAGCTGGCATTATTCAAAATGTTAGTTAAATCCATAGGGCGAGAGTCAAGTTAACATTTCAGTGTGTTTCCCTCCCTTTTGATATACATCTAAAGGTGGGTGGTGGCTCCTTTGATCTTCCTGCTGCAGTCATCTGTGTTTCTGTCCGCTCTGATATTGGTGATCTGTTAATACCTGTTAATACCTCACAGCTTTGATTCGGTATTAAATCTTTCGCTGCCGTGGGAGGTGATCAGTTCCTCTCCTGGGTGCATCAGGTACAGCTGGAATGGGTTTGCAAGGTTTGGAATAATTGGCTTTTTCTGTCCATTTTCTTATTTATCCGTTGCAGATTGTTTAGGACTGATTTGAGGACTTGGCACATGTTATGGGGAAGCTGTAAATGAAGGGCATCCTTTCAATACCAATGAACCATTTCATAGTCAGTCAGCAAAACATTTTGGGGAATTGAGTTCAAATATTTAAATAGTTGGGGTTTCTTTTCTATTGTAACTTCTGTTGTTGCCGCCACTGAGTGCTTTGTGTAAGTCTGTTGGTTAGAGTTGTTTATGAAATGTTTGTAGCTTCTGGACCTCACTAATGTCTGAAACTAAGTTTGGGAAAATGGCTTTGTGTACTCGTCAAGTATAGGAAACAGATGGAGAGGTAGCTAGATAATAAGTTAAATAATTCTTAACTATCATAAAACACTTGTAAATCTATTATAGGAGGCAGCAAGTTGTGTGTCGTTCTGTCCTTTGCCATTGCTGAAGCGTTTTTTTCTAATCCTTAACCATACAATGCTAACACGCGTCTTTTTCTTGTGTCTTGGAAATGAATTTTTTGGGGGTGTGTGTTTGATTATTATGTTTCTTAATTCTGTAACGGAATATTTTTATATCAGAGCATGGGTATCACTGTGGAAATCTATACTCTTGCCTGAATGTTGACATAGCGATCTGGGGGGGAATTAATATCAAATATATTGTAATTATTGAATTATTTTCATTTATTTATATAATTATAATATACTTTATTTAATACAATTCTCGGCAAATCTGGATGTGCCATTCTTAAAGCATTACTGAGCGCATAATTGATGTACTTGGCTGAACCAGAGTTGCTGTTCGAGATGTAGATAGTTTTGTAGCCAAGAACTGTGTAGGGATCTCTCATATCTGGGTTTCCTGAGAGTAATTTTTAATAAATTTCTGTTAAATTATCTTAATACTTTGAATTAGCATATTGAAAAGATAACACTAAAAATGTTATGCAACATTTTGTAACAAAATGGGTTTTTCAGGCTTTCTTGCAAGGTTAAATGAAGCAAAACTGGCTTGATTCAACACTCGAAGGCAATTTCTTCATTGATTTGCATGCTATGAGCCTCTTCAAATAGTTCAGGATTTTTGTACTGTGTCAGATGTAGGCTGTAACATCAGAGTATGTAGTACCAAAATTCAGCAGATGTCATTTGCTGAAAAACAAAATAAGTTTTTATTGTGGTTTGGAGTACTATTCATAACATACAGTGAAGCCAGGCCCTGTTGACTTCGCTTTTATTAAGCACGTGTGCATGGCTTTTAAATGAGAATTTAGTGTAATATGTTAATTAACACTGAGATGTTCAAAACCTTTAAAGAATGCCCTCAGTATCATACTTAGAGATGATTTCAGCAATAATCTGCGATAATCTTGAGGTTCTAAGAGGTATTTTTACTTCTTTTATTTCAAGTGAGACATTGAAGGTCAAATTTTTGTTCATACATAACCACAAATAAGAATATGTAGGGTTGGGGGGGTTTCCCCTTTAGCTAATTTTTTTTTCTGAATTATTTGATGTTTGTAGAATTCATGTATACGTATAATCTTGCAAATATTGTTATTTCTGCTTCTTGAGAAGTAGGGAGATAATTTACAGATTGCTAGAACTAAACTGATATTCACTCTAGTAAGGGAGGAGGGGGGTAATTCCATGCTGTGTTTCAGATTTTTTTCAGTGTGCAGGTTTAGTTACAGCAATGTTTTAAATTGTGAATATGGTGAAAACATTTACTTAATGAAAACTCTGGAAGATAGTTGGACTCTGGGTTTCCCTGATCATCTCTAGAAAATAAACCCAGAACTAGGTACTTCAGATAAAACATACTGTTCCGTTCCACCCTTCAGACAACACCCAGACCGTCAGAGTTGAAGATGGATATCGGACGTGAGGTGAGCAGCTGGAACTGCCTGTGGTGGGTTTGGAGCTGGAGACGGAGACAATTGACTTAGAAGCCTGAAAGTGCTGTGCTTGCCATATCAGCAATGTTCTTATTCATGGAAATAAAGGTTGTTTCAAGCTATGTGAATGGGACTTCTAACATGATCTTCAGATTACAGCCTCATGGGGCAAATAGAAAATCCATTTCAAGTAGCAGCCGGTTCAGCTAGAGGTACAGAGGAAGTTTTGCTGGATTTTTTAATATAATAAATACTGATTTCAGAACGTAAGGACGCTAATCTTAAAATTCCTCCCACAGAGAAAACATTTGGAAGTTTATATAAATAGGACTCTATGTTAGAAGTGGAATTGAACAGACACAGTGAAGTTTGAGGTTATATGGAATATTTTTGCTTCGGGAAGAGGGTTCAGCTGTCAAAAACATATTAGAATTTTTATGATGATGGGTATTTACTCAGATGTGTAATACTGCAGCCTGACATTTATTTAGGTTCAGTGGCTGAAGGAAGGAATTACTTACACTCATTTGTGCCAGTTCAGCTGTTTGGGAGGCTGTAGAGCAGATCCTGCTTTTTTGACTGCAGTACGACTTACAAATGTATTTCAAACTTGGGTCTTGCCTTCTAACAGTTGCCAGCAGCTACTAATGTGATTTGGCTGTGATGCATCTGATCCTGAAATGCCTCTGAAGGAGTATTTCCTGCTAAACTAAACCAGTATTGATACCGGACAAGTCTGTGGAAAGTCCGAAGCACTGAAGGTAGTTCTCGCCAACCTGTGTGCGGAAAAGATGAAGCTTGCAAAGGCTGATTGTTGTGATTAGGGGGGGATGTGAAAAGGGGAACGGAAATGAAAATACAAAAAGATTGTTGACTGTGTGGAACCAAGACTGAAGCTAAACCGGATTATTCTCTGTAAAAACGTGTGAGAGTTAAAATAAGAGAAGGGTCAAGAAACATTTTGGCTCAGTTGAACGGGTGAACAATGTAAGGCTTGAATTTTTCAGTCCTGGATCCCGCCTTTTCCCAACTATGTTATTGTTTGCCTGCTTGTCCAAGGTAATCTCTGTTTACAGAAATCTGGAACCTGTCTTTCCTAGTGTTTAGATGCCATCTGGGCGAGGGCAGCTGTAGCCTGAGCCCTGCCTGACAGCGCTTAGCAGCTCATCAGTTCTCTGGGCCAGTTCCGAATGCAGCTGTTGCTTGAAAATAAAAGGTGAAAACTGTTTGTTAGTATGTTTAGACTGGAGTCTGTGGCTGTAACCACAATAAAAAAAGAACTATAGGATGGAAAATGCCTTTTGATTTGAATTACAAGCCTGATCAGCATAGGGAGGGTAACAGTGCAGTGTTTTTGTTTGCAGTAGTAGGAGCAACACCCACGGAGAGACTTGTTTGAGATCTGAGCTTAAGACAGAATCGCACTGATCCTGTTGTCTTTTAAATAGTTATGTAAGGTCCTGAAAGACAGAAAAAGTGGGTATAGGATGCATCACATGGAGGAAGCATTAAACACGAAGTTGGTTGCCTGCCTCATGGATGTATTGACTATGTTTTTGTTTGACTTGGTGTGTGGTTCCATTTTCTTGGCAGCCAGATTCTTAAATTTGCATTGAACTTGACTGATTTGGAAGGCCAAAGTTATAATACTTTTTTGTAATTAGTGTGACTTAACTTTTCTATGCACGGTTTTTGAGGAATCAGAAGGGATTTTCCTTGCAGGGAAGAGGAGAGACTCCTTATTTCTCAGTATGTGTATTGGCGAGATGTTGGTGCTGATCATATTCAAAAGGATTCTGGAAGATGCATGAATAAACAGTGCAGGAAAGAGTTGGAGAAAATTTGATCTTATCTGTCCTATAGTCCAACCAGAGAGGGAAATCTAAAGACAAACAGAATTCCTGTTAAACTTTAAAGCTTTTTCATGAAGTGATTAATATGTTAGAATTTTCCATCGGCATGAGGTTACAGGGATTTCAAGCTAATTTTAGAAAGCTCTTTAAAATGTTTAGTAGTTGGTGGTTCAGAAGTTCTCACAGTTTAATAGCTCAGAGAAGAACTACAATAAATACCAACACCAAGAAAGAATCATTTCAATTGGAAATACCACGGAGGTTCACAGCCCGAGGTCTTGCTCTGATGAAGGTGCCAAGTGGACTGAAACCGTTGGGCACTGGCAGTAGTGGAAGATGCTGTCTGTGAGAAGTCCCCATGTTTTACAGCTCCTTCAGACTGGTTCCCTTTTTCTGCATGGAGAATTTAGATTTTTCACTGCAGTCTATAGAGAGTGAGGAAGTTCACTTACATCTCTAAGCTGTCAAGATGACATTTATTTGAAGGTGAGTCTTTGTTTTATAGTTAGAATTCTGTGACCCCTATTTTGTCTTTGGAAAATAGAGAGTGCAAGAGAAGGATGTGGAAACCAGCTGAATGCTGTCTCCTGAAGCACCTTCTCTGTGAGATGGATGCTGTTTAGGGGCTTTAGGTGGATGTGCACGCCCTGACAATGGAGGGGGAGCCTACACAGAAACTCCTTGCATCTGGCATGCTGCAGCACGTGCACTGGCAGCAAAGCACCGCAAGATTCCACTTGCTTTGAGGCTCTCAAATTAGCTGAACAGCTATGACAGGTATCTGAGATCATTGCTGGGAAACTGGCTGTCAGGCCTCAAAATAGAAATTTTGCATGATAGTCATCCTTCAGAACGATTCGTATCTTCCTAATCCAATTTTGATATCCTTAGGTAGTTTATTTAGGCTGTAGTCTGGGACTATGACTGCCAGTGGAGCGCTTTACCTTTGCAGTGTTATAGCAACATGAAAGACTGGAAATGGTGTTACTGGTGTGTGTGCAATGGGACAGCATCCCTAGCTCTGTCATGAGCAGCTGCCTTACCTGAGCTTCATCTGGAGGCAGTTGTAGATGGTACCACCCAGCTAGTCAGGGTACAGAAGAACCCCTGTTGTCAACTATTTAATCTCTATAACTGAGTTGAGCTTTAATTTGAGTTTTGTTTATGTATTCAAACCAGCATGCAGTATTGAGGGCCAATCTTCTTGTGGGGAGTGGTAGGAAGGGGCCTGTTAAGGCAAGCACTGCCCCTTTCTTCTGTGCTGTGTCCCTTTTATCACTTACTTTTAAATCTTGGCTGACTTGGCACAGACTGTTGGGGAGGGAGCAACTGACCAGTGACATCTATAAAACCTACCAGCGTATGTGAGGTGAGTGCAGTCCCAAAGCTGTGCTTCAAAAAACCAAACAATTTACAGAATATCTCAAGCTTTTTTTTCTCCTCTGTACCAAATCATTAGATGGGAGATGAGAATGTCTTTCTGGTTTGTGCTGCTAACACCTTGCAGTGACAGGAATGGCATGTTTGAACTTGAAAACATCAGCCTGTATTTTAGTGTGTTCCCTTGAAGTCAAAAAGTGTGAAAAATAGCACTTATCTTAACTTGAAATGTCTAGAGATTCCCAGAGGATGGCAATCTTTATTTCAGAGGTAGCCAGCTGATGTTGTAGATACCAGTTGTGCCATTACTGGCACCTTAATTTCTTCCTAAGGAACACAGATACTGCCTGACCCTTTTTCTCCATTTTCTGCCACGTGTTTTGCTCTGAAATGGTTTTGGAAAACTTGGACACCAGAGGTCTGGGTTTTTTCCCCACTTCCTTAATTCCAGTCTTAAATAAGATATTCAGATGTGGAAAGTGGAAGCTCTCTACAAAATCCTATGATAATGTTATTAGTTTTTTCTAAACCCAGGACAAACTGCCTGGAGGAACTTCAGGGAGGACCCATACATTGCCTCCTTATCCTTTAAAGATGATTTCCATTAGTCCTGCCACCACTATTTCTGAAACCCTAGATCTCTGAATACTTTTTAGCTCCTTGTTTCAATTAAGGAAAAGTTTAAGAGTCTCTCTTAAATGTTCTTCTGGAGAAGTCATCACAATGAGTTCACAGTTCTATAGATGCGCAGGTTTCTTCAGTGTGGTGATTTACTGAAGCTTGAACTTTGGAATGTCAAGAGACTGCTTTTGCATAGGGATTCACAGGTAGAGAGTTTATTCTGATTTAAATCTCCTGCATGTTTGAAAGGTATCATCTCTTCTACAGATTCCAGTTCTTTCATTCAGTTGTACCTAATTTTGTGTTTGTATGGGTAGCATCTTGGAGTCTGAAGTGATGTTTCTGTTCAAAAAATTGCACCAGTTGCATGAATCCTAGGCCTGCCAAATCTCTCTTACTAGAACTACAGTATTGCAGTGCCTTTAAATATTATGTGGAATTTCACAGTAAAAATGAAAGAGATGAGATAAATAATGTTGGAGCGTTTTGGCCCATCCTTGCACCCTGAAGAGGACCAGTGATCTGCTGGAGCCATACACAGAATCCGAGTATGTGTTAATTCTGTAGCTCACCTCAGAAAGAGCATTGAACAGCACTGGCTGTTGGGTGTCAGACAAAAGGTAATGAATAGTCCAGCTCCGCCTTCCATTGCCAGAGCAACAGCCTTTGGATCTGTGACAAAAAGGGGAGACCAGGCGCCATGTGTGCTGTCTGATCACTTGTTTCCAAGGTAAAACCCAGGTATTGCCTGGTTGTGTTGTGGAAGCTCTCCTGGATCTAGGAGTGACGCCTAACAGGGTTGGAGTTGCTGAACTTCAGAAGCAGATGCGTGGTTCAATATATTGTCTACGCTGCTTTCACACTCGCTATAATGATTCCTGAATTAAAAAGATTTATAGATATGCCTACAAAACAGCGCTGAATGGTTATAGCAGCTGACTTTCTTTAGTTACCTTCCATAATGATATCTGTAAATCCAGAAGACACATTTCCAGTAGAAAAGTGTTTTCTTGTTGCTGTTCATCCAGCAAACCAGAGGTTGCAAGGAGTTTTTAAGCATATAATAGTGGTGTGATGTGATTCTTCTCTTCCCCCCTTTCTCAGTTGTTTGTCAGCTGTAGGTGACATCATCCTTCATAGATTCTCCTCTATTTAGGAACCAGTGCCCTTACAGCTCCGTGTAGTGCCATTAGGTAGATCATTCTTCGGTTTTACAGCACTAGCTTCCTCCTCTGGAAGGCTCTTTTTCAGAAGTGTTTGTCTCGGCTAGAGAGGTTCGTACTTCCATCGGAGGTTCATCTGTACAAGCTTTCTGTTTTGGCAAGGTGTGAAGTGGTAAAAAAACTGATATGATAATGAGATTTCTAAGCAAATACGGATTTTTTTTGTTTGTTTTTTTATATATATATAATCCCCCATTGTACTATAATCCAGGAGAACTCAAGTTAAATATAGCCATTGTTACACAAAAAGCTACACTAAAGCATCTGAGTTTACTGTAGGACCCGTGTTGAGTTGCAGACTCATTAATTTTAAGTATTATTTTAGGTAAAGGAACAAGCTGCTTTAGAACACCAAGTCAGTCTTTAAATGTTTAAGATTAACTTTCAGCATCTTAAAAGATAAGAGGTGTCACGGGGTTCTGCACAGAAGCACAGCGCTTTGTAGCACTTCTCCCCCAGTGACTCTTTGATTAACTGCAGTGCGGGCTTGGTGGAAGACACTGAAAAAGAGATTGAGAAACTCCAATCTAACAAGATGTGCATCTTCTGTATAAGGCAGGGTGACAGCAGTTCAGGTGATTTGTAACTTTATTGTCCTGTTGATCTTTTTCCCAATTCTTGACATTGCTTAAGTTAATTTCTGTTGTGTTTGCATTTAATGAATGTACTTTGGCTCATTTTATATGAAGCATGATCCTTGTTTGAACAGTGATAATGGGACTAATACTTGTCTAAAGATCAACAAAATATGTTTTGAGACGTATCAGTTTCTATAATGGGGACAGTTGTGACTCAGTTTGCTTTATTAGGCTGAAAATAACCTCTTTATTTTTCCTTTGAGGAACATTCCCCTGGGTGTTATCAGAAAAAGTACAGAATGAGTAAAAACCTGCTTCCTGCTTGAGACACATCAAAGCTGGACCTTTTTTACTCTGTGTTAGTAATCTGTTTGTGGATATATCTGTGGGTTTAGAAAGTATATGTGAGATCACTGTGAAAAAAAACAGAATAACATAGATGGACAAGTACTTGACAAAGACACCTGTGCAGTAATTGAAACATTTTCGAGATGCTGTTTCTGTTATGCTACTTCTTCTGCCTTTTTTGTGTTCCCTCTAGAACAGTGTGTTAACAGCTCTTATCTTCTCCTGAGCAGGCGTCTTGTCTGCAAAGTAGTTCAGTGTCCAGTCCCAGTGATGCTTGAGGCCGTTCTGCTCAACCACCTTCTAACAAACCACTCCCTTCCTTTTATCTTTACGGATCTCGGTGTTCGGAGTGAGTTCAGATTGATCTCAAACGTAATACAATTGCAGTAACCTTGCTGCTGTAAGCATAGGCAGCTGCCAGACTGAACTTCACCCTTTTCTTCTTTCTTACGCAGCGTTTTCTATCACGTGAGTATTCCTGCATATAAACCCTTACTAATACGGTCATTAATGATTATAATAGAATCCAGTTGGTGTGCAGCATAATGGACTTGTCTGGGTAGGTTGTGCAGCTGTGAAATACAGATGTGATTACTCTTTCCAGACTCCAGTGTTGCTGTTTTCATCTTGGAAACCTATAAGGTGGAAAAGAAGCCCGCATTTTTGCCTAGTGCTGGAGGACATTCAGATATGAGTTTAAAATTTGTTTTTCAGTTCTCTGGTCATTAAGGATGTGTTAAGTGCACCTTGGGAGCACCTGGCAGAGTAATCTACATACCTGGCTTCCAGAAGACCTTGAGGAATTTACGTGCTGATGTTTTGGATCTCAGCGCCATCAAACTAATCTTTGTAGGCTTTTCACCAGTTTTCATGACTTCAGCTTAAACATTTTGCTCATTCTCACAAACCAGCAAGTAGTGACAGCTTCATCATCTGTTTGACTGAAAGCCTCTGTGTCTTCTCATGGTGTCCCTAACCAAGTGTGCTGCAGAAGCAACGCTTGGAGGTCAGAGTGGGACATGGCACCTGGGGGATGTGTCTGGTTTGAAGTCTTCTTGGGAAACAAAGGCTTCCAAATAAAAATCTAGATGATGAACTTACGAGGGTTTTTTTTCCTCTCCTTTTTCCCCCCTCAGTGTGGTATAGTGGTGTCTCTAACAGAGAATTCGTATTTTGTCCAGTATCTTTTCCCAGTAATCCCTTTCTAAATTAGGGCTATGTTAGTATGGTCCCTCTTATTAGCTATGCATAGATTTTGTTGTTTGCCCCTTTTTTTAATAAACAGAAACTGGTGAGGCTTTTTTTTCACACATTCCCTGAGTCTTACTTCTTGAAAAATTGGTAGCCAGTCCTTCAAATTGCTGCTAAGGTGAGGTTTTCCAGACCACACATGCACACTTTAATAAAATTACCTTCAGTACCACTAACAATTGCAGCGTATCTTACATGAACAGCAGTTCAGGAGTTCACCAGCAAATACTGAGTTTCTTCTCTTGCTGCAGCTGTTGTGGGTGAGCACAACTGTAGGGAGGTGGCAGCACACAAACTGCAATGGGATAACAGCATCTATTAAATGTGATCTGTCTTAACACGCTGAAACAGAACTCTATTATGCACTTGAATATTCTTGGTTTCTTTCATGTGTCTCCCTCTCGGAAGCTTTCAGACTTTAAGGTCAATCTGAAGGATGCTCCTGCTTCTTTGCTCGTGGCTTCTTTTGGCAGCAGCACTTTGCCTTTTGAGATTCAGTAATAGCTTACCAAGGACCTAATTTCATATGAAAATGGTTTGTCAACACTCAAAGTGACTGTAGGATTTTCATTATGGACAACTGTGCCTATACTGGGACCCGGATAAATTTTTTATGGATCCCAGCTGCCCTTCTTCTCTTAGAGTTTGATTCCTGCAGAGGGGGTGGCAGAGCTGGTGCTAAGCAGGTGCTTCCTTGGTGTAGTGGCCTCAGGGCTGCCTTCCTTGTGTGATTCCCCTTGCCTTGCTTCCACGCTGTTCTCGCTTTCCTACTTAGAAAGGATGACCAAGCTTGTCTTGGTATCTCTAGACCTGCTGCAAATGTCTGCTTGGCCCCTAGAGAAGGTGTCGTGATTAGATGCTTCAAAGTCATTGGTCCCTGGCAGAGACTGCCCAGGGAGGTGGTTGATTCACCTTCCCTGGAGGTGTTTAAGGCACGGATGGATGAGGTGCTAAGGGACATGGTTTAGTGTTTGATAGGAATGGTTGCACTCGATGATCCGGTGGGTCTCTTCCAACCTGGTGATTCTATGATTCTGTGAAAGTCACTAAACCAACTATAATTGCTGCCCTGTTGGGTAGGCTGAACTGTTTCAGGACATTAATGAGTTAGAGAACCTGACTTTAGAGAAGGAAAAGGCATATAAGGAGAATATTCGTGCAAAGTGAATTTCACTGTGATTTCAGAATTTCATCAAATTCAGCTTGTGTATGGTCCTTCTAAGCCAGGCTTGGCAGCAGAAGAAAAGGAATGGCACGTATGAGATAAATCCAGGACTTCTGCTTTATTGCACTGACAGAACCAAATTGTTCAATCTGTTGCCTCATCTGTTTCTTGCCATAGCTGGGAGTTGTAAAGGTCAGGCCATCGCAGCACAAAGAATATAGTAGTTAACATGCTGCATCTCGCCGTGTTACCAGCTGGCTAGTGCCTTCCTCCCATTGAACACCCAGGCTCCTTCCCAAGAAGCACAAGCAGCATCCCGTGCCTATTTTGGGAATGCGTCAAAGTCAGAATTTTCCCAAGGTGGCAATGTGGGATGCCCAGTGCGGTCAGCGCTGCGCTTCAAGGGGGCTACAGCGGTTTCCAGTTTGAATTGAATTATGTTCATCGCCCTGAGGGGTGCAGCTTTTATGTAACCTGGACAATCGGATTTGTTTACTGGGAAAACTTAACCTTACTGTCAGCTGTGTGTTTGAGGAGGTGGTGTGTGACAGAAGCCTCTCCCAGTATACCAGTCCCCCCAGCCCCCACCTTCCCTACCCCGACCCTGCAGAGAGTGCTTGGGTGGCAAAGATTCACCCCACTAAAGGAGTCAGCATTACAGCTGCTCTGCTTGTTGTACCCACGTCTAGAAGTAGTAGGAGTTAGGGGTGCAGCTACGGAGCGGTGGCTGGTGTATCAAACTGAATATATGAGTAAAGAGGATAATAGATGATACAAATAAATATGCATACAAATCTTATAAAGGACCTTTTTCTATTTAAATCTGATCTTCAGCACAATGTCTGATGTACCCTTCTCTTGAAAATATCGAGTGGGTGTGCAGGCAGCGTAAATGTGCTTGGTCATCCTCCTGACCCGTCCTCAGCTTTGAAGCAAGTGCTCTGACTCTCTAGCTCTTCAGTCTCCCGTGCTGTTTTTCTGTGTTCCTAATGCATGTTAAACGATAAAGATTAATGGCAAACTTCTGGCAGTATTTGACAAGATAGTGCCAGAAGTAAAAAAACAAGTTATTCCTACGATCCAGTATTTTTGTTAATGGTTTTGCATCCTAAGAACCCTTCACCTTTGCTGAAACTAGATCATTTCACATAAAAACAATGAGGCCACCTGCGCTTGGAGTTGCTTGTCCATTAATACTTGCTGGTTTTTGCTGTAGGTTCTCAGTAGGCATTGACGAATCCATGACATTTGTCTTCTAAAAGACAGGATTAAATAAAAAGTTGAGACGTTTTCATTTTTAAGAGTATCGAGGTGACAAAAAATAAACCTCTCATGGTATAAGAATAAGTTCCCTAGTCTGCTGGTCTGTTCTGACTCACCAGCATGTTTCATACAAGACCACATCGGTGCTTTGGCCACCAAAACCCCCTTGGCTTTTATTGCCTGAAGCGTCCACGTCAGCTGTTGTGGTTGATTCCATAGCGTGTGTGGAAAGGAGAGGCACAGCCTAGGGCCTTTCAGAGCAGAAGTGCTTGGTTCTTGAGTTTCTGACAAAACCTCATGACTTTTACACAGCAGCTGATGGACTAGGTGGGACCATACAGCAAAAAACCAGTGCTGTTCTTGGAGGTGAGGGGCTGTCCCCTCACAACTATTGGTCTCTGTTCCAGTTGCTCACTTGGCAAACTGGAATGACAGGAAAGATAAAATTTTAGCTTATACTGCAGTGCTCCATGTTAAGAAGCTACACTGTGGAAGAAAACTAGGGGAAGAGATGTCAATGATTTAAAACCTAATTTATGAGTTAGGTTTAAGTTTCTGTGATGGTCATACCAGCTTTTTTTTTTTTGCATTTGTAAGAAGATAAGAGACAAAAATGCCTTTTGGTAAATTATACTAACTAGAATTTCTTGTTTAGTAATAATAGCTTGTTATACTGACTAAATCTTTCCTGTTCAGTATTTTAAATTTTCTCGGCTGTTGCTATTCAGGGAAATGTAGTGCCATAACTTGTTCCTTATTTCTTCAAATCTTGATGACTTATCCAAGTGACTGCTTGACTGAACAGAAGATCTTTGTTCTGTGCGTCAACACTCGCTTGGAATGCTCAAGAACTTTAAATGTTTTCTTTATTAAGAAAAAGGAGAAGGAAAGATATATAGATATGTTATATAGTATTTTAGTACATCCTGGGTTCGAGTGTGTCTCCCTCAAACACTGTTTAATTGTGATGTATTTTTCATTCCTCGAAGGTGCCATACTCGGCAGATCGGAAACGCAAGAGTGCATCTACTACAATGCTAACTGGGAAAAGGATAAAACCAATCGCAGTGGTATTGAACCTTGTTATGGTGATAAAGACAAAAGACGACACTGTTTCGCTACGTGGAAGAATATTTCTGGATCAATTGAAATTGTGAAGCAAGGTTGCTGGCTCGATGACATCAATTGTTATGACAGGTAAGTGAGTTTCCTATGAATTTTAAATGTATTTGTGGTTTTTAACTGTGTTGGCTGTCCTTCATTTGTACAACCTCCCCTCTGCAAATGGTACTGGAGACAAGTGATGTTACAGTAGTCTGTGAGTAGTTATCTTGGTTTTAGATGCACACATGCATATACGCACATCTTTTCCTTTACTCACTCAGCTGTATTTAGGGACCTGGCTTCATCTCAGTACTTTGTTTTGTTTGCAGAATAGCGTGTTTTAACTCCTTTTATTTACTTGCTATGTATTTAAAATCACTTTCTTTTTAGATCATTAATAATAGATTTTCTAATGATGCTATTGCCAAACAATGCAAATACAGTTCTTGGAAGCAGAATACGCAGTTCTATAGTTCACTTTGCCTAAGTCTTTGGAGCAGGAAAATCCACATATTGCATCCACTCTTTACTTAAACAGGGAAATGTTTTGCTGAGTTAGTTAAACGCTCACCTTGGTGGCAGCTCGAAAAGACATTCTACAGTTCCAGTCATTTTTTTATAACAGATGGTGTAGCAGGTACCTGTGAGCAGTAACAGCAGGACTTGGGTGGTGTTCCGATATCGGCTGAGCAAAGGTCGTGACTCTTAAGAAATGTCATTCTAGTTCTTTCAGGTACTGTACTAAGTTTTATTTGACCAGAACCATTATTGTTTGGAAAGGGAGAGAATAAAGAAGATAAATGCACAGTAGCTCCTCAGTAATATGCATTTAGGAATGATTTCTAGCAATATTTTAGGAAACTTTCCTTTTGTTTCTCAGTGTTGACCGAGTTAAAGAAATAACTGTCATCTTTTCTACCAAACCATGTTTCCCCACTTGTTTTCTCCTTTAATGACAGCTTAAAGCTAAGTGTACAGTAGTTTCTGATTTATCTATTCCTCAGAGTAGTTGCAAAGCATCTGCAAGCTCGCTTGCACAGCATGACTGAAATTCTGCTGTGCTGGAAGGCAAAGGATGAAGTTAAAGAAATCTTATTTGTTACTGCTAATATCTAGCAACTGTTAAGTCACTCAGGATGGTGTAGTAGTTTGGTTTTCGTTTGTTTTAATCTGTTTTTAATTGTACCTTTGCAGAAGAAGTAGAGGTGTTTGTAATTTCTGAACTAACTTTATTTCTGCTAAATGATAAAAATGCTATTTCCATCCTAGTTTCAATTTGGCAGTAGATTTAGTTTCTAGGGCATCATTGTCCTGCTCGTTCTGCATGTATCTTTGGACATTTATAACTGATAGTAAATTCTCCCTTGTGTAAAGAAATGGTATGAAGAAATAGAATACAGTAAGGAAATAGTTGAAAACTATTTTCAAGTTGAAACTATCAATAGTTGAAACTATCCTTTGTCTGGCTCAAAGACTTCATTAACTAAAAGTTGTCATAAGACTGCATGTTTGTCTAAAATATCCATTAAACAAAGTCTTATCTCTGAGAGTGAAGAGTGTTCTCCTAAACAGGGAAGTGCAGCATGATGAACTCCAAACAACAGCAGATTAAGAGAATAAATATTTGATGGAAGCTACAGTACTATGTAATTGTCCAGCTGGTTCTATAAAATAAACTTGTTTTTGAAGACAACCCTAAACTTTTGATAGTCTTCAGCTGTATTTAAAATCCTCTACTATTTTTCAGGGGTTTCAAATCAGCTGCCTCCTGCATCACTCCTGTTTGTTTTTCTTGACTTGAATAGTTTCTGTGTGTTTGTTAATAGAACTCCTTTCCTGCAGTTAATTCATTGAGATAAGCCTTGTCCCTCAGCATAATGTAGGCAGAGGAAATCTCGTCTTTTTTCCTAAAAATAGAATAAAACTTATAAATTGTTCTTGCCTCTAACCAGTGCAACCTTGGAATCTTGAGTTTATGGTTGGACGCTGGGTGATTGGTTCGTCCTGTTTAAACCTAGATCGTGAACTGCTCTTCAGTATCTTTGCCAGCTTTTGCAGTGCATCCCGTTTGTGATTTTCTGGAACTTCGAGTCAAAAATAGCAAAAATGTGCTGTTTCGGTTTGATATTAATGGTACTTCATTGCAGTATACAATAACGTTTTCATTTCTCCAGCTTTAACTGTCACTTGGGTAGTGTCTTATCCCAGATGATTTAATGATGTTCACTTTGAGTTTTAAATACGAGCATATGTTCTCTCTTGAACAAACAAAACCCCAACTTAACATTAACAGGTTTTTTTTATTATTATCTTTTATAGGAATGATTGCATAGAGAAGAAGGACAGCCCTGAAGTGTTTTTCTGTTGTTGTGAAGGCAACATGTGCAACGAACGCTTCTTCTATTTTCCAGAAATGGAGGTCACGCAACGTAAGTTAATCAAATGCATTCATGAACTGCTTAGCAGAGTTCAGAAATATATAATATAGTGCATGTGCAGGAGATAAGAGTTAAATGCTGTGGTCAGTTTTTCCTGCCAGGTTTCTGATTCCCAGATGACAGAGCTCTGTGTACATTCGAAGAAAGAGCCTAGAGAATTGCCAGCTCATTTTTTCAGTTTTGAAAGATCTCCGTACAAGAAGTAATTTAAATTGGTAAAAGATGCTTCAGGTCTTTCTCTGGGGGTGAGGAAGAAGGATAATCTGACATAATTGTCTGTTTCAAGATACAGAAGTTACTGTCAGGTCTTACCTTAACAATATAGTTAAGCTTTTGCAAGTCTCCATAAATGTTTGGGCTAAAAGCCAAATCATCTTTATATGCAAGTAGCAGCCTGGGAATGCTCCTCTTCTTGAAACAATGCTCTTGCTGTTTCTTTAAACTAATTGGACCTTTGAGTTTCTTTGCAAACTGACACGGTAACCTTTAAGAAGGGGGAAATTCTTTCTTCCTAGGCTACAATGAAAATCAGATAGCCAGGCTTAACAAGTAATTGTTTTAAAAAACAACAACTGAAAGATAATTTGATTTTTCTTGCATATCTTCTTCCAGTCAAGAATCTAATCTTTCTTGGAAAACTGAATAATGTTAATAACTGAAAACAGCAAATGTCTTTTGTGTACCAGATAGCCAGAGGAAGTTGTTTATGAAATTAAATAACATTTTCTGTGAGGTTAAAACAGCCTTTGTTGACCCAAGAGGTATTCTTGTCATTTCTCAGTGATACAGCTAAGGCAATAATTGACTTTCTCTTTGGCTCTCACGGAACCTCTTTAGCCCCAGGGGTCTGTGGCTGCTCCTGCACCGGCTGCTGCTGAAGCAGGGCCCCTCTGGAGCCTCTCTGGAGGCCCCACGGAAGGGTCTTCAGCTGGAGAGCTTTTCCTTGCAGCAAATCAGCAGCGCATGAAAGTGTTGGCAAATGATTTCTGGCCTATTCTACTTATTAATGGCAGCTGACTGTATACATTCCAAAGGCTAAACCTCTGTATCGATTCTTTTTTTCATTCATTAGCTGATGGGATTCTTACATTATCTTTAAAATATAAACTCTTCTTTCATGCTCCAGCTAGTCGCAGCTTTGAAACACGAAGTAGGTAGATGTGGTGGTGTGTAAATCTGGGAATATATGTTATTTCTCCACTTTCCAAAATATTTGTCTGTTTAATATCTGTTTAACGTGTGTCTGTTGGTATTAGAGTATGCTATTTAATCACACATCGTTAGGCTGTTGTGCTGATTGCCAGATTATTCGGAGAGTCAGGAAGCTGGACACTTCAATCTCTGTATGGTTTTAGTTACTTAAAGCTGTGTCCTTTTTTTTTTCCCCCTCCAGCCACTTCCAATCCTGTTACACCTAAGCCACCTCTGTTCAATACTTTGCTTTATTCATTGGTGCCTATAATGGGAATTGCAGTGATTGTGCTCTTTTCATTTTGGATGTACAGACACCACAAGCTCGCATATCCTCCAGTACTCGTTCCAACCCAAGTAAGTAGCTGCATTATGATCTCCGTGTTTTTTTGAATGACAAAACCACTTTCTGAAGGGGAGAGGAGTGAAAGGGGTGTGCATCTGCCACGTAGCTGAAGTCTTCTGTTTCTTTCCTATTTTCGAGATGCTAATGCTTCTATCTGCAAAAGCTGAAAATTAAGCTTTACTTAAATAGCCTTATCTCCTTTAATTACCTGGTCTTTGAATTTATGAGCAAGTACTTGATGTTTAAAATATTAATTTAATGTATCTGTGTGTCTGGGAGGAGACACAAAGGTGCAATATTGCAGGACAGCTGTGACACGTTTGTGCTCCCATGTAGGTGAAAGGATGAATTCTCTGATAGCTGCGTGCAGCCACGCTCAGGGACTTATGGTTGAACTTGGCGTAGTGCTTAGCTTAAAGCAAAATGAAGGAGCCACTAATTCATATTGGCAATTTGCAATGTGTAGAAAATAGTAACTAATAGAAGCTTAGCCGTTTTTATAAAAGTATAGAACTGGGAGACAGGAATCAGTGAAAGTAAAGAAAATCTTCAGTTGAAGCGTAGTTCCAGGGCTTAGCTTGGCTTGTGGCCTTACAGTGATTCCTGTCATGTTTCTTCTGCCTTGTGAATGTTTTTTGTTGGTTTGTCTTAGCGTTTCAGTTTTAGCAGTGTTTGTTTTTTACTTATAAAATATTATGAGATTGTGGTCAAATTTGCAATGTAAACTGGCTGCGTTGCATCCAAACAAACCTTAGCTGGCTGCATGTGCATAGTTCCTGCTGTGGTCAGGCTCCAGCTGATTCTGTAGGGGTAATTAATATTAATACTGGAATTCCTCTTCCTTCACTTATGTCTAGAGATTTAATTGAGATTAGAGGGCCTTTATGAAAAGAGTGAAGATGCAAATTCTTCAGACTGAAACAGGAAAGATGAACAAACTGTGATGTGGAAATGGAGAGAGAAAGGACTTGCTCAGGGTCCCACCACACTCTGTTTTTTACTGTAGGAATTAACTTCAGCTTCCTAGCTGAGAGCAGAGACAAAAATACGTTACCTCTCATACACTGATACCATTCATAATTAAATTAAATTAAAGCACTTGCTTTTTTTGGTAGGATTGCATTTTAAAAAGTTATGTGTGTACTTGCTCTGTACTGCCAGCTTCTGTGGGGTTTTCAGCATTTCTGCTTGAAATCTGCATGTTCCACAAGCCGTACTGCCTGTGGTCGATAAATAACATTGTTTTGATTTCAGTTTCGTAGCAGTAGATAATAAAAATTTGGGGGGAGGCAGCAAGCATACGTTCTCACCAAATGAAAAGAACATAATTTAGAAGAAGAAAGTATGTTTCCTGTCCTCGCAGAAAGCATTGCAGATCCTCCAACATGATGCAAGCTGTTAGCATAATTATTTCATCCATCTCAGTTTTTATGCATTTGAGACTTTCCATCAACCTAATAATCTTCACTGTAGGGTTGAATTCATGACTGCTGTTTAGGGGAACCATTTCAGCATGCGATTTCCCTTCTAGACTTGAAGACATGGGCCGAGTGATAGAAAAGCCAGCAAATGGTTAAATTCATGTGAGATATCAAGCACTTGAATTTTGATATTCTTCCTCCTTTTTATTGCAGTTGTTGTCTTGCATGGTTTGTTTGGTACAGGAGTGGACATGTCATAAATTTTTAATAAATAGGGTAATCACCTGTTTTGTTAGTGCTCAGATTGTATCTGTTGGCATAAGTATATGTTGGTGCTTGAGCTCATTATGGTGTAATAACGTCTTCTTATCTTGTGGTGAATAGGCAATAAGGTTTGATGTGGAAAGTCAGGAGGAGCTCCTTCTGCCTGAAAAACGAAACGAAAATTTCATGGAAATAAAATGTATAAATATTCTCCCATATGCAGCCGAGCAGTGTTTCCCACTTTACATTTGATGAGAGCTGATTTGAACAGGAGGCAGAGGAAGCAGGAAGAGAAGGGAAAGTATGAGTAATTCTATAACCATGAAACAAAGATTTAAATATTTATGCAATTAATATATTAAAAATTAATATTATATTTAATAATTGGAGCATGAGTAGAGTTTGTGGGCAAATGGATTCTCTTCTGAAACTTTGGGTAGCAAATGGTAGAGGCGGTAGATGAGATTTATAGCAGATGCTCATTAAAAACCAGGAATTTCTCCGTGTGAGATAAAGGTCATCTTGTTTTACTCGCTTTATTTCTGGAAGGTGATGAGTTCAGCGCTCTATGGTACTTGTTGCTTTTTCAACAGAAATTAAAGGATAAGCAAAAGAGAAGAAGAGAATTTTTTGGAAGAATTAGGAGAAGGGATAAGTAAATAAAAAATCGGGGAAGAAGGGAATATTTCAAAAGAAGTAAGAAGCTTTTGAGCCTGGAGTGAGCTACAAAGCACAAATATCAGAGAAAATGCCAACAACTTCATTTTTCTTTTGGCACTAAAATTGTGTCATGGTACCTGCATGTATCGGGCAGGAAGGTCCTACACAAACTGAGCTGGGAGCACAGCTAGATGGGTGAACTGAATTTATATTCTCTTTGTATGTTCAGGCAATTATTATGAACTGCATTAGTAGGATCGGTTCGTATGTTTGTTTTAATACTAGGAAGCAGTACGTATGTTTGTTTGCTCCTTGCGTGTTTCATTCTTGCTTCCTTCCTGGTACTGGAGAAGAGAGGTCATGGGTGTTAATAGAGTAGGTAGCGCTCCTTGCCGGTACCTGAGTCCAGAGCAGGTACCAGAGCAGCCACGGCAGAGCTGTGGGAACCTGGCCTTGCTCCTACTGCTCCCTTACTCCTGGCTGACGTACTTACCTCCGTGTCTCTTGTTTGTGCCATTAACAGTGCCTCGCTTTGTTGTGTGGGGCGCTAGTTAAAGCTGGCAAATCGAATCCAATCTGTCACTCCTTGAATTCTTAAATGAGTTATTAACAAGTGTTAGTTTGCCAAATACATCTGTGGGTATATAAATGGGTTTGAAAGAACTGTTTCGTTGTCTTGTTTATATTTGATTTAATCGAGCAACAAACATTCATGTGTCTCATCAAATTCATGGGAAAAATGGTTTGTTCTAAATGTTTAGAATCATGGAATTGTTTGGTTGGAAAAGACCTTTGAGGTCAGTGAGTCCAGCCGTACCTGTGCACTACTGAACCAAATCCCTGAGCACTTCATCTGCCTATCTTTTAAACCCCTCCAGGGATGGGAACTCCACTGCCTCCCTGGGCAGCCTCTGCCAGGGCCCAGGAACCCTTTTGGTGAAGACGTTTTTCCCGGTGTCTAATCTGAACCTGCCCTGGCACAATTTGAGGCCATTTCCTCTCATCCTCACTTGACTCTGTGTATTTTTATATAGAAAGAGTTACTCTCACCTTATCAGGTCCCACTCCTGAACACCAGGTGCATGGCAAATGAAACTCTCCTGTCTCTGCAGATGAAACCTTTCACACTTAAATTAGGTGCACTTCAGTTTTCCTGACAGCATCCTACTGATATTCCTGGTAGAAGTCTGAATGCAAGTGGCAAGGAGTTGATATGCTGTGCTCATTTGGTTTTTTACATCTCTTGAGCTTGGGCCAGAGTTGTCAGTCAGTGCTAATTGCGACTGTGGTGTTAACCACTCTGTCATCCCATAGATAGGACCGTAACCTATTTTATAGCATAACTGACACAAGTCACACTTTGGGTTTTTATCAGTTCACAGAGCTCTGGCTCCCAACATTTTACATCCCTACTGCGCCAAGAGACATTTAACCTCTTGTACTTCTTGTTGAGTGCCCGAGTTATGAATATCTTACGGGATCAGAGAGTTGCTTTTTTTGTTTTGTGTTGTTTTTAAAGTAGAGAGTCATATGTTGAGAGGGTTGAAACAAAGCTCTACAGATTCGTATAGTGTCATTTTTCCTCATAACCTATTTTTGTGTTTTCTGAAACATTTGAAATGTGCTTGGGTCAGAGACACTTTGTGTTTTGAATAACTGAGCACAAGAAAGCCCTCTTTGAGCCCTGTTTGGTGGTACCAGACATGTGAAAACTGAGAATGGACAGAGCCTGCCTATCGGAACACCCCTAAAATCAAACTCAGTTGCTTGGAATTGCCATTTTTTTCCCTCCTCAGATTATATAGTAGAAAATGTGACTACCTCTTCTGACTCTGGCATCCTGTATATTGTTTCCTTTAAGCTTTTCACTCAGTATTCCCTCTGCTGAGCGCAGTCTTTAGTGTGTGTTATTTTGGGGGTTTGTTTTAACCCATGTGGATAAACCTCACTGCTCTTCTCATGTGGAGAGCATCCTTTGTCTTCAAACACCTGTGCTATGCGAACCAAGGAGTAGGAATAATTAAAGCCTATCTATCAAATGTAAAGGGATTGATTTGATCACCCCTCTAACCTCAAAAGTTGAGCATCAAAACCCACATATATTGTTTGATGGCGATTTTGGTATGGCTCCCTTCACTACCCTACCACAATAGTCAGTATGTCTCCTCCAGAAGACGCCTAGGGATGAACAGATCTTTGTAGAAATGTTGTGGGTTTGATGCTTCAGTTTCATCTGTAAGAAATTGGAACTGAAAACAGTATTGCAAAACATGAGGTGAATGAAGTTGGAGAGAAGTCTCTAGTAGTGATGTACGCAAGGCACATTCTGGACTCCTGAGTACAGGTCCAACTGCATGTGTAGCAGTGGAACAACACGTTCTGTCTTGGAAATTAGTAGGAAAAGGCCGTATAACACCAGAAGCACTGCTGCTTGCTGCAGGGTTTGACCTCAGACATGTGGTCAAGGCCAGCAGACCAGTGCTAAGGTGTCTGATGAGTGTGTAACTGGAATGGTTTGTCTTCAAGAAAGCCATGAAAATAGTTAGTACTGGGAGAATTGTTATGGTTGGTACTGGAAAGTATTTTCATTTGTTATTTTTATTCTGCGGATTAACTTCTAGCTCATCAAATAATCTGCCTGGTGCACTTAAACTTTGTGGATAACATTTATCCCTTTGCCACAGTAGGAAAATTGCAGTTGGACACTGAAGAATGAAATAACCAAATCAAGTGTTCAGATTGTTTCTGTGGTCTTCCAGCCATGCTTATTTTTTTTTATTATTTGTTGTTGCAATAGATATTTTCATAGAAGCCTTATAATACTTGAGAAATTAAGAACAAGAAAGAGATGTTTTTACAAAGGCTTATTCCAAACCTAGGAGAATTAGGAGCTACTTGCAAAATACATGGAGGAGAAGCCATGTGCCTACATGAAATAGGAAAAGACTGATCAACAAAGAAAACAATTAAAATGGAAAAAAAAAGGGAAAAGAAAGATAGAAGGTGACTGAGTTATCATGTGGCTGGTGAGGAAGGAGTTAAGGTTGGGTACATATCAGTGGTTAATGATTAACACGTAGTGAGTGGCAGCGTTGGTATTGAGATCACTCAGCTATTCCTTTTTTAGATCTAGGCTGCTGGATGTGTGCAGGATTTCACATTCTCTAGCACTGCATTTCAATCTCCAGGTTTAATAAGAGTTTCCTTTCGAATCGATTCCAGTCGGGAGCTGGAATGGCACACGGACAAAGCCGTGGTGCCCTTTGGCTGCTGTACTGAGGCGCAGAGCTGATATGCTTGTCGAAAGGGAAAAAAGGGCCCACAAATACAGGGATACTGTGAGAACGCAGGAGGAAGGTTGTTACAGATAAGGAGCCCTTAATGTGTGGTACGTAAATAGCTTCTGTCTTGTTTTTACAATTCATGGCTTCTTAGAGGTGGTTTGTTAAAATCTTGAACAGAGGGAAAAAATCGACCAACAATTGAAACCCAGGTATCCAGTGATGGGTGCTTTTTCAGTGCTCGGCCTACCACGGAGTGTCTTGAACTTTACTTCTCAGTCTTGATAGGTTTTAATTATTTTTTAAAGCACTTTCCTGATTTTTCAGTTTACTCTCTGAACAAGCCCTGACCACTTAAATAAACCATCAATGCAGCTGTATTTCTGTAAATCTTAAAGTTAAGAAAAGAAAATCCAAACTTGCAGTGCCTTTTCTGAGTAACAGCCTAAAAGGAGCTTTATAATTAAATTGCAGTTAAAATTTTAAAGTGTTGAGTGCACTTCTGTGGTGAATTTTAAATTCCGTTGTACTTTTGCACTGATTCGAGTGCAGCATTGTCTTATGAGCTCTATTCTTTCAATTCTGTACTTTACTCCTGTCTTATTAAAAAGTTGGTTTAGTTCTGGGAGCAGGTCTGCACGGAGTGGGTCTGAGACTGGGGCAGGAGGCAGGTGGGAGGTGGGACAATATCTTATTCTCATAAATGTTGTCTTGGCACATTCACATTTGACATCTGACAAGACCCTGAAATCTTTTACAGCACTATATTTAATTTACCTTCAAGACTTTCTCTCTTGTTCATTCATTGTAAACAGTAATATTCAAAATGGTCTTGGAACAGGCATGGGAAGGTTGACATGCCCTTCTCGGAAGGCTGCAGTCAGGTGCTCCACCTGCAGGAGCGTTTTGTTAGTTTTTCATAATAAAGCCTAATTTCACAGACTCGCAGAACGGTTTTGGTTGGAAAATGCTGCAAAGATCATAGACTCCAACCAATTTGTGGCATTTCCTCAGATATGCTCTCCTTGATGTTTCAGATTGATGTCTTTTAAGCAATCTTACGTCACTAAATGAATAAGGCTTACACGTTTCACGAGGTATACAGAAGCTGTTGTTATTACCTTACGTTCTCTGAGGAGATTGAGGGGCTGTGGGTGCATGCACAGTTGTCATGTTTAAGGCACCAGTCAGGAACAACTCATAGAATCATGGAATGGTTTGGGTGGGAAGGGACCTCAAAGCCCATCCAGTCCCACCCCAGGGACACCTCCCACTGGATCAGGGGCTCCAAGCCCCATCCAACCTGGCCTTGAGCATCCCCAGGGATGGGGCAGCCACCCCTGCTCTGGGCAACCTGGGCCAGGGCCTCCCCATGCTCATCGGGAAGAGTTTCTTCCTAATGTCTAATCTAAATCTTCCCCCTTTAGATTTAAAGCCACTCCTCCTCGTCCTGTCACTCCAGGCCCTTGGAAAAAGTCCCTCCCCAGCTTTCCCGGAGCCCTTTTCAGTACTGGAAGGCTACTTTCAATTCTCCATGAAGGAATAAGTGGGTGGAGTTGGCGCAATGAATTTGTAATACAGGAATTTGCATTTATTTTTAAAAACCATGATTTTTGTGACACATTTCAAGTTCAGAATATGATTGTGGATAGCCCAGATTTTTGAAAAGACCTCACTGCTTGAGGGGTTTGTCGGTCTAGTTGGTTACAAATAGGGCAGTCATTTCCCCAATGCCTGATAAAACCTTCTAAAGAAATTTTTCAGGCAATATGAATAGGAATTCAGTGTGTTTATATACATTTCTGTGTATGTGTTACCTATCGGGGAGAGGATTGCTCCCAAATTTTATTTGTAACACTTTAATTCCTGAAATAAAAAACACCTATTAGCATTTTAGTAATAGCCTGAGTGTATTTAGGCTGGTGATGCTTGCATTTCTAATGAAGAGTCTGAGGGGTGGGGTCTGTAATCTGAAGGGATGGATGAGGGTTTCACAGTTAGAAGGGCTGTGATGTGCATGAATATCTGAAATTTTTACTGCAGTTCTAATTTATTAGTGTTTAGGGTATACTGATCCCCTTAAGAGAGCAGGGAGATGTGAGAGGATTCCTGCTTCTTAGAATTTCATGCCTGCAGTTTCTCATTACAAGAGCAAAAAGTTCGGATTCATGAATCTTCTTCCCTGTTTCTTAGTGATTTCCATAATTCCCAGGAGCTGGAGAATTTTAATAGCAAGTAGGTGTGAAAAAAAGGACTAATCATTTTTTACAGCCCCATTTCTAGAGTAAATATTTCATACAAACATGCTTTGGAATTGTTTTAACAGTTATTGTCTGTTCTTTGGCGACGAGGTAGTAGAAACACGAGCACAGAGGGATATTCCTATTACTCTGTTCAGTAGCTGTTTCTTGTCAGATTCATGAGTGAAGTAATACTTTTATTTGATCTGTCTCCCTTTTCTGGCAAAGGAATATGGGGGGCTTGGAGGAGGAACTTGGTTTTGTAGCTGTGCTTGTGGGCTGCGGAATCTAACTTGGTCTTTCCAAGGATACATGGAATAGCTGCTGTTCCCCCAGCGGACAGACTCGAAGGTGAAGAAGAGCAGCTCCTTCAAAAAGCTGTTTAAGGAGGTGGGATATTTTGTGGGGACCTTTTTATTTTCCTCCTGAAGTGCCCCAAAATACATGCAGGCTGTACGGGTCCTGCAAGAATCCCTGCGTGGTCCTGGTGTGGGCGTTATCCTCATCTGTGGGGAGGAGTGATCCTCCAGTCTTCTTTACTGCTCTACTACAGTATTTATAAGCCTGACTCCCACCTAATGTAGCCTTCAATTTATTATTTATTTAGACGATGCTAAGTGTGTGCTGGGACAGTTTTGAAACGCAGAGAAAAGCTTCTTGTTGGCCCGAGCTCAGTAGCATCCCAAGAATGTAAAGACAAAGGGGGGAGAAAAGGGTGAGCGCTGTTACGTGGCAGCTGACTGCTGCAAGCGTTTGAATTCCGTGCCCTTGCAACATCTCTCTGATCAAATTATAAAGGACAAAGGAAATGGCTGAGGTGAAAGTACAGGAGGAACCAAGGTGTCTCTGCACTTCTCTGCCGGAGTGGCAATGGGATTGCTCAATAAAAGAGATGAAAATAGCACAAAGAAGCTTCTGTCATTAAAATGTGCTTTGATTTTCACTAGCAGTGCTCTGGGACTTGAGTTTTTACAATGGCTTTAGTTCAGCAGCGTCTAAACCATGTGACTTCACTTGAAAGAATCTTGTCTATTGTAATCTGGTTTTATATGCACTGGATGTAGTGTTTTGAAGTTCACTTGTTCCAACTACACCTCTAGCACGCCAGATTGGTTAAATTTAGTGATACAGACCTAAAATATAAAGTCCTGTTTCCTTATAAGTTTTAGATAGACGTTTAAATGTTGTCCTTACCCCCAGCCGCCTCCTGATTATAGTGATTTTTGAGAGGTGCAACGCTGCCCTCTCCTGTGCAGCCGGGAGCATAACAAGAAATCCCTTTGCCTGACTCGTGTTTGTGTATCTAATTTGCTGCATGTGGTTATAAACTGTTTTGTAGCGACATGTCTGTTTATACACCTCTAATGGTCAATTCTGAGTTTAATTATGAGATCAATTCAGCTAACGGTTGGTATAATAATCTTTACTTTTGCCCATTTCTCTTTGCTAACCTATCAACGATGGTTTTTTTGTTTCAAATGCTCTGATATTACTACAAAAAAGTGTTGCTATCCCCATGAATATTTTTGTTGTTAATACGCAGTTTATTTTGTCTCTTTTCTTAAAAGCTGTTTTCTCATCCCATTCTTGGTATAAATAGTAATTTCTTTTGCCTGTCTTTTTTTCCCTTCTCTACAAGCACGCCTTTCATATAATGATTGAGGTAAGATGCATTGATGTTTGTTCATGGTTATGGAACTTTCTGTGGATGTGTAAGAAGTTGCTTTGGTATGAACTTTTTACAGTATTTTGGACCAGAAATTTGTCAGCATGCGTGGTTAAAAAATACAGATTTAATCTGCCGTTCGTAGCTTCCTTAATATTTACCATTGTCTCTCAGGCTACAGAGTTAAATGTCTGCAGGGATTGGTAATGAAATGCAGCAGGCATAGTCGGTTTGTGGTTCTTCACCTGCAGAGCTGCTCCTTGGTGTCGCTCCCACCCTTGTGCCGCATCGTACGAGCAGTGCGGGGGCTCTGCGGGTGCCGTGTTCGCCAGTAGCCACGGTCTCTGCTGCGGGAGCCGTCCTGACAGCAGCGACCCGGACTCACAGCTCAGTGGGTTCTCCTGCAAGTGGCCCATCCTGCCTACTTGTCTCCTGTCTTTGGGTACCCGTGGTCATCTCCCACCTGTGAACCACCTGCATCTGTTTGAGGGGCTTGGTCTTCATGTTGTGACCCTGGGTGATGTGAAGGCGTTTTGTGAGATTCAGGAGTTTGGACAAACAGATTACATGAAGGAAAATGTTCTTGCACTATTCATCTCTCTACTTTGACTTCCTTGCTGGCCAGAGGTGATTTCACTTGTGTGAAATCACTGATATTTCACATGAAACTACCAGACACTGAAAACTGTTAATTCAGTAACCTAGATCATTGTTGGTAGGCTTTTAAAGTGCATATTGAAGTCAAATTTTGAGTTGTAATACGAATGCTCAGTTTGTTTAGGTCTCTAATTAATAGCTGAAATGCCTTGCAAATTTAATTTAGAAGAAAATTAATGTTGCTGTTTAAATATTTTCCCAGCTATCTTGCATCTGTAAAGTTATCAGAGTCCCTTTTATTTGTATAACTCTCTTACTTTAAATGGCATCCTACCTTGTTTATATTTATGGGGGGAATGCTTGTAAAGGACAGAGCCATACATGGAATTTGAGAGTGAAAAATAAAAAACCTGCCACCATTTAAAGAAATGATTTTATATTAATCACAGTCCATTTTATAAGAGGATACAGAGTTTAAGAATTCTGACTCCTTTGATTGTATTTGGATCTCAACTTTACAGATCATCTGGTTGAAAGGGAATAAATTCCAAACTAGAATGGGAGGAGGCAACTAAGCCGATAGCAATCAGACTGTTCCGATGAGAACTTGTCAAGCATCTTCACAATAAATACAGTAGGATAAAAGTAACCACAGGGGAAGAATGTACCATTTATTAGTGAAAACTTGTATGCCCTCTGGAACTCTGACTTGTTTAGGAAAGAGAAATGAGTCCGTGTACAACCCCGCTGGGATAATTGTTGTACACGGTGACTCACCTGATGCAGTTGCCATATGAGAGACACGACTGGAGAGGAGCTCAAGTGCTGATGGGCTGTGTTGGGGCAGGTCTGCAAACAAGCCCTTCAGCTGGTCATATTTTGAGTATCATGTAGTTTCATGTTTAGTTTTCTAGTTTTGTGCTTAAGCTCTTCTCTACTCTTTGAGAACCATTCTTGAAGACTCTTTGGGAAAACTCTTTCTTGAAGTTCCCATTCCTCAGTGGATGTTTTTCTCTCTGTTCTTCGGTGTGACTGGTACGCAGTCAGTGAAGCTAAGTTGTTCAAGTATTCTGCATGGTAGAAAACAGTCAGCTCTGGTACTTTTTGCAGATGTAGCTGCTTCTGCTTCTTGTCTGGCAGTAGATCATTGTGCAGCAGGAGCGCTCCCACTGCCTTTGCGATCTGCCCCGGCATTAGGACAGAGCACGCCTTCCAGAAGGAGGAAGACTTAGGATGAAGTTATATGGGCTGGTGGCTCCCTGCTCCCCAAAAGAGTGAGCCCAGCTTCCCTCCACTTTACCATGCTTTAAATTACCAAAAAATGAACCTGAATTTTAAAATAAATAAAAGCTCTCTGGCAGTATAGCATTGATTTTCTCCGTGACCAAACAAGTACCAGCATCCGTCCAAGGGGAAGATGTTGGGAAAGCTCAGGAATGGGAAATCAGGCCCTGTTTTTTTTGACAGCTGTGGCAAGCTGTTAGACTCACATATCCACATCATATCTTTACTCACATTATATCATTAGCCTTGGCGCCACAGAGATAATTTTTAAAAGCCATACGATAATAATTATGCCTGTGGCACGTTAAACATTTTTGCTTAGAAGTGGAAAATGCTGTCAAGGAATGTTGCTGTACAAAAATAGCACCTGCAGCTTCAGAGGAAATGCCTGGTGATTTTCAAGTTTTTTAGCGGAAAAAAAGAATCAGAGAACATTGGATTTTTTTTTTCTGGTCTTCTAGTAACAGAACCAAGTGCACTTTCCATTTTAAATCAGGCTTGTTTTGGTTTGTGAGGGTGGAGGTGTGGTGCTGCTTCCTAAGAACGCGGGAAGTTTAGACTTCATCGAAATGTTTCAGCACAAAAGGGAAATGTGCAGGGAGCCACAGGAGGCCGCTGTGCTAGGCAGTGGGAAAAGTTTGGAATGCCTGGATTTTCTAGGAAATGCAAACATGGGGGGCACATGAAAGGTGTCCCGGCTTAATGTGGAAGCAAGAAGCACCAGTTTTTACTGTAGAGATACTACCTTCTCATAGGTGCTATAATTTTTCATCCGGTCTTTGAGAAGTGTTAGTGTCATTTGCTTGATGGTCAAGAAAGAATTAACATAGCGGGCTTCAGAATACCAACACACTTTTGGGTGGAGGGTATGGAAAGGAAAGGAAGGTGTTTTAGCCACCACAGCACAGTCAGAGTTCAGTTTACTTCCCAGATTGTTCTCTGCATTTAGGCAAGTTGCTCAGTTCCAAACCTTTTTTGAGTAAATTTGGGCATCTTGCTTCTAGCTTTGCTTGTCACCTTAGTACAAATCCGGGACAGGAATTTCCCTGCTGCCTGAAATATTCCTTTGATATGGAATGAAAGGCAGCACAGGAGCGAAGATTTAACTCTTAGGCTTCACTTTCTGTAGTGTTTGTCCAGTTTAAACTCAGCTATTTTGATATGACAACTCCAAGCATCTGGCGCTGTCATATTTGCAGAAGGATTGTAGCCATTTTGAGGGCAGCATTGTAACGTGTCTCCAAGATAAATGTCAAATGTTATGTTTTCTTTTACAGTTAATCTGTGGAATTAGGTTATAGTTTCTTGAGCCACAGATGAATCTGCCTCTCTTGAAACTTGCTCTTTTCGAAGGATGTCTTTGTTGCTTAATCAGAAGCGAGACTGGTTGTGTACTCCTGTGCTCAAACTGCTCAGAATTTGTGCTGGATGCAGAAGCACTTGTCTCCATCCTCACAAAACTTAGAACAGTTGTTCAGAAAATGTCTTTAACATGCACAAGACTTATGTTGCTCACTGAGGTGCTCAGGGACTTAACTATCGAGGACTTTCCGTTGGTTCCTGGAAGCAACTACTCCAATGTTTTCCATTCTTTCTCCTTAAAATATCTGGGCTGGGAAAAAAACAGAGAAGCCAACTGCATGTTTTAGAGGTTCTTCAACAGTAGACTTTAGGGTTGGGTTTTTTTGTTGTATACTGCAGTGTTGATATCCTTTTAAAGCAATAGTTGCCTTTCACTTGCACATTTGTGTCTTTCCAGTGTAATATTGAGACTTGTGGCACAGTTTTGTGGCCTCTGAGGAACAAGTCGTGGTTTAAACTGATCTGGGGTGGGGGAAAGAGAGAAGGTGAAGCTGCATCCTGCAGTGACATTATTGGTAATTCTGCTTAGTGACAACTCCACACCAGAAGTTGAATGACTTTCTTGAGACACTTAGGGTTCTTCACGTGGAGAAGAGAAGGTTCTGGGGAGACCTTAGAGCAGCTTCCAGTACTGGAAGTGGTGCCCGGGAAAGCTGGGGAGGGGCTCTTGATCAGGGAGGGCAGGGAGAGGATTAGAGGAAGTGGTTTTAAGCTGAAAGAGGGGAGATGGAGATGAGATCTTAGGGATAAATGTTTTGCTGTGAGGGTGGGGAGGCCCTGGCCCAGGCTGCCCAGAGCAGGGGTGGCTGCCCCATCCCTGGAGGGGTTCCAGGCCAGGCTGGATGGGGCTTGGAGCCCCTGATCCAGTGGGAGGTGTTCCTGCCCATGGCAGGGGTGGCACTGGATGGGCTTTGAGATCCCTTCCAACCCAAGCATTCCACAATTCTGTGATTCCGCAGGAAACAGGTATCAGATGGAAGAGATCGTGTTTCTCTGGTTCTGTGCCGAGAGTGGCATTTTCTGATGCAGAGGCATCTGTAAGTGGGTCTGATGCATTTGCTCCTGGTAGGCAAGACACTTGCATAGGTACACGCTGATCTAGTGCGGTAGATGAGAGAGAAAAGGACAGCCCAGAAAGAAGCACATCATTGGCAATGAAGCTGGAAATGTGCTCATGCTCAAGTGATGTCTGTGATACAGGCTACGTACAAGGTGTGTAAATGCAAGATGTTCAATTAGCTGTCGCAATTTCTTTTGCTGAAAGGGAAATTGGTTCAAATCTGTGGTAAGACTGATGGCTGTATGGAAGCTCTGTCTTGCTTTTAGTTGTACTTTCCAGCTTGCTGCTATATTTGAAGAGGAATTGCTGGGTTGTCCCCTCAGTAAAGTACAAATACTGTAAGGCGTGATGAGACAACCTCTTAAATTTAATTCTAGTTCTGTTTCTGGGGTACAGCAAGAACTGGTACTTCAATAATGTGTTGACTGTCTACATTGGCAAAAGTGGGGAGCAGCAGAAGTGGATCGGTGGGCTGAGGCATCGGTGCTGTGATTCACCAGCACTCGTGTGGCTGTGGAGATGGTGGCATTTGGTTCCCTGTGCCAAACATCCACACCATGCATGTAGATCAGTGATTTCTGAACTCAAGATGTTAGTTAGGTGCTGCAAGTCCCTGTTGTGGCGCATTCTGCCTGCAGTACTGGTTTGCAACCCCGTGTCAGCGAGTTTTGGAAGAAAGGCTGGGTTGGTACCAGCCCAACAGCTCATGTGAACTGAACCCGTGCGTGTTGAGCGCAGCTGGGGAGGGGATTCGCTTCAGCTCTGCGCTGCTGGAGGGCTGGTGCAGGCATCTGCTTCCCGGCCGGTGGCTGAGGGGATGTGGCACTGGTGCCATGGGGACGTAATTTGTGGCTGTGCAGAGTCAATCGTCTGGCCTTGAACTGAAGGACTAAACAGGCCACACCTACGGCCAACAAACAAAACCTCTTTTGTATCAAAGGGGCTCATTTTAATTCTGTCACTTAAAGTAATGAGTAAAGCTTGATTATTCTCAAGCTCCGGCTGTGCTTTTACACCTGGTTAGGCAGTTTCCTACCTTAACTGTTGTCTTGCTGTTGCTTGCACATCAATTCTGAGCATGTTTTACAATCTCATGTCTCTCCTGTGGAGCAAGGTTGCTGTTCTGTTTCTGGTTTGTCTGGGGGAATTTATTGCCAGGGAGCTTTCCATTTACAAGCTTTGACTTCTAGTGCTGTCATCAAAGATGCCATATGTAAGAGCAAAATTAATTCATGTTTTTAACCTGATTTCAGGATCCTGGACCACCACCACCCTCCCCGTTGATGGGTCTGAAGCCATTGCAGTTACTGGAGATCAAGGCCAGGGGGAGGTTTGGGTGTGTGTGGAAAGCCCAGCTACTGAACGAGTATGTTGCAGTCAAAATATTCCCTATCCAGGTATGCAGAAGTTCTCACTGTTCAGAGTTGCTTGCAATATGGTGATGTTAAAGCACCTTTTCTGGTCATGATAAGAGGCTTTAATTTAGAGACTTTTCAGTGTGCACTGAAATATATCTAGTATACAGAATCATGGAATGGTTTGGGTTGGAAGGGACCTCAAAGCCCCTCCAGTTAAGTGAAATAATATTTAAATCCCAGCAAGTATCCTCCAAACACCTTGTTTTAGAGCAGATTGTGTTCATCATTTTAAGATCCAGTCTAGTTAAGGGGCTGAATAAACACTGCAGGTTCTTAGCCTTCTAGGGGAAATGTACTGATGCTGGTTTCAGCCATCAGCACAACATAAATGAAATCGGAGACTTTGTTCATTATTTTTAATTAAAGAAAACCTATTTCAAATTCTTCATGGGATTAATAAAATATAAAAACTGAACTATGCTCTTAAGACTGAAGCAATCGTAATGATTTGACTCCAGTGCTAACCTACAGCTCTGTGTTTCCATGGTTTGTAGCCGTGACAGTTGATGTTTTCTCAACAGCTGATGTTCCTTGACAACAGCTCTAAGGTCTTTCAGGCAAATTTCCAGTGGATGTGTGTGTGCAAAGAAGGAGGTTTTCATACTTCTGTATATGTTAGGTCAGTAGTTTGTAGCACAAATGTCATTATTAATGCAAACAAATCCCGTCTTGGCAAGTTACAAACAGGTTTTGGTGACTTCAGCGGGTCACGTACAAACGCCCAGCGGGTTATAGGAGGAAACTCCTGTCATGGAGAGTGCTTCTCGTTCTCGTTATCGCGGTGTTAACTTGATTCGATGTGTTTTGTTTACAGGACAAGCAGTCGTGGCAGAATGAGTATGAGATTTACAGCTTACCTGGAATGAAGCACGACAACATTCTGCAGTTCATTGGGGCGGAGAAGCGGGGCACCAGCATCGACGTCGATCTCTGGTTAATCACGGCCTTTCATGAGAAGGTACGCTTGGTTCTCAGCATGGTTTCCTTTCTTCCAGCATTTTGGTAGAGGAAGAACATCCACAGAAATTCATCACAAAGGTGAATTTCAGACAGTTAAGAAAATAAAGTAGTTTTTGCTCATTCTGAGCTTCTCTCTCTTCATTTGAAATAAATTTATTTATTTTCAGCCAGCTGAGAAGTTGTCATCAGTCTGCACCTAACAGAGAAGTTGTTTTAGGAAACTAACACATTTATTCCTCTTTTGTGTTTTTAGAATGTGTATTTTTGAGTGTCCCCCATCTAAATCTGCCTCAATTAAACTCTGTGAGGCAGAAGACTAGAATTGTCCCAACTGTTTAAACTGTTTCATGATCCATTTTTCTAACTGATCTTCCTTAATTGATCTACTTTATTTTCACGATCAAGAAGATAATATCCAAGTCGTGTGCCTTTCTGAAAGGTTCTTGCCACTTTTTTGTTTGTTTTTGTCTAAAAATCCTCTTGCTGTTGGAAAGGTGGCGTCTGAGACACCTGATGGAAAATACAAACCCAGGTCAGCAGGATTCTTGAAGCTGAATTTGCCCTGTAATTTCCTGTGCCTGGAAGATGATAAATCACCCTTGTGAAAGTGGGGCTGTCTTTATGAGGAACGTAGATATCTCAAGTCTAGCTTCCATTTCCAACACTGATGGTTCAGCCCAGTTCATGGCGAATGTGCCACTCAGCATGGGTTGTTGGATGTTTAAAGACGTGGCTCTATCCATTGTCTGGAGGGGATGCCAAGAAACTAGACCTGATTGTCGATGTCCACATGTAATTACATGGTCCATCAGAAGACAAAGAAAGGCGGACAGACATATCGTGTTTGTTGATGGAGGCCAGTTACGGAGTGTTCTTTCGAGTAGACGAGAAGGAAATTGATCTTGTCCTTGGGTTTGTTTTTTGCTGTGCAGGGTTCGTTAACGGACTTCCTCAAGGCAAACGTGGTTTCTTGGAATGAGCTGTGTCACATCGCTCAGACCATGGCCAGGGGCTTGGCGTACCTGCACGAGGACATCCCGGGGCTAAAGGATGGACACAAACCTGCCATCTCCCACAGGTACCTGGAGCGTATTCCCAGGAGATTGCTAACGCTGAACTTCAAGCTAGCGGCTATGAAATGTGGATGGGTAGGAAGCATTGAAGGAATTACTCTGATATCTTCCTTCCAGAGTTACCAAGAAAAACCTGCTTTAAGCAAAAATCAGGCTGATGGCTTACAGGACTGTGCGGTGCTTGTGGTTGGCATCATAAGTTCTTTTTTATACAGTAATTATTTAAGTCCCCAGCGCAGTTGTGAAATAATGGGCATTGCGGCTGTTGGAAACAACTTGAACACTTGTGTATGTGACACTGAGGAATATCGAATGCCTTCAGAGAAACACTTGCTATAGGTGGCCTGTTGGGAGTGTAGTTGCTGGGTTTTTAAGGGAGGTAGGTGTAGAAATAGGGAGGTGAAATGATAGTGGGAACCAGAATAAAAGCCAGAGTAAGAGAAATACAGGTTCTGCAAAACCTGGAATATCATGAGCACAACAGCTTGACTGGTGGTAGAACGAGAGAGGGGCAGAGGAACACACAGGACAGATGGGAATCCCTGGATTGAGTCCATTATCATTTGTTTCCGCAGGAAACGATACATCTCCTTGTTAGGAACAGTCACGATTCATTTTGCAAAGTGTTTTGTTTCCTATTATTTGCACAAGCAATATGTAGTTGCAATTAAAGGATACTGTAATGACATTTTTATTCTATTTCTGTATCGCACAGGCTTATAAATCTATATACATTTTAAAACTAAGCACAAAATGGCAGTTTCAGTTGTGGTCTTCCGTATTTCCATAAGAATAAAGCCGTCCAAGTGCACTCTTAGGTTTTATTATTATTTTGTTGTTGTTTATAATGTGAAAGACAAGATGATGATAAAGTCCATATACTGTTCACTGTTATATCTGTTTACTTTTTCCTTAGAACATCGTGCAGTATTTCATGTTCTAGATTTCTAATCTTATTTTCCTTTACTTGAAAGGGACATCAAAAGCAAGAACGTGCTGCTGAAGAACAACCTGACAGCTTGCATTGCCGATTTCGGTCTAGCTTTAAAGTTTGAGGCTGGAAAGTCTGCGGGAGATACACACGGACAGGTAAAAACCAGTTTACTCACAAATGATACAACCATTAACTGCATGTGAATGGAAATCAATGGCCGAGGCGTCCTTCAAGCGCAGGGTACGGTATCCTCAGCCCTTGATGGTGACCTTTAAGGAAGATGGCGACGTGTGCTTGCTTCTCCCAGGCTAAAAATGCAACAGTACTTTAGGCAATCACAGATCTCAGCCTCCTCTCCGGGAGCCACAGAGAGCGATGAGGTCTCCCCTCAGCCTCCTCTGCTCCAGACCAAACAGCCCCAGGGCCTGGGTTGGATAGTGGAGCAATCTTGTTTGGACGTCGTGTACACTCTGATTTATCCAGATGACATAATTTCGTTACTAACTGTGGTCAGAAAGAATGGAGATTGCCCAAAGCTTTCATTTAACTTTCTCAGTATAAATGGCACCTTGCTAGCGGGTTCTCCTTCGGTTTTGTTATTGCTGCCCCTGTCACAGGGAGAAACAGCAGCATGTTTATGTGAAGCTGTCATCGTTCTTCTGACGTGAAAAATTAAGAATAGCAGCCTTCTCTAATGTGGAATAAAATAAGGAGTGGTGGTGACAAATAGGTTGCATGTTATGCAAATGGCTATTTTAAAATACATTCAGGTTTTCCTGCTTCGTACGCATCCCTTATAGGGCCCGGTCTGTATGATTACAAGTTGTATGTAAGATTAGAAGATGCTTCCAAGATTTAGTCGTAAGTGAGGAAAACTATGGTTATTTTGAACCTTTGGCAACCACAGCCGTGGTCTCGAGTGTTGTAACCGGCCCCAGACACAGTGGTGACTGGTCATGTTGGTTCCTAGTGTACATTCCTGTGCTTCCCTTTCTTCCAAGGTCGGCACACGGAGGTACATGGCTCCTGAGGTACTAGAAGGTGCTATAAACTTCCAAAGGGATGCATTTTTGAGGATAGATATGTACGCCATGGGACTGGTCCTCTGGGAGCTGGCGTCGCGCTGCACTGCCGCAGATGGTAAGTAACATATTTGATCTGTGCAAGCACTGAAGGGAACTTGAGAGGTGGATTTAAAGCAACAATTGGCAGGTGGGTTACGTGTGCGGTGAAACCGAGTGAGGGCGCAGCCCTGTGGGGAAGGATTGAAGCAGCAACGTCCCAAAGTCACCTCAGTCTCTTCAGGGTTTGGCATTTTCTGTTAGATGGACACCCTTGCATTTCTTCTGCAGAGAGAATTCCTGCAGGAGTGCTCAGCCTAATGTGTTTGACTTTGGAGTTCGTCCCAGTAGTCTCAGAGCCAACCAGCTGATCTTAAAGTGCTGCTCCTCTTCATCAACAGAAATTCAGATCAGCTTAAACTTAGTCACCAAGAGATTCCTCAGCGCCTGTGGAGACACTGTCGCCTGTGGAAAATGTGCCTGGACTCTTATTAGTGTCTGAGATCTGTTCCTAGTGCAGTAAGGGAATCCAGGGCTAAAAGACAGGAAGGATTTATATGTGTTGACATATAATTTATTACAAAGAGTGTTGATGCAGTGACAGCCGCTTAGAAGCCCATGTGAGACGGTGCCTTGCCTCATCCCGAGTCGCGAGGAGCGGCTCCTCGGTGCCTCCGCAAGGCTCTGCCAGGAGACACCAACGTGTCTGCTGCTGGTTCTGCCCAGCATGAGACCAGGCCCAGGGAGCTCGGTGCTTCCTTGCCCTCTCTCGTTCTTGTCACTAACGTAGCACGGGTTCAGCTCATGTCTCAGAACTTGTAAGTAATTGTTGATAGCTTAGAGACTGAAGATACAATAATGTCTGAGTGATCTGTGCCTGATACCGGGTCAGCTATGGTCCATCACAGTGGTTTTTCTCAGGAAAAATCTGATTTTTAAGCTATCCCTCCAGGGATGCGGCCTCCCCTGCTGCCCTGGGCGCTTCACTCTGTCAGTGAAGAGCTCTTTCCCAATATCCATTTAGGAAATCCAGTTATCTAAACCTGCTCTGGTGCAACTCAAGGCCTCTCCTCTCATGCGGAATGGAGGGGGAAGCGCCTTCCCTCCGCAGGGAAGCAGCAGGTGCTCTTGCAGGCTCGTCTCCTGCAGCGTGTGTGGGACTGGAAACATTCATGTGTGGCTGTTGGGAGCCTGCGTCGTCATGGGAGAGGCAGCAGGCGTGGAAGAAGGTGATTGATCTTCTCAAAACTATCACTTGTCGGAGGAGGTGGGAGACGCTGCGGCTCCATCTCCCTGCGCCCTTGCGCGCTGAAGCTTTCGGCTGCGAGGGAGCTGGGCCGAGAGTTGCGCCTGGCAGCCACGCGCGGGAGAGCAGACGCTCTGCAGCTCTCCTGCTGCTGAAACAACAGCTCGTCTCTGCTTATCTGGCAGTTTAATGGCAACAGAAAGGAAGCTGCTCCATAAAATTCTGATTCTGGATTACAGTTCCAAGATATCTGTCTGTTTTTTTCCCCTTTTTTAAAGCAAAACTCGTGTTTTAACGTATCTTTCTCTCTGCAGGCCCAGTAGATGAGTACATGTTGCCATTTGAAGAAGAAATTGGGCAGCATCCCTCCCTCGAAGACATGCAGGAAGTCGTGGTTCATAAAAAGAAGAGACCCGTTCTACGAGAGTGCTGGCAGAAACACGCTGTGAGTAGCAACCCAAGTTCTTTGAAGTTTGGTCGGGACTCGAGTTTTAGGTTCTGTCAGCCCCATGTTGTGTTCCTAAAACTGTCTTCTAGGAAGAAGTAATAATTCTAATAAGAATTAGATGGACTGTTAACTAATATGGTCTCAATCTTAACATGTTTTCTCTTGGCTGAGTTGAAAGTGAGGGATTTTTTTCACTTCTTTGGTGAAAGAAGAGATTCTAGGGAGTTCAAGTGCCCGCGTTCCACTTGTTTAAGCCGTTCCAGTCTTGATTTACTGCAGCGCGGGCAAAACGGGAACGGAATAACGTAGGGTAAGCAGTGTTGTACAAGGAGTTTCTGGGATCGGTTAGGGAGGAATCGCATGCTCTCACGGTCTGGGCTACGGCAAGAGGCTTGTGGAAACATCACTGCTTATTCCTAGCCCTGTTTTTTTCCCAAAGAGGGGTTGTTTGAAACAATAGGTGATGCTGTCTATGCAGATGTCACTGTCTGCTCCTCTGCGCTGCTTTGGGAGGTAACGACTGTCAGATACAAACCCCTCTCATGCCGTTTGGTTTTGGATGACATTTCATTTGAGCAATGAAGAACTTTAAAGATTGTGCATTAAACGAGGTTAAAACACCAGCCCGCTGGGTGCTGGAAAGGATTTGCTCACTGTCGTGTGTGTTGTGTAAATAGTGCAGAACAACCCAGACCTGAATGCAGGTCTGTGCTGGGTTTCTGAACGAGGAAGGCAGAGCCTCCTGCTCCGAGAGAAGGCTCAGCCCGGGCAGGCCTGCTGGGCAGAGTCCAACGGCTGGAGGTTTAACACGGCCAGACGCCGGGTCCTGCACTTGGGGCACAACAACCCTGAGCAGCTACAGACTAGGAGAAGCCTGGCTGGAAACTGCCTGGAGGAGAAGGACCTGGGGGTGTTGGTTGAACATGAGCCAGCAGGGGCCCAGGTGGCCAAGAAGGCCAATGGCATCTTGGCTTGGATCAGAGACGGTGTGACCAGCAGGTCCAGGGAGGTTATTCTCCCCCTGCACTCGGCACTGGTGAGACCGCACCTCGAGTCCTGTGTTCAGTTCTGGGCCCCTCACCACCAGAGGGATGTTGTGGCTCTGGAGCGAGTCCAGAGAAGAGCAACGAAGCTGGTGAAGGGGCTGGAGAACAAGAGAAGCGGCTGAGAGAGCTGGGGGTGTTTAGCCTGGAGGAGGCTGAGGGGAGACCTTATTACTCTCTACAACTACCTGAGAGGAGGTTTTGGAGAGGAGGGAGCTGGGCTCTTCTCCCAAGGGACAGGGGGCAGGGCGAGAGGGAATGGCCTCAAGCTCCACCAGGGGAGGTTCAGGCTGGACATCAGGAAAAAATTTTTCACAGAAAGGGTCATCGGGCAGTGGCAGAGGCTGCCCAGGGAGGGGGCTGATTCACCTTCCCTGGAGGGGTTTAAGGCACTGGTGGACGAGGTGCTGAGGGACATGGGTTAGTGATTGATGGGAATGGTTGGACTCAATGATCCAGTAGGTCTCTTCCAACCTGGTGATTCTGTGATTCTATGAAATGCAATTTCCTGTGGGAATCACCCTCGTTAAGACTTGCAGGTGATTTTTCACCTTTTTTCCCTTGCAGGGAATGGCGATGCTGTGTGAAACGATAGAGGAATGCTGGGATCACGACGCGGAGGCCAGGCTGTCAGCGGGCTGCGTAGAAGAACGGATTATTCAGATGCAAAAACTAACTAACATTATAACGACAGAGGACATTGTGACGGTGGTCACAATGGTGACAAACGTTGACTTTCCTCCCAAAGAATCCAGTCTATGATAGTTGCACTGGTCACGTCACTGACCGCCAGGACTCTTCGCTGGAGCTGCTAACGCGCCCGGGGCTGCTGTCGGCATTCCTGGTTCCGCCGGGACAGGACGGTAAGTCTCCGCGACATCAGCCACAGGTGTTTCACCTTTATTTCCCCCTCCCGAACGTGGATCCGTGAGACTTTTTGCATTCCCTGCTGCCACCTGAAGACCGAGAGGCGACTCGGTGCCATCGAGGAGCTGAAATGCAGAACACGGACCTGTGGCGGCTAACGCGGCGTTTTAAAAACTGACAGCAGATTTGTTAATCCCTGTCGGAAGAGACTAATTCCTTACATGAACTACTGGTATTTTTTTTAAATCAAAACATTTCATTTCAGATTTAAAAAGACAAAAAAAGGGTAACTTTTGTTTTTATTGCATTTGCCGTTGTTTATAAAGATGACTATTGTAATGCCAATATGACACAGCTTGTGAATGTTCAGTGTGCTGCTGTTCGGTGTACATAAACAAAAGTAATCGAGTGGGATCTAGCAAAGAGGCTTCCAAGTATTACCTAACCTCCCTCAACAAGGATACCTCAGCTCCACCTCCGCTAAATTATGAGATTGACAACACTAATTGGAATAATAAATCGATCCGTGTTTTGTAAATGATGTATTTCAAAGTCACTGTGTTATTTAAGAAGGGTTAAGCTATGCTTCATGCCAACTGTCGACGGCCATTCCTAAAGCAGTGTTTTTAGCCTTTTCTTGTACCAGCTTGTTGTGTATAAAACAAAGAAGTGCTGTTTATCGAAACAACATTTCCCTCCCCGTTTTAGTTTAAAGCTTTTCTCTTCTTCCCTCCATTCCCCAGAATCTGTCATCCATTTATTTAATGGGATACTATTTAGGTTTGCTGTGTCTGAGGAGTATTTGAAACCTTACGCGTGACTTTCTTTAATTTTCTGTGAGCTGTGACACTGGAAAGCTCTGAATCCTTGTTTTTGTTAAAGGTGTCTTTTTTTTCCTATTTATGTTTGTAAAGAGGTCCTCCTCGCCCCTTTCTGTTTCTCTGCGCAGTGGGCTCTGTGTCCCTGCTTCAGAATCACCTCAGGAAGCTCAGTTACCCCCCATTCCTCATTTCTCCGCTTCGAGATTCGCAGCTTCCCTCTGCTCAAAGCTCGGTGCCAGCGCGATGCGAGGACGCGGCTCCATCCTGGAGTCGGAGGGAAAGTTCCAGCCGTGATTTTAGACGATCAACGCTTTTACAAATTTCAGGGATAAGTCAGTTATGCTTACAACGTGAAATACGCAATGATGGTTTAGAGGTAACAAATACCGGTGTCCAGAAGTGCGGGAAAACACGGGAATTGCTTTCACCACTCCAGCTCTGTTAGCCTTCAGGAAGTTCCTGCCCTAGAGTGAGATCTCAGGCAGGCAGGTGCCGAAGTGCTCCTCGAAAGTAACTGCTTTACTCAGTTTATTCAGCCCTTCCCACAAACTTCCAGGTAAAATAGATTCTTTCCCGCTCTGGAGTGTGGGACAGACACCAGCTCATGGAGCGTGATGTGTCGTGGTGCTGTTTGCTGTTCTCACAGCAGCTTTTAGCGTTGCTGTTCGTGGCTCACTGCGAGGGTTCTCTTTAAACTGATCAGTGCAGCCAAGTGTGCGCAGGGTTAGTCTCTGGGAACAACAGGAGACGCTACAGGTCAGGGAGAGGAGGGAAGGCCTCGTGTCCGTCACAGTGGAGCCCAAGGTTTCAGGTCCCTGCTGCGTGGGCCCTTAGTGCTGTACAAAGAAAAACATCTCGCATGTGGCTGCTCTTTTGATTGATGCCATCATTTTGCTTCCATTTTTAATCCAAGGACATTGTTTTGTGCCCACAACAGGATGGGAACAGAGCTGCAAGTGCTGAACAAAGAGGAGCATTTGCCCTTTGCCGAGAGCCTCTGTGCTCCCAGGGAGTTTTAGCCCCTTTGCTAGAGAAAACGGAGAGAAGGTGGCTGAGTTCTTGGTGTGCACCAACTCCAGCAGCACCGTCCTGCCCCTGGGCCTCAAGAGACTCCCTCTGGGTTTTAGAGCTGCCTTGGGGGGGCTCCAATTGTTTTAATTCTGAACTACTCTAACTCCCCATTTTTTAACAGCGTAATAGAGTGTCACCACGGAGAGGATGTTCATCATCTTGGTACCATTTAATTGATAACAATCATAGCCTGAGCTGCTCGATACAACTGTTCTCACAGGGCATTTCCATGCCCATGTCTGTTTTCCCTCTCTGAGCTGTTGCAGAGTCAGCAGCTGCTGGAAGTACCTCAGTGGTTCTAGTCTGTGTCGCGTGCTGTGGTCCCAGCTTGGGAGGGTCTCCCAGCCCTGGCTCCTTGCGTTCTGCACCGTCTCCTGCAGGACGGATACGCGAGCCCTGCGCTGGTGCTTACGCGGAGGTTTTAAGAAGCTGATCGGCACTTTCAGAGCGCTGAACCGTACCCTGGTGCTGCCGCCACCTCTCCTGTCCAGACTGGCGCTTGATGGATTAGTAGGGTCACCATTTTTTCTTTCCAGCTTCTCTATTTTAACTCATTCACTTCTCTTGGCAACCCCTGGTACGAAGTCCCGAAAGCTGCAGCGCGTGTTCACGGGCAAAGCGATTCCAGTAGCATCCCTGATGGAACATCATTTACCTCAGTTACTCAACCAGCAGTACTTCTCTTACTTCTCTTTTTTTTCTTTTTTTTTTGTTCTTTTCTCCCTCTTGGTTTTCTGGTTTTACGCCGTTCCAGTCCCTTTCTATTCGTTTTGTTACCTCTCACGGTTCGGTGAGCGATTCCTGTGCCGTCCGTCTGTCTGTCCGTGCTGGCACAGTTGCTGTAACTACTGTCCGAGGGTAGCTGCTGCTTTCCTGCAGGTACCCAAAACCAACCAACCCCCCTCGCCCTCAATCAAGTGATTGTTAAATATTGTACAAATACAAATGTATTCGCGCTCCCCTCGCCCTGAAAACGTTACAATAAAAAAATGTGACTACTCTGCCTGGCCTCTGCCTCTTTCCAGATGGTGACACCGGGCAAGGGCGGCGTTCCCTGCTGCGATAAACCTCGGCTGCTCCGGAGGGAACGGCTGGAGAAGCCGCGCAGAAGGTGGGTTGTACAGCAAAACTCAGGCTCCCTGGCATTAAAGGTTTGATTAGGTAAATAGTCTATGCTAAGTCAGATTTGAAGAAAAAGTAGATCAAGTCTGAGCTTTAATCTGGATGCGTGATCCGAGCTTCCAGCGCCTCCGAGCCGGTTGCTACAGCAGCCTGAGAAATGCTGAAGCAGAGCGGTTTCAGTGAATCAAATTCACGGCCCCTGGACGGTAACAGCCGCAGCAAGCTCCTGGAAAAAGAAAATCCCAGATGGATCAGTGAAGCGAGCTGCTTCCAAACATTTATTGATGCAAACACCCTGCTGCAGGTAAACGTTGCATCTCCTGGAGCTCCCGGGTAACTCCAGAGGCTCTAGTGTGGAAAGGGAGAAGGGAAGTTCAGAGCCAGCTGAGCGAGGACTCTGCCCACTGCTTCACGTCCGTGGGGCAGTTGGGGTAGAGCTGCAGAGCCTCCATGATTTGGTTACTGTTCAGGAGCAGCTTCATGAGGACGTACTCCTTCTGCACTCGTACCGACGGCTTCTCTATCGGTTTTACCAATTCCAGTTGGATTAGGTGTTCAAACGCCTAAAAACAAAATCAGAAAAGCACTTAGGAACTGGAGGACAATGTCAATCCGGATCCAGGGCTGCGTGTCCCAACTCCCCCCCCCTCCAGCAGGAAAACCCACCCGCATCTGAACACCACACAATAAATAATCCCGGCTGGGGCTTTACCTTCATGACAACCGGCTTCTCAAAGTTGTACATACAATGCGCCTTCCTCTGTATGAACTTCTGGAATTCTGGATCGGTAACAGGGAAAGAAAAAAAAAAGTTAGTGAGGGGAAAAGAAATGATTGGGTGTTTGTGAAGTTCAGGCCTTTCTCTCACCGTTGTAAACCATCTGGAAGTTAAATGGTTCTCCTTCATACACTTCGTTTAAGTGTTTCATAGCTATGACCAGGCAGATTTCCAGGACAGACAGACCTAGGGGGAAAGACAACAGCTCTCACTATTCCTGGGAAGCAGATCAGAAACACAAGCAGTTCAGAGACTGGTTTTACTCCTCTGTTTTTATGTGCTGCAGGCCTCACCCCTGTGTCCTGCATCCCATAATGTAAAAGCTCCCAGCCCTGGAGAGGTGAGGGGAGGCAAAGTTCATTTTCTGCATATTTGAAGCAAGAATGTTAAGAACTGGACGAGGTGCTGAGGGGGAAGGTTGAGTGGTTGATAGGAGTGGTTGGACTCCATGATCCAGTGGGTCTTTTCCGACCTAGTGATTCTATGAAACTGGCTGCTTCCATCACAAAGCCAAAAATGTAAGGATAAAGAAAAGAAAAGCCACCACTGCAGATCATACAGTGCAACAAAGAACTCTGAGCAGCTCCCCTGTGTCACTGCACAGCACATCGTGAAATGAGAGTTTGAGGGGGCGGGTGATTCACTACTCAAAGCTGAAGAAGGGATACAGGGCCTTGGCTCCACAGAATGAAGGACGCACGGAGAATCTCAGGCCTAAGCAAAACCAAAGCCTGTGAAACCTCAGAGTCATGAAGAAGCACTGGGATGTTAACTTTTCCTGACCAGGGAGGCAATTCCTCCTGTAACCGTGTGCGGGCTCAGTCTGGTCACCCCTCACTGCTGGCCCAGGTTCCAAAGCGCTTACAGAGAAGAGGTGAGTGCAAAGCTGAGCACATCCCACTCTCCAAGGTTCAGCGAGCGAGAGCCCTGGCCAGGCGAGTGGAGTCAGAAGAGCGCAAACGGCAGCTCAGCTCGATGCGGGCAAGCACAAACTGCTGGTGTTCTGAGCACTTAGAATTCCCGTACGCACTCAAAATTCCTATGCCCGGCAGCTGCCGCGCTCTCTGGCAAGCGCTGCAGGTTCCACACAAGCTGCCGGTGCCGAGCTCTGCAACTCGACATCACGGAGCACACAGCTCTTCCGTACCCTAATTCCTGCTTTATTTGGCACTGTTACACCCACCCGTGTGTTAATGCAAATCAGTAGCGGATGCATGCCCTGTGCAGTTCACACCAGCAGGGGACACGACACCAGAAGGATTTCAGGGAGATGCCACATTCCGTGCTGCTAAGAAACATCTGGGGGCAAAAGCTGAGCCTCACCGTGTACAATATTGGCTTTTGAGTCCATCCGGTACTGCTTGCTGGCCTCCTGGATGTCTGCTGCCGTGATCAGTGGGTGACGCACGGTAACGTTACTTAGAGCAAGCATCTAAAAATAAAGCAGAAGACATTTTTTCATTTAATTACTCATTACCAGACATACTTTCTACTCGGAGATGGAATGCAGAGGCTGGAGTCATCTACTGGAAACATTAATGAGTAAACCGTACACAGGCTCATACCAAAACGCTTGTAAATAGCTGGTAGCTACAACCACATTTTACCAGGAAGGTTTTCCAGGCTTAAACGTTTAAAGCCTCCTCCCCAGAGGAGATAAACACTCATTAACTTGTTTATATTAACTTCAATAGATCAGCATACTTAAGCAATTGCTGTAAGAATGACTTAGAATCATTCTGAATGAGCTACAGGGCGCTCATGCCAGCCAAGGCAGCTGCTGAAGGTCCCCCTCGGCTTACAAAACACAAGTTACCCCTTCAGAGCATTTCCCAAATTCTCATCTGGCTGCACGATAACGATCTTTAACTACCTGTCACAGAAAGTGAGTTTGAAACAGAAATGAATTAAAAAACACAGTTAAGTGATGCTCTTCCAGAGCCACTGATATCCTCAGGCCCTCACACAGCAGCACATGCACTGCAGTGACCTTCACTTGCTCTTGAGGGATTAGAAGTATCTGCCTGGCAAATAATTTGTAGTTTAATGCTCATGGAGAGGAGAAATGGTGAGAAATGACAGCCCCAAGTCACCAACAGACACAGAAAATGGGAAGAAGTAGAGGAAACAGCAATCTCTCTTGCAAGTCACTGCTCTCCTGCTTCAGGGCCAGAGCACTCTGTGAGGAACAAGTAGCTGCACCACGCTGAGCTTGGAGCATGGAGCATCCTCTGGTTTTCCATGCTCAGAGGCAGACACACAGCCAATTGCACAGAGTCACCCACAGGAGAGAAACCACAGAGAACATTTACCAAAAGCAAAACATGATTTTACCAGCGCAGCTATGACCCATCTGTTAATACTTCTGGAAAAAATCACTAAAAAACCTTAGGTCGTTCAGTCTTTCCAAGCTTTTCACAGTACCATTTAGGGTACTGCAGCGTGAAACAGACACTAAGTGTCCCTGGAAAACCCGTGTGTCGATCTGAAAACACAAAGCGACAGGGAGTGCTAAATGTAATTTTAAAACAGTTGGTCATGGAAATCAAGTTGCTGCTGCCAAAAAGCAGGTAAAGAGCAAGACTAGCTCCAGTTTTCACCAACACCACCAAGCTGCTCACACCAGCTCGAATGGCACTCAAAGATTTTCAAAATTAAGGAAAAAAACTATTCTGCAGGGCACTTAATCCTAGAATCACAGAATCATTAAGGTTGGAAAAGGCCTCTAAGATCATCCAGACCGTCAGCCCAGCCCCACCGTGCCCCAAAGCGCCACCCCCACATGCTTTCTGAGCCCCTCCCGGGCTGGAGATGCCACCGCTGCCCTGGTCACGCCTCAAATAACTGACTGAGAAACACAAGTGTTGTTTACAGGGTGATGTAAATGAAGATATTATATACCCAAATACATACCAACAGTAACTGAAGCGAGCGCAGATCTTTGGTGTAATGGAAAAGGTCCTGCAGCATGTCTTGCACAGCTTTATCCTCTGAGAGATGCTAAAAAAAAAAAAAAAAAAATCAATTCAGTGATATTTTAATCATCTCAGCAAATCATTTCATGCTCACCTGAAATAATAACAACAATATCTCTTAGCCCACTGTCAGAAAGAGCTCAGCTTACACTTGACAATACAAATCTTCACACCTAAACTTTCTGGTATTTTTTTATGGCACTTATAAATTTATCTCCAAATTCAATACGCAAATATTCTCTAACCACGATTTGATTTACTCCACGTCAGGCTCAAGCAGCAAAAGGAAACACTTATCTTAGGTAATGGCTTTACACCCAGAAACTGGTCTTACTTTCAGAGTTCTACTAAAAAACAAGTATAAAGAGCTTGTGAAAAGCAAGTGTAAATACCTGGATATTACTATTCCATTTTTGTGCAAAGGGCTCATCAGGAAATTCAGGAGGAAGAGAAAGCTGTTCCTTGAATATCTTAAGGTACTGTTTAAAATCAGAGGAATTCACCAAATATATTTGTCGGTGTGAGAACCTTGATTTCACCCTCTTCTCCAGGAGCTCCAGCGTGTCCTTGTAAAGAAAAAAAAATTAAAAAGCAGATGTATTTGATGCATTCTTTGCTACGGTAACAACTACAAGAGAAAACATCAAAGTAAATCCTCTTGAAAAACTAAGAATTATTAAATTCTCTATTCAAAAATTGCTAATTATTCTAACTGATGCATCTGGAAATGCCTCAGGACCAGCCATTTACCCAGCCACATGATGCTCTATATCACACAGGATAATTGGTTGCTTGGGTACCCAGCAACATTTCTCCATAGAATATGGAAGTATCGCAGTGCCCTAAGTGCTATCAGAAACAAGCTGTGGGATTCACTCATCCCGAGAGACACAGCCCTATTCCCCTGCCTCACAGTGGCACAGAGCGATCGCGCTCTTCCTTTCCAGTTCTGGGTGGGACTTTTGGAGTTTTAAGGGTTTATTGTGTGTTCGGTTTTTGGTGTTTTCCTTCGCACTATGAAAAGGCTTTAAGAATACTGAAACTCCTCACCCAAAAGAGAGTAGTAAGAGTAAACAGAGCCAACAGTGCAACATATAAATAATCCTTTTGATTAAGAATTCACATGCAACAGTGACCAGAGATTCAAAAAAATAAGAAGCGAAGCTACAACCGCACTCAAAATTCAGCCTCAACGTTTAGTTATATTCAAAAATGCAAACCATGGGTGTTGAGGACAGAACAGCCAGGGAGTCATGAAGCGAAATGAAAGACTGATTTATTAAATGAACTACTGAATTCAAGAAATTTGCCCAGCTAAATATCACCTAAACCAAATCAACAGCAGGTTCAGGCTTCACTTACAGATTTTAACTCTTCTTCCTTACCACAACCCTGCTTTCTCTAAAACCAACCCAGTTTACTGAGAAAAACAGTAAAATTTTTCTATAAACTAACAGCCTCCATAGTGTTAGACAGTGATTATTTCACAGGACACATATAATCTGCCCACAGCTCCCTCCAACATCACTGTAAAACTCGCAGTAGCTTTACCATAGATCCTAAATCCGTTTTGAATATGCTAATTTTATAGTAAAAGTACGTAATTGAAGCAATCATGTTAAAAAAATCCCTTGTCCTCAGAACAACGATTTAAACATTGCAGGTTAATATAGTTCTGTCCTTACCAACTGGGGACCAAGAAGCAGAAATATCCAGGGGCCTCTCCAAAGAGAGAACAACACTGTGAGATAAGACAGCCACGTGGATTAATGCAGCTCTTCTGCCATAATACAGGACAGCAGCCTCGTTTCTCCTTAGCCATGTAAACCTGACCTTCCAGCGGTAAAACTGAAGGCTTTGCAGTTTTGTCATCTAAGTGGGCTCTCAGTACAAATGACGATTCTTTTTATTCCCCACTCTACTTCCCAATTCAAAAGTCAGAAAACTGGGTAGTTGAGAAAAGTCTCTTAGTAAATGAAGCGAGGTTCCAGAGGAGCAGAAGAGAAAACACTGCAACCAAGACTGAAGTCTCTTTAAAACAGCTGAAAACTTGGAGCAAGAAAGCAGGTTTCTTACGTGTCTACATGTCAGTCCAATTACTGTCACCGGAGTCTGTGCAGACTGGGACACATCAAAGAGGTTATAGATCAGCGCCTGGTTCTTGTGATGAACAAACAAGTCAAATTCATCCAGTACAAATAGGACTGGACAACTGCTGGTCCGATCTCCTGAGACAGGAATCGTGAAAGTTAGCATGGAACACCAGCATCACCAGACTTCCATTTCTACAACTATCACATTTTCCAGTTTTAACAATTCACATAATTTCTTTTTAGCTCTTCACCAAGCCCCTCTCTCTTTCACGTGTGCACAGCTACAGCGGTGAAAAGGAAATACACTGAAAAATCAGTAAGGTTTGTAGTGTTCTGCAAGCACAACTTCTGGCTGCAAGGGAAGACAAACATCTTAATTTTTTTTTAAATCACTGTTTTCAATAGCTTCAATGTGGATTAAAGAATCTGTCCTTCACTGCTGACCATCACATGCAAGCATCAGTTTCATTAGGTGTGTGTTTGTTTAGTTTTAGGTATTTTCTACCTTACTGTGTAACCATGAAACACTCTCAGGGTAGATTTCTTCATACCACTTGTACAAGTAGATGAAGAAACTGGCATATGCTGACTTTTCCATCAAGTGACAAACACATACAGCTTGATTCAGACCAGTGCTTACCTTTCCTTAACGCTTCAAGAAGGAATGCAAGATTTTCAGCAAAACTGCCCTAGGAGAGGAGAAAAAAAGTTTAAAAATAGATTTTAAATGTTACTCTCAGAACTGTGTAACCACCTGGAGTTCAGGCACGTAAAAAGATCATTTCTTCCTAAAACCCTGCTCTCAAACCCAGTGCATAATCAAAAATCTACAATGCTACTTTATGTTGTACAATCATAGCCTCTTCAGGACAAGAAAACAATCAGCTCTACAAGATCCACATTTATCCATTCCCAAACCCCCAAACTGATTGTCTCAGACAGGCAAAAATCAGTGATCCGAAGAAGAATCCCTGCAATAAGCTAAATCTACCAGTAGCTTTATCTTTCCTTAAACAGCTACTCCAGACTCATTTTCACACATGCAAAAGCTGCCACCTAACGTGTTCCACAGAGAATGATCAGGATGCAGTTTTTAAATTTGCAACTTTATTAGATAAAAGAAAGGATCAAGCATTCATGATTGTAAACAATAAATTGCTATGGGCATCCTGCTTCATTTACAAACACATTCACATGCTCTGAAGTGCACGAGTTGAGAGAAGGGAAATAGCTATAACCAAAGACCACAAGCCCTATGGAAGAAAGCAAAAAAGCCAATCAATTCTCTGAATGTGAGTGCAGAAGCTTAGAAAGGAAAAGTTTCTATGGATGGAAGCAAGGACATTCCTGTGAATCAGTACGTTTCCATGCCCACGTGCAACCCAAGGGTTTCAATGATAAAGAGTTTAAAGCAGCAGTCCATGGCAACTTAAAGGGGTAAATTGTAGGGGACCACATAGGGGATTTTTGCAGGAGATAAGCAAAGAGTACAATAAAGTTCATACTTACGAAAACTTTATCCCCAACCACATTTTCCAGCTGCAGCTGCCTCGTGATCTCCTTCAGGGCCACCTTATCGTTGGTCTGCAGGAGCCCTGAAAGAAAATGCATTTTTCATGAAGAACTGGTGCTTCTCCTTCACTACAGCCACCAGAAACTTATCCACCCTCCATCTCCAGCCTTACAAAGTTACAAAGCTCCAGCCACATTATAAACTGTGACCAGACAGCAATTTTCCATATGCAATAGGAAGTTACTTAAAACAATTCTGTCATGACTAAATAGATTTCTAACATTTTGAAAAGTCATTAAAAGCAGAAAATTCCTCATTATACAGAGATAAAAAGGTACTTTGGAGCTTACAGACAAACATGTCTGTAACTGCACCTAGATTACCACTGCCAAAGCCAGAATTTTTCTTCGGTACATACAATATAGCAACTGGATATAACATGACACTTGTTACTTGCCATTCAGATGAACTTCCAAGAGGTTCCCTCTAACTTGTTTCATTCCCTTTAGCTGATTTAAGGCATGATTTAACAACTAGGGAAGAAAAACCATCACTTCTTTATACGAAGATCAATGTATTAACAGTAAGAAAAGTGTACAAATTGACGTTTTCGGATACAAAACAGTATGTGCAGTTTTATTAGGTAACAACAATTTTGAGTATTCTCGGGACTAAACGACTAAAACAACGATTCCAAGTTCACTACCACAATCACGGCGTTGACATTTGTTCGTTCTGCTCAATTAGCAGGGAAAGAAATACAAAAATAACTCTAGTATTTTATTCACTCCTTTTTTGGGTAATATCTAGGGCCTTTGCCTTAAAAAAAAAAAAAAACTTTCTGAGTTTGAGATGAGAATTTGCCCCCTGAATTTGCATAGTACTTGGCTTTATTTGATGACACAGAGCAAAAAATCTTTGCTTTAAATCTTAAAAGACTCTATGCTTATTCTTTACCTACTGAAGTTAAACACAGACAAAATTAAATTGTACATGATTGCTTCAACAACTTAGGTGTCTGAATGAACAAAGCATCAAGAAATTGTTCTTGGTAAAAAGTCACAAGGAACTTCTATTAAAATACGCGCAAGAAAATGAAATGTTAACTTTTCCTTCACTTGTTACTACTTTGATGAAAATCACAGCTCACGTTTATGTCTATGTAAACACAGCATCCTAAAACGGTTTGGGTTGGAAGGGACCTTAAAGCCCATCCAACCCGGCCTTAATCACCTCACATTACAGACTTACATCCACATAAAAGATTTAAGGGTTTGCACAATATTATGGTATAAAACACTTAAGTTAGATGTCATCCCTTCACATGCCTCAACTAAAAAATGTTCCTTTACATTTAGAACAGGATTAAGATACCTCACCATTCTCTCCTGCAATGCTAAAATACACTCCTTAGCCTAGAGTTTCTGGAAGCCTTTTCAGCCGTTTTTACAGAGGAGACTCATCACCAAATTAACTTTTAAGGAGCAAGCGCCATGTGGCCTTAGCTACAAAGATGAACTCCTCTAGGCAAAAGCCACTACAGAATTATAATAGCAGAAATGCTAAAAGAGGGCACCATCTATGATGCATTCAGATCACTCAATGACAAATGCAGCTTGTTCTGATAATATTAATTCCATGTGACATGGTCTGGGGACCTGTAGCGTGTCATGAAACCTGGGGAAGACAAGGAAAGCATTTCAGAACCAGGCATATTTCTGTAAGCTATGGGGAAGAGGGACAGGTACACAGTTTTGTCAGCTGAACATGAAGCCATTCTGTGCTACAAAACCACTAGGAATGCAGCATTTGAAACAGTTCAGAAGACCGACCGTTAGGAAACCAGTCTCTCCATATTATTACTGAACAGAATCAGCTCACAGGAAGTCCTGGTATGTTTTGATATCCTATGTAAGCAACTGGAAATTCTCTCTTTAAAAACAGGCAGAGACGACAAATAATATTCCAGAGCTCCCAGGATTTCAGTGAGGGTATCTGACCTCATTTACACTTTTAATGCATGTTTATACCATAGTCTTTCCTGATCCTCGGGGTCCAATAAGGAGGGCAGAATTGCTTTCTCCATGAATTATAGTTCGTTTCAGCAGCTCCAGCAGGTGTCTGCGTTGACAACAGCAATAGGTTAAAATCTTCAAACCAGGCAACATTTGCTGAATCTATTGCAAATTCAAAGAATCTTTATAACATGAGAGAAAACTTGATAAATTTCAACATTGTGACTTCACTTGATTATTTTACTGTGTTTAATGCAGAAATTACTCAGTACCCGAGCCTGTTCACTCACTTGGACTGATATTCAATCCCAAATAGTTTTCCAGGAGCACGATGGTGACAGAATCTTTCACGTAAAATCTTTTGCACCTACAGATGTAACACAAAACAGAAAGAATGTTCAGTGCTTCAAACACCAGAATGTGCCAAGAATGGAATGACTGCGGTGAAATCAGAGAAATAAACACAGAGAATCATTAAGGTCGGAAAAGACCTCTGAGATCATCCAGTCCAACATTTCTGTGGTGTTACATCTACTCTGTCACATGTAATCTTTAACTGTCATCAATAAAAAACAGGTCTTGAAGGCAAGAACAAAGTTGCAGGAGGAGAATATTTAACAGAGTCTGTATATCAGAAAAAAGAAATATCAATCCAACGATAGTAATATCCATCTTTGTTCCCTTTTGCTACAGCTTCTTTCCTTCACCCCCAAAGAAATGTTATGCTTGTCATGATGGAATTATCACCATCTGCTACAGGTGGCTTCCACTTAAAAATAAATACATGCAGATGCTTCTTTGTGAAGTACTCCATGTAATGGACAGAAGAACAATTAGAATCTGTTTTCCTAATAATTCTGCTTCATTAAAGGATTCTCTTTAATATATGAGTTTGTACGCTTAATTCTCAGTTACTTTTTCTTCTACTAAAGTGATGCTGATTTAATTTGCAGATTTATTCTGTTTTAATGAACCATCAGCATCGTCCACCCAGAAGTGGAAAGGTTTTCCTCCTATAAAGGGATTTCATAGGTAAAAAAGAAAGATATTATTATACAAGAAACCACTGAAACATAGGTTCAGTGCATAGGTTCATTGCAAGATGCATCACAGTTTTTAAGGAGCCACACTGAAAAAAACAGAAGAAGAAAGCTTAAAAAAAAACCCCCAGACTACAAACTGACTAGGCAACTGCTGTCCTGCCTGACCCAGGCTATCAAAAAAAAAATCACCTAGATTCTGATTTACCCTCCAAACCTGAAGAATCTGATTAGATAAAACCAGCTTTACGTAAATCTGTTGCCACAAACATCTGTAAAACTGCAAGACCATCCTTAACCATTTTAATGAAACCTCCAGAAAGTAGATTGTTGTTGTAACTCATGAAGCAAGCAAACATCAGGTAAGAAGCTGAAAGAAATACGGGTCATAAATATTAAAATCATTCACAGCCCCAGGAACTGCATCGAGTATCCATACGTGCCTTTTTAACTGGCCTAATAAAAAAACCCCTAGGGAATGAAAGAAAGTTTCAAACCTGAAAACAAAGTCAGGTAATTACTCACCTCTGAAATACATTCTGCGCTTCCTACCGTGGTCTCCTTTGACCTACGCTTACTCATTGCAGCAGTTTTCACCTTTAAATAAGAAAAGGATACAAAAGTTACACTCAATTATCCAGCTGACCAAACAGTCGTGTGAGTCAGAAACTTAAGTTGCTCGCAAACTAAACTTAAAACAAGAGAGCTGCTTGTGGACAAGAGGTTAAGTTGTGATGAGTATTGTTTCTTAACTGATGAAGATATAGATCACCTGATCAGTAAGAAAAACAGACCTGAAGCACTTTCCATTCATTCCTGATTAGATGAAATCCACATTTAGATAGCAATTCTGAACAGCACTCTTCAAATGCCTTTCAATACAATGCAAACAGCACCTAAAGCTAGTTATATGAAAACTTTTCCTCAAGTTTTCATCCAAGTTTACCTAGCAAGCTCATCATGACTACGATGATGTTCGCAGGTCTGAGGGACCTGCCAAGCTTCACCAAGACAGCAGGCTACACACAAACTGATCTTGCACAGCAATAGCGAAATTCATTCATTTACATAGACAACACTGCAAACAAACAGATCAATGCTCTTCCAGTTACAGGAACAATTAACATTTGAACGCCACATTGTCTGGTGAACTGCCAATTTGGGTTTTTTTTTGCTGCCTTCAAACGTGGAAGGGTTTGGGATGGAAGGGACCTTAAAGATCATCCAGTTCTACCCCCTGCCATGGGCAGGAACACCTCCCACTGGATCAGAGGCTCCAAGCCCCATCCAACCTGGCCTTGAGCCCCTCCAGGGATGGAACAGCCACCCCGGCCCTGGGCAGCCTGGGCCAGGGCCACCCCACCCTCAGCATGAAGAATTTCTTCCTAATGCCTACTCTAAATCTTCCCCCTCCCAATGTAAAGCCACCTCTCCTCATCCCATGGCTCCATACCTTTACAAAAAGCCCCTCCCCAGCTTTCCTGGCGCCAGTTTCAGTTGTGGAAGCTGCTCTGAGGTCTCCCTAGAGCCTTCTCTTCTCCCAGCTCTCTCAGCCTAGCCTCATTTCCGTGGCCTCCTCTAGACTCATTCCCACAGCTCCCTGTCCTCCCTGTGCTGAGGACTCCAGAACTGGACCCAGGGCTCTAGGTGGGTCTCCCAGAGCGGAGCAGAATCCCCTCCCTCGCTGCTGGTCCCGCTGCCCTGGGTTCAGCCCAGGACACGGTTGCTTTCTGGTCTGCGAGCGCTCATGTCCAGCCCACACTGAGCTTCTCCTCCCTCAGCGCTCCACGCCCTTCTCCTCAGGGCGGTGGGGGGCGAAGGGAAATCACTCTCCCCTTTCTCACACCCTCCGCGTCAGGACAGGGCCAAGCGGCCTCCCCTTCGTTCCCAGAGCTTGAAGCCACCCGCCGCCGTTCCCGCCAACCCCTCACCTGAGGCGACGCGCGCCGCGCTCCCGGCATCCCCCGCGCGCACCGCGTGACCGCGTCCCTCCCCGCCCTCACCTGAGTGCGCGACCCGCCCCGCCCCGCGCGCTCCCGGCAGCCCCCGCGGCTCTCACGTGACACACGCGCATCACCAGCGCCCTGCCCTGCCCTGCCCCGCGCGCTCCCGCTAGCTCCCACGCCAGTGACGTGACCGGACTTCCCCCTCTAAACCCGCTCTCTCACCTCAGGGTGCCGCGGCCCCCCCATTCCCAGAAGCCCCCGCGCCGCTCACGTGACAGCGATGCCCACCCCCCCCCGACAGTCGCAGCACCCTCTCAGCAGCCCGCGCGCCCGTCACGTGACCGTCCGCGCCCCTCGAGCTCCTGTCAGACTCCGCGCGAGTCACGTGACCGCGCCCCTCACGGCCCCTCAGGTGATAGGCCACGCCCCTTAGCAGCCCCCACGCCCATTAAGCGGCAGCGCCCCCGCCCCCTGGCGGGCCACGCCCGTCACGTGACCACGCACCGCCCCCCCCCCCAGCTGCCCCCCGCCCGTCAGGTGACCGCGCCCCGCCCCGCGCGCTCCTAGGAGCGCCCCGCGCCAGTCACGTGACCTCCCGCTGCCCTCGAGCTCCCGTCAGACACCGCGCCCGTCACGTGACCGCGCGCCGTTCCGTGTCGTTTCCCCCCCCCCCCCCCCATCCTTCTCCTCGTTCCTCCTTTTCCTTCCTCCCCCCCACTTCCGCCCATCTCCGTCACTTCCTTCCGGCCGCTTCCGTGCGCTTCCGGGTGCGGCGGCGCGCGCGGCGCTGTGGGAAGGCGCCGTCCCTGCCCCCCCCCCTCCGCGCTCCCCCGGGGCGCATGCGCGGTGCCCGCCTCCCCTCGCCCTCCCCCGGCAGCGCCGGAGCCCCAGCAGCCCGAGCGGCCGCGGCCGAGGACGATGAGGGGGGGGGCGGCGGCGCTGGCGGGGCCCGGGATTCGCACCCCTTGAACGGGCCGGGGGAGCCGCTGCGGGGCGCCCCGACTTTACCCTTCCCCCGCTCCCCCCCGAGGAGTTCAGCCCCCTCCCTTCTCGCTCCATCCCCGTCCCTATCGGCGCAGGGAGAGCAGCGCCCGGCGGGGGAGCGGCCGGGCAGCCCCCGCGCCCCCTCCTCCTTCTCCTCCTCCTCCTCCCCCTTTATTACCCTTTGTGTGCGGCTCCGCCTGCGCCTCTCCGGGGCCGGCCGGGAGCCCGGGGGGCCCTGAGGTGAGTGCGGGGCGAGCGGGGCTGCCCGCTTGGGTACCTTTCGGGGGGGGGATGGTATGGGGCGAGTGTGGGATTTGGGGGGGTCTTGGGGGAAAGCGGAGCTCCCCCTTGTTTACCTTAGGGGGAACCGTGAGATGAGTGCGGGCTGTGGGGGGAACGGGGCTGCCTGGTGAGTTACTTTTGGGGGGGTCACGGGGGGTCGAGGGGAGCGAAAATGCAACACTTCGGAGTCTGGAATGAGTGTTGGATTTGGGGGGGTTCCGGGGGTTTGGGGCAGCGGAGCTGTTTATCTCGGGGGGCTTTGAGATGAGCGTGGGTTTGGGGGGAACGGGGGTGCCCTGTCGGTTACTTTTGCGGAGGTAGGATGAGAGTTGGATTTGGGGGAGAAGGGAGCCCCTCTGTTGTTTACCTGGAGGGGGGGGCTGAAATGAGTTCGGGGTTAAGGGCTGCACGATTACCTTTGGGGGGGGATTTGGGGGATTCCGAGAGTTTTGGGGGAGCGGAGCTGCCCGGGTGTTTACCTTGGGGAGGCCCTGAGATGAGTATGGGATTTGGGGGGGAACAGGGCTTCCTGGTTTTTTACCTTTAGGGGAGGGGAGCAAGATGGGGGGGTTGGTATTCAGTCACTCCGGGGGCCTCTGAGATGATTGCGACGTTTAGGGGGGTCGAGGCTGCCCAAATATTTACTTGGTGAGGGGGACTGGGATGAGTGTGGAATTGGGGGGGTCAGGAGGGGGCCTGGTTGTTTACTTTGGGGGGACCTTAAGATGAGTTTGGGTTTGGAGGGACAGCTGGTTATTTACGGGGGGGGGGAGGATGTCTGAGATGAGTGATGGATTTGTGGGGGTGCTCAGAGGCCTTGAGGGGGAGTCAAGGCACCCTAGTTATTTACCTTGGTAGGGGGGCTGGAATTAGTGTTGTATTTGAGGGGTTGGGGGGTGAGGAGAAACGAGGCGGCCTGGTTCTTTACCTTGGGGGGGGAACGTCTGTGATGAATATGGGGGTTCAGGGAGTCAAGGGGCTTGGGAGGGATTGTAGGGGTGCCAGGTTGTTTAACTTGGGTGGGGGGGTGGCCCTGAGGGGAGTGCAGGGTTTGAGGGGGTCGGGGGGAGCAGAGCTGCCTGGTTGTTTACCTCTGGGGGTGTTGGGGTGCTGGGATGAGCGTGGGATCTGAGAGGCTCAGATCGGTCGAGGAATGGGGCTGCCTGGTTGTTAACTTTGCTGGGAGCCCTGAGGTGAGTGTGGGGCTGGGGGGGTCAGGGAGAGCAGAGCTTGCTGGGTTGTTTACTTTGAGGAGGGGGGCTCCTTAGGTGAGTGCAGAGGTTTGGGGGTGTCAGCGGGGAGCAGGGCTGTCCGACTCTAACTTGAGGAGGGGTTTGTGTTGAGTGCAGGTGGGTTAGGACGACCCAGTTGTTTACTGGGGGAGTGGTGTGTGTGCTAAGTGTGGGGTTTGAGGGGGATCAGGGGACTAGGGCAGCCAGGTTTCTTATGTTTAGGGGTGACCGGGGGGGAGGGAAAGGAGGGGGTCTGAGGTCCTGCTACGCTTGGGGGCTGGGGCAAGAGCATGAGGGCAAGTTTATTTATCAGGGAGGGGAGTGTGATGGGAGGGGGGGGTGCTGTTTTCCGCATCCTTCCTGTCACTTCCTGATACCAGAAGCTCCCCCCACCCAGCACCACACAGTCTGGTTGGAGCTTTAGGCATCCCCCCAGGCTGGGGTTTTGCTGCTCTGTGCTCCCCCCGCCTCCCATCTGAGATTTTAGGGGTGACAAAGGGGATTTCACAGCTGTGTGCACTGTGTGGAGTGAGGAAAGTTGGGGGCTGAGCCCCACATTGTCCCAAAGCGGTTGGTGTTTTTCTTAATGTGGTGACTAGAATGACAGCTGGGAGCTTTGGGCTTCTGCCTTGGAGCTTTGCCCCACCCTGGGGTGCTGCTGCAGCCCCTCTACTGCTCTCCCTGGCTTGGGTTTTGGGGGAGAATCCGCAACTTTGTGTGTTGTGGTGGGAAAAGTTGGAGTTGGCTGCGGTGAGGGCTGAGCCCCAGGTTATCCTGGTGTCTCCTAGAATCCGGTGTTTGGTGTTTCCCTGAAGCCGGTGGCTGGACTAACTGCAGGGTGCTGGGAGCCGTGGGTCTCGGGCCTCAGATTGGGCATTTTCGAGCTGTTATTTGACTTTATTAAACCCCAGCAATCACTGGGGCTCTGGCCATACAAAGCCCCAGTCAGGAGCAGCCCAGGAACCGAACGTGCGTGTTGGCAGGATCGGTGCTCTACGTGGTTATCGTTGGTGGCTGGCTATATTTGGTCGGTGTTTGCTCAAACAGATCTATGTTGAGATGTTTTTTTCCATGGCCTTTTGCTGGGAAGGCCAAATATCTCCATCCATTCTTGTGAAGTTGCCGGTTGGTTCAGTCAGGTACTGCTGGTTGGCTGGTCTTACTGTGTTTTCCTACTAATTAAGAGGAAAGTTACATGTTAAAATGTCTAGAAGAGGTTAAAAGGGGGCAAACTAAGTGCCCAGCTAAAGGAAATGTTGGAGATACCTGAAAGAATCAAGAAGGAAGAGTTTAAGCCTTAATGCGAAGTTGAAGTAAGAGTTCTCTACTTCATGGTTGGACTTATGGTTGGACTCGATGATCCGGTGGGTCTCATCTGGTTATTCTATGATTCTAAGTACAGTGTTTATGTTAAAATTGCTCTTGTCTGCTTATTTCTGGAGCTTAGCTGCGTCCTCTGTCATTTATAAAAACACAATTGGAGTGCTCAGTTTATTAAGTACCATGTAGTATAGAACCATCTGGGAAGCTATGAGTCTGTATTTCAGCAGGGCATCGTGGTTAGATGGTGGTGAGCACGGAGCGTGTGTCATCCCTGCTTCACGCTGGAAAGAGCACTTGTGAAGCGCTTTGGTCTGGAAAGGGCGCTCCTAAAACCCTTTGGTGTCTCCCATTTCTAATTTGTCCACGTGCATCTTGTGCGAAGCAGGAATTTAGCGATCAAGCTGGGAAGAGTTGGAACAAGTTGTAATTTGATGAGAGAAAAATGCAGTTGGACCAATATGGTGAAGAAGAATTGAAGGTAGAGGCCATGGCTGGATTTCATCCTAATAGTTTGCTGGTAGTTTTCTCTTAGCTTGGTAAAATAAGATTACTTTGGTTTTAAACATGTGGAAAAAGTGGTAATCATCGTCAAAATCAGCAGACACCCCTTCTTTAAACCTGCAGCCCTCCTTTTGGTTAGTTTGCTGTAGGCAGGAGTTGGACAGCGAAGACTGGCCAGGGATGAAGGGCACAGTTTCCTTATTTTCATGGCAATGCTTCCTTTCTCGACCTGAGGCACCACGGCTTTACTTCTGTCTGTACCTGGAAACCTAGAGCGGCTCTGGGATTGCGTTCCCGATGGGCACAGAGCCGCGGGTCCACCTGCAGTTGGCGAGGTGCATTTATTACAGGGGGGCTAACGCTCTGTGCTTTAGGGTTTGATTTACTACAATTGCTCAGTGAAATACCTACCCAATTCTAAAGCTAGGCAAACTAATTCAGTCTTCTCTTGCTTTGAATCTAGAAATAAAGCTACACATAAACCCTTCTTCTCCATATATTTGCTTTGGGGTGCTGGATGGGGAAGGTCCCTCCTAAGGAAGCTCTGGGGGGGCTGGCATTCGGAGTTGAGGCTGAGGCAGTTCCTGCAGCACTTCACACACAAGGGTCTAAGGCTGATTTGGGGCTTCTGGCTGCTGCCACAACTGCTTTCTAAGAATGCGAAGTGTTGAATCTCTCTGTGTGTGTTAGGGAGGGCTGAGCATTATCGACAGCTATAACTAAAGGGTGTTGCAGTTTTGGTTTCTTTGGGGTTTCAAGCTCTTTTTGCTGGTATTACAAGTAGTTATTTACAGTTGCTAATTACTTTTAGGAAAACTCGGTGCGTATTTTTCAATTATTTATCTGTTGAGCCAAAATGAATAATGACTTCCCTGCGTTCCCAGCTGGTGGCTTCCCAGACTTCTGGTCAGAGGTGGGTTTGAATTAGCAGGGAACCCACCGTGGCAGAGATGCTGTTAAGGCCAAGCTTAGAGCTGTCTTTTCTTGGAGGTGCTGCCTGGCCTTTTGTCAAGTGTGTTGGTTTCTATTCAGACTGGGCAGGCAGATGTTCAGAGAGGATCTTTCTGATGCAATACGTTCAATGATTTAACTTTTCTTCATTTGTGGACCCTTCATTCTTCTTTGGCTGCAAAGGGATCAATCTTTCTCCTTGTTAAAAGACAGAGAAGATCTTGGCATAAGTAGACATCCCATTCCCGAGTGGGCTGCTTGGTTTTCAGCTGGGTTGTTTAACTCACTTTGTCGGGTGTGGGTTTTGTCGTTCTTGGATTTGTTTTCCTTCCCATTTTTCATCACAATTCCTTGTGTGTGGAAGAGCAGTAACTTGAAAACGATCTGTACCTGCGAAATTAGCTCCTGAATGGGCAGCGAGCGCTTCTCATGGGTGGTCTTTGTGGGAAGCAGGAGGCCAGGTGGGTGCCCATCTGGAGCCGCGCTAATGTCTCTCTGTCTTTCCGTGGGCTTAAGAGACTGCACGCACAAAGCAGCTTGCAAGGGATGGATCTCGTCAATTAACGGCTCGGGACACGCATTTTGAAAGTGCCCGAGCTTCCTTGCCAAAAACACTGTTCACCTTCTTAAAAGCAGGGAGCTGTGGTCCTTCTTCAGGGCTTTCTGTTGCGTGGGGGCATGTTTCTGCACAGTTGTTTGCTAAGGACCTTGCGTTGGTTTCTGGTTTATCCCAGGGGGAGCGAGTATCAAAGTTACTGTTGATTTTGGCAATAGGAAGATACAGGGTACGTCCTTGAGTTCTCTTGTATCTTAAGGACCTGCTTATTCTTTCTAAGAGTTACTTGAATGTTTGAAATCATAGGTTCTCACCGGCTTTTGTTGGTAATTATTTTTTTGGAACTATTAGCTGGAATAATACTGCACGATGGGTTTCAGACAGGCCTGCACAGGAACCAAGGCCTGCGTCAGGAATAATGTTGGAGATAGATGAAAAATAAAGCATTGAGAAAGCTTTGTAACTGGAGTTAACATCGAGTGGGGATGCTGGTAAAAAGCAGCAGTTAAGAAATTAGTAAGTGCTGACTCCTTGCATCTCTTCAGCAGCCTTCCAGTACAGAAAGGGGCTCCAGGAAAGCTGAGAAGGGGCTTTTTCCAAGGGCCTGGAGTGATAGGATGAGAGGGAATGGCTTTAAATGGGAAGGGAGAAGGTTTGGATTAAACACAAGGAAGAAATTCTTAATGCTCAGGATGACGAGGCCCTGGCCCAGGCTGCCCAGAGCAGGGGTGGCTGCCCCATCCCTGGAGGGGTTCAAGGCCAGGCTGGATGGGGCTTGGAGCCCCTGATCCAGTGGGAGGTGTCCCTGCCCAGGGCAGAGGTAGGACTGGATGGGCTTTGAGGTCCCTTCCAACCCAAACCATTCTATGAATCTATTTCCCAGTTCTTTATTACAGCAATACCAGTTTTCTTGATGTATTGCCTAGAGAGGAGTTCAGCTTTTACTAAAATTAGGTAAAATTTGTGGAAACCACTTGAACTACAAAGTGATGAAGTCTGTGACCAAACTGTTCTATGATTCTGCATGCATAGATGTTTGGCTACAGGCACAAACGCACACGGAAATGTAGAGGCAGGAGTATATTAACGTGTAAAAAACCCCGGACTTGAAAGCAGTACTGGAAAGTTAGAATAAAAGCGCTCACATGGATCTGAAAATCTGCGTTTCCAGCCTTTTACCCCCAAGTTGTTGTGCTGGGCTGGCACACGGCAGCAGGGATCGGTCACCCCGGTGGGACGGCTATTCATAGCCCTTTGTGAACTGAGCCGATCATCTCCGTACATCTGCGGCCTGGCAGGTGTTCCCATCACAAACATCTCCATCGCCTCCTGCCCTTCCCATGGGAATGGCTACGGAATAAATCCCGGGGAGTGGCTTGGAGCGTTGACTCTTTGGGTTGGAGCTGAGGAACGTTGTAGAACGCAGAACAGGAGCTGGAGACGCACAAGATGCTCTTATTGCTTTGTTGTTTGGGGTGGGTTTTTTTTATGAAATCCTGTTTCAGGCGCTTTGGATTTACTTTAAAAAGTGGTAAAACGCCTGGAAATTATTTTGATGTTTCTAATACTTAAAGAAAGAGTAAAAGATTTCATATATCTTGGTTTAATTCTTTAATATTCTGATCTCATTTTTATTTTGTTTTACTGCTTCTATAGAAAATACTTTAAAATAAGCAAGCAGTATTTTATAAATTCTTATCTCATAACTAGTAACTAAGACCTATACTAGCAATGTGTTAATTGCATTATTCCTATTTGAGGTAAAATCGAAGCTCAGGATTAAAAAAAATATATCTATTCTCTTTTTTTTTTTATTAGTCTGTGTTTTCAGTGATGTTAAATACAGAATTATTTTGGTAGTTTACTGAAGGAAGAGTAATCTGAAACGTAAACAGCATCTTAAATATTCGGGGCCTCGCTTTGCAGCATCCATAACGTGGCCTTGTGAAGAAAGATTCCCAAGTGAGGGAACCAGAACAGTTGTCAATTGTTTGCACAACAAATCCTGCTGGATCAAATGGTGATATTCTCAACATTTAGATGAAGAGAGGCTTGCAGCAATGTTGCCTTGTAACCCGTGGCCAAAGGAAACAAATGCAGGCTAAGTTGGGAGAAAAGTAGAAGTCGACCAGATAGGAGGTAGGACTACGTATCAGCAATATCGACCGCCTGATTTTTCCGTTCAGACTGCCTCATGTTTCAAAACCATGTGAATTAAATTACAATTTGCCAATTATAGACTTTATTTTTAAGCTCTAGTAAATCATTGCCAACGCATTATTTGGGATTGTCTGCTGCAGCAAACCAGGCTTGATAAAAACGTGTAAAAAGTTGGGGGTTTGCCTTCACACTTAAACCTTTTACCAGTCTGCCTCATATATTTATATATATTTATATTTTTTATATATGCTCATCCAGGTATATTTATGCATAAGTATGGTCAGCCCCACTAGAATGAGTACAGATTCCATGTGTTTTGTACCACTGAAGCTGTAGGATTGACAGTCCCAAACAGCTGGCGCTGGCTTTGTATTTTGACAGTGTTTGCACCTAATCTACTTTAAAATTATATATATATATTTAAAATTTATTTATTTTTTTACTTTTAAGGCTGATGTGATGAAGATCTACGTGTCTCTCTAACGTTTTGATCTATAAGCATGCTATCGACTTATGGTTTAATTGTATTTATTTTCCATGTATGTAGAAGACAAGTACAAAGAAAGTTTTTGCTGGTTCTTCATAGAATCATGGAATGGTTTGGGTTGGAAGGGACCTCCAAGCCCATCCAGTCCCACCCCTGCCATGGGCAGGGACACCTCCCACTGGATCAAGGGCTCCAAGCCCAATCCAGCTCGGCCTTGAACCCCTCCAGGGATGGGGCAGCCACCACGGCTCTGGGCATCCTGGGCCTCCCCATGCGATTCTCTTCAAACCTCTAGATGAGAGAGAGAGAATTTCTTAGTATCTGCTATTTTTGTAAGGAAAAACAAATGAGGTCATTGATTAAAGAAACAAGATAGGCATCTGATTTTTTTAGGACAGAACTTCCCTTTGTCCTTTAGTGGCCTGGGGGCAGAAGGGGGGATGTGTTGTTGGAAGCTTGTCAAACACAGGTAGAGGCTTCCCGGAGAGCTGGTGGAGCCCCCATCCTTGGAGGAGTTTAAAAAGATGGGTGTTGTACTCGGGGACATGGTCTGGTGGAGGACTTAGAAGGGCTGGATCGATAGTTGGACTTGATGTTCTTAAAGGTCTTTTCCAACTGAAAACATCCTGTGATTCTGTGCGGTTGTCCCCAGCGAAGAAGCTCAGCTGAAGTGAGTTATGGGAAGGACCAGATTTAAGAGGTGGACGTTTCTGTATAGATCGGTGGTGCAGTGTGGGTTTATGTTGTTCTTGAGCTTGGCTGCTTGGAAAGTGAAATGATACCGTAAGTATCAGCTGGTGTTTCAAAGTTTGATCACTTTTCTTGGTGCATTTTGAAGTCTTGAGCGAAAAAGCCTTTGGAAAATATCATTCTGGTTTGCAACTGTTTGTTTGAAAGTTTTCTGTCTTTTTATTTTTCCTTGAGGGATCAGACTGTGTTTCTCAAGGCTTGCCCGCTATAAAAACGTGAGGGTGTCTTCCTCAGAAGGCTTCATTCAGGCTCTCTTAGGAAGGGCTGGGCTTTTCCAAGATCATCTTCCCAAATAGTTTTCCCCCTTTAACATTGTGTCGCACGAGAGTTCTTGCTGAAGGGTTCCTCGGCTGGTTTAGAAACTGTAATCTAGTTAAAAGGTTTGTTTATGCTTCCCATCTCTGTTCTGCTGATGGCATTGGAGCGCGGGCCAGAGCCAGGCAGCAAACTGTTTATAGCAGCCAAACTTCAGTTAAAGCTGCAGCCTTCGCTTTGCTGTTCGTGTTCGTGGCAGCTGCAAATAGTTGCAGAAAGGATGAAAGTAGTGTGGTGGCCCACGATTACTCTCTTTCTCAATAAATTCTTTTTCACTTGTTGTTCTTTTCATGTTTTAGAACCCTGCCTACTCTTTCAGATTCAGAAACACTTTACACTTTGAAAGAAGCTGTCTATGAAAGACGGGGATCTATATCTGGTGCTGTGTCTTTTCAAGGCAAGGCATTCATTGATTTCAGTGGAAGTTTTGCCCTACGTAAAGGCTGTAGAGTATGTTCCTCCATCAGAGCGAGTGTCAGAATTCTTCTGCCACAACCGTTGTCCAAACTCCAAGTACTGTTGGCTTGTCTCTACTCAGACAAGATGGACATGGATCTGTCGGAGCGAGTCCAGGGGCCACGGAGATGATCTGAGGGCTGGAGCATCTCTCGTACAAGAACAGAATCACAGAATAACCAGGTTGGAAGAGACCCACTGGATCATCGAGTCTGAAAAGAGTTGGGGTTGTTCAGCCTGGAGAAGAGAAGGTTCCGAGGAAACTTTAGAGCAGCCTTCAGTACTGAAAAGGGGCTCCAAGAAAGCTGGGGAGAGGCTCTTGATCAGGGAGGGCAGGGATAGGATGAGAGGGAATGGTTTTCAGCTGAAAGAAGGGAGATGGAGATGAGACCTTAGGGAGAAATGTTTTGCTGTGAGGGTGGGGAGGCCCTGGCCCAGGCTGCCCAGAGCAGGGGTGGCTGCGCCATCCCTGGAGGGGTTCCAGGCCAGGCTGGATGGGGCTTGGAGCCCCTGATCCAGTGGGAGGTGTCCCTGCCCAGGACAGGGGTGGGACTGGATGGGCTTTGAGGTCTCTTCCAACCCAAACCATTTTATTCTATGATTCTACCGTTAGCTGTTGAGGGCTGTCAAGTCCCACCTTCCCAGGGCAGTGAGCATGAGCTGTATTTAGTGGAGAACAACTCATGAATTTTGTGTTTAAAAATACTGTGAACTAAGGACACCAGTTTCATAGCTGTTGGGGTTTCAGGATTATGTATGTCAAAATATGTGAATGGTTGGAGCCCTTTAAAAGGCACAGGGTTTTCTTTGGAGTCTGCTTTGCTGTTATTAAGCAATAAAGGACGCCCGTGTCTGTAGGCCAGCTGAACCGACGGAGCAAACCATATCTGGCCTGTCGGCTGCTGGTTCCTCACCTCTGTTTTAAAATTAGTAAAATCATTTGCAGCGTGATTCATTTCTAAAAATTACTTGTCCATCTGTGCTGAGCGTCCCAGCTATAAAGTTGCAGTGCTCGCTGCGATGGAGTCGTTGATTTGGCTGAAAGTTGCGTTGCTCTTGTTAGATCTTTGTTGTATCAGGTTCTGGCCAAGTTATTTATTGTTCTTTGAGAAATAGGTTTGTATTAGGTGTGGGATTCAGGGTGCAGTTGTGTTGCTGTGTAAGGAGATTTTAGTGTTTTGAAATATCAGCAACGTATTTCTTTAAATGATATTTTGTTATTTAAAAATCTCTGTAGGAAATCTTTAAGGAAAAAAATAATATAACCTTGCATCTGAGGACAAGCTGAAAGAGTTGGGAATGTTCAGCCTGGAGAAGAGAAGGCTCTGAGGAGACCTGGAGCAGCTTCCAGTACCTGAAGGGGCTTCAGGAAAGCTGACAGGAGCTTTTTACAATGGCCTGGAGTGATAGGACGAGGGACAATGGTTATAAACTGGGGAGGGGCAGAGTTAGACAAGACATAAAGAAGAATTTCTTCACCATGAAAGTGGGGAGGCCCTGGCCCAGGTTGCCCAGAGCAGGGGTGGCTGCCCCATCCCTGGAGGGGTTCAAGACCAGGTTGGATGGGGCTTGGAGACCCTGATCCCGTGGGCGGTGTCTCTATACACATTTAGCTCTCTTCCTGTTCTCGTGGTCTTTTTCCCATACTCTTTTTCTTAAACTTCCCAGTTCTGAATCATTTTCCGTACCTCGGGCCATTCTCTGGGAAGAGACTGCAGGCACGTGGTGAGGCAGGAGCACAGCCCTGGTGCTAACAAACAAACAGCAAATTGAAAGATGATAATATTTAAGCCTTTTTAATGTGAAAGGACCTAGTAAATACTTAATGCCAGTAGAAGTATCCCTGTGTGTGGGAGCTACATCGTTTTTCTTGGATAATTATTACCAGAGCAATAACTGTTTTGTCAGAGAAGGAATGTGAGCTGGTTAGCACCCTTGTTTGCGTCTTTTTTTATGTGCAAACAGTTAATCTGCTTTCTCCAAATGTTGACCTCTGCCGAATAAAAATAAGTTTTATTTTATTCAGCTTTTCTTGAAGCCGTGGGTTGGATGCAGCAACTTTAGAGCCCCTTATCCCATAGTGGAACCATTGGAAGTACAGTATTCTGATTTTTAATATTGTTGCATTTAACGAAGCAGCTCTTCGGCTTTTGCTTATTATTGCAAATAATGATAATTCTTTGTGTGTACTGGAGTTTGTTTATAATATCTTTGGGTCTGGAATGTTTCTGTGCTTCTGTTATGGAAAAAACAAAGTAGTTTTTAGTTGGTTTCATTTGCTAGTAGTCAGAATTTATATGTGATATATGAAAATTTCCATGGTAATGTTGGCTAACGCAAGCTCATTCATTGCTGACAACAGGGGAACTTTAAATTGATGTCAAAGCATCTCCAGTTCTCGAGGTCTTGAAAACAGGCTCCGTGCAGAGGCTTTTGACTTCCAGGATGGGAGGAAATGGCCTCAAGTTGCACCAGGGCAGGTTCAGGTTAAACATCAGGAAACCTTTCTTCGCTGAAAGGGTTCTTGGGCCCTGCCAGAGGCTGCCCAGGGCGGTGGTGGATTCTCCATCCCTGGAGGGGTTTAAAAGATGGGCAGATGAGGTGTTCCATGATGCAGTTTAGTGGTGGACAGGGACAGTTGGACTCGATTGGAAAGGTCTTTTCCAACCAAGTGATTCTATGATGAATTTTCTGCCCTAACGTAGGGTCTGGATGGAGTTGGCCCATACAAGAGGTCTCTGCAGGCAGGAGGTATTCAGGATTAGGTAATAGGAACCTCTTATGTTCATGAAAAATTTGCAAGTAATTACTACTTTTTATTTCTTTATTAATCCAGTGCAATCTCTAATTGTTCTGCGCTCAGTTTGCACAGACTCTCCTGTTGTTTGCGTTTGCTGTCCTCTCGTACTTTACTTTGCTGTGACAGAAATACCCAAGACCTCACTGCTCGTTGGTCTCGCAAATCATGTTTGATTCTCAGCTGGGTGGTGTTTCCCTGTGTGTCAGTAGTGTCTGGAGTTTGGAATGCTGAAAATAAACTGGAATCTTCAGAAAATGCATCATCAAGTGGAGATATTTTGGGGTTTGAGCAAACAAAGGATGGCGAAGCTCCCTTCACCGGAGAGGCGGGTTCCTCGGAGCTGCGAGATGATGCTGTGGACAGCCCTGCCTGTTGTTCTCTGGGGTATTTGGCATTAGGTACATGTGTTTTGAGGGAAGAGGGTGTTCTGCTCTCTCTCTAAAAGAGGAGGATTGTAACCGAAAGCTTCTGGAGAAAGCCTTGTGGTGCAGGAGTAGGAAGGAAACAAGCAGTGAGACGTTAGGAAGCAACAGGCTTTGGAGAGGGGGGTTGGTGGTCAGGAGCGAAGCAGCGTGGTGAGGGTTGAGTGGCAGCAGAGCAAGAAGGGGAGGGAAGAGGGTGGAGGCAAAGGAAGTGTTTGGGGAAGGCTGGGGTTGATGCGGAGGTAGACAGGGCTGTAACAAAAACTGGGAGGCATTTGGGGAGCAGGAGCTGTGTGGCTGTGCATTGAGTATTTGCTGTGGCTGAGAGGAGGAGATCCAGCTAATTGATGTGATGGAAAGGGGAGATGGTGCCTGGTGATGGAAAAAAAACCTGGTAGCCTTAACAAAGAGAGGAGTATGAAGCCTCTTGGCTTGTATTTTCACACAGGATCAACTGAAAAGTGCTGCTTCATCACAGTCTTTACGCAGCAGAGTTGTAGGATGATTTGGAAATGGAAATAAATGGATATCCAAATGCTATCAGGCTTATAAATAATTCCATAGCCTTGTCGCTGTTGCTGCGCCCCGGCTTGGAGGAGCCTGGAGTTGTTAGGGTCTGGGTGATCAGGCGTGTTTGGACACCACTGTTCTCAGCTGATAACCAATATCTGTAGACCAGAAGTGCTTCCATGTCTGCGAGGACTTTGGCCCAGCCGTGTACGTTTCCATGAGTTAAGTCTCCAGGCAACTGAATACACGACTTGAGTTCAACTTTTTCTTCTTCGTCCCACTCGCATTCTGTCCGCGGCTGCAAACCCCTCGTCCTGGTTGGAACATCGGAGGGTTTCACCATTCCTGTAGCACAAACAGCTCCCTCTGACAGAGACCCATGTGCTCCAATTTGCTTTATCCCGTCGTTATGTTCCGAGCAGGGTGACTGAAACGCTCAGCGTGCCTTCCCTGGCCTGCCATTACTTTGTTTACTTTGCCGATATTCTTTCTTACTCATCTCTTGGGTAAACAATCCTAATCCACTGCTGTCCATGCAAAGTCTCTCATGTTATTTATTTCTGAACCTCCCTGGGTTTTTTTATGCATCCTTTTGACATCAGATGACCAGAAGTAAAGGCGGTATTCCTGGTGAGGGGAAACCACTGATTTATATGGATTATTCTAATCCAACATCACGCAAGCGAAATCAAAAAATAGTTCAACTACCTAATGATTCAGAAATGCAGAAGTGTTGCCAAAAATCTTAGCATTTGTGAGCTTTACACTTGAGTGAATGCGTTCTGGTAGGGAATATAAATTCTTCGGTTTAGCTTTTATCTTCAGAGTTTTAAGGCTGTGAATTAGGTGTTTTGGCGTATGACTGTTGGGGTTGTCCTGTGCAGGGATAGGAGCTGGACTCCGTCATCCTTGTGGGTCCCTTCCAACTCAGAGCATTCTGTGATTCTGTACTTCACTTCGTAAAAACAAAATCGTGTGTTCCCCAATTTCACATTGCTATTAATTGTGTTTTTAAATTGCTTTTTGGATGACTGTTTCTAGGCTCTTACATACTCGGGGACAAACATTCTTCCTTTCAATACAGCCAGAAGAGTTGGGTTTTATTGAGCAGGAGGTTTAATTTGATTTAGCATTTTCTAGTTTGAGATAATGGTCTGAAGTACGGCTTGTGCCATAGGGAATAAATTCAGGCTACCTTAGTGAGGAGAGGAGTGTCTTGAATAACATAGCTCTCTATATTTTGAATATTGCAACACAGAATCATAGAAATCAACAGAAATAGGCACCAGGGTTTTTTTTTGAGGAACCTGAGCAGAAGTAGGAACCAGATGTGTTGATTCTGTGAGAATTAAACAGTCTGCATTTGAAGGATTATTCCCTGATCCCTTTGAATTCAAAGGCTGGCTGAATGATTTTATCTGCCTCTTCTGGACAGTGTTTTCTGTCTGTTTGTCAATCATGGCTGCAGCCCTGGCATTACTGGAACGTGGAATAATAGCAATAACGAGGGTTGGGGTTTTCATTGAAAAGGATTTTGGATGGAATACAGGGGGTGATTTTACATAGTTCAATGAAGAATAAAAAAGGAGAAGTGGTAATTTAGAACAAACAGCAGAAGAGAGTTCTTATAATGGGAGAAACTTGATTTCTAAATGTAATTTCTGTTGGATCACTTCAATTCGAATTGCTGATGATTTTCTGTGTTAGCTTCTTAGCTTGTTCCCTATGAGGGAAAGTCTTTGCACTTACCAGAAATTAACTTGTCGTTCCTTTTTTTTTTTTCCTTTCTAAGACTTAAAAAAACGCTAAAAAACCACAAAATGAACAAAAAAAAAAAAGAACCCCAAACCTGTCCCAAAATAGTTAAATGTGTGTTTTTCTCTTGACTACAACAGCTGTGCATTATTGTTTAAAATAAATATTCTAATACAGATCTGCCAAACACAGGGAAAAGGGATTTTGTTCAATCAGCTGAAATGAAATTCTCTGCAAACCAGCAAGGAGTTACTTGTGCATTTTCCCCATGATTCAGCATTTGATGAAAAATGCATTAATAAATATTTGGTTTACGTTAGAAAGCCAGATTTGAGAGGATTCAGGTTTTTATTTAGATTTTTGTGTACTAATACACAGGTCAGTTGCCTGTTTGACTTCAGGTTGGGGGAATCTGTCAAAGTGAAAATGCTGTTCTGCATGAAATGCAAACACACTCGGCAACTGGATTATCTCTGATTATCTCCTGCTATAAGTTTTTCTCGCTGTTATAAAATACAAAGTTTTAAAATCAAACATAATTGTTTTTGGTAAATGTGGGAAAAAATGATGTTGTAGAAATCTATTACAGTATCAAATACTATATGGGAAATTCATGGAGATATTAATTCATGGAGTGCTGGTCTTGTTTTCATTTATAACCAGGGAGCTTTAACTTACTTGACTTTTATTTTTATGTAGATTGTTTTTTCTACATGGAAAACTAATGCTCATACATTCTGTGACCTAGGAATTCCTTTAGTTTAGTTTTTTTAGTGTTTTGTGTCATGAGTATCATGGGGTTCAACAAAGCCCAGTGCAAGGTTCTGCACCTGGGTCAGGACAATCCACGGTTACAATCCAAGGTGGGGGACATCGTGACTGAGAACAGCCCTGAGGAGAAGGGCTTGGGGTGCTGAGGGAGGAGAAGCTCGATATAGGTGGCAACGTGTGCTCGCAGCCCAGAAACCACCCGTGTCCTGGGCTGCATCCAGAGCAGAAGGACCAGCAGGGAGGGAGGGGATCCTGCCCCTCTGCTCCGTTCTGTGAGACCCACCTGGAGCCCTGGGTCCAGTTCTGGAGTCCCAAACATAAAAAGGAGGTGGAGATGTTGGAATGGGTCCAGAGGAGACCATGAAAGATGATCAGGGGGTGGGCTGGAGCACCTCTGCTCTGAGGATAGACTGAAAGAGCTGGGGTTGCTCAGCCTGGAGAAGAGAAGGCTGCAGGGAGAACTTAGAGCAGCTTCCAGTGCTGAAAGGGGCTCCAGGAAAGCTGGAGAGGGGCTTTATGCAAGGCCATGGAGTGACAGGACAAGGGGAGATGGCTTTACATTGGAATGGGTATGATTTAGATGAGACATTAGGAAGAAATTCTCCACAATGAAGGTGAGGAGGCCCTGGCCCAGGTTGCCCAGAGCAGTGGTGGCTGCCCCATCCCTGGAGGGATTCAAGGCCAGGTTGAATGGGGCTTGGAGCCCTTCCAACCCAAACCATTCCATGATTCTATTGTGATTTACTTCTACATTATACCATCAAATGTTAATAATACGTTTTGGATAAGAAAATACTCAAATAATAATACACAGGAGATAGTTTCACTCCTCCATGTGAGTAGCACGTCTTTGTGTGTCCGCGTGGTTTTCTGTGAGGTTACTCTGATGATGTTATCTCATAGGCATTGCTGCCCTTTGCAATGGGCAGGACTGGTACCTCTCTTAGATCAGGCAGAGGAGCGCAATGTGGTTTTTTATCTGTATCAGAAAGAAGTTTGACTTGGGCAAAACCCTTTCCTCATTTCTAAGGACGCTTGTGTTTGGTGTCCAAAAATGTTCCGTGAATACAACTACGAAGAACCTAAGGCCATCGATTCATCTTTTGAAGGCTGAAGTGTCTTTTTCTTTCTTTTTTGATCAGTTTTTTTGAGAGTGGCAGCTGTCAGAAGGAACTTTACAATTTTTTCTTTGTCAAATTGATGCTCTAAAAAAATTTATTTTTGCAGATTTGAGACAAGAAGGAAGAAAATGATACCTTACAAGTAGGGCACAGGAGAAGGTTGTCCGATATTAAACCTTTTCCAGGGGGAAAGGAAGTAGTTCAGTGCTCTCACAGAGGTTCCTGTGTCAGCTTCTGAGAAGCCTGGAAGAGATTATCGTCAGCCAACAGCAGATAACGAAGGGCAGGATGTGAGGGGAACATTGAACCACCAGCATGGGGGAAATCGCAGATATTAGCCTGTTTCAAAACTGCTTTCGCTTTAGATGTCTTCTTGCTCTGCAGTTCTTGAGCTACAGTGAGAGAGAGTTTTGAGGACACAGATTAAAAACTGAATGCTAATGTCTCGAAATAGGCATTTTAATAAGCTTTTGGCCTTTTTTTTTTTTTTTTGAGTGAATTTGTCACTAAGGAGAAATAATAGCAACGCATAGATTGGTGTGATTTAACACTTCACGTGCCTGCATGGTTTCGGGGCAGCGTTTTTCCTCCCCATGCCGCTATCCACATCCATGTATGTTTTACTGGGAACTGGCCCCTCTCTTGAGGGCACGGGCAGTATTAATAGAATTAGTGAAGGGTCACTTGGCCAAAGGGTTCGTGTCCTAATCTGTCAGTTCCGTTCTCTGGCAGGTGAGTTGGGTGTTTCAGCATGCGAAACGCTCCACCTGTGGCACTGGCGTTCTGCGCCCCACTGAGCTTTCTCTGCTGGGTTTTACTGTGTCTTCAGCAGTGTATTTGTCAGAAGGACATCAGTGGTTTAAAAAAAAAGAACCCAAAGCATTAGCTGTCCTCCCAGCCCTGCGGATCGGTAATGCTTCTGGAACGTGCGCTGGAGAAAGTGGGGTGTGTACGGGTTGGAGAGGGGCGCAGGTGGAGCCAGGTAAGCTGTGCCGAAGCTATTGAGTCGGTAAGATTAGTCACATCCTTGCCAGTTGGGACTTGTGGTAGACTTGTGCGTGTCATGAGCTTAATCCTGTGCGCGGATGCCGTTCTCACAGAAAAGAGCTTGTTATTTTAGGTGCATGGGATGGGCCTGGCTGGGTGTTTGACTGGTATTGACCCCCTCTGATAATGAGGGTCGCTATCAGTGTATAATAACGTTCCAGACTGTGCCTGTGCAAGGGCTTACGCAGGTATGGACTTGTGTGGAGCTGCCTCGCAGAGCCGTACATCGCAATAATAGAGATGCCTATAGTTGTATCTTGCAGCTGCACTCTATTGCTGCTCACTTTCCAAAGTCACAACTGCCTGCAAATTACTACAGTGTCCAAGATTTTGTCCTCCTTAAGCCCTCTTGCCAGACATGTGCAGCATCACCTTTTTTCAGAGAGTTTTAGAATCATGGAGTGGTTTGGGCTGGGAGGGACCTCAAAGCCCATCCAGTTCCACCCCCTGCCACGGGCAGGGACACCTCCCACTGGATCAGGGGCTCCGAGCCCCATCCAACCTGGATTGAACCCCTCCAGGGATGGGGCAGCCACCACTGCTCTGGGCAACCTGGGCCAGGGCCTCCTCACCCTCACAGCAAAACATTTCTTCTTCATATCTCATGTCAATCTCCCCTCTTTCAGCTCAAAACCATTTCCCCTTGTCCTGTCCCTGCACTCATTGTAAAGAGCCCCCCCTTTTTTAAGCTAAGATACAGCTGATTCAATTCTGTTCTTCACTTTTCCCTTTTCCCAGTCAGTGCCAGGCTCTGGTTCTCCTGCTGTTGGACGGACTAGACCACTTGGGTCTGAACTGTTGTTTCAGCAGGAGATATTGAGAGAATTGTGGACAGCTTTCTCCCAGCCCCTTCTGTCTTCTGGGAGACACTGGATTCTCGCAGAGGGGAGTTGTGATGACGGGCTGGAGCACAGTTTCTGGCTTCTGATGCAAAGCAGCTGGCATGAGGTTAAATCATACATACTTAGAATCATAGAATCATGGAGTGGTTTGAGTTGGAAGGCAACTTAAAGCCCATCCAGTTCCGTTCCCCCTGCCATGGGCAGGGACATCTTGATAACTTCTGTAAAGAAAGTCGGTCATACATGGAACTTCTCTGAGTGTGCCACTTGTCCTTTGTCCAGCTGGGAAATGAGAAATAATACCATAGCCTGAGAGCAGGTGAACATTATCCAGACTGCAACAGCCTGGGAATCAGACCTTATGTTTTGGGAACCTGTCCTGTTTGCAGTCATGGAGATGCTCATTAAATATGTCGCATTTAATATGCAGTTTATTGAGCAGTTTGTTAACAAACAGCCAAGAGAACCAATGTATTTTGAGTGGTAGCTGGGTTTGGGAGAGGGTGGTCTTCCTCAGATTAGTCGTATTCACATCTTTTAATGAGTGAATGTTACTGTCTGGTAAGATAGATCTTGTTTAGCTGAGTTAACCCTCTTCCAGCAACACAGACCATAGAGTCATAGAATGTTTTGAGTTGGAAGGGACCTTAAAGATCATCTAGTTCCAACCTCCTTCCCATGAGCAGGGGCACCTCCCACTGGATTTGGTTGCTCCAAGCCCCATTCAGCCTGGCCTTGAACACCTCCAGGGATGGAGCAGCCACAGCTTCCCTGGGCCAGGGCCTCACCACGCTCATCAGGAAGAATTTCCTCTTAATATCTAATCTAAATCTTCCCCTCTGCAATGTAAAACCATTCCCCGAGTCCTGTCACTCCAAGCCTTTGTAAAGAGTCCCCCCCCAGCTTTCTTGTAGCCCCTTCAGGTACTGGAAGGTCTTTCTGAGGTCTGCTCAGAGCCTTCTTTTCTCCGGGCTGAAGAACCCCAACTCTCTCAGCCTGTCCTCGTATGGGAGTTGCTCCAGCCCTCGCATCATCTTTGTGGCCTCCTCTGGACCTGTTCCAACAGTTCCATGCCCTTCTTAAGTTGAAGCTTCCAGACCCGGACACAATACTTCTAGTAACAGTATTGCACTGGCCAAGTGTACAACATCACCCGGTGAGGGAGCCCTGCCTTGATTCTTTTAGGCGATGACAGGCCTGTGCGTTCTGAACAATGTGATTTTCAAGAGGAATATTCCAGTGTCGTTGCAGAAGACTTTGCCCACTTCACACTTACGTGACTACCACGGCGTTCCTGGCTGTGCTTTAATTACAAACCTAGCAGTTAGGGCATGGTGTGCATTTCATACTTGGAGATAAAACCCTGCCGTTTGAATGCTGCTAAGCCAGTGTGATCTGTGCTGCTGTGTCATGCTGTGCTCTGCACCGCAGAGAGTGGATGGAGAACTGTTTTAATCTGGAGTGGACAGAAGATGCTGTTCTATGCAGGTACGTTTCAAACATGTACAGGTGTGGGATAGGTCCAGGTGAGCAAGGAACACCGCTTTAGGTCTGTATCTTTGCATTGTGTGAAGATCTAGAAGGAGAAATCCTGGTCTTGTGGGTAGGAGACCGTGCTGTTCTTGTAGAAAGCCTTTGGGTTTTTGGATTTTAGGTTTTTATTTGAGGGTTAGGGTGTGTTTGTTTAGGTTTTTGGTGTTGCAGACCCTTAGACTGTTCAATAATGATACAAAATGGGTACAGTTCTCTGATCATTCTAGTCAGGCAAAACCACCAGGAGGTGGTTTGTGTGGGTGAACAAGGAGCTCCTGGACCAACTCAAACACAAAAAGGAAGCCTACAGAGGGTGGAAGCAAGGGCAGGCAGCCTGGGAGGAATAAAGAAATTGTCCAGGCAGCCAGGGATCAAGTTAGGATAAGAGAAGAGTAACCTCATAAGTTCAACAAGGGCATGGTCCTGCACTTGAGTTGGGGCAATCCTGAGCACAAATACAGGCTGAGCAGAGGATGACTCAAGGGCAGCCTTGAAGAGAAGGACTTGAGGGTGCTGGTTTATGAGAAGCTCAACATGAACCAGCAATGTGTGCTCACAGCCCCAGAAGTCAACTGTGTCCTGGGCTGCACCCAGAGCAGTGGGACCAGCAGGGAGAGAGGGGATTCTGCCCCTCTACTCTGCTCTGTGAGACCCACCTGGAGCCCCGTGTCCAGTTCTGGAGTCCTCAGCACAGAAAGGATCTGGAGAAGTTAAAGCAAGTCCAGAGGAGGCCATGGAGATGATTTGAGGGCTGGAGCACCTCTGCTATGAGGACAGGCTTAGGACACTGAATTTAGAAAACATTAATATGAGCAGAATGAAAGGATTATTTTATCTCTGAACCAAAAAATATCCTGATTCTTCCCTGTGCCAAAAAGAAGAAATAAATGACAGGAGAATTCAACTGAACCAAGACACCCAGTAGAAGCAGAAAAGGTGAAAAACCACGACCAGTGACGGCAGATGGAAAGGAGGGTCATAAAGTGTTTGTTGTGTGGTACCCAGGTTGTTAACGCTGTTAATGATTGAACTGTTTATTGGGGATTACAAAGGGCTGCTGAACGACTCTGGCGAGGAATTTGACTGAATCTGGCAGAAATGAGTCCAAGTGAGGTCAGCAGGATGCGAAACCAGGACTTGGAGGTTTTCCTTCTTGCCGCTGAAGCTCCCCAAGCCTGGCGAGGCTGCCCAGGCCGAGGAACCCGAGCATGGGTGGCTGCTGGGTCCTTCCTCGTTTAATTCAGCGATCAGCTCTGTTGAACAGAGATGCTCCTCTGGTGCTAATAACTCTTAGCACGATTAAGTTACCAGTGTGATAGAGTTACAAGGAGCATGGTACTTCACAGAAATATGCAGTAATGCCTGCTAGACCTGTAAGTCTAGTTTGGGGGTTGGGGATTTTGTGTTATTTGTTTTCTACCTTTTTTTTTTTTTTAATAAGTGCAGCCTCCCTAATACATAACTGATAGTTACGTATTTGTTATTGGTCCTGGCTTTGCGTGTGTGTTCCAGTACTGAAAAGCGCTACAAGAAAGCTGGGGAGGGACTCTTGATCAGGGAGTGCAGAGACAGGAAACGGGGGAATTTCTTTAAATGGCAAGGGGGAAGACTTAGATGAGATAGTAGGAAGAAATTCTTCATAATGATGGTGGGGAGGCCCTGGCCCAGGTTGCCCAGAGCAGGGGTGGCTGCCCCATCCCTGGAGGGGTTCCAGGCCAGGTTGGATGGGGCTTGGAGCCCCTGATCCAGTGGGAGGTGTCCCTGCCCATGGCAGGGAGTGGAACTGGATGGGCTTTGAGGTCCCTTCAAACCCAAACCATTCCTTGATTCTATGAAAACAGAATTGCTATACCTTTGCAGTTAACCACATCCAACTTGTTACTTGTAAGGTCCCTCGTAACTGTAATGCTTAAAAACTGGAAGTCGCTTCCTGTATTTTACCCCATTGTCATAAAGATTACAGCTTCTATTTACTCAATTGCAGTCTGGCTGCTTCTCTGCTGGTTGTTCTTTAGGTGCACTGACTCAGCTTCTTAGGTTGTGTCCCTACGAGTGGTGACCTTAAAGAGGGCTTGGAGGAGCGCTGTGACTTGCTCTGTGTTTTGTTTTGCTCTTCCAGTCCGAAATCATATTTCTCATGTTCGTAAACCTATCGTGCAGAATCTGATCACGAGGTCTATATTTAGAAATGAGGGAGGAACCTTTCAAACTCCTTGTGGTAGAGCTGGGAAGAGGCTTGTCATTTCCTCACAGAAGAGGCTCTTCAGTTTCTAACCACATTGCTGGTGGTGTGCAGCAGGGCAATCGGCCTCTGCCTGTCTTGAGTACAAGGATGTGTATTTCATAGCATGTTTGGGTTACAAGGAACCTCAAACCCCATCCAGTCCCACTCCCTGCCATGGGCAGGGACACTTCCCACTGGATCAGGGGCTCCAAGCCCCATCCAACCTGGCCCTGAACCCCTCCAGGGATGGGGCAGCCACCACTGCTCTGGGCAACCTGGACCAGGGCCTCCTCACCCTCATCATAAAGAATTTCTTCCTTCTGTCTGATCTAAACCTCCCTTCCAATTTAAAGCCATTCCCCCTCATCCTGTCAGTCCCTCCCCTTGTGAAAAGTCCCTCCTCAGATTTCTTGTAGTGCTTTCAGGTACTGGAAGCTGCTCTGAGGTCTCCCCAGAGCCTTCTCTTCTTCAGGCTGAACAACCCCAACTGGAGATCTCAGCCTGTCCTCATAGCAGAGGGACTCCAGCCCTCGGATCATCTCCATGGCCTCCTCTGGACCCATTCCAATAGTTTCATATCCTTCTTATGTTGGGGATTTCAGAATTGGACACATTTCTGATGTTTCTTCAGAAGTCATAGACTCATCGTTAGTCTTACTAGCTCCTAGGCAAGTTATTCCTACTGGTTGGTGGTAGGAGAGACCATTGGCGTTTCAGCATCTGGGGAATAATGAACAGATAGGAAAGCTGGAACATCTTGGCTGTTGTAGAAATTGCACGAATAGGTTCATGTATCAGATCACACGTGTCCCTGGACTAAAGTCATTGATCCAAACCACGTGTTTGTACCTGCTTTTGTATTACCTATAGATGGTACACAAAGTCTGGGGCAAAGTATGTCTGTGAGCAAAGTCATCGGCATATTCTAAATGGGAATTAAACTACAAGTGATGTATCAAGTAATCACAATTTACATGAATTAGCAAAATTCATCAGCTGCCAATCAGCTGCTTTGAGCTGCAGTTCTGGCTGTAAGTTTACACATCCCAGGGCTGACCTGGGTACAGTAACTCAAGTGGAGGAACAGTGAGCTTCTCCCTGGTGCAGTAATTGGAGCTGACTCTTGCTGTGAAGGTGAGCGATTGCTCGCAAGGAATGTCCCAGCACTTGAAAGTTGTTCCTGCAGCAAACTGTGACAGTGTGTGGGACGTGTGCTCTCTGCTTTTGGCATGGCATCTTCTGGGGCTGCTGTGCCCCAATGCCAGATAACACGCAGCAGAGTCAAACAGAAGTGTTATATCACAGCAATGGATCCATTGGCTAAGGGAAAATGCCACTTGGTTTTGGTTCAGAGTCTTAGGATTATGGGTTGGAAGGGGAACTTAAAAGCCCATCCAGTCCCACCCCGGCCACGGGCAGGGACACCTCCCACTGGATCAGGGGCTCCAAGCCCCATCCCACCTGGCCTTGAACCCCTCCAGGGATGGGGCAGCCACCCCTGCTCTGGGCAGCATGTGAGGGTCTCCCCACCCTCACATCAGAACATTTCTTCCTAAGATCTTATATCCATCTCCCTTTTTTCAGCTGAAAACTGTTCCCCCTTGTCCTATGTCTGCTCTCCCTGATCAAACACCCCCCAACCCAGTGCTCCTGGAGCCCCTTTTAGTACTGGCAGCTTAAGGTCTCCATGGAGCCTTCTCTTCTCCAGGTTGAACAACCCCAGCTCTCTCCACCTTTCCTTGTACAAGAGGTGTTCCAGCCCTTGGATTATCTCTGTGGCCTCCTTTGGGCCCACTCCACTAGTTCCATATCCTTTTTCTGTTGGGGATACAGAACTGGACACTGTGCTTCAGGGGAGGTCTCAAGGGAGCAGAGGAGAGGGAGGGAGAGAGTTCTTTTCCTTGTAAGTAGTTCAAAAATCAATATAAATTGTTGCATGAAACCTTCATGTACGAAAGCAGGGAGCAGTATTCCACTTTTCTTCAGGCCACGGTGTGTACAGGTGTCATGGGGCTGCAGTGCAGCCACCTGAGCCCTCTCCCACCCTTCCCCCCCCCAGTGTTTGGATGCAGATTCAGCACAAGGTTGTGGTTGGTAAAGAGCCTCAAGTTGTAAAGTAATTAATTGCATGACGAGATATGTTTACATCCTGATAAGACTTTTGAGTTACCAGTTGTGTGTTCAGTGCTCTGTAAAAAAAAAAAAAAAAAGACCAGCAAAAATTTGGAAAGGAATGAGACATTGCTCATGTGTCTGGAAGATGAGTTTGTAAACCCAGAGAAGTTTTGTGCCAAGACCCTTCTGAAACTGAAGGTGCGGTGACTGCTTTTTATTCCGTGGTGTGGCTGATTCTGCACCGCAGCCCTACTTGTAATTATAAAACTAAAGCAGTGGTTCCTCGGTGTTGTGCTGGGGGCCCTTATGAAGCTGGAAGCGCACACCACTGGATGGACAGCTGGATGCAGCTGATATCGAGACGACATGTACGTGAGCAGGCTTCTCCGGTCTTTATAAGGAATGATGTTGGAGGGATTTTAGTCTTTGGTAGTTCATTTATTTTCCTTTCAGTAGAGAAGTTCAGACTTGTTAATGAAGTAATCCTCATTGATCCACCTTCTGGGTTTGATTAAATGCCTTGCGAACATTCCTCTGGATGACTTATTTACCCAGCACTGTCTCTTTAGAGTGCTTGAATGAATAGTGTTGTCATTGATGGAATCCAGTATCTTTACTCTTCATAGAATCGTGGAATGGTTTTGTTGGAGGGGCATCAAAGCCCATCCAGTCCTACCTCCTGCCATGGGCAGGGACACCTCCCACTGGATCAGGGGCTCCAAGCCCCATCCAACTTGGCCTTGAACCTCTCCAGGGATGGGGCAGATGTGATTCTAAACAACCGATGATGAGTTCAGGAGCAGTGAAGTTTGTGTTGAACTGCCTTTAATTTTCCCCGTACAAACTCATTCAGTTTTAGAGGCAGAAGAGGGCTTCTTTCTTCCCAGCTATCTCCTGTTCTCTCAGTTGCTTGACTTTTCTGGCCCAGAAACTTCCATGTTGCACTAATACTTTTGGGAAAGCACTGAAGCATCTTATTTGTCAGTTTACCATTCATCAGCAGGGGACAGCAGTTAGAGCTTTTGTGCATGGGGTCATTGCTGGGGATGGGAGAGAAGTTAAAAAAGCTGCCAGCTGCTTTCTACATTTGACAGTGCTCTTTCTTGCTGGTTTCTGGAGAGCAGGACAGTGTCCCAAAAGGAAACGGGAAGAGAAGAGCTCCAGCACAAGCCTTTTTGAGATAGCTCTCCTGTTTTCAGCCAACGGCTCAAGCAACTTGAAGAAAAGTGGTAGCTTGGAAACACATGGCTTGCCTTGTTGTGTTGTCTGCCAGTAATTGTAGAATCACATGGTTGGAAAAGACCTTTGAGATCATCAAGCCCAGCTGTACCTGTCCACTACTAAATCATATCCCAAAGCACTTCATCCACCTGTCTTTTAAACCTGTTTTAAATGGGGACTCCACCACCTCCCTGGGCTGCCTCTGCCAGTACCCGAGAGCCCTTTTGGTGAATATGTTTTTCCTGATGTCTCCCTCTGTTGCACTGCTCTAGGGTCTTCACTTCCAAAATGATCATTTTGTTATAGGGAGAAGAGACAGCAACAAGTTTCCAGGGCCTCGGAGGTGACTGCAACTCACCTGGGCATTCTGAAACAGGCTGGGGTGCGAGGAGCAGCAAACCTTCAGCAGAACAGGCTTCGACACGCTTGAGCCACTTCCACAGGAGCTTTTGCCGCTGCCTTTTTCATTGCTGTTTGTACCTAGGCTGGGGAGATGAAAACTAGGTCATGGCAGGCTGTCTGTCTGCAGCTACACCCTCGTGCTGGCGGGGTGGGCAGACCTGACGGTCGGAGTCTCCTACCCAGAGGGTCCTCCCTCCGCACCCCAGCCCAGGGACGGGGGCGTGGATGTGAATCCCAAATGTGAATCCATGTTAGATCTGAGGAAAAGGCTTTGTCTGATAACACAGGATTTATTGCTGCGATTCTTTCCGAGTTGGGCAAAGAGAAGAAATAGTACATTCCTGGTTCTGGGAAGGTGGAAAATAAGTGTCAATGCATGCGTTCACAAAATATTTAATTACAAGATGTCAGTTTTGCCATTATCTCAGTGTAGTTGAATCTGTCTCAGTGCTGGGTCCAGCCCTGTTCAATGTCTTTATCAATGACCTGGATGAAGGCATCAAGTGCACCCTTAGCACATTTGAGGATGATGTTAAGCTGGGTGGAAGTGTCGATGTGCTGGAGGGTCAGGAGGCTCCAAAGGGACCTGAACAGGCTGGATCCATGGGCTGAGACCAAGGGCAGGAGGTTTAACAAGGCCAAAGGCCGGGCCCTGCACTTGGGGCACAACAACCCTGTGCAGCTACAGACTAGGAGAAGCCTGGCTTGAAAGCTGCCTGGAGGAGAAGGACCTGGGGGTGCTGGTTGACAGCGACTGAACATGAGCCAGCAGTGGCCCAGGTGGCCAAGAAGGCCAATGGTATCCTGGCTTGTGTCCGAAACGGCGTGACCAGCAGGTCTAGGGAGGTTCCTCTCCCTCTGTACTCAGCACTGGTGAGACCACTCCTCGAATCCTGTGTTCAGTTCTGGGCCCCTCACCACAAGAAGGATGTTGAGGCTCTGGAGCGAGTCCAGAGAAGAGCAACGAAGCTGGTGAAGGGGTTGGAGAACAGGCCTTGTGAGGAGCGGCTGAGAGAGCTGGGGGTGTTTATCCTGGAGAAGAGGAGGCTGAGAGGAGACCTCATTGCTCTCTACAACTACCTGAGAGGAGGTTGTGGAGAGGATGGTGCTGGCCTCTTCTCCCAAGTGACAGGGGACAGGATGAGAGAGAATGGCCTCAAGCTCCACCAGGTGAGGTTCAGACTAGATATCGGAAAGAAATTTTTCACGGAAGGGGTCATTGGGCACTGTCACAGGCTACCAGGGAGGTGGTTGAGTCCCCATGCCTGGAGGTGTTTAGAAGATGGGTAGTTGAGGTGCTCAGGAACATGGTTTAGTGGCAGATAGGAATGCTTGGACTCGATGATCCAAGAGGTCATTTTCAACCTTGTATAATAGTGAAGAAAGGGTTGGTTTTTTTTATTACAGTTGTTTTGGTTATTCCTCAATGTTGGTTATGGAATCACAGGATGGTTTTGGTTGGAAAACTTGAAAATCATCGAGTCCAACCAGTGATCCAGCCCTGACCATGTCCTCAAGTACAACATCTGCCCATCTCCTAAACCCCTCCAGGGATGGAGTCTCGCCCGCCTCCCTGGGCAGCCTCTGCCAGTGCTTGATACCCCTTTTAATAAAGAAATTCCTCCTGATATCCAACCTAAATCTCCTCTGGCGCATCTTGAGGCTGTTATGTTACAAAGCTTTGATTATTTCGTATTTTACTGCAAAAAAAACCCCCACATTGCATATAAAGGGTTTCTGCTCTGCTTTGGAAGAAGAGAGAGGAGTGGTTTGTACAAATGCAATAAATAAATAAATAAACCTAGAAAAATGTATGCAAGGACGGTGCTGCAGGAAACATGAGACAGCATAAAAGCAGCCGTCTTTGCAGAAACATTCCATCAAGCGAGCTGCTTCCCTGAGAAGGAAAACCCAGATTAATAATTGTGACAGTTGTCAGCTTCTAAATATGATCCATTTTATAAGCTCAATTACAATTTATTTTCTTTATAAGTCATAATTTCAGATAAATATCACTAAAAGGCAGCTTTGAGCTGAAGAGACAAAGGCAATTAAATTCTACATTAATTTGTTTACCGGTGTCACATGGAATAAATCGACTGTAAGGTTTCATAAATTGTCTGGATGTGCCAGGAAAGGAATAATTCTGTGGGATATTGGAACGGGGAAACCTGATTTCTTTCCTGTACTCACGTGTTTAATTATCCATTATGTAAATGATACTTTATCTGACAAAACTCATACACAACAGCACTAATGTTAAAATTTATATGATATTAGAATGCCAGGGCTGGCTTTTCTGTATAAAAGCAAAAAGATGGAGGGAGCAGGGATGGGTGAGCTCAGACCCAGGACTTGCTCATTGCCTGTCTCCCAGCAGTGGAACTTCTCGTGAGCAGAAGCCCTATCCATGAAGGAATGAATTCTGGCTCAAGCAGGCCAATTTTGGACTCTTTGGGGTTTAAAGATAGCCTTTAAAACGTGAGCCGGCACAAGGGAGGGTTTCCAGGAATGCAAACAGGATCCTTGTGGCTGCTTCAAATCTCACAGTGGAAAAGCAACAGCAGGAAGAAAAACTGTAACAGTTTGGGGTTGGTTTTTTTTCAGGGCGACGTGAAAATTAAGACAAATATCTCAATTTTATACCATGTGGAAAATCTGTGAGTAGGAATAGCAGCTTCACCTCCTGAGTGAGAAAAGCACAGGCGTTAGTAGATTCCATGGTTTTCTGTCATGCTTTAAAGGTAGAGGATAGAGATGTGGAATAGTGAAGACAGATGATAGAGTTGTAGAACATCCTGAGCTGGAAGGTACCCAGGAGGATCCAATCCAGCTCCTGACTCCACACGGGGCAACCTGGAAGTCAAACCATGTGTGTAAGAGCACTACCCAAACGCTTCTCAAACTCCAGCAGGCTTGGGGCCACCACCGCTTGCCCAGGGACCTTGTTCCACAGCTTGACTGGAGGAGATGGAGTGTAAGTTGCTGGTATTGACCGCCTTACCGTCCTTGTAAGTCCTTCTTGCTCTTTAGGTCTTTTGTGTTCTCTGCTGTAGCTTTGGCTGAAATGAGAAGCAACTTCGATGTTTTTCATCATTTATAATGGGTTTGGCATTGTTACCTGAAAAAATATAGGTAAAGGTTTGTCCCTGTCAGGCGTCAGGGCTAAGCATGCTCACTTCTCTGCTTTATAATCAAAAACAAGTACAAGATAGCAACAGTGATTAAAGCCTGGTTTACAGATTTTCTTCCAGTTTCATCCTGATATGCTCAGGTGGTTGTCTTTTGCTGTAATTATTTTATTTTATGACACCTTCAGAGCCCCTAATTTGTTTTTTATCTTTTATAGATTGGGATTTTTAATGATTTCAAAGCCGGATCTCTTGGTGCATAGAATCATGGAATGGTTTGGGTTGGAAGGGACCTCGTAGTGCATCTAGTTCCACCCCCTGCCATATGGCTGCCCCATCCCTGGAGGGGTTCAAGGCCAGGTTGGATGGGGCTTGGAGCCCCTGATCCAGTGGGAGGTGTCCCTGCCCATGGCCGGGGTGGGACTGGATGGGCTTTGACGGCCCTCCCAGCCCAAACCATTCCATGAATCTATGATAAAACCAAAACCCAACCCAAATGTGCATTGCGTTACTTTTTCAATGGATAGAGAATTACTTAATTTTGGAATGGACTTTGAGTTTGTTGGAAGAGTGAGTGATCTCAGGTGAAGAACTTGAATCTCCACAGGTTTGCCTGTCTGCCTCCCTCTAATTGCTGCCTTCTGGTAGAGAACAAAACACAGCTGTTCTTTAAACAGAAAGAAGAGTTTTCTGCCTTTTTTTTCAAGTTTTCAGTGTCGACTCATCCTTCGCAAATATCTTTTATTATTTTGGTTTCTTCTTCGAGCTGTGAGCGCTTATCCCAGTGTGAGAATGTCATCGGAATGTGCGGTGTCTGCACCTCACTAGAGGGCAATGAATCCCTGTCACAGCTCCATGGCTTTCCTAGGAACAGTGGGGCCTTCAGTCACCCTCTGGGGAGGGACGGAAGTTCTTTCTCTTTGATTCTTCTTGAAAGACACTGCTGTGTGATGTGCGACGGCGGGAGCGTTTGTCAGGCTGCAAACAGCTTTGCTTGTGGCCCTTTCTGATGGGTTAGAGCGCGCTAGCAGCCACGAGGAGCACAGTTCCACCATCCGGGAGGTGTTAATGCAAAAGGAGCGATGAAAATCCCTTCAAACATTTCCTTCCACGTCGCTGCAAGCCACGAGCTTTGGGGTCTTCCAAAACCAAGATGGTTTTTTGAGCTTCCCGCCCTCTCCTTCAGCGTGTCGTTAGCTGCCGTCGGGGCTCTGGGACCACTTTCTCATCTTTGCGTGGCTAATTGAAAGAAGGAGGTGTGTTTGGAGCAGTCTGGCTAAACAAAGGCGGTGTGGGAAAAGGTTGTCTGGTTGTTAGAGACGTGCTGGGCTGCCGGGCGAGCATATGGTCCGCGGTGAAAGGTCCGGGGCTCAAATGGCCGAGCCGCACTCTCGACGCTGTCACGCGCTTCCTACAGGCTGTTGTATTGATCCCCCCCCGCCCGCATCTGTGCTTCCAAAAGTGACTGATGGGAGCCTTGCGTCGTTCTTAATAGAACGTTAAGTGTGTTCTTGTGCAGGGTTACAGGGTCTGACTACATGGAGAAGCTGAAAATAAGTGTTCCTGACAAGGTTTATGGTGGTATCGTTTCTAAGTTGTTTAGTGAAACTTCAGCCATGGAAATTAGCTCTGACTCACGCTCACAGTGTTCAAACTCAACTTTTAAACTGCACTTTCTGAAGTTCTCGGTGTTACACGCGCACTGTGGGGCAACGAGGAGAACACGCGAGTAATAAGCAGAGGATTAGTGGGCTCTGCACGTTCCTGGAGGTCGGGTAACTCCAATATAAATTTGCATTTAAGGGGCCTTTTCGCGATATCTTTATGTTTCCCATTTATAGCGAGGGGAAAAATTGACTGATACAAAGCTAAAATGTGCCAAAAAGGGTAGAGGCTCATCACGTCTGGATCTCCAGACATATTTTCTGACACAGTCTGTGGGTATTGTAGAAGTCCATCATTGCAAATCCCCAAAATGTCATGGAATTGTGGAATTATTTGAGCTGGAAGGGACCTCAAAGCCCATCCAGTCCCACCCCGTGCCATGGGCAGGGACACCTCCCACCAGATCAGGGGCTCCAAGCCCCATCCAACCTGGCCTTGAACCCCTCTAGGGATGGGGCAGCCACCCCTGCTCTGGGCAGCCTGGGACAGGGCCTCCCACCCCTCATTGTGAAATATTCCTTCCTAATATCTAATCTAAATTTTCCCCCTTCCAACTTAAAGCCATTCCCCTCGTCCTGTCTCCGCACTCCCTGATCCAAAGCCCCTCCCCAGCTTTCCTGGAGCCCCTTTCAGCACTGGAAGCTGCTCTAAGGTCTCCCCGGAGCCTTCTCTTCTCCAGGCTGGACTAAAAGTTCCATGTATGGTTGTGTAATCAGAACAGTTTAGGGTTTGTTAGGGATTTTCAGATGAGAGAAGGAACGCTGATATACGCAGCAGTACCTTGAGGGGAACAGTTCAGATTTCTCTTCCAGCTCTGGATCACTTCACAAATCACGAGGTGTCTAAACGTCCACGCGCATCGTGTTTGTCCGGGTGATCCGGAGGGCCGGGAAGAACCGAGAGAAGGAAGGAGACCCCTCAGTGCTGCCAGCCAGGGCACGACTGGCATCTCCTGCCCCTCGGTGGCCCCAGCAGGTGGCCTCGGGGTCCCTTGTTGCTGCCGAGCCCGGCACAGCGTGTGCCGGCTGCCGCGGGAGCCCTTTTGGTGCTGTCTCGTCAAAGGCCACAGCAACAGATGTGTTCAGAAAAGGCAAGAGCTTGCGTTTCATTCAGCGCGGCTCCGCGTTGTCGCGGGACCATATGGTTTCTATAGATGTTTTGTATACATCTGAGCGAGCTAAAATCCATGCAAAGCGACGTTATCAAATCATGACGCAGCCCTGAAAGCCAGCGACCTGCCCACACATCTGTGTGACTGTGAAGACAGAGGGCAATGGCCATTGAAATGTATCTTAATAATAAATCGAAGAAGATTTAGCTCTTGAAAACCACTTTGAATTTCAGAAAATATTTGCTTTCCTCTTCCAAAGAACAATAGAAGAGTTGATTTTTTTAGTAATGGGATGCAGAATTGTGGATGCAGGTGCCTGGTTGTAAGCAGGTCTTGCTTTTAAGCGTTATCTCCTGCCTGGCCTCTGGTTGCTGCTCCAGGTGGGCTTCGATTGGTCTCTGTGTGCCAGGAACATCAGAGGTGGCACTGAATGCTTCTCTTAAAGCTGAATCCCACCCTGCACATTGTGATGTGTGTCAAGGTGAGAATGGGGCAGTGGCATCTTAGCCTGAATCAGAAACAGCGTGGCCAGCAGGAGCAGGGGAGGGATCATCCCCTGCACTCAGCATTGGTGAGGCCACTCCTCAAATCCTTGGTTCAGTTTGGGGCTCCTCTCACCAAGAAGGACATTGAGGAGTTGGAGCGTGTCCAGAAAAGGGAATGGAGCTGGGGAAGGGGCTGGAGAACAAGGGTTATGAGAGACGGCTGAGGGACCTGGGGCTGTTTAGCATGGAGAAGAGGCAGCTGAGGGGAGACCTCATCACTGTCTACAACTGCCTGAAAGGAAATTGCAGTGAGGTTGGTTTGGTCTCTCCTCCCAAGTGACAGGTGATAGGAGGTGGCTTCAGGTTGGGCCAAGGCAGGTTCAGATTGGACATATCTTTACGGAAAGAGTTCTCAGGCCCGGGCAGATGTTTCCAAGGGAGGTGGTGGCTGCCCCATCCCTGGAAGGGTTCAAGGCCAGGTTGGATGGGGCTTGGACCTCTGATCCAGTGGGAGGTGTCCCTGCCCAGGGCAAGAGTGGGACTGGATGGGCTGTGAGGTCTCTTCCAACCCAAACCATTCCATGATATGATTCTGTGAAATTGAAAATGGATCCTTTTTCAGCTGTGTTGCTTCAGATATCAGCCTTCGGAATTTAGAAAGCATAGTTGTTTCTTGAATTAAACGCTAGGTGTTTAAGTCAGCTTTCCTTAAAAAGCCCTAGGGTCTTCATTCCGACAGGAGTTGTGGGACCCGTACCATGGAATAGTAGTAAAAGACATCTCTGAAATGAAACATAGAATAGAGTTGTGGAATCAGTAATGTTGGAAAAGTCTTCTTAGATGATCCAGTTGAGCCATCAGCCAAACTATTGGATCTACTCAAGGCTGCAACCCTGGTCCTTAGGGGACAAATGGAAAACATTGTTTGAATTTGTTGTCTTTACCTCAATATCCAAGCAATGGGATGGAATAACCTAAAAACTAAAGTCAGAGAGAAACAAAACGGAACCTGATGGGCTTCAGATCAATTGGTTTTCGTCGTCAGGTTTACCTTTGGTAAACGTAGAGATATCACCAGAATGTATGACACTTGTAGAACAGCAGTCAGCAAATCCAGAATACTGTCTGCCAAGTCCAGGCTCATTGTTGGAGAAGGAGGCGTTTCAGAGCTGCGGGAGCAGAGTTACCACAGTCAGCAGCAAAGAACCCGTGCAGTCAACAGCTACTTCTGATCGCGCCTTGACCGGTGACTGCATTTCCCTTCCAGCTTCTCCTCGGTGTGCTTGGACAAATTAAAACGGGGCACTTGCCAGAACTCATTGATGATTTAATCAAACCTGTTAAGATACACCTTTCTATAATGAGTATCCATCCGAGCTCAGGGCAGAAAGCCCAGTTAGCACTCAGCAGGCCAAGAGAGATTTAGCCTGCAGATATCACCTCGGTTCTCCTGCTCAACTCGCTGGGAAAAGTAATTAAAACATTCCATGATAAAAGAAAAATCTGTAATTAAAATCATAGGGCTGCATGCAGCCATGTGTGAGGCAGTACCGCTCGTGTCCTCCCGTTGCCTCAGACAAAACCACTTTATTTCGAAGGAGGGAGGAACTCTTGGGTGGTCACTGAGTTTTGACCCATAGCGTTAGCGTGGGATATTTTTAGTTCTGTAGGAGCTTTGTCCTTTTCTGGATAAAATCAAATTTGAACCTTCAGCTTTTTACATGAAGGCTGTTCTGCTTCACAGAATTGAATAATTTAAATTGTGGTTTAATATCAAAATATATGGTATGTGATGCATCTGTGTAAACGTCATTTCCATTTTTATAAATATGAATCAGTTTCTTTCGTGTTTATAATAACAGTGCCTAATTTCTCACATATGATGGCATTTGAAAAGTGGCGATGTGATAGAATAGTGGAGCAACTGCATACGAGATATTTCATAGAATCATGGAATGGTTTGGGTTTGAAGGGACCTCAAAGCCCATCCAGTCCCACCCCTGCCATGGGCAGGGACACCTCCCACTGGATCAGGGGCTCCAAGCCCCATCCAGCCTGGCCTTGAACCCCTCCAGGGATGGGGCAGCCACCCCTGCTCTGGGCAGCCTGGGCCAGGGCCTCCCCACCTTCACAGCAAAACATTTCTCCCTTAGATCTCATCTCAATCTCCCTTCTTTCAGCTGAAAACCATTCCCCCTTGTCCTATCCCTGCCCTCCCTGATCAAAAGCCCCTCCCCAGCTTTCCTGGGTCCCCCTTCATTGCTGGAAGCTGCTCTAAGGTCTCACTGGAGCCTTCTCCTCTCCAGGCTGAACAACTCCAACTCTCAGCCTGTCCTCACAGCAGAGTTTCTCCAACCCTCAGGTCATCTGTGTGACCTCCTATGGACTCGCTCCAACAGCTCCATGTCCTCCCTGTGCTTAGGACTCCAGAGCTGGACACAGGTGGGTCTCACAGAGCAGAGGGACAGAACCCCCTCCCTCATCCTGCTGGTCTCACTGCTCTGGATGCAGCCCAGGATACGATTGGCCTCATGAGCTCATGTTGAGTTTCTCCCTCGCCAACATCTCAAGTCCTCCTCAGGGCTGCTCGCAATCCATCGAGAGTATTTGAGGTGTCAGATATGGTCAGATGATTTTTTTCATACGTTCAAAAAAAAAAAACCAGACCAAAAGCCCCAGAGCAGCCCTTGGACCACCTGGTCTGGATTCAAGCCTGGGTATTCAGAAGTTATACAGGACATTGTGTTCACTGGGCTGAAGGTTTATCGATGCTGAAGAGACTGTACCTGGGGTGGCATCCTGAAAACTTGTACGGTTGCAAAGTAACTTTTGGAAGTCAAGTTGTTTTCGTCCAGAATAGAAATAAGTTTTGCCAATTATAAATTAATTAACAATATTCAAATATTTATTTAGGAGAAATCTGTTTGCTAATTCATTGAATTTTTCGTTAACTGAAGTCAAGAATTCTTGTGCAGCAAGCACATTTTTCGATTTATTTTTAAATTCTGTAATTTAATAAGCTTTAGAAACAGGAGAATTCCCTATAATGATATTTCTGGTATTAGATTATGAATATGCTAATGTACATTGGTGTATTCTGACAACTGCAAGTGTGAGAGATTGCATTTCAATGAAGTAGAAGAAGCTGCTCCATCTGCATTCCTTACAAACCCGCGAGGGCTGGAGCCCCTCTGCTGTGAGGACGGGCTGAGAGAGTTGGGGTGGTTCAGCCTGGACAAGAGAAGGCTTGCAAGGAGAACTTAGAGTGGCTTCCAGCACTGAAAGGGGCTCCAAGAAAGCTGGGGAGGGGCCTTTTCCAAGGATGTGGAGTGACAGGATGAGCCAGAATGGCTTTAAATTCAAAGGAGGAAGAGTTAGATTAGACATGAGGAAGAAATTCTCCACCATGAGGGTGAGGAGGCCCTGGCCCAGGTTGCCCAGAGCAGGGGTGGCTGCCCCATCCCTGGAGGGGTTCAAGGCCAGGTTGGATGGGGCTTGGAGCCCCTGATCCAGTGGGAGGTGTCCCTGCCCGTGGCAGGGGTGGGACTGGATGGGCTTTGAGGTCCCTTCCAACCCAAACCGTTCTAGGATTCTGAGAGTGAGGAGCTCTCTCTGTATTTCCCTCTGAGTATAAATGATGCTGATTGTGAGCTCACTGGTAGGAAATCCTTCAGGCCTTCTTATAAACCCTTCTGCCCATCAGGAGGAGTTGTTGAAGACTTTTTTTGAGTACTGAAAAGCTTCAGATTTTCCAAAACAGCTCTGCACTCTGTGTAGTCCAGGGGTTCTCTGGTTGCTTTCTCTTGCACAGAACTCTTACGGCACTGAATAATAGGAACCGGTGATGAATGGAAATTCCCATCTCCTTGCTGCAGATGCTTACGCTTTTAGCCGAATAGATCTGTTTTCCCTTCATACAGAACTGCCTCAGATGTGCTGTTGTGAAGCTCCCAGCCTCCTTAGCCCTGTCGGAGCTATAATTTATTTAAATACTATGAAAGTGATGTTCCGCCTCTCTTGACAGCTTGCGGTGACTGATCTCGCTGTGTGATCTTGGAGCAGCAGAAGCTGTAGTTCAAGGTGGAATTGTATTCATTCGGTGACACCGGAGGGTTTCGAAGTGCAAGGAGCTGGGGAGTTTCACGGGATGGGCTCTTGTCGTTACCAGTCTCACTCCGTGCCCATCAGAAAGCCGGTCTGCCACTCCGGGTGCTGTGCCGGGGTCGGCAGCAGATGGTCAACAGGATTGCTCTGTTTATTTGTTTCTTCTGCTGCCATTTTCATAGAGTTTTATTTCAAGGGTTTAGCTCCTTTTGAAGAAGTACGGTAGTGGAAATGCAGGGGAAGTGACAACGTTGTCGTCTCTTGAAGCTGTCTTTTGTAGTTCTTCATGTGTGACTTCCCGTGGGGGCTGTCCCTGGAGCTCATGTTTGGAAACTTTCTTAGAAGACTCTTTCTGAAGAGCAGCCCTATTTCTAGGGGTTTGACAGCTTCGTAGCAGTTGATGAATGGCTGCGCCATGGTTGGAGTTTGTGGAATGTTTGCCTTTTCCCTGGTGTCTTCTATCCTGCCGCACATGGCATTGCAGCCCTTTATGAAACTTCTGTGTTCCATTTGGTACCACAGCTTCTTCTTGCTGACCAGTCCACTGTGAGGATATCTGGTGGATCTGAACTGTCTGCCTGGGGTCTCTGGAACTATTTTAGATAGAAATAGTTACGCCATCTGGACTTCCCAAAGTCTCATCTAAATCTTCCCTCTTCCAATTAATGGAATCCCTTGCCCTCCCTGATCCAGAGCCCCTCCCCAGCTTTCCTGGAGCCTCTCTCAGCACTGGAAGCTGCTCTAAGGTCTCCTCGGAGCCTTCTCTTCTCCAGGCTGGACAACCCCAACTCTCTCAGCCTGTCCTCACAGCAGAGGCGCTCCAGCGCTGTTCGTTCTTTGTAGCTGGGGTCAAGGCTTGTTTCATCATCTGCCAGTCCCAGCTTTGCAGGATTTCTGCCAGCTTGGGGACAAACCCTTAACTGAGCAATGCTGAGTTACCGATCAACGAGTTTTAGTCTTCTGAGCAATATTTGCCAAACACTTTGCCTGGGAGATTAAAATAAACACGCAAAGGAAAATTTGGCTGCAGGTTTTGCAGCAGACGGGCAATCACGCCGAGTTGAACTCTCTGCCTTGGCCGTTCTGGCTCTCCCTGTAGCAGCCTGAATGTGTCCTGTCACATTCTTCTCTTTGTTCTTTTCCAATGCCTGGTTGATGTGAGCGTGCCACGAGTCTGTGGAACAAAATAGTGTATGTGGTACCTTGACATGCGAGAGTAGAGTCTTGGAATGGTTTGGGTTGGAAGGGACCTTAAAGATCATCCAGTTCCAACCCCCTGCCAGGTGCAGGGACACCTCCCACTGGATCAGGTGATGATGCTAACTTCAGCTTTTCCATTCATGCCACAACTGGTTGCATGTAGCGAAGGTGAAAGTCAGGAGATAAAATCATATTGGACAGGAGAACTGAGAGTGCATTACGCCAAGAGGTTCCTGACGTGAGGAACTGGTACCAGACTGAAATGAGGAAGTCATGGTATTTTTAGTTTCTGAGATTGTTATTGATGTAAAATAATAAGGTAAGGGATGAGGCTGAGCGAGTTGGGGTTGGTCAGCCTGCAGAAGAGAAGGCTGCCAGGAGACCTTAGAGCAGCTTCCAATGCTGAAAGGGGCTCCAGGAAAGCTGGGGAGGGACATTTAACAATGCAATGGAGTGATAGCCTTTAAATTGGAAGAGGGAAGATTTAGACTAGACATCAGGAAGAAATTCTTCTCTTCTGTAGGGATTGTTTCCTCTCCCTAAGAAGGAAGCAACTTCATCTTCAAAACATATTGAAGACCAAAAGTTATTGTGATGATTAAATGATACCATTATCTACAGTAAGCAGTAGACCTAAGAAATCCATTTCATCTGTACCTTTTGCTAACAGCAGCAGTGACTCAACAGCAAACGGACGTTGTGACCTCAGCTGCATAAAGGGACCCGACTCACCTTAAAAAATGTTTCATAAAATCACAGAATCATTTTGGTTAGAAAAGACCTTTAAGATCATCGAGTCCAACCCTTAGTGCTGCCAACTCCACTGCTAAAATCTGTCCCTAGGTACCACATCCACATGGTTTCTAAATCCCTCCAGGGATGGGGACTCTTAACACCCACCCTGGGCAGCCTTGGCCAGTGCCTGACAACCCATTCTGTGAAGAAATTTTTTCTGGTATCCCATCTAAACCTTATGTTTCAAAAGAAAACTTGCTGAGGTGGAGATTTGTTGGCAGCATCTGTTGCTTTTGCAGTGCACAGAACTGAGAATATGTCAGACCTTGACAACCAAGAAATGAAAAGTTATGGTAGAAGAAAATCCAGATTTAAATCTTCCCCTGCTGAGCTGGCAGTAGCAACTGAGAATTATTTGCATGCTAAGCTGTGTTGTGCGCAATAGTGGAAGGAGCGGCTGAAATACCTACATGGAGCTCTTGGTTGCATCTGAGATTAATGAAATGTTCCCTGTGCCCTCAGGTACAGGCTTTGAGCGTTCGTGCTTCATTCTACAGTAAGTGGGGCCCTTTTTTCGTAGAATCATAGAATGAATCTTAGAATGTTTTGGGTTGGGAGGGATCTCAAAGTCCATCCAATCCCACCCCTGCCCTGGGCAGGGACACCTCCCACTGGATCAGGGGCTCCAAGCTCCATCCAGCCTGGCCTTGAACCCCTCCAGGGATGGGGCAGCCACCCCTGCTCGGGGCAACCTGGGCCAGGGCCTCAGGAACAGCGTGGCCAGCAGGACCAGGGAAGGGGTTGTGCCCCTGCACTTGGCTCTGATGAGGCCACGCCTTGAATCCTGGATTGAGTTTTGGGCCTCTCAATCCAAGAAGGACATTGAGGGGCTGGAACGCGTCCAGAGAAGGGAACAGAGTTAGGAAGTGGCTTGAGCACAAGCCTTGTGAGAGGCAGCTGAGGGAATTGAGAGAAAGTTCTCCCAATGGAGACCTTTTCTCCAGGCTGTTGTTTAGGGTTGAGGGGAGATCTTATCGCTGTCTACAAGTCCCTGAGAGGAGGTTGTGGTGAGTGGGTGTTGGGCTCTTCCCCCAAGTGGCAGTGAGAGGGAATGGCCTGAAGCTGTGCCAGGGCAGGTTCAGAATGGACGTCAGGAAACGTTTCTTCACCAGAAGAGTTCTCAGGCCCTGGCAGAGGCTGCCCAGGGAGGTGGTGGAGTCACCATCCCTGGAGGGGTTTAAAAGAGAGGTGGACGAGGTGCTCAGGGATCTAGTTTAGTGGTGGATAGGTATGGTTGGACTCACTGATCTCAAAGTTCTTTTCCAACCAAATGATTCTGTGACTCTGTGAAAACTAGAGCAGTGAGCACACTGAATGAGATGCTCAGGGATCTTGTTTAGTAGTGGACAGGGACAATCGGACTCGATGATCTTAAAAGTCTTCTCCAGCCTAGCAATTCTATGGTTTTTAGCATGTTAGTACCAATGCCTCATGCATCGTGGCGTGTGGCACCTGGGCACAACAATCAAACGTCAGGACCTCAGCACAATCTGCTGAGAAGGGTGTAAGTGATCGCAAGACTTAACAACCGTATCGGTGTGTACGCTCGCTCCAAGGGATCCCAGCTGCATGATTTAGTAATCCCACTGCTGGTATAGAGCAGGTTTGTTTTATTTATCGGAGACACCTGAACGCACCTTTGTCTGCTCTCTAAGGGAAGAAGAACGGAGAGCAGGCAGGACAAGCCTTACCAGCCTGCGTACATCAAAACCTGTAAACAGCTACAGATAAAAAGGAAATGTCCGGGCTGACGTAGGGGCTTATGGCTGGGAATAAAGCAGTGAAATGAAGAAAGAGAAGATTAAGGCTAAATGTCATGAAAGAGCACTCTGCAGCTGTAGTGGTAGTTGAGGTGGCTCTTCCAAAGAAAGGAAAGAAAAACCAGTATCAGGACAAAGGCCCTTTTCTCTTTTGGGGGTTTTTTTTCCACTTATTTTCCCAGAGCAGAGGTGGCTGCCCCATCCCTGGAGGGGTTCAAGGCCAGGCTGGATGGAGCTTGGAGCCCCTGATCCAGGGGTGGGACTGGGTGGGCTTTGAGTTCCCTTCCACCCCATTCGATGACTCTGTTCCTTTCTATGCTGTTTTCTCTGCAGAAGAACAAGGAACACTGAGTTCTTAACTTGTCTGGACCAGACTGACTGGCTGGAGATGTCAGCTTGGTCTCTCTGGATGTCTGGAGGTTGGGGGCAGGCCCTGAGCGCCGCACCGGCACCGCTGCTCCCTCCCCGATGCCCGAGTTGACTTTGTTAACAGTGCAACATGACAGTTGCTTGAAGCTGATTAAGGGGAGCCGTAGATTTCTCACAGAGAAACAGGGTTAATCTCACAGCCAAGTATATTGGAGTGGAAATGAAGTAATAAAATCCCAACAAAGTCCATCCAGAATTATGATTTTCCTTATTTTACGTGGAAAAACAAAAAGGCAAACTACTATGACTTTTCTTTTTATGATGTGAATAGAAAATGCGCTTTTCAAGACAACAATGCAAGGACCTAGAAAGAAATGGGATTTCATCTTTTATTTAAGCAAGGGAAGGGATACAGGCGTAACTTCAAATAAATTTGCTGTTTAATCACGTTATTACATTTCAAGAGGATTCTGAAATTTTTAGGACTGATTTCCAGGTTCCTGTGGATGGATCTGCATGGACTAGGTACCTGGCTGAAAAGGGAGATAAATTCCTTTCTGTTAGCAATGCAATCATCTCACAAGGTGGTTTTTATTAAATTAGACCTGTGTGAGTAAATTATTCCTCATGCCTTTTGTGGGTGCTCCAAAGTCAGAAGATAAACAGCAGCTGGACTAAGCTTGGCAAAAGCAAGAAATGAAGGTTTAGAAGATGATTTTCACTCTACCAATAGTAATCCATCAGCATTTGATAGTGTCTACAGGCTTCTTCTGAAAGCATCGTCATTATGGCAGTGCCACAAATCTTATGTTAGGAAAACAGGGACCATGACCCAGACTTTGGGCTTAGCAACCACATGGATGTTGCTGGTGGAATGAGAATCATGGACTCATGAATGGTTTGGGTTGGAAGGGACCTCAAAGCCCATCCAGTGCCACCCCTGCCCTGGGCAGGGACACCTCCCACAGGATCAGGGGCTCCAAGCCCCATCCAACCTGGCCTTGAACCCCTCCAGGGATGGGGCAGCCACCCCTGCTCTGGGCAGCCTGGGCCAGGGCCACCTCACCCACACTATGAAGAATTTCTTCCTTGTGTCTAACCTAAATCCCCCTCCTCATTTTAAACCATTCCCCCTCGTCCTGTCCCTACAGGCCCCAGGAAAATGCCCCTTCCCAACATTCCTGAGGCCCCTTTCAGTAGAAGCTGCTCTAAAGTCTCCCTGCAGCCTTCTCCAGGCTGAACAATCCCAGCTGTCCCAGCCTGTCCTCATGGCAGAGGGGCTCCAGCCCTCGGATCATCTCCATGGCCTCCTCTGGACCTGTTTCAGCTGTTCCAGACACTTCTTCTGTTGGGGGTTCCTGAACTGGGCACATATTCCAGGTGAGGTGCCATGAGAAAAGAGTAGAGAGGCAGGATCCCCTCAGTTGACCTGCTGGCCACGCTGTTTTTGAGCTCTTGGGGGAGATTTAGATTAGGGAGAAAATTTTCATAAGGAGGATGGGGACACCCTGGCCCAGGCTGCTCAGAGCAGCGGTGGCTGCCCCATCCCTGGAGGGGTTCCAGGCCAGGCTGGATGGGGCTGGGAGCCCCTGATCCAGTGGGAGGTGTCCCTGCCCATGACAGGGGTGGCACTGGATGGGCTTTGAGGTCCCTTCCAACCCAAACCATTCCAGGATTCAGTGATTGGTGGTGTTGGGCGTCTGACTAGCCTGGTGCCCGGTGTTCAGGTGATCGGATATCAGGGGCTGTAGGGATGTCCTGGTGTCCTCCATCAGTTGGCACCAAGGTTTCTACACAGTGGTGTTTAAAACATGTTGCAGAAGTTCATGCTCAGTAATTAAGCTCAGCTAAATGAACAGAGCCATGGTGTTGAATGGAAACCATCACAAGATCAGGCAATTAATATAGTTTTTCTGTTGCATTTGATTGCCTTTTCTGTTCTTTAAAGAAGACAGAAAATAAAACAAGAGGCATATCTGAAGAGATGCTGTTTTTTCTTCTGCTGAGTAATCAGCACAGATTCATGCATTCTTAAATTTACAGCTTTTTGTGCTTCTCAGTCTTTCTGATTTAATTTTGGAGAAGAATTTTTCTTGAATCAGTTGAGGCTCAACACTGTGCTATTTATTCCTTTTTAAAAGAAAGCCTCTGAGGAGGTGTCAGTGTTTTATCTGCTGTGGAGTGGCCTCTTTTCAGTGTTTGATGCCGTGTTGTGGTTTCTGGTATTCAGTGTTTGAAAGCACGAGAACGCTAATTCATAGAATCATGGAGTGGTTTGGGTGGGGAGGGACCTCGTAGTGCATCCAGTCCCACCCCTGCCCTGGGCAGGGACACCTCCCACTGGATCAGGGGCTCCCAGCCCCATCCAACCTGGCCTTGAACACCTCCAGGGATGGGGCAGCCACCCCTGCTCTGGGCAGCCTGGGCCAGGATCTCCCCACCCTCACAGCAAAACATTTCTTCCCAAGATCTCATCTCCATCTCCCCTCTTTCAGCTCAAAACTGTTCCTTTTGTCCTGTCCCTGCACTCCCTGATCTAGAGCTCCTCCCCAGCTTTCCTGCAGGCCCCCAATTCTTTTATGCTCATAAATGTCCATATGCTGTTTTCCAAAATCACCCTAAAGAGCAGAACTTGGATCCAACTTGTAACATCTCTGCAGATTCTCAATGCAAGTATTGATAAGGAATGGCCGTTGTGAGGGGAAAGCTTTGTGTCTACGGTTCCTAGTGCGGTTCCTTCAGTCCCAGTCCTGTGTTTACGAAACTTATTGGTATGACATCCATCCTCTACTGATTTGCTGTAGCCATCGACTGCCCTGGGGCTGTAGAATGCTGCTGGGGTGAGAGCTGCTGCCTCAAACTGGAGGTGAGTGCTTTCCGAACCAGCTGAGCAGCCGAGGAGGAACGTGGCCTTGTATAGCAGGGCAAGACGTGCACAGTTATAAAAATATTTTCCTGTTTTCATTCTTCAATCCCAAAATAAACTCTAGGTGGGATTCCTGCTCCTTTCATTCATTTCTCCTGATTTTCAGAAGAATTTCAGCTGCCTCTGCAGGGCTCTGTCACCGCGGTTACAGTTGATAGAAATTTTGTGTTGTGCTTCCTCTGTCACCAAGACATCAGGACTGTGAGGAGGTCACTAAATCGCTCTGCCACAGGTTTGGTGAACTGAGAACATGACTTGGGAAATAAATCCCATTTGAGAGCACATTTGGAGGTGAACTGTTAGGGCATGAGGACGTTTGGTCTTCGGGTGAATGGTTGTGGAGAAGCAAAGTGTTTAGTTCCGCATATTGAAATTCTAAAATGGTCAAACCCATCTTTATTTTTAGTTTCTTCACGTTTGTGGGTCCCTCACCTCTAGGGCAAGGTGTGGGGTGTGTGTGACCGGTCACTGAGCTGCTGTTGAGTAACTCAGGGTGCAGAAGAGCCTGTGGGTGGAATGTGGGTCAATCTCGTTACATCGGCAGCAGTCACTTCACTATCAATAACGTGTAGATGTAGTAAACCCCGCTCATTTCATTTGCCTGTTGGCTGGGAAGAAGAGTTCTCTTAGGGCAGCGTTGGGCTCGCTCTTCCCTCATTTTCCCACTCTGTAACTTAAAGGAATGAGAGATTCTTCCCATTTCTTGTCTTAATTTGTGGGCTACTTGTAGCAAGGGAAGGCTCTTGCTGTTTTTGTCCGTGATGACTCGTGGTTTCCACTCCGGCTTCACTTTGGTCTGCTCCGAGTCCTCTTCCTGTTCCCATGGAAGCACTCGGAGATGCCTGGTTGCTCATTCCTCTAACCTAACAAGTTAATCCCTGTGTTCTTGTGGCTGCGGCTGGCGGGGATGCTGGCTGGGCAGCCTGACTCAGAGATCGCCTGAGATGGGAAATAAGTGAGGTCTGCAGCCTCGGTTGGATGAGTCACAACTCCTGTGCTCCCAATAAGCTGTACGAGCGTGCTCTGCTGTTAAGGAAGCATCAAAGAGGTGGCAGTAGGAAGGAAAAGTCCAGGTGTGGCATTCACGTGTTGGTTGGAAATGGTTCTGAGCTGAAAGAGGGGAGATTGACATGAGATATGAGGAAGAAATGTTTTGCTGTGAGGGTGGGGAGGCCCTGGCCCAGGCTGCCCAGAGCAGGGGTGGCTGCCCCATCCCTGGAGGGGTTCCAGGCCAGGTTGGATGGGGCTGGGAGCCCCTGATCCAGTGGGAGGTGTCCCTGGCCAGGGCAGGGGTGGGCCTGGATGGGCTTTGAGGTCCTTTCCAACCCAACCCATTCCATGATTCTGTGTTTTTCGAGACGTTTGTAGGTGCACAGCTCCAAGTCCTGCGATGCTGTGGGGGGTGGCTGCACATTGGGCAGCCTCCCTGGAGAGTTTTGCTTTCGGTAATTATAGTTGTTAACATTGCTTAGCTTCGCAGAAAGATGAGCTGCGAAATAAGTGTTTAGAAGTAACCCAGAAAGGAAAGAACTACACATTTTCATTTCTTTATGATGTAGTTTGTATCTCATTGAGGGCTATTTCTTTTCTTCCAGAGATATTGTTTTGTTTCTCAGAACTTTAATAGTGCTGAGAATATGACTGTGGTAAAAAAATAAAGGATCAGGTAACTAATGCATAGAGAAATGCATATTTGTATTTTATATATGCTTATAAATACAATATTTATGTATGCACGTATGGTTCAGACTTTAATATAGCACATTTATAGGTGTATATGTATGCAATCCAGGGTTTCAATCCAGGCTGGGGGATGACGTGACTGAGAACAATCCTGAGGAGAAGGGCTTGGGGTGCTGAGGGAGGAGAAGCTCGATATAGGTGGCAACGTGTTTCACTAATAAGCCGAGCCCAAGCACTGCTGGAGAATGCTTGAGAACGGCAAAGAGTGGCCTTCACCTGCCTCCTAGTGATAAAATTAGTGAGGCTTTCATGGGTTTAGAGAAAATGTCTTCAAATGATGAAAAACATTAAAAGCAGGGTGAAATTCTTTCTTAGAACAATATTGGAGCAATCATCTGTCATGAGAGCTCAGTAGCTCTTGCTCACCTGTCTGACAAAGCCCAGCCAGACCTGGTTTATTTATTTCTCTGTTAAAACTGTAAATTTAACAAAAGACCGAGGCTGCCTTTTCTGCGTTGTTGTGGCACACAAAAAGAGGAACACGTGGGATTTCGTCCTCATCCTTTTCCAGCAGTAGCCTGTGCCACTCAGTTGAGTCATCTCACGGGTTCTAAAACCAGAGGAGAACGTAGCCCTGTGAAGGATCGTGGAGGATTGTGCAGCATGTATTCCTGTCGCTCTCTTCCTCTTCCACTGCAAACGTAACATGTGATCCCCAGTGTGCGACGTACGTGTGGGTTTGCGGCTGTGAAAATAGAAAGCTGGAATCGAAAAGATCTGTTTGGTGGTTTTCAAATCCACAAGTCCTTTACATCCGCCACTGAAACCCGTTCAGAATATGCCTTTGGTTACCCCGGTGTAGCTGTGCGCTCTCATTTGGTTAGTAAAACTTGTGATATTTTCTGTTTATCTTGACGTGAAATAATCTTCATACACCTGCAATGTTGAGTTTTTCCTCACAACGGAGGAATGCAAATGTGTATCTCCCAAAGGGAAACGGCTGGCGGAGACCGCAAAGGCTTTGGAGTGTTTCTGTAGTGGTGCCTCTCGTGTGTGTTCCCTTCCCTGGAAGAAAATGATCTGAGATCATAGAATCACAGGATGGTTTTGCAAAAGACCTTTAAGATCGTCAAGTCCAACCATTGATCCAGCCCTGTTAAGTTTGCCACCAGACTGTGTCCGCAGGTACGATATCTACTCGTCTTCTAAATCCCTCCAGGGATGGAGACCCCACCACCACCCTGGGCAGCCCCTGGCAGGGCCTGAGAGCCCTTTCAGTAAAGAAATTCCTCGTTATCCAGCCTGGGGGGACCTCATCACTGCCTGCAACTCTCTAAAAGGAGCTTGTGATGAGGTGGATGATGGTCTCTTCTTCCAAGTGATAGGTGATAGGGCAAGAGGGAATGGTCTCAGGCTGTGCCATGGGAGGTGTAGATTGGACATCAGGAAAAACTTCTTCACAGAAAGGGTTCTCGAGCACTGGACCCACTGCCCAGGGAGGTGGTGGAGTCCCCATCCCTCCAGGGGTTTAAAAGACAGGTGGATGAAGTGCTTAGGGATATGATTTAGTAGTGGACAGGGATGGTTGGACTTGATGATCTCTAAGGTCTTTTCCAACCTAAGGATTCTATAATTGTAAGTCTCTCCTGGTGCACCTTGAGGCCATTTCCCCTTGAGCTGTCACTGGCTACCAGGGAGAAGACACCAACCCCCACCTCCTTTCAGGTAGTTGTAGAGAGCGATGAGGTCTCCTGTCAGTCTCCTTATGTCCAGACTCAATAACCCCAGCTCCCTCAGCCACTCCCCAAAAGGCTTGTGCTCCTAACCCTTCACCATTTTTCGCTTGTCCAAGCTAGCGGGTCTTTTTTAATCCCTACGCATCCTTATGAAGCTCAGGCGTGTTCTTCACCCATGAGATTTAATGTAACACATATAACTTCATCAAAATTACTTTTGATTTCCGCCCCTGCAGAAGTTGACCCTTCCTGAAGCTAATTTGCTGAAGCTAATGCAAATATTTAATTAGAGCGTTAGAATGGCTTTTGTTTGCATTATGATGCTCTAATTAAAAGCAGACCCCCAGCATGGAGTGGGTGTGGACAGGTACCACAGCTCACGGAGAAGCGCGGTTCCACCACGAGAGCTCTGGGCTGGCCCAGAGATTCATCTAAAGAAACGGGTGGTGGGGTCGCCACGATCTGTGCATTCCAGTTGGGTTTGTACGTTGTTTGAAATAAACTTCATGCTGTTGTATCAATGATGGAAGGAAATCTACATCATCCCAAATAATACAGAATGAAGGTGATCCGAGGGCTGGAGCGTCTCTGCTCTGAGGAGCGGCTGAGAGAGTTGGAGTTGTTCAGCCTGGAGAAGAGGAGGCTCCAGGGGAACTTGAGAGCAGCTTCCAGCACTGAAAGGGGCTCCAGGAAAGCTGAGAAGGGGCTCTGGATCAGAGAAGGCAGGGATAGGATGAGGGAGAATGGCTTTAAATTTGAAGGGGGAAGATTTAGGTTAGACTTAAGGAAGAAATTGTTCACACTGAGGGTGGGGAGGCCCTGGCCCAGGCTGCCCAGAGCAGGGGTGGCTGCCCCATCCCTGGAGGGGTTCAAGGCCAGGTTGGATGGGGCTGGGAGCCCCTGATCCAGTGGGAGGTGTCCCTGCTCATGGCAGGGGTGGGACTGGATGGGCTTTGAGGTCCCTTCTGATCCAAACCATTCCTTGATTCTATGAAGAGCAGTTTAAGGCCTCAAATTGCACCTGGGCAGGTTCTGATTGGACATTAGGAGAGATTTCTTCACCGAAAGGGTTCTCAGGCCCTGGCAGAGGCTGCCCAGAGAGGTGATGGAGTCCCCATCCATGGAAGAGTTTAAAAGAGAGGTGGACGAGGTGCTCAGGGATCTAATTTAGTGGTGGACAGGGATGACTGAGCTCAATCTCAGAGGTCTTTTCCAACCAAGCAATTCTGTGATTCTAAGTTGGGAACAAATGGGAAACTGATGACTTTAGGAATAAAGTATTAATGTTTTTATGCGGCTATGCAATCAGATATTTAAGTTAAAAACAAATCCGATGGGTTTCTGGTTCAGTAGCACCTATCAATATAAAAAAAAATTGTCTCAACCCAATTTATTATTTTTCCCCAGTGATTTTCGAGCATTTACTTTGTGGTTATTGCCATGTGTTCAGATGTTTTACTCCTTCAAAGCTGCTGTTTCAGAATAAATTACCAATAATATATTTGTAACTTAGAAAGTTTTGTATCTCAGAAGATGCTGAATGTTGAGTTATATCAGAAGAAATGTTTTGTCCTCGGTCCAGGAAGAGATTTAAAAAAATAAAGAATAAGAAAGAAATCAAAACATAGTCATGCATTTGAGCAGAGACATATGTTTTGTGGGCTGGCACCAGACTAGAATGCAGAATCTTGTAGAACCAACTCTTCATACTCCAGGATATTTAGAGGAACAACATTCAAGGCAAGGTGCTAGTGAATTTAAAGAAAAGAAGGGGGAATATAGACTTTCTTTAAGACAGCAAATGTCTGGTTTGTGTATCTGTGAGTGTCCCTTTATGCCCAGTGCCAAGAAACTGTGTCTCTTTTTGGAGAGGGGAAATTTAGACTAGACATGAGGAGGAAATTCTTCGTGCTAAGGGTGGGGAGGCCCTGGCCCAGGTTGCCCAGAGCAGGGGTGGCTGCCCCATCCCTGGAGGGGTTCAAGGCCAGGTTGGATGGGGCTTGGAGCCCCTGATCCGGTGGGAGGTGTCCCTGCCCAGGGCTGGGGATTGGAATTAGGTAATCTTTAAGGTCCCTTCCAACTCAAACCATTCTATGATTACAAGGTTCTATGATTCTTTTGCATCAGTGTCACATGATGCAGGAGCCAGATCTTGTGAATAATATAATGTGCTATGAAGAAGAAGATACTGTAATTTCATTGTTCAATTCACATTAATTAAGCTGTTACTCCTCCTGGCTGTGAGGATGATGATCAGAAAATCCTACGAAATAAAAATAACAAAGCATTTTGGTGCCATTCAGCAAAGGGAACAGTTCCCAAGATTCCCTGAAACATCAGGTTCAACCCAGAAGAAACTTCCTCCCCATGAAGAGATGCTCAAACTCCTTCATGAAAGCTTAGTGGTTTGAGAACAACTGCAAGAGCTGTAAGAGTGAAAAAAAAAATATTGTAGCTGGAAAAAAAAAATATTGCAGCTGTTCAGCATTTTAGCACAGATGGATTCCAAAGGAAGCACGTACATTGAGTGGTTCGTTCAATTCTAAACTTACCTTCTCTTTGCAACCCCCTGTAAGGAGATGGTGGTGAGGTGGGTGCTGGTCTCTTCTCCCAAGTGACAAGTGGTAGGATGAAGGCCTCAAGTTGTGCCACGCGAGGGTTAGAGCAGATATTGGGAAAAACTTCTTTACTGAAAGAGTGGTGAAGCCCTGGGAGAGGCAGGGCAGTGGCCGAGTCCTCATCCCTGGAGGGATTCCAAAGCCACGTGGATGCTGTGCCTAGGGACACGGTTTAGTGCTGGAGTTGGCAGCGTTGGGTTAAGGGCTGGACCCGATGTTCTTAAAGGTCTTTTCCAACCTGAACAAATCTGTGCTTCTCTGTTTCTATTTGTTTTTAACAGCAACCAATTAATTCACATGTTTCATGAAACTCACAATTTTCCTTTGTGCTTTAATAAATAAATACAACTGCTAGGACTGCTCCGTCTAATCGCAGTTCACCTGGCTGATGTGCGGCTCTGTGGTGTTTTTCCTCAGTTCCTTATTGATGATGGTGGTCATTGGAGGCTTAACTATTGAGGAATATATCATTTCCAGACAAGATCTTTGAAATCTGTTTCAGACAGCAAAGGTGAGTAAAATCATCTCTATTATGTGTTTGCCTATAAGTGAGATAGGTTTTGTCTTCAAAAATAGCCAAAACTGAGCAGTAGCAGAGGTTCAGGAGCCTGACCGCGCTTCCGGAAGTTTAACTTTTTTCTTAGTAAGCTTATTTATCCAACTGACATGAAAAATAAACTGTATGGAAGGAGCTCCCTTGGTGGAGGAGGAATGCTTTGAAGCTGAAAGAGGGGAGGCTGAGATGAGATCTTAGGAAGAAATGTTTTCCTTTAAGGTGTGGGGATCCTGGCCCAGGTTGCCCAGAGCAGGGGTGGCTGCCCCATCCCTGGAGGGGTTTGAGGCCAGGTTGGATGGGGCTTGGAGCCCCTGATGCAGTGGGAGGTGTCCCTGCCATGGGCGGGGTTGGCACTGGATGGATTTGAGGTCCCTTCCAGCCCAAATCGCTCCATGATTCCATATCACAACCTGAAGAGGAGTTGGGTGTTAGGGTTACTACTCGAAACACCAAAAGTTATGTGGAAAAGAAGTTGCCAGCAGCCCATGGAGTGAAGTCGTCATCAATAACTTGAAATTTTCTATGGGAGTTCAGAAATGAATCTATGGATGTTTGATCAAACTAAGCGTTAGATATTCCAGGGGGTTTGTTTGTGTATTCTTTGTGCATTGTTAACCCTGGAGCCACACAGCCCACTCAGGACATTCTATGATTTTTTGTATTTTTAAACTACCTGTATGAAACACTCTAGGTAATACAGGAAGAGGTTTTTCTGCTATGGAACTAGAGCTCATTTTCCCACTCATTATCTGCTGTTAATTTAATGTGTGGCAATATCAGAAATTTAGCGCTGATGATATGGCAGCGGATTTTTGGTTTAGCTGTAGAGCTCTTCTGTGAGCAAAGCAATTAAGACATAATTTCTGAATATAATTGAACTCCTAATGGGGCGCCTTGATTCAGGAGGAATTTACATATTGGCCTCTCTTTGTTGTAGAACACTGGTCCAAAATGAGGATATGCCTTCATTTTTGAACTTCTGAAAGCTGCAACGTCCCCTGAGACTTTCCAAACCCAAGCATGCAAAATGCTTATGAATAAGAGGATGGGCAGGTTCATGAATAAGCTCCTTCGTTCTCAGATCTGAGCTTTGCGTAGCCCTCATTAGGTGTTTGTTTGAAGAATGAAAGTTACTGTGTTGGTGGGCTGTGGTGCTCCTGTTGAGAAGAAGAGAAGTCCTTCTCTTTTTACTCTTTGAGGTTTCTTTCAGCCCAAGTTTAACTGCAAGGGCTCTGAAACATCACATTGCTCGTATCCGTTGCTGCGTTCCGTGGGCACTAGTGGAAGTATTGGGGCTAATGCAGCCCTCATTCTGTCGGGGTTTGCATCATTCCAGGTTTTCACAGCTCCCTGAGGAGCTGTAAGAGGAGAGCAGATGGGAAAGAGTTAAAAAGTGCAGCATAACTGAATTATGGTGACCCAAACCAGGAAACCAAACAACAGCTGTTTGTTAGAGCCAAACTCAAAGTAAGAAAGAAATTAAGGCAGTTCTCTTCTTTCTTTTGCTTTCCCACCGGGATGGAAGAGCTTCGTCCTCTGAGAGACAAACCCTGCTGGGCTGAGGAGTTGTTCCTACCTCACCGTGTTGGGCTTCAACTGCAGGGGTTGTTACGGACAGACCTTGGAGTGAGGTTTTATTTGTTCTCAAATGGGGAGCTACAACATTTGGTCCAGGAAAAACAAATGTTTTGAGGCAATTCAAGGTCTCTGGGGAGACCTAATAGTACTTTCCAGTACCTGAAGGGGCTCTAGGAAAGCTGGGAAGGGGCTTTTTCCAAGGGCCTGTAGGGATAGGACAAGGAGGAATGGCTTTAAATTGGAAGAGGGAAGAATTAGATTATATATAAGGAAGAAATTCTTCATGCTAAGGGTGGGGAGGCCCTGGCCCATGTTGCCCAGAGCAGGGGTGGCTGCCCCATCCCTGGAGGGGTTCAAGGCCAGGCTGGATGGGGCTTGGAGCCCCTGATCCAGTGGGAGGTGTCCCTGTCCAGGGCAGGAGTGGGACTGGATGGGCTTTGAGGTCCCTTCCAATGCAAACCATTCCGTGCTTCTATGATTCTATGAGTTTTAATCAACATTTGCATTTGGGATAAGAAGAAACATTTTTGTATGTGAAAAACTGGGGTAGAGGTATTTCCTTCTATTAAGTTACTATTTTATGGGTTATTCCCTTCAAATTTTAACATGTACACATGGATAAACCCCAGAATGCTGCTCCAGATTCATAGAATCACTTGAATGGAAAAGACCTTTGCGATCATCAAACCCAACCATACCTGTCCAATACTAAATCAGATCCATAAAACCATTCAGCACTCTAAGGCCTCTCAGCTTTTCTTTTGCTCTGCTCTTGTGTGCTGCTACTCAGTCGTTCCCAGCTGTCTAGGTATGTGCAGTCACTGTTTCTGTTCCATTTGATCTATTTTTAAATGCAAGAGCTTTTTGTATTTAATACGCATTACTCTGCTGGCACTGTAATACTTCAAAACCTTGGTGACCTTGGTTCACCCACTTGTACCTTGAACATTATCATGCAGGCCCTAATTACATGATAACATGTGATTTTTCTCCGTAGAAGGAAATCCTTGCATTAAAAAGATGGTTTTTTAATCAGTGTGCAGCCATCTACTGGGTTTATTTGTTTGGTGTGTGGTTCCAGATCTTCTGTGCTGCAGAATTTTCAGACCTTGCTCTGCAGGTAGAAATAGGAGTTTGCCTTTATGCTTTTCTGTACCTTTCAGCAACAGGTTTTCTCCATGAGATCCTGGCAAAACAACAGGGCCTTGACCAACCTGGTCAAGCGGAAAGTGTCCCCACCCATGGCAGGGGTTTGGAACTAGTTGGGCTTTTAGGTCCCTTCCAACCCAAACCATTCCATGGTAAACCCAATTTCTGAAGCCCAGGTTATTTTGCAGGAGAATTTTCAGTTCTGGCAGCTTCTGGCTGGAGTTTGTACACTTCTTACAGCAATTTCATACCTGGAGTACTCATTCCATGAATGGCAGAATCATAGAATCATAGAATAGTTTGTGTTGGAATGGACCTTAAAGATCATCTAGTTCCAACTCCGACTTGCGATAGATGAAGTCTTTCAAGCCAGAAACACGAGAGCAGAGATCCTCTACAAAAAGCACAGGAATTGAAAGGGTTGTTGTCTGAGACATCCTTTTGGAAGTCATTATTTCATTTTTCTTGGTTCTCAGTTTCACTTTTAGCCATTCTCACTTTCCCTAGTTTCTCATATGTCCCATGTCCTGTGTCTCTGTTTTTATTCTCTCTCATCCAAGTAATTTCCAGCGTCAGACAGTTTCTATTCCAAGTTCATTATCTATTCTCTCACAGTAGACGTCTTCCCTCATTTCACTTACTTTCCAGAATTACGGTTCCATTCTGGCTCCAGATTTATCATAGAATCGTAGAATCGTTTGGTTGGAAAAGACCTTTGAGATCATCCAGTCGTGAAAACTACAAGGGCTTTCCATGAGCCAGCGGTGGCCCAGGCGACCAAGAAGGCCAGCAGCATCCTGGCTTGGATCAGCAGGAGCAGGGGAGGGATTGTCTGCCTGCACTCAGTGCCAGTGAGGCTGCACCTCAAATCCTGGGTTCAGTTTTGAGCCCCTCACTCCAAGAAGGACACTGAGGGGCTGGACAGCATCCAGAGAAGGGAACGGAGCTGGGGAAGGGGCTGGAGAACAAGGGCTATGAGGAACTGGGGGCTTAGGTTGTTTGGTCTAGAGAAGAGGAGTCTGAGAGGAGACCTCATTACTCTCTGCAGCTTCTGGAGATGAGATTGTGGTGAGGTGGGTGCTGGTCTCTTCTCCCAAGTGACAGGCGATAGGATGAGAGGAATTGGCCTCAGGTTGCACCAGAACAGGTTCAGACTGGACATCAGGAGAGATTTCTTTATAGGAAGGGTTCTCAGGCCCTGGCAGAGGCTGCCCAGAGAGGTGGTGGAGTCCCCATCCATGGAAGGGTTTAAAAGAGAGGTGGACGAGGTGCTCAGGGATCTAGTTTAGTGGTGGATAGGTATGGTTGGACTCACTGATCTCAAAGTTCTTTTCCAACCAAATGATTCTGTGACTCTGTGAAAACTAGAGCAGTGAGCACCCTGAACAAAAGTAAATATTCCTGACACTTTTTTATTGTTGCCAAGTTAATCGAGTTCAGTGGTTTGATTGTAATTTCAAAGTTAAATATTTAAATAATGCAAAAATTTCTGATACTGCAGTGCATCTCTCTCTTTAAAATTAATAACATCACAGCAAAACTGTTAAAATTCATCTTTTTTAATATGTAATATTTCTTAGTGAAGCGAGGCGTGCATGCCCACGGCTTCCCAATGAGTTGCCTGAGGGTTGGCTTCACACGATCACAGTAACCTCAATTTCTCCAGCAAGTCTGAGAGTTCTGTCTTACCTCACTCTGTGATTTTAGAAAGTTTAACGAATCTCCATCCTTATCTTTTCCTATTATACATCAAGAAATTTCTATGAAGTAAGAGCTACGTCTAATCTGGTTTTCCCTAAAGAGCCATAGGGGTAAAAGAACAGAGAAGAGCTACTGCCATTAGTTGTTAATTACACAACATGTTTAAAGGAGGGATGTAGTTAGAACATGATATCTAAGATGAAGTGAATTATTCTCTGCTGTTATAGCACCAAACCAAATTCAGGTCTTGGATTTTGGTTTTCTAATTCTGTCTGAAAAACTACTGCTCTTAAAAGAAACTCAAGGGTAGTAAGTGTAAATCGTAGCTGTTCATGAAAACCTAGGGAGACTTTGGGTTTTGTTACACAAAGATGGCTTGAAAGGTTGTGGAGGTGTTTTTCTTCCATTTTGCTCTTTTCTTTTGTTGTATTTTCCCCTTACTATGAAGTCATGTCCTTGGAGACTCGACTCGCCGCTGTGATGTGAATCTGTCGAAATGGTTAAGGACAGTCAAAATACGAAAAGACGAGAGGAGTCTGTTCTGTGGTTCATCAGGACTTGGTTTGAGTAACTGGTGCTGGGGGTTCTACCCAGCGGGTGGTTCTTCCAGGTCCAAGCATCCCTAGAGCCCAGGCCTTGCCCAGTTGGCCTTTCTCCTCATTTCCATCCTCATTCTAACATGGAGGGAGAGAGTGTGGGCATTTCCCTTGACTCTGTCTTTGACTCTTTGCACTTGTCTCCAGTTAAGACAGAATTGTGTTCTCTATATGCCCTGGTGGGAAGGGATGAACTCTCTGCACACCTGTGGCTTTGCAGGCAGCCCTAGTTTGAAGTTGGCACATTCAGCTTGGTTCCTCACTATTTCTCCACATCCGATCTGGCTTTGGATCACCAGGAACTGCAGTTTATCAGTGTAGCCACAACAGAGAAAGAGGAGCTTTGAAGTTAAACTAATTCTTGCTTTTCTGTGTTTATCTTTGAACAAGGAGTTGTCATTTTTCAGATTCCTAACCGGCTTCTATCAGCCCCAGTCAGCTTCTGTTTATACAGCCCAGGGAGTCTCAGACACCTTTATCTCTTCCTAGAAGGATCCCAGTTCAGTGAAACGGTTTGAAAATAAAACCAGGGATACTTTTAAATTCAAGCTCAAATAAGGTTTCCAAAGAGAAGAGCCCCTTTTCCTCTCCAAACCTGTGGTGATGGGCCAGGGTTGTCATTTAAAATGCATTTTTTTTCTTGTTTTTTACCCCATCCCTGCAAACTATTAATGAAGGTAAGACTTGGTCACAAGAAGATTTAGTAGTTGTCACAGTTTGCTTTACCTTAGTCTCCTAGACTAAGATTCCATCACTTCAAAAGATTTATTGCATTTCTTTTGGTGTTTTTCGTCGGTGTCTGAAAGGCCCTGGGTACCATTCTGAGAGTGGAGCCGAAACCACTTGAGCTTCAGCAAAGGATGGGTGAACCAAACCTTGCGTGTAAAAAATACCATGAAATGTGCAAACCTCTCCTCTCTTTAGCCCGCTCCATCCATCCACTGAGCTCTTAATACAGGAACTAAGACTGCTTGGGCCATAGATCCAGCATGGATTGTCCAAAAGAACTTGTCAAGTTCTTGAGATGCGTGTTGTTCAAGTATTAGAAAACCAAATGCTTCTGGTTTTATGCTCTTGATACATAAATGGAAATGTTCCTTGTTGAATCTTGAGTGCAGTTTGGTAAGAGTTTGTGAGAAGAGAGAACCACAACAAGATTCTGATGTCATTGCTGTCTTGACAAAGGGATCAGGAAAGGAAACTTGGCCATAGATGTCCCTTAATAAAAGGCAAAAGAGGAAAAACTGACCAAAGTTCTTGCTTGGATGCTTTATACAATGTGGACATTTATGCCGGTTGAGAGAGAGATCTCTTTTTTTCTTTAGTTTTCTTTTTATCTCAAGTGTAGTTTAAATGTTTCAAGTGACATTTTCATGAGGTAGTTTCTCTAGGCAAATGAACAGTTGACAGTCGGCATCGTGGCAGCCTGGAATAGTCCGACGTGTCGGTGTTCACTGGGAGATACTCTGTGTTGAATGAAGTTCTCATGGAGTAGCTTTCAGTTTATATTCTGTTCTCATCGCATAGAATTCAATATATGCTGTGAGACACATATGCTGCAGATGTTATTTTATATGATTTCATCTCTTGAGGAAGAAATAGTATGGTGTAATCTGAAAGGAAATTCAACACTAGTTGGCATAAGTCAAAGTCCTTGGCGTTTGCATTTGTTAGGTGTGGAAGAGCGTGATGCCTTCCAAAGCGGATAAATACACAGTATGTTCCCATATACCATCCCTGCCATTAGTGAGGAAAATCTCAGAGTAAAGACCTTGAGGTTTTTAGGAAACAGAGAGAGCCCTTGGTCATCACTCGCATGCCCACTTCTGGCACCTCCATGGACTTGTAATCCCCAAATATTCATAATTAAGAGATCTTGGTAAAGTTATCAACTACCCTGCACGTAATATGAAATTTCACAGCTGGGGAAAGTAAGACAACTTTACTTGATTAAAGTTTAATGTTAATATTTCACAGAATCACAGAATCACAGAATGACCGGGTTGGAAGAGACCCACTGGATCGTCGAGTCCAACCATTCCCACCATTCCCTAAATCATGCTCCTAAGCACCTCATCTACCCTAACCTTAAACACCTCCAGGGACGGTGACTCAACCCCCTCCCTGGGCAGACCGTTCCAATGCCTAACCACCCTCTCTGTGAAGAATTTCTTCCTAATCTCAAGCCTAAATCTCCCCTGGCAGAGCTTGAGGCCATTCCCTCTCGTCCTGTCCCCTGTCACTTGGGAGAAGAGCCCAGCTCCCTCCTCTCCACAACCTCCCTTCAGATAGTTGTAGAGAGTAATAAGGTCTCCCCTCAGCCTCCTCTTCTCCAGGCTGAACAACCCCAGCTCTCTCATCCGCTCCTCGTAAGATTTGTTCTCCAGCCCCTTCACCAGCTTTGTTGCTCTTCTCTGGACTCGCTCCAGAGCCTCATTTCCAATGACTTGCAGAAGCATCCTTCCAGGACCTGAAGGGGGTCTACAAGAAAGCTGGAGAGAGACTCTTTCCAAGGGCCTGGAGTGACAGGACATGGGGGAACGGCTTTAAATCAGAAGGGGGAAGATTTCCATGGCAGGGAGCACGACTGGATGGGCTTCGAGATCCCTTCCAACCCAAACCGTTCTATGATTCCATGAAGATGATGAAGCAATTGCTGCTACCTGGCAACCGTGTTGAATTCAGCATTATCTTAGACGATAGCAGTGCATTGTTTTGTCTATACAGAAGATTGATCAGTAGATCATTTTACTCAAATGTCATTCTCACTTCTGTAAATCCTTTAAAGTGTGAAAGTCGCAGTGAACTGTCTGTAACTGTTACATCAGCAGCAGTTTTTGCGCATGCTGTGATGAAGGCAGTACTTATTGGTTGCAATTCTTGGAAGAGAATTATTTGGAGGCACCGATGTTAGAGACAAGCACTGTTGTTTCCTCAAAAGACTATTTTAAAACACTTAGTAAATTCATTTACATCCCTGGAGGGGTTCAAGGCCAGGCTGGATGGGGCTTGGAGCCCCTGAGCCAGTGGGAGGTGTCCCTGCCCATGGCAGGGGTGGCACTGGATGGGCTTTGACATCCCTTCCAACCCAAACTCTTCTGTGATTCTATGATTATAAAACCACAAAGTCTGTGTTTTCCAGTGTAGGAAGTCAGTGATTTAGATGATGTTACTTAAAATGTGTCACATTGCTAATATTTAGCTAATTTTTGCCATCTGTAATAATATTAAGGCTGTGGATAACCCTGATACCCTACCTGCATACCTGAAGTGCTGTGAAACCCAGCTGTTTACAGTGTCTTTTAGCATTGAGAAGAGCAAAAACCAGGCCAGGCACCTCCCTCAGCATCATCGTATAAAATTC